>JARJLE010000008.1:0-1200000 GCA_029289555.1 Mycena latifolia | reverse complement strand
GAAGAGGATCCAAACTCTGGGTCGGAACAAGTCAGTATGGGGAAGAAGGAGTCAGAAAGATCTCCTCGCCTCATAAGGAGGATAAGATCGATGGTAGCAACGGTGAGAGTGGCCGAGAGGCTCTCAAACTAAAGAGTTTTGTGTGAGCCTAGCTATAATCACTGGACGAGTACCTGCCTCAAAATAATTCCTGCAGCTGAAGAGGAAAGGCCAAGAATTAATATTCAACGCGGAATCCGAAGCAGATGCAATCCTACGCCTGGGAGATGAACGTTACAGCCCCTTCATATTATTCCTCAGGCCTGAAACTCACCTTATCCGAGGTGATTTCGCGGAGGACAACTGGGATTGGACTGTGAGCATTATAAGGAGCGCTGGATCACAATTGGTGGCGTACCGCTGGTATTGATACTGTCAAGAACGATTTAGAAGTCGCTGAATTCGTAAAGCTGGGACAGCACCAGGTGATTATTAACGTCCAGTATCGATTCTGAGCATCATTACTATATGGTGCCGGAAGGACAGTGTGTTGCGAAATTTGCCTACCCAAAGCTGTTTACTTCATCAGCACATGCAAGCGGCATTTAATCGCCACCACATACATAGAGGTACCCCCCAAACGATTTCCGTTTGTTCCATACGAATTCGATCTTGGGGGAGTGTCGGAAGAGAATCAACAGGGAGGAGCACACTGCACCTCATGATCCAAGGAAAGAATGTGGTCATATCTGGACGGTCAGTTACCCAGGGCTATGTCTCGAGAGAATGAGTCGACGGACATGAGAAGCGCCAGTGCAGCGACTGAATTGATCCGTTAGAGGAAGATAGATGGCCGAAGCGCCAGGCACACGCACCTGCGAGATAGCTTGTGGTCCTAGCATCATGTACGAGAAGCAGCAGCTCCTCGAGCTCGGCAGGCGTAGGAGGGAACGGGGAAGGATTGGCCATTGGGGGGCTAGGTGCGAAAGGTTGGAGATACTTGGGGTGTTTTTAAGACAGACCAAAAATCAGAAAAGGCGGGACAACATCATCTGGCATAGATGTGATCGAGGAGTTGTTTTGAGCGCTCTGTCCTTGTCTTAATATCTCCGGCCTCGCCATACATCCGTCACAGCGGCCCCAAATACATGCGAGTTGGGCCGCTGTCTTGCATACAGTGAGACCTCGATGAGCCTTGGAAAGCTTGAACCCACGATGGTGAGAGATGATCAGCCGCCGTAGATATTAGCCTCAAAATAGCGTGATCGCTGGCTTCAACATCAGACTTTCTGCAAATTTCTGGACACGCTCTTGACAGCTCTTGATCGCTCTGGAATCGGCCGGTCCAGACCTAGTGCTGTGGGCAGAATTGTTTTGAGTCAATTTCGCCAGGCAGAATGGCAGAACGGCACGGCAGAATGTCGGCAGAATTTGGCAGAATTGGCACATCAATTTGGGCATTCCCTCCTAACTAGAGTGAAAATCTCTGATTTTTCCTTCCACATATGCTCCTCAATGCTACAATGTCACTTCCAGCCACAGAATTCTGCTGCGATCCATTTTAGGACTCTCGACACACTTCAATTAACCAAAATCAAGCATGATGGTTGATGCTGAGGCATGTATTTCAGCCTGTATTACTGTTTGCAGTTTTTGACGTGAGTCTCCAACCATATTCACAATGCAGAAACAATAATTACAACAATTTTTATGCCTCAAGCCCTGCCACCGATCATGAAGTGTTGAAATTCTGCCAGATTCTGCCATCCTCGAGTCGATTAAGCCATTCTGCCATTCTGCCGGGCAAAATGGCAGGATTATGCCAACAGCACTATCCAGGACCAGACCTCAAGTCGCAAGAGGTCAAGGTAGGTCTGATTTCCCTCAAGTCAAAAAAAAAACTTTTGCCTACGGGCTGAATGCTCGTTTTCTTCGCTGATGGCAATACATATTTTTCTGAAAATTTTCAATTCCAGAGGAAAAGAGCTTCCAGAGCTCAAGAAATTTGCGGAAAAGCTGATGAATGGCTTTAGAAGGGTGGACGGTTGCATTTCCTGTGGGATATCTCCAGCCCGCCACCTCTGACCATCGCGGTGGCCTGCTCGCGTTTAGACGGCCGTAAGCACTGGCCATTCCGTATGAGGGTTCGTTTGTACAAAAAATCGTGCGAAAGAGGTCGGCACCAAGAGGTACCCGTCGGAGAATGCCGAGACATTAGGTAAGGGGGGAGGGGGCGTCTGGGCGTCTTAACTCACTTTTTTGGAACTTGCTCAGCTCGCTCTGAAAATGCATTCAAGACGGTTGAAAAAAAAAAAATGGATTTTTGTACTTGATTTGAGGGCCTCCCAGGTTGACCACAGCTTGAATGCCACCTTAATTAGGACGATTCACCTGCTAACAGATCTTCGATTGAGGTCGAAAAACTCGGATCGTCCCTAATTTCCTGGGAAAACTTCCCGATTTGGTGCTTACATAACTCGGCTAAGAGGAAGGGGGGTCTCGAGACCTCAAGTCAGTTTTTATACCCAGTGTAGAGAATTTCTGATGTGGATACCTCTTGGTCGGCACGCGCGAAAGAAACCTGAGTCAGACAGTCGGTGTCATCAAGCCGAGTACGAGCCGAGTGGCTGTTGGACACTACTACTGTAGTTTCCTCGTCCACAAAGGCCTCCATGTATACTTTGCCCACGAATACGTATTTCCCTGCATGGGGTCATATCTGTTAGCCCTTTGCTCCATGTCAAAGCTGTGTATGTCATAAAATAGATCTAAAATGTGTTCGGAACCTTGGGTTTCGTACGCAAACTGAACGTCATCGTACCACTCGACATTGGCACAGCAAGATTTATGTAGAATCAGCGAGTAGGGCTTACTCTGATACCCTCCCTTGCTGGATTACAGACTCCTTTGGTAGGGGAGTCAATGTGAATTTTGGGAAAAACCTCCCAATCTAATCTAATCTAATACTTATCTTATCTGGCTGATCATCCCGACGTTTGCCGATTCTCGAACCCAATGTCCTGTGTCTGGATGATGGAGACACGTGGTAATAATTCTCGCCAATTTTATCTGAGAAACTCAGCTATCCCTCCTGCAGAACATCTAGTGATGGGCGACTCAGCTCTTTCGCGCGCGCTGGTCTTTTTTCGCGCGCGCAGATCTATTTCAAGTTTTTTGTACAAAGAGACCATCATATTCCGACGCTGCCAATTTTCTTTTCTGTCGCGCGCGCATTGACCCGATTTTGCTGCTCAAACCAAAGTCCCAGGTACTGGAAGAAGGCCCGGTGGCGGGAGGTCCGCACCTGCATCCAATACCGCATTGCTCTTGGGTCCTTTATACGCAGGCGACGCTCGTTCAATTCGAGCCTGGGCCATTGGTGAACATTGGAAATTATTTTTCGCTCGCGCATTGATCCGATTTTGCTCTTCTAACCAAAGCTCCCAGGGATGCGAGAAAGGCCCGGCGGTGGAAGGTCCGCACCTGCACCCAATGATGGCCTTGAGCATAGTACAGTATGCAGGAGACGCTTGTTCGAATCGAGCACGGGCCGTTGCTGTAAAATGGGGACGTTTGTTTTATGCTTGCGCATGAACTCGATTTTCGCTGCTCTAACTAAGTCCCCAGGTATGTGAGGAAGGCCTGGTAGCGGGTGGTCCGCACCTGCATCCAATGACAGTTGATCTTCCATTATACGCAGGACATACTCGTTCGATTCGGGCCCGGGCCATGCTGGTGAATGTTGAAAATTATTTTTTCGCTCCCACGTTCGACCCGATTTTCGCTGCTCTAACCAAGGCCATTACCCGAGGAGGAAGGCCCGGTGGCGGGACGTCCGCGCCTGCACCCAATTTATTTGCTCGTGTCCCTTGCGTACAGGAAACGCTCATTTGATTCGAGCCCGGGCCATGCATTGAAGGTGAGCAATCTTTTTTCTGTCGCTCGCGCATGGACTCGATTTTTTTTTGCTCTAACCAAGTCCTTAGAAAAGCCCGGCAGCGGGCGGTCCGCACCTGCATCCAATAGTCGGGGTTTCCTTGTCATTTGCGTGCAGGAGACGCTCGTTCGATTCGAGCCTGGTCATTCGCCACCGCTCGTAATTTTACTCCTCGCGCATTCGCATGTCGCTGCTCTAACCCAGTTCCCAAGTATGTGAGGAAAGGCCTGGTGGCGGGTGGTCAGCGCCTGCATCCAATACCACATTGCTCTTGGGTCCTTACATGCAGGAGATGATCGTTCGACTCGATCGCGGGTCATCCCCCAGTGTTGACAACTTTTATTCCTCGCGCGGTCGGCCACATTTTTGCTGCTCAAAAACTCAAGTCCAGGTACTGGAAGAAGGCCCGGTGGCGGGAGGTCCGCACCTGCATCCAATATTGAATCTCGTCACGCAGTCATCATGTGCAGGAGACGCCCGTTCGATTCGAGCCTGGGCCATTTCCGATGTGGGGCATCTTTTTACTGCTTATTCATTCATTGCACGTTCGATCTAATTTTTGGTGCTCTCACCAAGGTCCCAGGGATTGGAGGAAGGCCCGGTGGCGGGAGGTCCGCAACTGCACCCAACAGCACGATCAGAGGTGATCTTGTGCACAAGATGCTTGTTCGATTCAAGCCCGGGCCATACGAAGTGAGTTGTGAGGCTTGTTTTTTCCCCCGTTGGCTCAGAAAACGAAAGCGACTGGAGACAGAAATGCATATACAGCAAAACGGGCATTTAGAAATACAAGCACACCCTCACTCAAAACCCCAACAGCCTCCCAAACAAGCCCTTGCCTTTCTCCCTTCCCGCGCCGCCTCCATCCCTGTCGGCCTCGACGTCGTACTGCAGCTTCACGCTCCCGTTCGCCGCCTCGATGGTGACCTCGTCGCCGCCCCACACCTCGCCCTCCGCCCAGTCCGCGAACTCGCCGACGAAGCAGCGCCGCGTGCGCTCCGCCTCGCCGAACGTCGTCGTCTGCGCAGTGAGTGCGCCGGAGAACTTCACTGAGCCGTTGCGCGCGCGGATGGTGACGGGCCCGCGGAAGGAGCGCGGGAGGTGCAGCGTGATGGAGCCGTTGGCGCCATTCGCTTTGAGGTGGATTGGCGGGCGGGCGGGGGTCGGCGCGTGCTGTATCCATCCAGCATCGTTTAGTTTTTGTCTGAAAAGTAAAAGGGGAAACGCACGATCCGGGCGGTAATCGACCCATTCGCCGACTTGATGAGCATGTCGACCTTGCCCTTGACGTCCGCGTCGGCGAGCATGAACAGATCAACGTCGATCGAGCCGTTGCTCGTGTGCAGAAAGACGTTCCGCCGTGCGCCAGCCTCCGCCTCCTCGGGCGCGAGCGGGGGGAGCATCGCCGCCGGGATCCGCACGCGCGGGTCGATGATATAAGCGCCCTTGAGCGACCCATTGGCGCGGTGCAGCGAGAGGAAGTTCGTCGGCTTCACGTCCGCGGGGATCGGTATCGGCACTGGCACCGGCGGCGGGGAGAGGCTGCCCGAGGCCACCGCCGATTGGGAGTCGGAATCGGATGGCGACTTTGGGGGGACCGGTGGGGCGATGTATGCGGGGGGCGGGTCGTCCTGCGCGCAAGATCAATATCTAATATCTATGCACGCTTGAAATGCAGGAGATCTGAACGTACGGGCACGGTGGCGCGGTTCACGATGATGTCCAGCTGCTTCACATCCTTGAGGTCTGCGTCGGAGGTGATGATCATGGTGGCAGGAGGAGAGACAAGCGGCAGGTTTTCGCAGTCGGCGTCAATGGGGCTGCGCCTTTATATACACGCGCCGTAGTGCGCAGTGCGAAGCCGTAAGACGTCGTGGAGTACTGCGGATTTTGTGATCCGGACTACGATCGTTCCTATTATGGAGCACCTGAGAGAATGTCTAGCGAAAAATTGGCCAGAGAGGGCTGTATGGCCTGCAAGACCAGGGTATTGGCGTACTTGTATCAGGGGTGCCGATAAGAGGCCTGAGAAAGTTATGCCGCACTGCCACACACAACAGCACAGCCACAAAATCAACAACAGCCATTTCGCAGCTCATGTGAGGGAGGAGGGCTTGGTTTCTCTCAATAATGCACAGAGCCCCGTTGAAGCATTGATTACTAAAAAAAAATTGCATAACCTGTTCGACCGAGTCAAGGACCACGGCACGGGGTTGAATCCCCAGCCCGCATTTTTCTTTCCAGCCCTGACCATTACTTGCATAGGAGCGGGCAGTATAATCACCTGCGGCGCTGGATACCACTTCGGGAGATAGAGCAGGAAAATCCAAGTTACACTATGCGAAACCTAAAAAGAATGGGGAGGTTCCTTTATGGCCCAGGCTCGATTCGAACGAGCGTATCCTGCGCACTACGCTCAATTCTTGTATACGTCCGATATTCGGTGCAGGTGCGAGCCACTCGCCACCGGCCCTTCCTCAACGATCTGGGGGCTTGGTGAGATCAGCACATCGAATTGACTTTGCTGAATAAAAAGATTGGTTAAGCGTGACTAATATGGCCTGGGCTCGATTCGAACGAGCACCTCCTGCGTATGTGTTGGTGGAAAGCCCGAAAAGTGTGTGCAGGTGCGGACCATCCGCCGCCGGGCCTTCCTTCAGGTGCCGGAGCATCCCTTATCCTCGAGGACTACCGCGGGAAATTATAAAATAACCTATTTGAGCGAGTGGTTGGATCGCCAGCCCACACTATCCGCCAAAAACATTGATCACTTCTATATACATGGTTGGTCACCCCCTCCCGCTATGTAGTCCTCACGCCTCTTGGATTTGAGGCACCGAAACTCAAGCCTTCCGCCCAGTCGATACCTAAAAAGATGGCGCACGTGGCCGATCTATGGCCCGGGCTCGATTCGAACGAGCGTCTCCTGCTAGTATACTCAATTCCCGGCTTCTCGGCACAGGTGCCAGCCACTCGCCACCGTGCCTTCTTCCAATACCTCGGGACTTGGTGAGAACAGCAAGTTGAATAGAATTTCCCGAAGCCAGGAATAAAAGGGTGGGCGAGGACTAAAATTTAGTAAAAATGTTTGCCCAAATGCACCTGATTACGGCCCGGGCTCGAATCGAACGAGCGTACTCTGCGTACTACGTTCAATCATTAATCGATATTCGGTGCAGGTGCGAACCACTCGCCACCGGGCCTTCCTCTACCCCTACTTTGATGAGAATATCTAGGGACTTGGTGAGAACAGCAACATTGAGTTTAATTTACCGATCGAGGAATAAAAATGTTTGGCCGCTACGCAGGGCCTGGGTTCGAATCGAACGAGCGCTTCCTGCTTATGGAATCAAGACAAGTGTGCAGGTACGGGCCTCCCGCCGCCGGACCTTCCTTCAGGTGGAGGAGCATCTCATCTCCCGACGACCACTGACTCGGAGGGGGACGGGCTGAAACGTCATTGTATACGATATACAGCTCAGCGAGATGGCGCAATTTAAAAACAAAGGCCAGCTCCAAAATCGGAGCTGTTAAAGGTTGAGGCTCTCTAGCGAGCAGGGAAATCCAAGTCCGCCAAGGCGAAACCTAAAAAGATGACTTTCGTGCCCGACGTATGGCCCAAGCTCGAGTCGAACGAGCGTTTCCTGCCTATGTTCCCTCTGTCAATGTTCGTTGCGATTCCATGCAGATGCGAGCCACTCGCTATCGGGCCTTCCTCTAATACCTCGGGACTTGATGAGAGCAGCAACTCGAAGAACTTGCGGATGAATAAAAACCTTTGCCGAGGAAAAAGAAGAGTTATTGAAACGCAAACATGGCCCGGGCTCGAATCGGATGAGCACCTCCTGCGTATGAGTTACCGGAAGCCACGAATATTGTGTGCTGGGCGGACCTCCCGCCGCCGGGCCTCACTTCAGAAGCAGCCTCTCATATCCTGACGAGTGGGCACGTCGTTGACACAATTTTTTTTAAAAAGTACACAGGTCGATTGTTCTTTATAAGAAGCGCTCTGAAGCAACCGTGGGTATACGAATTCAACAGGCTGAGAACACCAGAGCACCCGCCAATTCACGCGGTTACAATGTCGCGATTAGCTACATCGTGCGTCATGATCTCTTTTATGTTCAGGAGCACGCGCGATCCGATGATGGAGTAAACCCTGGCCCGCATGTCAGTCAGTCAGCGCGGGTGGTGGGAGAGAGCGTACACGGTGGCTGGGCTACGGTGGATGATCAGTGATATCTGAGACGAGAGGGCAGTGAAAGACCTGCGCACATGATGAGGAGCTCCCCGAGGGTAGGTCGCCCAACGGCCCAGACGATGAGTTGGGGCGGATTCACGGCTGCAACGGAGATGAGTGATCGTCGTTATCCCACGGTCGCTTGCAAAACGAACCAACGACGGCGAGGAACCAAAAGATCCCGTCCCGGAGGAACAGATGGATGAGTGGCATAGTGTTCCGCGAGCTGAAGTTCAGCCTGAATCCGAGTCGAGTCGTGCAGTTGTACACGGTCATGACAAACATGACGGATGTCTCCATGAAACGATTAGCACGATCCTCCGAATAAATATGCTGCGATCACGCACTAGAATGAGGGACGGGACAGCGTAAAATGTGAGGAAACTGGGCGCCCCTGAGCAGAGTGGGGTGAAGGAAATATCGGCCCTGGGATACTGCACTCACGCAACGCATAACATCCCGGAAGTATAGCTCTATCGGCGTGCTAGTTTCTTGGCGACGTCAAAATCTTATTTCAATACGCACCCAATATGCACAAATGCTGGGAAAGCATCAGTCCGACAGGGACGGGGAGCCCAGGATGGCACTCACGGACTGGGCGCGTATTCAATACAGCGATGAGGAACCTAAGACCGAGAGTCTGTCAGTGGAAGCCGATATTCTTGGCAAGGACGCGCATTATACAGAGCTCCACTGCGTTCCTTTTGATCAGCGGAGATCAATGAAACGCAGGAAATTACAGCGCACCCAACATCATAGATATCAAAATGTACAACAAGCGGCGCGACTTTCCGAAGAGAATCCAAACTCTGGGCCAGATTGAGTCAGCATGGGGAAGAACGAGTCAGAAACATTTCCTCGCCTCAAAATGAGGATAATATCGATGGTAGTAATAATGACAGTGGACGAGATACTCGTGAACTAACGATATATGTTGAGCCATAACTGTAATCACTGGACGAATGCCTACCTGAATACACATTCTGCAACTGGATATGAAAGGTACAGGGTTAGTGACTAGCGGGGGTCCGAGTTAGACACAATCCTACGTCTGGAAGATGAACGTTATGACCCGTTCAGATCATTCCGAGGGCCAAAAAAGTCACCTTATCCGAGGTGATCTCGCGGAGGCCAACTGAGATTGGGGCATTACAAGGAGCACTGGACCACTGTTGGAGGACGTACTGCTGGTACTGATACTGTCAAGAACGATTTAGAATTCGCTGAATTCGTACAGCAAAGCTGGAACAGCACCAGGTGATTATCAATGTCCAGTATCGATTCTGAGCATCATTACATGGTGCCGGAAGAACAGCGTGTTGTCAGATGTGCGTACCCAAAGCTGCTTACTTCATCAGCACATACAAGCGGCATTTAATCGCCACCACATACATAGAGGTAACCTCCGAACGATTTCCGTTTGTTCCATACGAATTCGATCTTGGGGAGTGTCGGAAGAGAATAAGCAGGGAGGAGGAGCACACTGCACCTCATGATCCAAGGAAAGAATGTGGTCATATCTGGACGGTCAGTTACTCAGGGCTATGTCTCGAGAGAATGAGTCGACGGACATGAGAAGCGCTAGTGCAGCGACTGAATTGATTCATTAGATGGCCGAAGCGCCAGGCGCATGACACGCACCTGAGAGATAGCTTGTGGTCCTAGCATCATGTACGAGAAGCAGCAGCTCATCGAGCTCGGCAGGCGTAGGAGGCAGCGGGGGAGGACTGGCCATTGGGGGGCTAGGTGCGAAAGGTGGGAGGTACATGGGGTTTTTTAAGACAGACCAAGAATCAGAAAAGGCAGGAGAACATCTGGCATTGATGTGATCGAGAAGTGTGTGTGGAGCCATCTGTCCCTGTATTAATGTACTTGGATTCTCTTCAGCCTCGCCATACATCCGTCGCAGCGGTCCCTAATATATGCAGTTGGGTCGCTGCCTTACATGGAGTGAGGCCTCTAGGTATTCACGATGAGCCTTGGAAAGCTGGAACCCCCCACGATGGTGAGAGATGATCAACCCAACCCTCAAAATAGCGTGATCGTTGGCTTACTTGGCTTTCGAACGGTCGACGTATTGACTGTCCGATATCTCCAGTACGCCACCTGTGATCATCGCAGTAGCCTGCTCGAGTTCAGACCGCATGGGCTGTTGACAAAGCCCTGAGAGAGATCTTGTGTCCGAGAATCTGCCAGCGAACACTGGGGGAAAGCTGGGTGAAAGTTGTCTCGAGGCTATACACCGGAGAGCCCAGAGCGAAGCGAAATAGACCAGAGTACAGGTATGTCGGAGGTGTTGGAGCCGACACACCACGAACCACCAGCAGGGCGATCGAGCCAGAAGCAAGAACAAAATTCAGAGAACAGTTCAAAGATAGTCTTCCTTGATTTCTCAAGTACTTGAAGAAAACAACTGTCTCAGAAATAGCCCTGAAAAGAAGCCCTCCTTCACGAGGAGCGACCACAAGGTTTCGTGCACGGCGCCGATGGCGGCGACGGCAAGCGCGAACTGCGCGCTGTCCGTGAGGCGTGGGGAGCAGACTGTAGGCGTATTGCGAGATAGCTGTTATCCGCCCGTTGGCAACGGATGTCCTGAATTCCTGCACCAATAAGCTGGTATTAGTATGAGTGGATGGATACCTTGCGAAGATGAGCGCGATACCATGTCGATAGGAACCGCCTCCATTTCCGCAGGACCACGCTCTGCTCTCACGCGTCGGGGTGTTTCAGCGCGAGGGTCCTGTCCTTCAAACATCCAATGTGAGCTCATGCTCGGATTTCAGCACCTATTTTCAAGGGAAACCCACCTATCACACCCGCTCGCTCAACACCAGTGTTCTTACAACCGCCGGCGCGTCCGCAAACCGCAGCGCCGCGCGCTCCGCCTCGCACATGATCCACAGGCACCGTGCATCGTCTACTGCACCAGGGTGCTCGCGGAGCGCGCGCGCATAGTGCGCGGCGAATACGCCCGAGCGCACCGCGGCGTCCTTCGGCGAGCGGGAGCTCAGTTTCGCGAAGCAGCCCCTGTCCGCATCCTTGAGCACTGGATGGACGGGCCCAGCTCCGCGAGAAGCGCCGCCTCCGGTACGAGCGGCAATGAGGTGCGCGCTGAGGCGGTGTACGCAGCCGCCGCAGCGCGCATCGCCTCTGCGGACTCAGTGCGCTCAAGCGCCTCGTACGCGGGCAGCAGGAGCGCGGCATGCGCGCGCGCCAGCGGCACGAGGAGCGTGCGGGGGGTGAGACCCGCGGCGTGCAGGACATCGCCCCAACGCTCGATGTTCGCCTGCAGCACGCACGCGTCATATTCGGCGATGAGCGCGAGGGTGTCTAAAAACGAATATTCAGGTTAATGTGCGTGATTGAAGACCGCTAGGGAGACAACTGTACCTGCGAGGTGCGGTGCACTCGAATCGTGAGCGATGCTGCCGGTGTTGCGCAGAGGGCGCCCGATGCGTATGTTTTCGAGGAGCGACATGGTATCAGGAGCAGGAGGTGGTGTGGCTGTGTTCACGGCGTCGACAGGCGTCGACTGCGGTAGTACTGCGCTCTTCATCTGAGCAGCTGGTTCCAAAGTCAGAGGCATGCATACATCGGGCGCATCGACAGACTCTCGTGATCTGTGTGTAGTTTAAGTGGCGAACTGCTGCCTCAGGCTGGACCCGCTCCGAGTCACTGTCCAGATGGGTGCTGGAGAAAAGGCGGCCTACCAGTAGGTGGCCTATCTGCAGACTCCAGAGCTAGATAGGCGAGATCAAGCCGATGAAGCCATTACAACGGGCTGGATACTTTAGAGAGATTCGGTTGGAAGTGCAATGAGAAACCTTGAAGAGGTTTGGAAGAGGTCCAGGACTCGGAGCGAACTTCGCGAAGGAGAAAAGATCCACGAAACACCACGTGACCCCGACGCGTAAGTACGCGGGCCAAGCACGACCACACATAAGGAGGCAGAGACGTGAGGGGTCACGGAAATGAGGACGCATTCGGTTCCTCGACCATTTGCGAAACACAACTCGTTCAGTCTTTCCCTTGATTTTGAAAAATGATTGCACTGATTTTTCTCAAGTCCATCAAGTCGTTAGGACCCCCAAAAGTCAAGTGAAATGCCTGTCCAAAACTTTTCAGATGTTGGGACTTTTTATCCGGCCTCCAGATCGGACAGGTCTTATCCGAAATCCGACCAGGCCTTCCCAGAGGTGAGTTTTTATCCGAATTTTATACCAGGCCTCCCAAAAACGCGGAAATTTCCAGGGGTGTCAATTTTCGTGCTGGCTACTGTGTAGTCGTCCTCTCCTTCTCCGGACCCTCCATCTCGAAGTTTCGCTTTGCCCTTCTCTCCCCAAACCAGTCAAAACTACATGAAAGTTGTCAACCTATCACCTAAACGGTGTTTGGTTCCTTTGTCCAGCACGTCTCCCCGGCGTTATAAGCAGAACCGTGCCTTGTAATGCACCTACCTCTCAGACTTTACCCGAATTCATACAAGGCATATCTGGTAGCCTTCACTTTTCATCCGAAATTCTGACCAGGGAACACGTCCAAAAAGTCGACTGTTCATCCGACTTTGTCCAGGGATCTCAAAGTTTTTGGACAGTTTTTACCCGAATCGAAAATTTCGGCAGACAGACATTTGAGCGGGTGTTCGAGCGTCCTGGCATATTGAACGCCCCCTCGGCTCGTTTTCCGTGATATTGATATTATTATTATTGAAGAGCGACTTAAACTCGGGGGTCTCAGTGGGTCTCCTACCAACTTCGTCCCTCTGACTGCGTTCCTCTGAAGCCTTCTCAATCCTCCGCAATTCCAGCCAACCCACCGCTGAGCTTTTCAACTCTGGCAGGCTGGAGCTGACATATGTAGCATCAGTATATTTTGCTCGGCTGCATCCGAAGACGACCTATCTTGATTATCCCCTGCTCGAGGAGGTATATACGTGCATACATTTACCTGCCACGCTCTTTATCAAGGTGTACAGTTCGGTAGGCCGCTGTTACTCCGCGCACCCAGCAAGTCTCCGACGTATAGCCCAGGCTCGATTCGAACAAGCGTACCCTAGCATATTCCGCAATATTCTACAATATTCGGTGCAGGGGCGAACCACTCGCCACTGGGCTTTCCTCTAATACCTCGGAACTTGACGAGAGCAGTAAATCGAAAAGGACTCGTCGAGGCCAGGAATAAAAAGGGTGGGCGAGAACTGAAATTAGTAAAAACCTCTGCCGAGGAAAAAAAGAATAAACGGGTTCGACCGCAACACAGGGCCCGGGCTCGAATCGAACGAGCGCCTCCTGCGTATGTATTGCTCCGTACAGCGTGAACACTGTTGGCAGGCCCGGCCCTCCCGCCGCCGGGCCTTGCTTCAGGTGCAGGAGCATCAGATATCCCGACGACTGTTGAGGAGGACAAGCCATGCGTAAGTGCGCGTGTCCTTGACACAACTTCGAAAGGAAGTACACAGGCCGGATTTTCTTTATAGGAAGCTCTCTGAGACTACTGTGGGTATACGAATTCGACAGACTAAGAACACCAGACCAAGAGCACCAGACCAGTCGCCAATTCATGCGGTTATAATCTCGCGATTAGCTACACCGTGCGTCATGATCTCTGTTATGTTCAGGAGCACGCGCGACCCGATGATGGAGTAAACCCTGGCCCGCATGTCAGTCAGTGAGTGCCTGTGGTGGGAGAGAGCGTACACGACGGCTGGGCTGCGGTGGATGATCAGTGATATCTGAGACGAGAAGGCAGTGAATGACCTGCGCACATGACGAGGAGCTCCCCGAGGGTAGGTCGCCCAACGGCCCAGACGATGAGTTGGGGCGGATTCACGGCTGCAACGGAGATGAGTGATCGTCGTTATCCCACGGTCGCTTGCAAAACGAACCAACGACGGCGAGGAACCAAAAGATCCCGTCCCGGAGGAACAGATGGATGAGTGGCATGGTGTTCCGCGAGCTGAAGTTCAGTCCGAGTCCGAGTCGAGTCGTGCAGTTGTATACGGTCATGACAAACATGACGGATGTCTCCACGAAACGATTAGCACGATCCTCCGAATAAATATGCTGCGGTCACGCACTACGACGAGGGACGGGACAGCGTAAAACGTGAGATATTTGGGCGCCCCTGAGAAGAGAGGGTGAGGTAAATATTGGCCGTTGGATGCTGCACCCACTCGCTGCATAACATCCCGGAAGTATAGCTCTATCGGCGTGCTAGTTTCTTGGTGACGTCAAAATTTTATTTCGATACGCACCCAATATGCACGAATGCTGGAGAAGCATCAGTCTGACAGGGACGGTGAGCCCCGTATGGCACTCACGGACTGAGCGGGTGATGAATACAACGATGGTGAACCTAAGACCAAGAATCCGTCAATGGAAGTTGATATTCCTGGTATGGACGCGCATTGTACAGATCTCCACTACGATCCTTTTGATCAGCGGAGGTCAATGAACCGCAGGAAATTATGGCGTACCCAACATCAATGATGCCAAAATGTACAACAAGCGGCGCGACTTTCCGAAGAGAATCCAAACTCTGGGCCAGATTGAGTCAGCATGGGGAAGAACGAGTCAGAAAAATCTCCTCACCTCATAATGAGTATAATATCGATGGTAGCAACGGTGAGAGTGGACGAGATACTCATGAACTAACGATCTTTGTGTGAGCATAGCTGTAATCACTGGACGAATACCTACCCGAAAATAAATTCTGCAACTGGATCCAAAAGGTTGAGGGTTATTGATTAGCCTGGATCCGAAACAAAGACAATCCTACGTCTGGGAGATGAACGTTATCACCCGTTCACATTCCGAAGGCCAAAAAAATCACCTTATCCGAGGTGATCTCGCGGAGGCCAGCTGGGGTTAAAGCATTATAAGGAGCGCTGGACCACTGTTGGAAGGCGTACTGCTAGTATTGATACTGTCAAGAACGATTTAGAATTCGCTGAATTCGTAAAGCTGAGATAGCACCAGGTGATTATTAACGTCCAGTATCGATTCTGAGTATCATTACATGGTGCCGGAAGAACAGCGTGTTGTCAGATGTGCGTACCCAAAGCTGCTTACTTCATCAGCACATACAAGCGGCATTTAATCGCCACCACATACATAGAGGTAACCTCCGAACGATTTCCGTTGTTCCATACGAATTCGATCTTGGGGAGTGTCGGAAGAGAATAAGCAGGGAGGAGGAGCACACTGCACCTCATGATCCAAGGAAAGAATGTGGTCATATCTGAACGGTCAGTCACCCAGGGCTATGTCTCGAGAGAATGAGTCGACGGACATGAGAAGCGCTAGTGCAGCGACTGAATTGATTCGTTAGAGGAAGATAGATAGCCGAAGCGCCAGGCACACGCACCTGCGAGATAGCTTGTGGCCCTGCCATCCTGTACGAGAAGCAGCAGCTCCTCGAGCTCGGCAGGCGTAGGAGGGAACGGGGAAGGACTGGCCATTGGGGGGCTAGATACGAAAGGTGGGAGATACGTGGGGTGTTTTTAAGACAGACCAAGAATCAGAAAAGGCGGGGCAGCATCATCTTGCATACTTGTGATCGAGGAGTTTGTGTGGGGCCCTCTGTCCTTGTATCAATCTCTTTGGATTCTCTCCAGCCTCGCCATAGATCCGTCGCAGCGGTCCCAAATATATGCGAGTTGGGTCGCTGCCTTACATACGGTGAGACCTCGATGGGCGTTGGAAAGCTTGAACCCCTCACGACGGTGAGAGATGATCAGCCGCCCGGAGATATTATCCTCAAAATAACGTGATCGTTGGTTTCATTGGCTTTAGAACGGTCGACCGGTGCATTTCCTGTGGGATATCTCTAGCCCGCCACCTTTGATCATTGCGGTGGCCTGCTCGAGTTAAGACGTCGTATGCACTTACAGCCTTTATTCGGCCCAGCTCGATCCTCCATCAGGTCCGTACACCGTAGAGTGCAAAGCGAAGACGAAATGGACCAGAGTACAGGGGCAGTGAGCCATCACCAACCAGTAGGGAAATTAGTCCAGAAGCGAGAACAAAATTCAGAGACCAGCTCAAAGATAGCCTTCTTTTGATTTCTCAAGTACTTGAAGAAAAGGACTGTCTCGGAAATAGTCCTGAAAACCTGGTTAAAATCCCGGCAATTGACTGTCAAGCACAATCCTCAACTTGAACCCTCCCCACCCGCATCCGCCAACTCCCTCTCGACCCGCGCCATCACATCCTTCCACGCGCGCGGCACCATCGCCAGCGCACCCGTGCGCGCCCGCTCCGTTACCCGCACGACGGGGTACGCCACGCCCTCCGCCCGGCCCTCGATCAAGGGGCGCTCACGCGTCCAGCTAAACAGCGCCCCGTCTGTCGTCTCCTCGAACGGGTTCACCTCGATGAGGCTCGCGCCCCACGCCCCATCCGCCTCTTTCGGGGGAACCACCCCGAAGTCAAGCACACAGTCGGTGTAACCTTGCTGCACGAGGAGCGGCCACAGGGATTCGTACGCGGCGCGGATGGCGGCGACGGCAAGCGCGAGTTGCGCGCTGTCCGTGAGGCGTGGTGAACAGAGCTGGTAGGCGTACTGTGAGATAGCTGTTATCCGCCCGTTGGCCACGAATGTCCTGAATTCCTGCACAAATGTGTTGTTATTAGTATGAGTGGATACCTTGCGAAGATGAGCGCGATACCATGTCGATAGGAACCGCCTCCCATTTCCGCAGGACGACGTTCTGCTCCCACTCGTCGGGGTGTTTCAGCGCGAGGGTCATATCCTACAAAAGCAAATTCAGCGCCAGAAAGACGCCGGCAGGGTTAGGGAGACCCACCTGCCACACCCGTTCGCTCAACACAAGCGCTCTTACCACCGCCGCCGCGTCGGCAAACCTCAGCGCCGCGCCCTCCGCCTCGCACACGATCCACAGCCGCCGCGCATCGTCTAGTGCGTCAGGGTGCTCGCGGCACGCCCACCCATAGTGCGCGGCAAATACGCCCGAACGCACCGCGGCGTCTTTCGGCGAGCGCGAGCTTAGTTTCACGAAGCACCCGTCCTCCGCGTCTGCAAGCGCGTCGATGGCGTGCTGGATGGGCGGGCCCAGCTCCGCGAGGAGCGCCGCCTCCTCCGGCACGAGCGGCAATGAGGTGCGCCCAGAGGCAGTGTACGCAGCCGCCGCAGTGCGTACCGCCTCTGCGGACTCAGCGCGGTCGAGCGCCTCGTACGCGCGCAGTAGGAGCGCGGCGTGCGCGCGCGTCAGCGGCACTAGGAGCGTGCGTGGGGTGAGGCCCGCGGCGTGAAGTACATCGCCCCAGCGCTCGATGTTCGCCTGTAGCACGCGCGCGTCGTATTCGGCGGTGAGCGCGAGTGTGTCTACAAATGAGTATTCAGGTTAATGTGCGTGATCGAAGACCGTTAGGGAGACAACAGTACCTGTGAGGTGCGGTGCACTCGAATCGTGAGCGATGCCGCCGGCGTTGCGCAGGGGGCGCCCGACGCGTATGCTTTCGAGGAGCGACATGGTGGTTAGGATCAGGAGGCAGTGTGGCTGTGTTCGCTGGGTCGACAGGCGTCGACTGCGCTCGTACTGCGCTCTTCACCGGAGCAGCTGGTTCCAAGTCAGATGCAAACATACATAGGGCGCGTCGACAGACTCTCCTGACGATGTAAGTGTCGTTTAAGTCGCAAAATTGCTGCCTGGACTCGGGGCGAGTCCAGATGAATTGGTGGTGGATAAAGGCGGCCCACTAGGTGGCCTATCTGCAGACTCCAGAGCTAGATTCCACAAGCTCAAGTCGGTGAAGCCATTATAACGGGCTGTAGACTTGAGAGACTCGGCGGAAGGACAGGGAGAAAACCTGAAGAGGACTGTTGGAAGAGGGAGAAAAGAGGAGAAAAATCCACGAACAGCCACGTGACTCCGACGCGTATAAGCGCGCGCACCAAGCACGACCACACAGGGAAGGGGAGACGCGAGAGCTAACAAACAGGCCGTGGAAATGGTTTAAATTGGGTCGATCGACCATTTCCGAAACAAATTTCGACTCGTGGGGACTTGGGTTATGTAATTTTAAAAAAATAAGTGCAGATTTCTTTTCAAGTGGAGGTATACAGAAGTCCCCCTCGGATCATGTTATCGATTATGTTGAAGAGTACGCGCTAACCAATTCCCCTAACTAGAGCTTGGGGGTCTCCGTGGGGTCTACTACCAACTTCGTCCCTCTAACTTCGTTTCTTTGAAGCCTCCCCAGTCCTTCTGCAATCCCGGCCAACCCACCGCTCAGCTTTTCAACTCTGACGGGCTAGCGCAGACAAACTATCAGTATATTTTTCTCCGAGCAATCCGACGACGACTTACCTTGATTATCCCCTGCTCGAGGAGGTACTCCATACGTGCATACATGCGCCTACCACGCTCTTTGTCAAGGTGGACAGTTCCGTATGTCGCTGTTACTCGGCGGCCGTCTGTGAGCTTCAATTCTTCAGGCACCACCCACCCGCTCACGAGTGTGCCGTTCGGGGACAGCAAATCGACTTGGGCCTGTGTGACCGGCGTATGCGCAGCGTCGTACACCAGCTCGATCTCGATGCCCAAGTCGCGTTTCAACCTGGCAATGGCGGGCCCAGTCTCTACATAGCGGTCGACGACGTTGGTTGCACCCATAGACTCCAGGTAAGCGGTATGCTGGAGGGAGCTGGTGACGATGATCGGCGAGAACCCCATGTAGTGCGCGATCTGAATGACTTCGCGCGCTCAATTACTAAGTGGAGTGGTTTCTGCACTAAGAAGCACCTACCGAACTGTCCCACTATACTCGCACCACCCAGGACAACGATGGGCTTTCCGGAATAATATCCCTGGGCGCCCTCCTCCCAGAATGGCTTCAACCCCGCTCCCCCGCGATTACTGACGATGGCCGGAAATTCTTGGGTCAGTCCCAGCGCAGCCGTTGTCAGGCATAAAGGCATTGCCGCAGCCTGTACAGCGGACATGCTGTCTGAAATCTATTTTCCGTTAGGCAAGCGCCATCCCCCCTAGAAATTCACATACCCTCGCCGTCAAAGTTGCGTCAATTAACGCATATTCTTGGAAACTGGACCCATTGGCATCGAGCCATCCTGCCAACGACAGTTACCTGGCTGTTCTACTGGAAGCAACAGACAGAGACTCACCTTGGAATAAACTAAATCGACTTGTTAGTCGGATGGCTTAAGCTTCTACGGACAAGCTTGTAGCTCACACACGATCCCCTTTCTTGAATTTCATAACGGCCTCGCCTATCTCGACGACAGTACCCGCACCGTCCACACCGTAGAACGCGGGGAAGTCCTGCACCTCATGAAGATCTAGAGATAAGCCGTTCAAAATGACATACCGCGCCAATGAGGCTCGAAAAATCGAGGAACCCCGTCTGTAGCATCCATTCCACGGGATTCAACCCGACACCCTCCAATTTCACGAGGACATCGCCCGGCCCAGGCGTTGAAATTTCACGCCGAATCAGCGTGAATGGTCCGCCCTTGGATGTAACTGCGAGAGCTTTCTGTTGTCCGAATACGGCGGCAGCCATAGTTGTGCAGGTCGAGCTACTGACGGTCGCACTGCTCTTTCGAATTTAAGTCGTTGAGTCCCGAGCGTTCGAGTCCATATCAATGTCGATTTAAAAGGAATGTAAGCGGAGTTTGGACGGTATTCAGCGCTGAGGAAGCAAGGACAACGAGGAGCGAGTCGAGCAGGCAAAGGGCGTAGTTGAATTTCCGAGTTTATCGGGATATGACAATGCTGATGAAGATATTCGAGTGCAATCGATTCCGAGGTGTCGGGATATTACAGCGCTGATAAAGTAATTGAACCAAAGCCAACTACTGTAATTTGGTAAACTCCGCTGATTTTTTCTACTGCTCGTACTCTTACCAGGTTCTCGAAGATGAGGGGATGGCCCGGGGGCGGGAGGCCGGCCCGGCGGCCAATAAACTGTTCGTCGAATCGAGCGGCACTGCTACGTGGTAGGACACGCTCGCGCTTTCCATAGCCTTCAATCCGATTTTTCTCTCCTGTAAGCTCCGGGTCCGGATGAGAGGCAGTAGCGAGAAAATGTAAAGCTCTTTCGAGTGATGTCCCCGGCACACAATCAACGGTATTTACTGTTTCCTTAGTCCTGGAGTAAACTCCGCTGGGTTTACAACTGCAAGCTTAAACATCGCTTAGTTGAATTCAACTTCTGACGAACACGTGACCCTGACGCGTGAACCGCGCGCACCAAGCATAACCACATACCGTGGGGCAGCTGCGAAAAGTGCGGGGAACGATAAATTCGATTGAATACCTAGAGGCCTCGGTGAAAACTCTCGTATGTTGCAGGTTGATTTCGATACAATTGCTGTATCTTCTTTCAACCTCCAAGGTCTCCAGCGCAACTGCATCTCAGATCTCTATGTATAACATTCAAGTATATTCACCTCCATCATCCATGCCTGGGGCTGTTTTCCAGTTGTCAGAACTGGACGTAATAATTTACTGCTGATGCAACATATATTAGGCCTCCTCCGCGGAATCACGCAAGCGACCCCAGGACATCCACCACTCGTCGGCATCATCCGCCGGGTCGTAAGCAAATCTAGGTATGAGATGTTTACGTCAGATTCTATTGGCAGAATCAATCGGGGACGGCTTACAGCATGCGCATTTCATCCTGCATCTGCTGCAAATGGCTCTCCTGAGCATCCATCACATTCCGACCGGCTGCGTGGTTGGCACGCATGCCTGCGTCGCGCCCCTGCTGCATCTCTCCATCAGGGAGCGTGATGACCCCAATATACTGCCTCTCCATCTCCCGGATATGCAAAGAACGCGATCTCCTATTAAAATTGGGAGTTAGTTGTAAGAACTAGATGTTTTTTATTGAAGGGACGTGCCGATGCTCTTCAAACGCGTGCAAGAACTCGGGAACACGGTCGCGATTCCGAGTATGGGAGAAAATTTTGCCAATGAAGGCGCCGTCCTCGAGGGCAATGGAATAGGTATGCAGTGCGGCGGCCTTGCAACGGGCCTGTTAGAAGAACCACCGTAGTGCACAAGGATGATATGCACCGGAAATGGATGAGCCGCCTCGCCTAGGACGAGAACCCTGCCGCTTTCGGAGACCCATGAGTCTAGCTCGTAACGGTCTTGAATCTGAACACAAGTCGCTGGTCCAGCGAGCGCCGCCAAGTGCTTTATTCTGCAAGGCATTGAGTACAGACGCTAGCGGCGGACTCTATTCACTGACTGGGCATCACATGGACCAAGGACGTCGGTGATTTTCTGCTCGGCCTCTTCGGTCCAAGTGCCATCCTGAGAGCCGTCCGGTGTGTAAACCCACAGCATGATATCGTTTTTGCTCCCCTGCGTTGGACTTTGTGAGTGCGGGAGGTCTCCAACGATGATATAGCACACGAACCACAGGACATGTCATTGCACCTGCGTGCATAACAATTATATCGCGGAAAATGACGAAGCCTTGAATTTACTTACCTCTTTTGGAACCTAGCTCTACGGTGCCCTACAAGATGAACAATAGGGCAAATTCTCAAATGGCCCAACATTGACACCTACCCTGGGATATTCGTAGAACACAGCGAGGTCTGGATGTTTGACCGCAAGCGCTTTTGGAATGACCGCACTAAAAAGAGAATCATTAAGGTCCGCACCACATTTACAGCAGACACGCACCCGCATAGAGCCATCCCTGTTGGAACATCACAACTCTCGGGATCGACATCTTCCTCCTGTATCAGCGTCCGGCGGACTATTCCACCTGCACCGTCTGCGCCAATAATAGCGTCGCCGCCATGAATCTCGCCGGATGCTAAGATTACAGAGCAACTATCGCAATCGACGTTGACGACTTCGGATCCAAAGAGCACGGTCACCGGGGATATGAGATCTCCTTGGGAAGATGTCGCCTCCTCGTAAAGGATGCGCACCAGGTCCCGGTGCTAGAATATTAATGACAATCAGAATTTTGAACAGCGAGCCGTCGAAGTGGCCTACCCAGAAATGGACGAAATTTCCTCGCGCCTCACTGAGCAGCTCCGGGTCCCACAGATTTCTCCCTACACCGCATTAGAATCGAGACTGAAACAGATAGCGGCAGAGACAGACCTATGAAATCTCGTTGAGGCGCCATTCCCCCGTCATCTGTTGTCTGCTTCAGTGAGACAGATGCATGAACGACTATTACACACATTTATAAACATCGAAGCCTGGGGCAGTTGCAGCATTGGCCTTAATCTGCGCTTCCAGACCCCAGTCGAGGAGGATTTTACTGCCATTCGGAGCTATCCTGAGCACATGAAATGGATAGAATTTAAAGGAAGAATGCAAAGGAACGCCTACCGAGCACATCTACTTTGCACCTATCATCAGAATTCAGTGTGTGCATAGCGCTCTTAGACGTGGCTTCACTCACCGAGTAGGTCCCTCCTAACTGGGATTCTTTCTCCAAGACTAGTACGTTATGCCTGGAGGCCTTGAGTGCGATAGCCGACGCTAGTCCTGTCGGTAGTCCCTCAGCCGTCAAGTATCTAAGGCGGAGTCGTGCTGACCTGCAATGGATGCTCCCACGATTATCTTTAGCTCTGCGTCAGCATGGGACGTCCCACAAGATACAGACTGCAGCGACGTACAAAGTTGAGCGCAGGCTCCGAGGCAGCCATGATCGTCCGAAGCAAGGCGGTTCTCCCGTCCTCAATCACCCTGGTGGCGGCGTGCGCTCACTCCTGTGTGTACTAAAAAATCACAGAACGATCAACACGGCGGTAGGAGATGAAATCCAAGGATACCTAGCTTCTCCCGAGTTGAAGCCGGCGAGGTGGATGGATATCAGATCTTGTTAATCATGACCGTGTTTCCTCCGTAGATTGCAACAGATTGCAACAATCATGATGAACTGCTGCTGTGATCCTTCTCTCATCCTGTCCGACCGAGTGTTCAGGGTCCCGTGACGGCCGCCCATTTGAGGGCGCCGACTGGTAAAATCGTCAATCTAACGAGAACGCACTCTCATTTTGATGAATGAATATTCCAAAATTTCTCTCCTATTTTTCTCCATTATTTGTTAACGCGTCTTTGATGCGGCCAACGCGTTCTACCACGTGACTGACCTTTTGGTCTCTGGAGGTGGGCATTCTAGGTCGAGGTGAGGTGCCTAAATCATCGTGAGGCATAAATAAACTGGACGCGCAGGAACCGTCGCTGCGGTCATGTCTTGGTCTCAACTGCTCGTATGGCAGCGTTCCCGCATTGCACTTCCACTGTTTATATATAAATATATAACAAAATTAATCGCAGCCAACATCCCATCCTTCCCGCACGACTCCGTGCCGCCCGCTGGCAATGCGTATGCCAAGGAGTACTTGAGGCTAATCAGCGCAATTTGTGAATCAGAAACCTCGAGTACACTCCGGCCCCATACACGACAAACTATTAATTTTTTACGATCTCTACAGTTAGGTTTATACATCTCGGATATACGCAGTAACCATGAGCGGCTCTTTGAGGACGGTAGTGCGCATGTTCAAAATCCCATCTCGAAATTTATTGGCATCGAAGTTGGGCGCCAGCTTGAAATCGTACACCAGTACCACGCGTGCAATCATGTACCGCATTTCTTGGTATGCGAACGACTTCCCGACGCAGACGTGCGGGCCTGCGGAGTCAGACGCCAGTTCATGGGATGGAATATGACTTCGCACCGGATGAAAATGAATAGAGCGCAGCTTTTTCAGTTTTCGAGCCGGGCCCGAGTCCGCCTGGGAGCCATCTTTCCACCCGAAATTCCTGAAAATTTTCAGACAGAACCGTGGATACATGGGCAATCACGAGATACGCACCAGTGGGTCAGGATAGAAATTTTCAGGACTGGTCTGCTGGGAGTATGCAGCAAGCGCGACAGTTGTACCTTCCGGGATATGTCTGTCGTCGATCACAACTCCGCCCTCCGGCACGATTCGAGGGAGGAAGAAAGGCGACGCCAACCGCAGAGCCTCGCTGATTACGGCGTTGAGATAGGGGAGTTCAGCGAGCACATCCCAATCAAGGGTGTCATCGCGTGGCGGGAAGGTATCGTCGAGTTCTTGTTGAAGCTTTGAATAATAGCCATGCGTGGACTCGGAGGCAAGTATGTAGTAGAATGCCAAGCACAGAACCGTGGCGGTAAGGTCAGACCCTACACATATGGTAAATTTGTTGTAAAGGCTCGATATATCGTGCTCGCTCACCGCCTTGGATAGCCACCACCGCATCGAGCTCAAGGTCCTCCAATGGAATGGGATCACCGGAGCTCGTTCGGCCATCGAGCTGGGGTATAATTAGGACTATAATGCGTGCGGTTTGGGGAAAATTCCGAACCAGATAGGAAGTGAGATCGCGCATGGCTGTATCGGCTGACGCTTGAACGCGACGTCTCATGACTGCGGCCGCAAATTGTCGGAGACGAACCATCGACTTGCCCTGCGGTAGATGCCAAGCGATGTCCATGAGCCAAGGCGATTGGCCGATACTTGTATGATGAATAACTGAGAGATGGCTAGGAATAAATGAAGTAAAACTCACGAGTCGAGAATTATCGTAGCCATTTTCCCTCCGTCAACGAGATCCTCGGGATCACCATTCTTCATCAGCTCCTTCAGGAGAAGGATGAGCATCAGAATGGGAAACAATGGAATGAGGACACACGAGATTGTTGGACCCTCCGAACATCATTTCGGACTGCGCCCATCGGCGCTCGAGGTATCAATGAAGACAGATGTGGACTCACCATGACGTCGTAAGCCCAATGGCAGATGGCTTCCGAGAGATCCATGAGTTTCTCTGGATTCTGCGACTGACGATATTGGATGCACTGAAGCAACTCCGATGTTCTGCGTTCAACAGCGGGAATGAAGTTGACGATGCTAAAGTATTCATGTGAGTCCAAAATACGTCAGCAGCACTTGGAGCACATACGAGGGACGGGTAAATGCCGGAGCCCAAACGCGCTTGCGCTCTAAATGAATTTCCTCCGTTTTTGGCTTGAAAAACAGTGCGACTGCGTCAGGATGGCCAGGAGTAACATATGACTCGGCCTTCTCCATGTGGGATCCAGCACCGTAGATCACATTATTTGCGGAATGGAGATTGACGGACAGATGGCTGGGACCTGCATCGCTCGTCAACGAAAGTGTACGGGATCAGAATTTGCTGCTCACCAATTCGCACGAAGGGACCATATTTTCGATGCAGGTCATCGATTACGAGGTATCGCTTGCCCGTGAGCGAGACGTAGACCAAAGACGAACTACTTATTCGCCATAGGAATGGACCTGGGAATCGTGCAAGGGGATGCCAAGGAGAAAGCCGGTAGCAGACTGTCGACCCCAGAGCAGAGACGGCATGGGTTCCAAACACAGTGGCCGAGAAATAGAAAGGCTCTTGAGCGCCAAAGATGATGGCTGTAACATACAGCCCGAGGATTGAAGCGGCATAATAGCATGCAGCATAGTCCCCTCGGAGAGGACGGCGGTAAAGATAGGCCCAAACGGCCTAGACAGATGATTAGCTCCCACTCATGTTGCTCAAGTGTCAAACGGGCTCACGACACCGGATGCAGCGGCCGTAGTAAAGGTAAGGGTGGTGTGGACGACCATGGTCGGTGCAACGGACAACGACGTGTCAATCAACTAGCCGTGATTCATCATTAGATATAAGCACTCCCAAGCTAACCTTCGTCGCATGGCCGATCAGCCTAGAATAAATTCGATGTACAAAGCACGCGGCACAGGAACTCCTTCGTTGAAAAAGGTTAGGGCCGCACTTGGGAGCATAAGTCGCTGGTTTGTTTACCGTAACATGCTAACGGCAGACCCAATCACCACCCATGGGTATCCCACCACGAGATTCTCTCGGATACTGCGGCATAATTGTGCGTCGATCCGGCCACCGGACAGCCGACGAAAGAAGATGGAGGTGATACGATACTAGTTCTGCCATGTTTCAAAGTTGTTGGTCCGTGTAGGTCCACCCAGTTGTTCCTCCACCCCAAACGTGATTCCAGCCGATGGTAGGCGAGCGCTTCATGTGCAGCGGCGGGGGCATGTGTGTCAAAGTTGAAGAAGAAGTTTCCCACAGAGGATATATTTGTAGCATCGGGAGAATCCCGGCCCTCATTCCCGGGAAACCGTCATGAGTTCAACCATCGTATGGGGTTGTCTAAACTTAGTCGTATCCACGGCAGAGATCTTGACATGATACTGCTATCAAGTTTCAACTTCGCACATCACGTCAAGGCAATTATATGAACCCGTCGCCACACACTACCGGATTTTCAGGGCCCAATGGGAAGACGATTTCGGCCGAGATCTTGCAGCTTCCCATCTCCGGGAAGTGTTGTGGGCCAGTTGGCAGCCGATTTAACCTGCGTTCGCTCAAGCCCTCGGACTCTCTTTTGAATCCCCACGCCCTTCAGATGTATAAGTCCTCAACGCTTTCCTTGGATCCTCTGTTTCAAACGAATGCCGTGATCCGCTCCTGGGACGACCGAATATCGCTGTCGTATAGTCGAGCCAAAGCTATCGCAGCTCTGTACCGTAAGCCCCACCCAATTTGGTCCTGGGAACTCTTCTAATTTTCTCCAACAGAACTGACTGTCGACGATGTCCTGACTGTTTCCTCGAAATACTGGGAGTTTCAAACAGATCCGATCCAAGCGATGGATGGTGCAGCTGCGACGCTGCTCACGATACAGTACAATCTCTGTCTGGGCACAATCGCCATGTTCCCGGCGGGAAAGCAACACATCCTTAAACAACTGCTCTCTCTTGAGCTTTTGTGCGTTTCAATTTCAGGGGATTATGGCATGTTGACCAATTTATTCCAAGGGGACTATATTGTTTGACGGAGCTGGGCCACGGGTTGGATGCCATCCATCTGGAAACTACTGCAACTCTTCTGGACACAGGCGGGCTCGAGCTCAACACACCATCAGATGCAGCCGCGAAGTGCGTTCATTGTCATTGGTTAATGCCCCCCTCATACCCATTGGCATCGTCTCAGATTTATGGCTCCAACAACTCCGTCTGGCGTACCTTGTGTAGCCGTCGTATTTGCGCGTCTTATTGTTGATCATGAGGATAGAGGGATTAAACCATTCCTCGTGCCCATCCACGATGGTCGCACAATGCACCCAGGAATCATTTCGAAGTGATCTCCGTGTTTTTCAATGTCCGGTCTCGAGACTCATGCACAAAAATAGAAAATTATATCCACGGGGAGGATCCCATCCATTCCAGCACGCTCTCACGTACTTTCGGAAAGTCAAACTGCCCGGCACTGCACTTTTGGGCAACATGAACAAACCTTTGGATGTCAAGGGTGCTTTTTCGCACAATATATCCAGGGTCATGGTTGGAACTTTGTCCATGGGTGCTCTGGCGTTGTCGACCATGCGGATTGCCACCTATGTTGCAGGCCAATACAGCATGAGGCGCAAGGTCATCGATTCATCCACTGGAAAACCCAAGGCTATCATCGAGTTCAGCACACAGAAAATTCCGATTCTGACAGCAATTGCCTGCACAAATGTCATGGACGCCTTTTCTACTAAACTTCATACATTGTTCACGTCCGCACACGACCCCGTCCAGAAGAATTTTATCGCCGCCATTTTCAAAACCACGATCATTCAGCATCACAACTCGATTCTGCCTACTCTCAGCGATCGCTGCGGGGCCCAGGGTCTATTTGAGGTAAACCAGATATCTGTGTTGCTTGTGAGCGAGTTCATCCATTTTTTTCGCTCCGGATATTCATTCTCTTCCTTCTTCAGGCGGATATTCGAGGTGCCGCAATTGCTGAAGGGGATATACTAGGGATATCCATACGTGAATCCAAACACGTCGTTGCACCTAAACTTCGCTGATCGCATCCCAGGGTTCGCATTCGATCTAATTGTTGGACGAGTGTCGCTTCCTGCCGAATCAAACCCTGGTCATATTCTGGCGCAATACGAAAAATCCCTGCTCTCTGAACTTCGGCACATCGTTAAACGATCGGGAAACAATCGCTCTCAAATAGACAGTCTCGTATTACCACGGTGTCAAGACCTTATCGAAGCCATCGGCCATCGTCTCGCCGTCGATGCGGCCACGGAGAGCGGAGTTGATCCGCTGCTTATTGACCTATACGTGACCCGGCTTCTCAGACTCGACAGTGCTTGGTATGCGGAGCATGCCAACCTTCCGCGTTCCAAGCAGAGCGAAATGGAGCGAGATAGTGTCGAGGCCCTCTACCCCAAATTGGTGTCTTTGTTGGAGAGGCTGAAGGCTGCCAACTATGCAACTGCGCCAATTATCTCGGATGAACGATGGAAGAGCTACGTTCATGCACTACCAACGTTTACTGGCCTTCGCGTTAGGAATGGTCTGCAAGCCCGCCTGTAATAATAAATAGCCATCCCGCGTTCAATATTTTTATCTGCATGGAATTCCCAGTCGGATGGCGATACCCCCATGTCCGGGCCAGCCTTTAAATCGGGCGCTTCACATGCAACTTACCGAGAGGCCCCACGGGTAGTTCTTTGCTACTTTGGAGGACCAATGGGACGACGCGGAGCGAGAGCCAGGGGAACTCGGAAGTGATCCATTTGTGAGTGGGTGGAAGCATGGACCTGTCAGCAGACTTATCAATGGCGACAGATTGGCGAGACCCTCTGAAAGCGGACACGATCCAATTTAAGTCTAGTGAAGTCCGACGAGAACCGCTTCCATGTTGCCGATCATTTCGCATAGTGCCCGGATCTGCCAAGCGACATTCTAGTCCGTCTGGAAGCTATTTTGCTACCGGCGTTGTGGAGGAGTTAGCTCCATGACTTCTACCCTAGACCATTCCAGACTTCCAGATCGCTTCGGTGGAGATTGGGCGGTACGCAACTGGTCAACCGGTGAGCGTCCTTCGGATACTAAGTGGTTGCCTGAAGAGTCGTGATGCCCCAAAGGACAGGAATTTCATGAATGTGTCATCGCAACATTGAGCTATGCTCTGCAGATAGAGGGTGCGGTAGTTTCTGGGGAATGTCCGAGCAACATGTTCGCTTCTGCTTGGTATGAGTCCCGCGTCTCAAAAAAAATATGAATGCGAGGAAGCGAGGAGGCAACCGAAGGGGTACTCGCCCGTGGGCGACGGCAGGCCCCGTCAGGGGCAACGGGGCCTCGCTGTCTTGCGGTCAGGGCCAGAGGGGTCCAGCGTCCTCGCGCTGGGATACAGTTTTGTGACTGACCGGGTCAGTCAACTGAGACAAAGACAAAAGTCAAGGGAACAACGATCAATCACTGTCCGTATTAACTGCATGCCGGATGTCCCCCCCCGGGGCTAGCCCCGTTCCACGGTATATCAGCGCGCAATTTGCGGCTTTGGAGGCCTTCGGTGGAGGAAATTCATACGAGATGAGCACACACGAGAGTCAGCAAAATGTACAAGGCTCACCAGATAGCAGGAAACCGACCCATATCTCTTCCCGCGGCTCTCAGCGGATTGCGCTTGGATTGCGCCGTTATATTAGTCGACAGGCGGCATTTAAGACATCGATTTGTCGGCATTAAAGGCCACACAGGGCGTATGGAAGGGAAGTTTTAATCAATGTCTTGGAGTGCGCCCAGGCCGTGATACGTTATCCAGCGCCGGGAGAGCTCAGACGACATCTAGACCATTATTGAAGGATTGCCAGGACAAAATGAAGGAAAACTTACCACATAGTGTGTGGCATGGAATATATCATAATACCCGGCGAGGGATGCCATATAGAACTGGTAGGGCAAGTTTGACGAAATCGTCTGCGAAATGTGAAGAGTCACGCCTGTCACAGGCACGGACGAACAGTTGAGATCACGTGACTCAGACGCGTAACCAGAAATGCCAAGCATGAACATATACACACCAATTGATCTCTAGGTATTATGGGACGGGCAATTCCTTCCGGAAAACAAGTCTACAAATACTTTTTTGTTCTTTCAACTTCTCCCGTGCAACTTGAAGTGTCTACAAATTTACTTCAATATACCCCACCTAGAACGCCCGCGAATTTACATGGTGACAATCTGGTGGCGAACCACACCTCGCGTCATGATTTCCATGATGTTTAGGAGTACGCGAGAGCCGATTATGGAGTAGACACTGCCCGCGCGTCAGTCACTCTGTGCTAACGGAGCTGAAATGGGAGAGAACGCACACGATGGACGGTCTGAAATCATATAAGGAATGTCTACTGCGCGCCCCAGGCGGATAAAGGGAATACATACATAATCAGGATCTCCGTGAGCGTTTGGCGCGCAACGGCCCAGATGATAATTTGGGGTGGGTTGACCGCTTGTACCGCAATTAATTATGGCTTCGGAATAAGGCACAGGAGACGCACCGACGACGGCCAGGAACCAGTATATCCCGTCGCGGAGGAATAGATTCACGAGCGGCATGGTGTTTCGCGAGCTGAAGGTCAGCCCGAGCCGGGTCTTGCAGTTGTACACGGTCATGACAAACATGGTGAATGTCTTCACCAACGATTAGTGTGATGATGTTATGGACGCGTGCTGCGCGCCCACGTACCACAACCAGGGACGGGGCGGGGTAGAGTGTGAAGTATTTGGGGACCGCTGCGAAGGGTAGATGAATTGGATATTAGCCGGTGGATAATGCGCCTACTCGTGGAATAACATCCCGGAAGTATAGATCTGTCAGCGTGCGAGTTGTAGGCTGAGTTATCAATTTTATTTCAAAGACGCACCCAATATGCACGTATTCTGAAACAAACATGAGTCTGGCATTTAGAAGTATAATTTGCACGCACGGTTTGAGTGGATGATAGTGAATGAAGCAATGAAGAACCTAATCCGATACGAAAGATCGTCAGTAGCAGCGGGTATTCCTGACATAAAACAGACATTATACCGATCTCCACTGCATCTGTCTCTGTAAGCATGGGAACGGACGACAGAAACTGACTCGCACACAACATCAAGGGCACCAGAATATACAACATGCGGCGCGATTTTGCGAAGAGGATCCAAACTCTGATTCGGATTGGTATTCAGAACCACTAGGACACATTAAAAAAGATTTCTCACCTCACTAGGAGAATAAGATCGACGGTAGCGATGATGAGGGTGGACGAGACGCCTTCGAACTGGCGATCTTTTGATGAGCATATTAATTCCGTCCGATGGAGGAATACCTGCCTGGGTGTAAATCCCGCAGCTGGACCGTAGAGATAGATCAGTGGAAATTTGGGATCTGAAGGAGACAAAAGCCTACGCCTCATAATTTAAACTTAGTCCACGGTAAGATTATTCCCAAGAAACAGAACTCACCTTGTCCGATGTGATTTCACGCAGAACGACTGGGATTGGGTTTGAACATGTATGACGCACTGCACGATTGAGGGCGTACCGCTGGTATTGATACTGCCAACAACGAATTAGAACTCGTTGGCACTCTAGAGGTGGGTTGGTACCAGGTGATTATCAAAGTCCAGTATCGGTTCTGAGTATCGTTATATGACGAAGGGCAGCGCATTATCAGAAGTGCCTACCCAAAGCTGGTGAATTCATCAGCACACGCGAGCAGAATGTCATCATCAGCACCTACATATACGCAGCTCGCGAGCGATTTGCGTCTCTTCCATATGAATTCGATCTTGTGGGAATCTTAGAAGTGAAGAAGATAGGAAGAGGACGACGTCTACCTCATGATCAAGCGAGAGAATGTGATCGTATCTGCATGGTCAGTCCGTTGGGCTTGTTTTAGAGAAATCAGGAGAACAGACATGAGAAGCGCCAGTGCAGCGACTGGACCAGTCGATTCGTGAGAAAGATCGATAACTCAAGTGGGAGCATGTACCTGCGAAATAACTGGTAGTCTTGCCATCTTTGATGAGCAGGAGCAGTTCCTCGACCTCGGCCGGTGTTGGAGGTTGCGGAAGTGTGCTGGCCATTCGTGAGTGGGGTGCAAGTGCGAGATGTGGGAGATAGGCACGGCGTCTTTAAGACTGACCAAGCAAGAATCAGACAAGGCGGAACAGCACAATTGTGACAGATCTTGGGGTTGATCTTGGGGAGCTGGGTATTTTTCCACTCGCCATGGCATGAAGTCCGGATTCTTCGAAGTCCCTAGACATTTCTTATCGAGGCGGATTCTCAGAGATGCATGGTGCGTCTTTGCTCTGCACGCGGCCAGGCCCACGACTGTGAGAAACGGGGATCAACTTTTGGACCCACAAGCGGTAGGGGAGGTAGAGAGGGAACTATCGGATAATGTGGCCACCGGCGCAGAATTCTGCGAACAAAGGCAATCATGATTCTGCGCCCACCGCCGCACAAGTAAAACGATGCGCTGGGAGTCCCTTGTAGGCCGGGGAGTTATCGTATCCCAGGAATCTTCGGAATCGCTCAGAAGGGAACAAGAGATAACAAAGAAGGGGAGGGCTAAAAATAAATAAACGCAAAATTTCTCAAAATTTCTGCGGCTTTAGAATGCTGCAAGGTGTGTTGCAGACGACCAACAATGGCCGGGTCGAGATCGCCGGGAGAAAACCGTGGGAAATCTACGGCGGCGTTCTCGGAATGGCTGCTGTGCTCCCACCACCTCTGATCATCGGTGACTCACTTGAGCGCTATGTCTGCAGAGATTTGAGTACTTACGTAGCCCCAAAATGACCTCATCCGAATGCAAATCGCAGAACTATGCAGTCTTGTTATTCTTGTACATGTCGAGCGAATCTTGAAGTTCGTCACCGGGAGCATTCTCTCAGTGGAGGACCATAAAAAAAGCCAACCCGAATTATACCAAAAATGCTCCAAGATAAACAAGTTATGGCCGTAGGGCTTACTACTGCGGTTCGGGATTATAAAGCGTAAGAGAACCTGCACATCACAGCTCATTCAACCAGCAGGAGGGAGGCAGTAAAATGCATTCTCCTGAAGAACCAGCGAGCGAGGTTTTTTCTCCTCACCCACCGGTTGGAAACGCTGTGGGATCGAGGACGGTATAAACCGTCAAGTTGCCAAGTACGAACTGGGTCGCTACACTATACATGGTAAAGCTTATCGCTGTCCACTGTGCTGACCAACGGGGATCAACCTTTGGACTTACGAGCGCTAGCGAATTGGAAAGGCTGGTTGAAAGGGAATCATGATTTCCGCCCCACCGCCGCCAAAGTAAAACGATAAGCCTGCGAAGTAAATGGTTAAAGGTTGGAATCAATTTGTCGTGAGGCACCTCAGGATCCTTCAATTTTGCACCCCCGAGTCCCGCCACGGAAACCGGAGAGAGCGGAAAGGGGAAACCCGGGATTATATAGCCTCTGACCGTGGGAGATCGGCAAACTCTGAATTGCCGACTCCGCCATCGCGGCGACTTGCTAGAGCTTACGACGATTGCATAAGTGGGCACATGGCACCTAGCCCTCCAGCAAACCAACAGTAACCATTCGTGTCCTGCGTTCTCGCTGATCACGACTCTCCGAGTCGAGTCCAATCTCGAGTCTCAATCTTGGCCTGCTTCTAGTTCCCGTCTGCATCCATGGACTAGAGATCCGTCGCTACCTGGCGGAACAGCGGGCTTGCGCCTCCATTGTGATCTATCATGTCCGCGCCTACAGCGCAACGGGGGTTCTAGCTTGCACGGCGGACTTGCGAGGGCACGGTGGCATCGCCTTGCGCCGTTCGAGACACTAGTGCACACCGTCTACACCTACTTGGCGCGTACTATGTGTCCCCAAAGATTCCTTTCTGCCTTGTCCCGTCTTCGCTCCAAGGACTTGTGGTTCGAAGAGCATTTTTGAAGTCAACAAACGCAGGGAAATGGGAATACACAGCCCGTTGCCAAGGCCCAGCTCCAGGAGTCTCGTTCTGCAGTTCCAGCCCCAATTGACTTCGGTCGCCATCCTCTTATCCTAGTTTTCCTACGTGAAAGAGAGGAATGGCCACTATCCATCATCGAGGAGCTCCAAATGTATTCTGATCGTGCGCGCAATCTGAAACTCCCCGCTGCTTCTGCCCCAAATAGCATCCCTCTCTCCGCCCCTTTGGTGTCTCAGCCCTGTCTAAAGCCCGTCGCATCCACGTCCGCTGTTGCGCATACAACGCGGTATAAAAGCGCCCATGTGCGCCAGAGAATTCGAAGTCGCGAAGGACTCGAAGCCATCCATAATCCACTACCATGGGGATGCCCGTGCCCATAGCCGCCGCCCCATCGCCGGACTCGGCGGCCCCACCATCTCCGACCCGGCGCCCGCCCCGTGCGGTGTGCCCCGAGGTACTTGCACTCAAGTTCGTGTGCAGCCGCAGCACACGGAGCATCCTCAACTGTGCAGTTATCGGCGCGGATACGCAGCCCTACTTCCACGTCGTAACGCGCCCGGGGGAGACGGTTCTGCGTACAAATGGCGGGCGCGCTGTAGCGGCGGTGGAGTGGGTGCCCCCTGACCTAGGGGGTGGCGCGTACGTCGAGCTGTGCGACAAGACGCTCGAGAAACAGCGCGTGGCAGCGTGGCTCGGTGTGTCACGCGATGCAAGGTATTTTCTTTCACTTCTGACGGCAGAAGAAGAGACTTACTCTGTCGTCGCGCCCGCACAGCTATCGGGTCATGTCCGCGCACGGGCAGACTTATGTCTGGGTCCCGCGCAGCCAGTCCATTTGCGTACGAATTTATTCTGTCCAAGTATCCTAAATGCCGCTCTGACATCCACGCGTTAGCTATACCACTGGTCTCCAACGACGCCCGCAGATGTCCCACAGCTGCTCGCCAAGATAGCGAGGGAGGACGACATTGTCACGCTCGAGATCGCCGGCGCCGCAGTTGAGGCGGGGCTGCTCGAGATGTGTGTCGTTTGTGTTGTGCTCTTTCAATCAGGCTGCCGGATTGATTAGACTCTCGGAGTGTCCCCGCCTTAATATTATCTTTATTATTATCAAACTGTATTATACAGTGTATACCTGTGGAGTGTGGACGACCAATAAAGCGATTGATGGGCAGAATCCTGAGCCGTGGCGGATCCGGAAGATCAGCGCTCAGTGACAGCCGGTGAATGATACAACTCTTGCCTTCAGTGTTGGTCGTTGGTTCGAGTGCTAACAGCATCCTTTCTAGATCGCTCGGGCGCTAGGCACCGTCAAGCCCTGTCAAGAATCCACACGCCGTCTTGAGCTCGAACAAATCCCCGCGATGATGAGAAGCCAACTGGGTCATGGCCAGTCAGAGACTGATATAAATGCCACGATCATTGCAACCCTGCCCGCATTCATGGTTCCGCTGTCATTGAGAATTTCTGTGCTCCCATGTGCCGTTCCACAGTGGCGACCTCAAGAGAGCTTTTCAACACCCCAACCCCCCGAGAGTCGGCAACTGCAGATTGAACATTGAACCGACAACCAAACTTTCTTGGTGGGTCGTTTACTTTGCACTGGGCACAGAACCATGATGGTTCTTCATTATAGAACTGCCAGCGCCCGATGGCTCAACGTTTTCTCTCAGACTCTGGGGGCTCGTATCAACGCCACGATGATGTTCTTCCGTTCTGTGTGATTCTCGGTCTGTCTTAAAGACCCCCATGTATCTCCCGCATCTTGCGCTCGCACCCCCCATTGCCTAATGGCAAGCATCGCCCCGCCGCCTCCTACGCCGGGCGAGGTCGAGGAGCTGCTTCTTCTCGTAAAAGATGCCAAGACTACTAGTTATTTCGCAGGTATGTACTTGTCCTTTAGCCATCGTCCTCTCACACCGTCGAATCCTCCAGTTGCTGCGCTGACACTCCTCGTGTCCGTTGAGCTAGATTCGCCAGAGAACCAGCCTAGGCTAACTCACCATACAGATACGACCACCTTGTTTCACTGGATCATGAAGTGCGGCGTGTTCCCCTTGGTCCTTCCCTACGTCGAGTCGTCTTCTCACATTCCCCAAGATTGAATTCGTCTGGAAGAGACATAAGTCGCTGGCAAGCTGTATTTATGTATGTGGCAGGCGGTTAAACGCTTGCAGTGCTGATGAAATGCGTCAACAGCTCTGGGTGAGCAAGTCTGACAGCACGCTGTCCGTCTGTCGTATAATGACGCTCAGAATCGATACTGGACATTGATAATCACCTGGTATTTCCCCAACTCTCTGGATTCAGCCAGTCTAATGGATCCGTGGCAGTATCAATGCAAGCGGTAGGCCGTCAATCTCATAATGATTCATACATCTCTTAGGATCAATTTCAGTGGTTCTACGCGAAATCACTTCGGACAGGGTAAGTCTGGTTGGTGGGGAATAAGCTTGCGGGGTTAACCCTCGTCTCACAGGCGTAAGATTCATATGCCTCGGATCCCAGTGAATTAATGACCATCTTCCGATTCCATCAAGCTGCGGCATTTACACTCAGGCGGGTACTCTTCCTATGGACAGACCTACGCTCACCGAGATCATCAGTTCGAAGGCGCTTCGTCTACTCTCATCGTGGCCACTGTCGATATTATTCTGCTTATGAGGTTAGGGCACTTTCGAACTCCTTCCCCCCATCCTGAATTCGATTCGATTCAGAGTCTGGATACTCTTCGGAAAGTCGCCTCGCTTATTGTATATTCTGGCGCCTATAATGTTAGGTGCGGGACAGCTTCCGCCTTTGGTTGAAAGCCGAAGTTGACTGAAACGAACGCAGGGGAGATCGGCATAATGTGCGTTGGTATCAAGAATGCGGCTGCTGCTGACGACTTCTGCATTTCAGGTTCTTCATAGTTGCATCGACCATTATCCACGCGAACCGTACGTGCCATGTTTCATTTTTTGAGACTGCTGGACTGCTGACTTTCTAGAATACGTGCATATTGGGTGCGTATGGCAATTAAATTCGCGATTTAACAAGTAGCTCACGCACAGACAGTCCCATCCTTCCGGGATGCTATTCGGCTAGTGAGTGGGACATTAAACTAAAATTTTAATCTCATCCTCTCTTCAGCGGTGCCAAAGTATTTGACGTGGTATCCCGTCCCGTCCCTCATTGTGGTTCGTTGGTCGACGAAGATTTATCGATAAAGCCAGCCTAATTATCGTACCCGAAGACGTTCGCGATGTTCCTTATGACCGTGTACCACTGCACGACCCTGCTCGGGCCGCGCTTTGCCTCGCGGACGACCATGCCAATTGTGAACTTGTTCCTGCGGGATGGTATTTATTGGTTCTTCGCCGTCGTTGGTTTGTCCTTTCCTGCAAAAAGGCTCCCGTGAGATTATTAACGCCTGTCCAGCGGTGAACCCTCCGCAAATTATTATCTGGGCCGTCGCGCGCCCCACCCTCGCGGAAGTTCTTATCGTGTACGTTGGGAAAATCCATCCAACGGTCCTCAGATCACTAATTCCTTGATTCTGCAGCCCATCCATCGTGTGTGTTGTTTCCATCTTCGCTTACCTACCCGCCCCATTGACTGGGACAGTGTCTACTCCCTCATCGGGTCGCGCGTGCTCCTGAACATAATGGAGATCATGGCCCGCAGGGTATCTCGCCACGATGTCTCCAGTCGGTATACATAAAGGGGTAGGGATATTTTGAGGTCGCAGTTATTCTAGGTGGGAAAGTATCTCAATTGTATCTGGTACACTTGTGGCTGCAAACCAAAAAAAGAGATTTCGTTGTACAGGATAACCATTCCGTTGAAGTTATGGATGATCCAATTCTCGCCTTCGCCTAGAGGTCGAGCGCGGTATTTTCCGGGTTGTATATCCGTGCTTGGTCCTCCACTGCCGCGCGTCCGAGTCACGTGCCACCGCGCTGCCCGGATTAAATATGGTCAAGGGCGAATCAAACTTATCAGAATCATTAAATTATGGGCCCAAGAGTTGCTCTAACTTTTGAGAGTTAAAGTAGACTAAAATTCCAACGGAACTCGCGTTCGTAAAATCAAGAACTTAACCGCGCACGCAGCATACTACACGCCTCCCAGAATTTTAGTGGGGCTATTTCACACATCTCTTTGCGCTACTCTAGCAATTGTTCGCTGTCCAAGAGCTGTTGACACTGTCAGATTTGCAGCTTGCTATTGTTGAATTTCGTGCTGTTTGATGTGGCAATGCTGCATCGCTTTCTCCTTGACTTTCATCAGACTCAGACAAGCTCAGCGCCTCAGCACTGGTACCTTGCCACTTACTTACTACTTACTTACTCGGTTCTTACAGTCCTTATAAATGATCGAGGACCCCAAGGCGAAACGCTGTTACAACGGATCAAGGGGATGCCGGACCGCGAATACCGGACCGGGGGCTGGTTGGTTGGTTGGGCCGCCAGGCCCAATTTTTTTTTTTTGGGTACCGTTTTTTGGGGGGGTCAGAAACCGGTCTGGAGGATGCTTACGAGTTAATACATGTTCAGAATACTATTCTATGAGCTACATTCTAATGGAAACCCAGGCTGAAGGAAATCAGGTGAGTTTGTCGGGACCACCGCATATTATTCTTTTTCTTAATTCGTATAGAACGCGCAGGAGGACAACAACGAAGAATTCAATACGGACATGGAAACGACCGTCCACCCCGCCTCTCAATTCCCGCCGGCTCCCACTCCTTCATTAGCCTCAGCAATTGGAAGTACGGTCAATTCAGCACTGCCATCTACTACTAGACGTTCGACTCGCAAACGTAAGGAGCGGGAGGAATTTTTACCTGATCTTTCAGCAGCTCTCGAGGCCTGCCTCTGTGGGAGGTCTGCAGCTCCTTCGGACGATGCGGATCATCCCAACGTCGCGCGATGCAAAAATCAGGGGTGCGAAACGAAATGGGTGCGTCAGATAGTGCAATCCCTGTTATGTTCACATTAACACTGTGTAGTATCATCTCGGGTGCCTGGAACAAGGCAGCGTCCCAGATAGTTGGGTCTGTGAAGCCTGCATATCTATTGGGAGTGGTTGCTTTGCTGGCAAGCGTCGTCGGAGCGGCAAGTAGGTCAAACGGGTGGGATAAATATATTCATCTGAGCCGCCACTCTTGTATTAGTTCTACAGCCTGGAAAGATCCAAGACCCTTCCCACATCTGAGAACACCATGTTAGGATCCATTTCACCCCCAATAATGTCTGTTTACACCGTTAGAGCCCCGTGGGCAAGCGTATTACAACATTGCACGTGCATTGTTACCATATTTGGACGTCACGTGGTTGGTTGGTTGGGCGAGCGGGCTGAAAAATAAAAAAACGGCCTATGTTCCAAAATTCACGAAAAATTATCCCCTTGCAACGGATCACAAAATCCGCAGTACTTTTTAGCTTCGCACTGCGCACAAGGGGTGCTAGTGTGCCGCGTGGCGTCAAGGCTATAAAGGCGTAGTCGCATTGACGCCCAATCAACCGCTCTCTCTTCCGCCCACAATGATCATCGCCTCTGAATCGGACCTGAAGGACGTGAAGCAACTAGACATCGTTGTTAACCGTGCCGTGCCTGTATGTCTCCGTCTCCTTCAGATCGAAGTACTTACACGGGTAATAATTTCATCCAGGATGACCCGCCACCCGCATATTTCACCTCACAATCCCCACCAAAATCTCAAGTGGCAACGAGCAGTGAGCTCCCACCGCTGCTGGTGGCCGCGGGACCTCAGGCTCCAGACGACGTCAAACCGACGAATTTTCTTTCACTCAGCCGCGGCAATGGCTCCATCAAAGGTACCTATGTGATCGACCCGCGCGTCAAGATCCCACCCTCACTTCTCCCCCCGCTCGCGCCTGACGAAACGGAGGCTGCGCGCCGGAACCTGTTCATGCATACCAGCAGTGGCTCGGTCGATGTCGACCTCTTCGTAGTCGGTGACGGTGAAGTCAAGGGGAAGAAGGTCAACATGTTCATCAAGTCGTCGAATGGATCACTTACCGCGAGGATTGTGCGTCCTTTTCTCTCCTCACTTTCATTTGTTCTAACAAGCTGAGACAGCATGCCCCCATCCCTGCGCGCCCGCCCATCCACCTAACAGCGCACTCCGCGAACGGCTCAATAACGTTGCACCTGACACGCTCCTTCCGCGGTCCCGTCACCGCCCGCGCGCGCAACGGGTCCGTCAAGTTCTCGGGAGCACTTGAGGCGGAGGTGACAACATTTGGCGAGGCGGAGCGTACCCGCCGCTGCTTCGTCGGCGACTTTTCAGACTGGGCGGAGGGCGAAGCGTGGGGCGGCGACGAGGTCATCGTGGAATCGGGGAATGGCAGTGTGAAGATACAGTTTGATGCTGAGGCAGATCTCGGCGGTGGGGTGGGGAAGGAGAAGGGGAAAGGCGCGTTCTTCGGACGGCTCTTGGGGCTTTGAGTGGGCCTCCGGCGGTGGATAAAAGCGACGTGGTGGCGTCGCATGATATATTATAGTTGTTCTCTTGCTCACTCCGTCGCTGGTGTATATTCCTGGCTACATGCGACTTGATTTCTTGCTCAGCTTGTTCGTTTTTCGCCCCGACAGGTCGAACGAGTATGGCGAGTATGTCTCCAGAGTACTGGCGGGACGTCCGCACCTTCTTTCTCTTGTCCAAAGAACTGTTCAACTGAGTCTGGTGACCTGGGAAAGAATTGGGTATCCACATTTAGGACGGAAGAAACCGAAAAGGCGCAAAATAAATCAGCGGCTGCTTTATTCTATCGGGCTGACGCCTCCTGCCAGCGCCCGACTACGGTACCGCCTACTCCACAGTATGTCGGTCCACTCGTACTACTGAGGTCTGATCCACGTGCATGGCATCACTGTCCCACCGACTCGCACGCTTCAAGTAATCTCTCTACGCATACGTGGATTGCCTACATGTACAGTGCTTCTTGTCTATGGGAGTTGGAGGCTGTCAAGACAGCTGTTGAACGTTAAGGCGGTGCATTGAAATTTTGAACTTGAAGTTCGCCGTCAATTTATCCCCTTCCGATTTGTTGCGGCAATCACCGTGACAGCGCACCTTCTTGTCTTCTTCCTACCAACTCCCTTCTGGCTTCAAAGTTTCAACGAACTCTCATCTTGAGTATCTACTTTCAGAATCATGGCAAAAGTCGTTGAATGCCTTTCCTAGGACCCGGCCAGTACTTATAGCTCACTCATCTTGGAGCATCTTGCATTTTTTGAAGCTACGTTCAAGTTGTTGGTCGATCGGCCTTACTGGCACAACTTTAATGGCTCACTTCAACCTAGACTCGTAACCAGTCTGCCTACGAAGAGCAACAATGTGGCGAGCACGTTTGCCTACGGCAAAGTGCTTGCCACATTTTTGCCATTCGTAGGCAGGCTGGTAACGAGTCTAACTTCAACCTTGTCTCATCGCTCAACTCTACTACTTTCTGGACTTCTGCGCCGCGAAGTTATCCTGACTCCCAATCATCGGCATAATTGATATCGGACTCAATGCACCACGCGGCAATGAAAATCAAAACATCATTGACGGGCCACGTTGTTCTTTGTCTTCCGGTCGGTTTTTCACTTCCCCCTCATCCATCTTCGGTAGATTGAGCTCGAAATGCCACAGTATGCTCCCTGTTCTTCGCTTGCGTCTCGTCAACTCGCTTTCATTATCTAGATGTCCGTCAAACCGCATCCTCTGCATCCAATTCTGTTGTCCAGCCTCCGGAATCCTATGCATTCAAATTCACTTTGTATTCTGGGCATCTCCTCTGCCATAGCCAATATGATTCACACAGAGCGCGATTCCGACCTTCATCGACATCACTTTCTTTGTCTGGCCATGAACTTCATATGCGCGAGCCAGTCAGAAGAAGAACATTTCGCGCTCTACCAGCACCTCTCTACGTCCCACTGAAATCTCCAACCCGCGCCTGGATGCGGACACTCTTCATTTCTTCCCTCGCACAGTTCTGGGAGCCCTTCATCATGCAGCTGATGCGCATACCCTCTGCTTTCCTCCTCGCCATCGAGCACCTGCAGCATGCGGCCGACATGATCCCAGCGAACGGCCCTCCTCCGGGGCAGGCGTGGTGGGAGCTAAGCGTCAACGCCTATGCACAGTTCTTTAGCAGGATGTCAGGCTTAGACTCACGCGGCGTGGTGCGCATCGTCCTTCTCTTGGACCAGAGGAACGCGATCGGGCAGTGCATTGCCCCCATATTGACGTCGATGGAGGGGATCGCTACTGGTTCGATCAGGTATGCCGCATGGAAGTTCATACAGCCCCTGGTGCCGTGGAAGGCGTCGCCAGCGGAAACATGATGAGCGATGGCTACGATGAACCCCTGAGCGCCGCGCAGAAGATTATCTGTGCGCCTTCTTGGCCATATGGGAGGTACGCAACCGCAACCAGTGCATGTACCTTGACTGCGCCAACGCGATCGTGCACCGTCCGGCGGTGTATGTGCGATGCGGTGTCGTGGGGAACCCCCCCCCCCAATATTAGAGTTGCGACTGAAATGGTGCTTTCTTTGTCTCAGTGCCAGAAGGCGGCGTGGAAGGGCCACTCAGTTTCCCCACAAGGACCTCTGCAATCAGATTTGCGAACTGCGCGCTGGGCTGGACATGAAGAACGACCGAAAATGTGCAAAGTTCATTCTCGACCCTGGGGCGGGACGCTCGCCGAGTCGACTGCTAGCCGTACGCCCACCTGATTGACATAAGCATCGTGCTATTCGGGTCGGCCTCAAGCTTTTGTGCGATGAGAAGACGATTCAATTGCATGCGGACGGCAGCGCAAAATCTTTCATCGATGATGATGTAGCTTTTTCGGCTGAATCATGAATTCTTACCACGCTGTGTCATGCGGCGCTACTAGTGTAGAAGCCCTTGGTGTGTTTTTGATATTGAAACCGCGGCCCATCTGGAAAGTGAGGTTATCTAAAAAAGATTGGAACTGGAGTGTATCACTTGAGGAATCAAACTTCGCGCTTAGTCGACGAAAACCCAACCCGTGATTTAAAACTCCGCCATCACTTTCGGAAATTGCCGTGTTCAGGTTGAACTTTAGGACCGCTGATATACGCACGGTACGCCCGGATTGGCGGAGTTCCCTGTGCCGGCCTGCCGCCGTCCTTCGATGGCGCGGCATCATAGACTACAGCAAAGCCGTCGCCCCGCCCCGTCTCGGCTCCTCCCCTCAGTCCTCTGCCGCTCTTCGTCGCGCTGGTGCTGGTCGAGCTCAGCGGTGACACGCCCGATGTGCTTTGTCAACACGCAGTCCACTCGCAGTCCCGGCTCCACAATTGAAACATATCTCGTACAACGTGCCCCAAACGTGCCCAGTGTACTGTGTAAAAAGTTGTATCTAGTATCAATTCGCGCGTGCGCGTAACCTGCACTCGTTTCGTATCCACTCTCTCCCATTGTCAAGCCGCAGCGCGCACGGCCCGTGCCTGACTTGCGAGCAGTGCGAACGCGTACGAGAGAAGCGTGAAAGGCACACACTCAGTGTGCACGTTCGCACTGTCACAGTGTCGGGGCACACCACCCTCAGATGCGTCGAGAAGATATGCTGAGTACTATCTGGTCAGCATTGGAGTTGGTGAGGGAGAGCCACGATGCACCTCGTCAGCCGCTTAGTTCACGTCCTCGTGTGCGAGCTGTGCTCGGTGTGTGCGATTCGTCGCCGGGTTCTTTGCAGGTGGAAGCCAAGCGTAGAGCGCACACTGCGGGGCCGTTTGGGCAAGGCAGCGATGCGGCGACGCGCACCTACGCATCGACGACGGAGAAGGTGGTGGGTAGTCTCGTTACTCAGACTTTATGCCGAGTCGATTGAGAGACAGTCGTTCTCAATGATCTATATAAAGGTGGTGGGGTGTGCGCGCGATTGGCGCGAGGACCGGCGACGAACGGGGGGACGGACGGGCGAGGCAAGTGTCGGCGGCAACGAGGGCGGCGGTGTGCGAACAGCCATTGGCGTTGGTGAGACAGTGCTGGAGAAGTACGTCATCCGTGCTACTGGAATGCATTCGTATCCGCACGAAACGTCATCCACGGATGATTGTCCGGATAAGGCCGATCGTGCCGTACAAAGAGGAGCCACGCCTGTGACCCCGATGACACGCGGCCATTTTTGGCAATTAAATTTGAACAAAACTCGAACTTATGCGTGCTGCACCCACGCAGCACCTGCGGAATTGAATTGCGAAGACATTTTGTACTCAGGAACCGAATTTGTAGGAATTTATAATGTCAGATTTTTTTAAAAAGGGAAATTGCACACAGAAACTGAGTGTTGAAATCCGCTGTTGATCGGGCGCGCCCTTCGTCGCTTATAGAGCACAGGAATGAAATGAAGCTTGTGCTTCCCTTATTGAAGGCATTGTGCAGGCTGGCCTCAGATATATACATGCAGTGAGCCTCTGATGCATGTCCAAAATATATCAGAAGACTATATACGAGCCGGGGTTCAAACATACAATCAAATTTTTGGTGGAAGACTCGGGGAGGAAAATGATCCACCATTGCCAAAGGGCTGCGGTCTGCAGTGTCGGTGAGTCAGATAGTGACACCCTCCACCTCGTCGACAACTTTTCTCACCAAGGATGATGCCTTTCACAGCGCTGGCCCCTCTATTAAAACACCATATAAATAAGCTACCCAATCATATTTATCGCAATCCAAATAAAACAAATTTATACATCTGATTTCGGCAGGACTTAAACGAGTTCCGAAATGTGCCGAGGTTTCTCCCATTGGTCCGGTAATTGCCGAGCGAATAGGAGAAACCTCGGCACGTTTCGGCACTCCTTTAAACACTGCCAAAATCAGATGTATAAATTTGTTTTATTTTGGATTGCGATAAATAGGATTGGGTAGCTTATTTATATGGTGTTTTAATAGAGGGGCCAGCGCTGTGTTTGTACTGTGTGCATGTAACTCCACACACAGTACAACGGCATCATCCTCGAGAGACGTCATCGTCTTGGAACGCGTACAAGTCCAAGTCCTGTGAGATGGAGTCGAGCGCGTTGCCAAGAATGGCAAAGGGGCCAGGTCTGGCTGGCAATCAGTGTCTGTGTCGTAGGCGGGTTCAGGTGCTGTGGGGAAGGATGTGATATACTCAGTCTTGTATTCGTCTTTTTAATCAATCGAGTACATAAATAAATGAAAGGTTCATTTTGAGGGGTAATCATCACCGAGTAGCCCATGCACATCAATCTTCTCCCGTTCTAAAACTGCACTGAAAAAACTGACTATATTCAGCGGAGTCCTGAACATCACTGATCAGACCTACGCGCATCAGCAAACCCTGATTTGGCTGCTAGCGTGCTAGCGATCGCGAGCGCTCGCTAGCAGACCGGCATCTCGCTAGCGCTCGCTAGTAGGCTCGTATCTCTCTAGCAGACCGGCTCAAGTAGCAAAATTTGTGTTATGTAACAGCTTTCTCAAAGCTTGCTGTGGAACTGATGGCTCTGAAGCACGAGTTTACATACTTCAATGAATCAGTGTTTTTCTACGGTTCTACAACACTGTAACATATTCGAACCGAAGTCATAGCTTCACCATGTGTAATTTTATTAAAAGGATCAGGTTATAATACACAAGGGATACTACGGACCCAAGCGGAAGCAAATCCAAACTACAGCTGGGCGAGTACTACATAGGGACTCTCCTGCGAGCTTCAGGACGCACTGCCTTCATCCCTCTAGAACGCCGCTTCGTTACGACAGTGTGGGACAGGAATAACAAAGAAGAGGGTAGACAGCGGTAGGCCGTGCGTAACAACGCGGACGTCAAGCGCGCAAAGAGGCAACCGGCGAGGCTTCTCATTCTCCGCTCCAAATCCACCAACAGCTCGCTGCAGCAAAGGGGGGCATGACCAAATACAAGCAGGAATGCCCTGCATCGCCGACAGCCTTAGCTCCGCACAGCGAGGCGGAATGCAGGCCAGTGATGCTGTAAGCCCGACAGCGGCGCCTAGAAGCCACGGCAGAAGAGCGAGGGCTCGTGGAACGTGGGGCCCTGAACGAGCTCGACTGGCAACATGCACTACGCCCCACGGGCGCGGGGCGGGGTGGGCGGGGCGCACAGCATGCCTCCCTACCTTGAAGCATAAGCAAAAAATAGACGAAAAAGGGAGCAGACAGCGCACTCATTTAATCTCGGACAGCAGCCCGCCCGCAGCCCGCTCGATACCCATGAGCATGCGCGCCCTCCCCGCCGCGGCGTCCTCCTCATCGTCCGGCTTGTCCCGGGCGTCGTCCCGACCATGAACTAGCGACGAACGCCACGACAGCCTGCTCGCCGATCTCGCTTTGCGCGCGCGTGCCCCAGCGCCACTCGCACGTCTGCCCCGCGTCTTCGTCCACCTGCGCGACGCGCGCGCACTTGCCTTTTCCGCCGCCAGCCTTCTTCGCATTGCTGACCTGTTGCCGGTCGAGGAAACCCTGCCGGACGAGCGCGGCGAGGTACGCGTCGAGCGTGAGGGTGTGGTGCGTCAACGCGGAGGAGAACAAAATGCTTGTCACGGGCAGCCGCAGGCGCTTCAGCAGAATGCGCAGGTCCTCTGCAGTCGTGTCAGCACGGCAAAAGGAGAGAGGTGGGAAGAGCTCACGGTCACCCATGACGCGCCCGCTGACGAGGATGAGCGCAAGGATCACGTAGAGGATGCCGAGGGGCCCGAGCTGGTCATTGCCGTCGCCGCGCCTCCTGCTTCTCGCGCCTCGTGCCTCGCCTGAAGTTCCGCGGCCCCACCGTCAGTGCGCTTCCCCAAAGCGCCTCTTGCTTCCTAATACGTCCGAAAGCCCCGTATCGTGGGTGCAGAGCCAACATCACCTCTGCGCACGCGAGCCGCACCCGCTCACCCCGCCGCACACCGGACATGCACAATGCGCACGACCACCCGCAGGGGCCGATGTCATTCACGCTCGCGCTCGCCCGCAACCTCCAGGCCTCGTACGCGGCTCGTCCCGTGCGGACGCGGAAGTAGAGGCTAGGGTGCAAGCACCGCGGGGACAACATTCCAGATGGTTCCCCGTTGTCAGCGCCCGCGGCAAACGCGAGCACAAACGGGGGGCGCATGAAGGCCCGGACATACGCGAGGTAGGTAGTAGTTGGGTTGAAGACTGCGTGCTGCAGAAGGGACCAGCACGGAGCAAGCGCGAGTGAGTCCTCTCAACGCGACAGAGCGTCGAAAGATGTGCGGTGCTCAACCTATGGTTGAGCAGCGCGAGGAGGTGCAGACCTGGGCACCATCCCCGTAACGGAGGCGTCGAGGAGGCATTCCAGCCGATGGCGAATGGAAAATACGCGGCGGCTGGAAGGTAAATATCTGTGGTTGGCAGTACTAGCACATTTCCTTGATGGAACGGAGGGCTTCTGCAGGAGAAGACGGCAAGCTGCGCGAAGTGCGGGAGTCTGTCGGGGCCGGAGGGGCTGGTATGTGTGCAAATGTCGGTTTTGTGGATGTGGTCTTTGCGCCGTCGAGACTGTTTCGCTGCAAAAATCGTTTATATTAGTAGGCGGAAGAAATGAAATAACATCGAGTTACATGCCTAGAGCTCAGCGTTCAGGTCATCTTGCGTTGGGGCCGTCCATGGGTTCCGCCTGCAGAAGCGATGTACACTTCTCCAGTCGCGCTTGACCGATCGACGATGTACTAGCTGCTCCTTGACAACAACGTGTCGGGGAGCTGAAAAGAGACTGCGCCGGTCCTCCAGGAGACGACGGCAGAAGGCCAATGCGAAGGCTTGAGGCAAAGTGAAGAGGGGACGCCGCCACGCTGGAGAGCGATGACTTGGAGAAAAATTGCCAGGAAGAAGCACGTGATGTGAATGGGACAATGCAAATATTTGGCCATGGTTCGTTTTCTCTTCTCAACCACCACAGCCTCGTCCACCTCACTCACCCATCTCGCCACACCTAGTCTGGCGATTACGCCAAACGGGTCTCGCCTTAGCGGCTTCCAGCGCTACCACCATCGTGGTTTTACTTGTCAACTTGAAGTGCTGCGCATTGCACTTGTCCCCGTTTGAGTCTGGTGATTACGCCAAACTGGATTCGGAACTGCGTATGTGAAGGCGCGGATCTAGGGGACTAAGCGTGGTCGGTGGCAGCGACGAGAACATGCCAGCGCTGCTTCTCGTGTCGGAGCTATGTGGTACCAGTGGGCTTGGGAAGCATCGTAACGGTACGCCTCACGCTCTTGTGTAGCATTCTTTTATATTCAGTCAACTATCTGTAGCACCACTATTCCCGCCACAGCTGTGGTAATTCCAACGGCTCGCCTCCGACCTGTCCACGTCCCTTTGACCGACCAGACCGGGACCACGACCGCACCTGGAATAAAAAGCAAAAGCAGCAAACTGCAGATGAGGAGCCGCCCGACGGTGGGCTGCGCACATGGGCGACCGTCGCCGGGGGATTCGTGGCCTACGTCGCGGGACCCAGGTACGCGCCCTCCTCCCTGTTGCGTGTGCGCTCCTGAATGAATGATATCAGGTACTTCAATGCATATGGGTGCCCGCTGGCCAACCTTACTGGCAGGTCTTCCTCATGCAGGGCGTCGGTATGCTTCCCCTTCCATCTTAAGTTCCCTTGAGCCAAACTGACGGACGCGCCGGGGTAGGCCTGGGCGTCGGGCTGGGCTTCACGTTCCTGCCCGCGCACCACTTTGCGCGCTGGCGCGGGCTGTCAATCGGGCTCATGACGAGCGGTCTGTTTCCCTTTCTTCGGTTTAACGCCCACATCCTGACGCTTCGCAGGTGCCTCGATCGGCGGGATAGTCTTCTCCCTCGTGCTCAACCGTCTGCTTTTTACGCATGGCTTCGTCGTCGGCATCCGCGCGACTGCGGGCCTCGTCACCGCCTCCTGTGCGTGCCCTGCCCTTTCCTTCCCATCAGTCACTCTAACGCCGCCCCCTAGGCTGCCTGCTCATATGCGCACGCTACCCGCCGACGCACGCCCCGCGTACATGGTGCTCGTACTCGCCGGGCTTGTGGTCATGCTCGGGCTGTTCTACTTCGGTACGTTCCTTCCTTCCTTTGCGCCGCTCTTCACCAACTTATCCCACTCTTTCCGTAGTCTTCCACCTACAGCTGTACGCAATCACGCGCGGCGTCCGCGCGCAGCATCCGCGCGCAGCTCGCGTTCGACACCGTGCGTCGCGTTGGCTGTGTTCTGCCTCATATTTATGTATGACATTCCGTAGGTCTCCGTCCTAAACACAGGCAGCAGCGTCGGCCGGCTCCTCCCACCGCTGCTCGCAGATCGCGCGGGGAGCTTCATGGTCCTCATCCCGATGACAATCCTCGCCGCCGCGTGCGTCCTCTGCATGTTCGCGCCCGCGGCAGCGGAGCAAGGTGTCGTGGCGATCGCGCTGGTGTATGGCACGCTAAATGCTGCATGTGCGTCGGACTGCCTCTGAAGTTAGACTGGGCTGATGGATCAATCGGGGTGCAGTTGCGTCGCTGACGCCCGCGCTCCTCGCAGAGCTATCTACAGACCGGAACGAGGTTGGGTGCGTACTCTTGTTATCCCCTTTGCACTCACTTCTCAGATAACATGAAACGCAGATTGCGCATGGGCGTGTGTATTACCCACCTGGCGATGACTCCGCGTGCGACGCGCTCGGCTCCTTTGCATTTGTGGCACTGGCTCTGGGAGATGGTTCATGGTTCGCTTATTCCCTTGAACCAGCACTTGCGAGCACTGATTGCAACTTACCACGTTCATATTGCTTCCCCTGTGGTCAAATTATCCGATCTTGAGCGCACGGGTGGAGGGACTTACTCCAATGGGTGCACGCTGACTTTGATTTCCGCAGGTTGCTGCGCGCTGAAGGCTGGGCGGTTCCCCCCGTGTGTTTGCTTCGTCCGTCGTCTTCGCGCACCGGCAGCGCAGGTGCTTGGTGGACCCGACTTGAGCTCGCTGCACCCTCACACGGACGTCCATGTTGCGGAATTCATGCCAACCCGCCGTGCAAGCCTCGGGAAGGTAGTGGACTTTTTCCGGGTAATGCTAGTCATCATGTTTCGTAGTAGTCTTGAAATGGCATTTTATTCATTTGAATGTATTGTGTGATTCAATTATGAGGCAGATTCCAAATACTATATATAGTGTGCTAGCAGACCGCTAGCGAGTGCTAGCAGACGGACCGCTAGCGCTGGCGAGCGCTAGCAAGACCTGCTAGCAACTGCTTGCTAGCGCTAGCAAGACCGCTAGCAGTTGCTAGCAGACGCTCGCTAGCGCTAGCAGGACCGCTAGCAGACGCTAGCCGAGCGTGCTAGCAACGCTAGCCGAGTGTGCTAGCAACGCTAGCCGAGCGTGTGCTAGCAGGCGCTAGCCGACGCTCGCTAGTGCTAGCAAGTGGGGACCCATGCTAGGAGTGCTAGGGCGCTAGCCGGCGCTCGCCAGCGGGACCAGGTTTTGCTGATGCGCCCCCAGACTGAAGATAGATCCTCGTTTGATTCGAGCAGGCCACTGACGTTTTCTCCGATCTTTGCTTCTCCGCTCGTCACTGCGCTCACCACTGCCAAGTACGATCAGGCTATCTGGTCACATGACTAGTGCGCGTCCTAAAAAATGCACCAAACAGACGCATATACAGCCGAAGTTGACAGCATGGAACGCTTGCGTCATTCTGATTAGGGTTGTGAATATAGAACATGTTTTTAACGCTGATGCGGGAGGGGAATCGAGGAACACATGATACGAGCGTGTGTCCACGTTCATTGAATTGAACACATGGGTTCGAACCAGATACAGTAACATTCAGTGTCGAAGTCATGCTGTGGCTGGAGGAGAAAATACCTGTGGAGAGTTTCCGTGTCGGCGACCTGCGAAGATTCACCCATAAGAAATGCTAAATGCGCTGTGAACTCCATATCGCGCGCTCGTAACCTTGGAATCCATATCTTACGTATTTATTGTGCTCATCAATTGTCGTCTGGGGCTTGTACGAATCGCAGTTTGCAGTCAGCAGTGGAACATATTAACAAAGGCAAGGTAGGAGTGCCGCCGGTATTTCGGTCTGCCTATTGATTGTCATCATTCCAGACACTCCACCCTCTCACGAGCCGCCTTCTCCCGATCTTGTGGGACGGGAACAAACTGAATTGAGACTGGGTAATCATTCATGTAATTTGATTCATGAGCTCATCTCCAACTCGAGGGAAGCATCCGGCGAGTGGAGCTCGAGGGACTCATCTTCAGTGCCAGTTGAAACTACTTTCTGGTGGTGTGAAGGTTAAAATAGAATAATTTACACAGGGTTCAAGATAGATCCCGGTTCAGCTAATGTTACTCGAGGTCCTAATCTTCACATTAGTGAAAGGAACAAGTGCGAGGGAGACGGAGTCGGAGATGCAGCTCATCCCGATGGTGTGAGACTACGCCGTGTTCTGTAATTGGTGCTCTTCCTTCTTCGCGTCAACACCCCACTTCTCGTCCGTCTGAGAGTGAAGGGACATGTGCTTCATTGCAAGGCTGACGACCAGGCCAAGGGCACCGATTCCGATCATCACCTGCCACATCTCGCGCAGGGCGGTAGCGAACGCCTGTCGCGTTTCTGCCGCCACGTCCGCGGGCAGCGTGGGGATTAGCGGGATGACAGCGTACGCGATTTGCGTCCCTTGAGGAAAGGCGCCTTTGAAGCTCGCAGGCAAGTCCTTGCTTAGGCGGTTCTGGAGGACTGTGGCGCCGATTGTCACGCCCCAAACCTGACAGAAAATACTCAGACAAGCGTAGATGAAAGGACTGGAATATAAAGGCTCACCTGACCAAAGGCCCGGGTGAAGATGAAAAATGCGACTGCATGGGCATTTTCTGAGATCGGGAGTGGGGCAAGGACGGGGAAGTAGGTTGCTGTGGTGAGGATTCCGATTCCGGCGCCGATGAGGGCTTCAAATCCAATGGCTCGCCCGCGGCTGCTGTCAGTCTTCAATGTGCTCAATAAACCGGCGCCGATCATTACCAAAGACCAGGACAGCCATAATTGTGGTCGATACCGCTTTGTTCGAGAGATCGTGAGGCCGGCAATAATATTGACTGGGGCGATGACGAGGCCGAGACCCAATAGTATGCCGACACCTGAGGCTGTCGGTGATGCGCCGTTGCAACCTTGGAAGAATACCGGCATGTAGTCTGTGAGCGGCAATCAGTCGGGTTATTCCTGTAATAAAATTGAGGTCGCTCGCAAATTGAAGCAATCATTACAAGCGAAGCGATGAAAGTCTGGAGATATCTACGTCTGTCAGATGGATTATAGTGCAATTTCAGACCGACACCTACCCACTGAGGCCCGTTGGGGTCGACATCAATGAACCGGGAACCTATGGAGCGATCGATGACAAGGAACTCCATGAGTAGATATTTGGAGCGACGTACGATGGGATACGCGGGAAAAGTAGCCTCGTATAGCAGAAAGATGGCCAGTCCCGCCACCCCCACGCACAAGGGCACAAGCACCCTGGGTGACGACCAAGGAAATTGGATTCCTCCCCAAGTGAGTGCTATAATGACAGCGCTCGACGCAGCGATCACGAGAAAGTTCCCTCTGTCAATGTGTCAGGACAGGCGGTGAAAGGTGTAATTGGAACCGCACATCCAGTCCATGCGACTCAGTTTTTCATGAACCGTCCCGGCGGGTGTTTTAAGTTTCAAGAAAAGGAGCACCAAGATTGCAGACAAGGCGGAAGTAAAAATGTTGAGGTCTAGGGGGTTCTTTCAGAGTGGACAAAGGTCTGTAGAGAGTGCCACCGACAGAATAGCCATCGCCACGCGCCATGATCCGCGAGGACCCCGCCAAGAATGGGACCAATGAAAGACGCAATGGCCCAGGCCCTGGTGGAAATGCCATGCTATTTCCTTCGTAAACAGTGGGCGTGGAACTTACAAGCCAATTAAGCCGTTGAAAGTGCCTCGATCACGAAGGGGCACGAGATCGGACAAAACAATTTGCGTGAGAGAGGTAAGCCCCCCGGCGCCAAGTCCCTGGACCGCTGAATTAATCGTCAGGAAGGAAATGCGTAAAGGTCGTGGTTGCTCGTACTGCGGCCGGCAATGAGGAAGTTCATGGTGGGCGTGGCCCCACATAAAACACTCCCAAGCGCAAAGCAAAACAAAGCACCCAGCATGATGACCCGACGTCCGAAAATCTAATGGATCCACATGAAAGGACTGCCAGGTATCATCACAAACGAACTGACCTCAGCGGCTCCGCCGCTCATGGGTAGGAACGCGGTCGACGACAAGGCATACGCAGAGCCGACCCAAACAAATTGCGTTCCGTGTAAATCATCTGTAATGACGGGCAGCGCAGTGGAGACTGCGGTCTAAGGGATGTCAGGGATGTCGAACTTGAAGCAAATGGCTGAGAGAGATAGACGAACCACATCCATTGCTGAAGTAAAGGCAGAGACCATAATGGCCGCAAAAACACCCCAGAACTTGAAATCCCTTTTGATCGGAGCATCCTGCTCGACTGAGATTGGAATAGGTTGCAAAACACTCCCAGTATCCTTTTGGTGGTACATGGAATCTGCGGAGTCGGGGGAGTGCACAGCGGATTCAGACATGAGATGAGGGAGTCCTGGCTGTAGGAGGTAGAGTTAGATAGCATCCGGCGCCTGAGGATATTAATACCAATCCGATTGTCAGAAATATTGTCGGCTATCCCCTGATTTCCCACAAGCTGTAACCCGCACTGCAATGTCTGTAAGGACGTCTCCAGAAATATTCCGAAGCCAAGGCGTGGGATGCCTGAGGTGATGCAGTGGCCACCGAGTGGATGTATTCGGACGCCACCGGGAGAAGCTGGACTCCACACTGATCGGGAGAAGCCGGAAGCCAACATGGCTTCCGTACTCAGCTTTGAATTGTGGAGTGCGACTAGATCGCCAACCAATGTGGTTGAGTTGGTGTCGCTTGGTTGAGTATTGACTCTAAGTAGAAGATCTCCAAAAGAAATTGCAGGCCGACCTTGAAATCAAACCGTTCGGGCACCCGCGCTCTTTCGCGATACGGGAAAATAACAGTCACTGGAGTCCCCTAGGTGGCCTTCAATTTCCCACATTTGTCACGGGAACTCATTTACCATACCTGCTGGTTAGCATTCACTCCCGATCTTGTTTCTCTGTGGCGCCGTTATGGTTGCAAGCCCTCTTCCTCCGTAGCTTCACTGGTCTAACTAAAGCTTGGGAATAACTTTGTTAGGCATACTGTTCAACACGAACTGCCACTTCTCAACAATCTGATGCCCTTGTGGAGCTTGCAGTGTTTGATGAACGCTGCAGGCGCTAATTATTCTTTTCTCCCGTTGATTCCCAGATGCAAAGATCGGTTTCATTGGCCAGATATTTTCAGCTTTTGTGTTATTGGAGAATTCTGGGGTTTATATTCATGATATCCCATCCACTTCCCCAGCGGCTTCCCCAATATGTCCCTGGCCAATGCCGTCTTTGCCACCCGCTATATGTCTGGTATGCCTTGTTCACTCTCGGAAGCCTTTCCCAATTGTTCATACTGGTGGGATGCAGCAATTGCAGTAACTGCTCTCTGCTACGACCATGCCATTACACTGGATGCCGAGATAGCATATATCTGGTTGAACAAGGCAGCAGGAGCTGGAAATCGTATTGGCTTTTTGCTCAACCGGTACTTGACAGAAGGGATGACAGTCTACGTGGCATACAGCAAGTAGTTGCCTATTTATGATGGGTCCCCTCTGACCTGTCTTCCCATTAGTGCTGAGCGGTTTAAGTGAGGGAGTAACCACTCGAGTAAGTTTGATGCCGTTTTATCTTTCGCCCGGTCTGCTTAAATGAAGATTTGAACAGGAGTGAACTAAAATCACAGAAGCGAACGAGACCAATGCTGATTGGATTTCCCACTAGCTGCCAATTATTCATCTGGCTTTTTGCAACCGCTTCCTCAGTCTTTGTATGGGTCTCACACTGTGCGTATGGGTGTCACCTTCCGGGCCTTACCATTTAATGCCACCTGGCAGTCATTATCATCGCGCGTGTCTATACCTTGTGGGACCGACGTCCAAAGATCAAATGGATACTGGCGGGAGGTTTTGGTGTGGCGACCTCCATCTCGATGGCGTTCGCTGCGCTCGCCGCCCATCAGGCTCAACGTAAACTATTTCTATTCGGCACAGCTTCATGGATAGCTTAAAGGATTCCTCAGCGGTTCTGGAGTACAACCCACAACTACATATGTGCACATTAGGCAAAAAGCCGTGGGCCTTACCGTTCATGCAAGGCGGATCGGTATCTCAATTAGTAACGCTGCTGCTCAATTACTCACCCCTTCGCAGACAGCGCTCGACCTATTCATCATTGTGATGACTATCTTCAATGCGCTCGATAGACCATACCAGAAGCAAGCGGACGTCATGAGCTCGCTGCAGCGCGACGGGGCACTAATGTTTGTGGTAAGCTCACCTCTATCAGCAATATTGTAGAAACGACATTGAAATAAAAATGAAAAATTAGGGTCTCTTTGGCACGTCTCATTTCGTTCGTGCTGCTACCCTGAACATTTATGTTGCCTGTTAGCCCTACGACTCGTTAATCTCATTATGGCGCTCGTTGGAAACGTACGTTGATATTTCACGTTCGGTTAGGTGTTGATTCTATTTGTCGTATAGGCCTCGCAGTGCTTCATCACCTTGTTGTGCGTTCATTCAAGCTTGTTTCTCCTCCATTCGCATGAAACATCGCCAGGTTTGTATGGGCGATGGTTTCCATAGTCAACACCCGTATTCAGCTCCGTGTCGAAGCTCTCCGATTCATTCGCTATACGCCTCACCCTGGATTTGCTAATGGGCTTGAGCTCTCTTACCTTCCGTGAAGATGTCGAGGATACTGTTAGCCGTGTTTCCAAAGATCAAATGTAACTTTAGGGAGTGTATGATCATGTGTATGCTTCGTCCTATTCTTTCTGAGGTCGAGCCTTCAAAGAGCAGGCCTGTAGCTATTGCTTTGCCATTTTAAATCCCGTAAACCATGGAGGACAATGATAGGTACCCTGTGAGCTCGTTGTTAGAGTGTTGGCACTAACTCTCAGAAGGTAAACTGTATACGCGGTCACGTGTCCGTGTTGAGGTTTGTAATACTACAATTCAAGCAGCTGTTCAAAGTTATCGTGCTTGCTACCATCAGTATTGAAAGGAAGACAGGACACAGTACGGAAATTCTGAAGCTCTTCCGATCGCGCCAGAGTCTAGCCTATTCGTTGCATGAGTCGTACCCTACCTCACGGTCGATTGTAACCTTGACGCCGATCCGAGACTCCCTCGTGAGTTCTGATACGCTGAGCATGTCTTTGTCATTTTCTGCGCCCCACGCAGACTCGCTCTTCCCGCGCATGGTGTCGATCATATGCGTCAAAGTTAAAGTAGGCAGGCCCGGGCGCGTCGCAAGGATGTGCGTTGCGCGAGAAGACTTGGACGTGTCTGCCAATCCAGGGGGTGCGAATGAACCGCCACGGGCGAGGCGGCCGCGGATCACTAGCACGATGCGTAGGGTGTTGGATGTTGTCAGGACGGCCGTCATGCTATCCCTTGGTCAGAATATAGAGCGAGGGAGATGAGTATCTCTACCTAGTGACGATGGTCCTGGTTGGGTCGGCCTCATCGGTGGGATTGATAATGAACCAGAAGTGCAGATTGACCACATTTACCACGCAGACCACCTATCCATAGGCGTGAGGTCGGACCGTCTAAGTCAAGTATCTTGTTGATAGGAGTTACTCACGCCATACAGATTTAGACCGTCACGCGGCATCAATGCCCACAGGTTGAGTGGTTTTTCCTGGAGAGACTTGATGGATCACATCACGGCAAGGCTGGTCTGGATGGCAGACATAAATATCGTTTCGATGGGCGTGAGATGGGACCCACAGAAGCGGTGTAGAGCAGCGTCGGAGCGGACAGGTAGCGGAAGGAGAGATTGAAGGCTTGTTACGCGCGACGGAACGGGCTCTAGCTCTTGGCGCGGTACACATCCTCATCGTATCGGACTCCCAGGCCGGATTGAAGGATGTGCTCTCCACCTCTCCGCGTGCTGGCCAGTTCCGCTCCATCTTGTATGACAAACTCGTCCGCAATGCGATGGAGAGGTCTCCAGGGCTCAGGATCACCAACCTCTGGACACCTGCCCATATTGGCACCGCCGGTAACGAGCTTGCTGATGATGCGGCCAAAGCGGCTACTCTCCTCCCCCCTCCAAGCTCCGTCCCCATTTCGCTCACCATATGCAAACGGAAGGTCAACATCATGATCCTTGAGCGCTGGAGGGATGCATGGAAAGTCGCTACGCCCGGACGAGGACTCCGAGAGATTGATGACACACCACCCTCCCTCATCCTTCGGTCTCCGTATCTATCTTCCGCTGCTCGTGCCGATATCTCCATTCTCTCACGACTCCGCACCGACTTCTCTGCGCTTAACGCGCACAAATTCCGGTGCCGCCTTACCCCATCTCCTGCCTGTGATGCATGTGGCGCACCCAAGGAGACCCGTACCCACTTCCTTCTACACTGCCCGGCGTGGGAGCACCTGCGCGCCCCTCTTCAGTTCGCCTCATTCAGCGCTGGGATCCTAGGCGCTGTAGATGTGCGCACTCTGTTGAACCACCCGAAGCTCCTCAAACCCGTTATCAACTTCATCACACAAACACGCAGATTCTGTTGAGTCCTCTACTCTGATCTCTCTCGTATTTTTCTTTCTTCCATTCTTACGTATATTTACTTTACATTCCCTCATAATTAACCTCATCTCATCTCAAACACCACCCGAACCTCCCAAATATCATCGCACGTCTCTCGAATTCACCTGTTCCGGCTTACTTACAACCACAAGTTTCCCCGTTTGTTCTCCACTTATTTTTCTCTGGCTTTCCCTCATATACGGTCCCTCATATTAAACCCCAGTAGATTAGCCTTACACCCACTCACTAGGTAGTTTTACCTGGGTACTGCTGCGTAGCCATTACGGCCAGGTACAGCAACACAATAGAATTCCAGTTCCAGTTCCAGTTCCAGTTCCAGTTCCACCCAGTAAATGCCTACCCAATTGGCCTGGAGACCTGCGATGCAGCCTTGGCCTTCGAGGAGAGACGACTACGTGAGCACATCATTTTAACGAGAATATATGTCCCGTACCGCGGAAAAATCCACAGCAGACAGCGGTGACAACGACTTGGACGGCAAATAGAGAGCCCATGCCGATGAGGACCGTGCGGTTGTGATGTGGATGACTGGAGAGCGGTCGCTGGTCAGCGGGTCATACAACGTGATTCAAGAGCGGGGACATACCAGATGCAGCGGCAGGCAGGATCGCTGCGCATATGGGTTCAAAGAGGATGAATTTCTCACAGCTCTGAAGGATTCCAACATTAACAAGAGGACTTCGAGAGAGTTGAAGATAGGGACGCTTGGGGATCATGTGGTATCGAAGAAGGCAACGGCTGTTGAGATTTGCGATCAGAGGTGGTCAAGACGTCAAATGGACAGGCTGACCAACGATAGCAAACTCGAGGGCATGAATGCTCGCATGAAGTAAGAGAGTGCCTTGAGAGCGGACCAATCCCCGGTGCGAAAAAGATGCAATGTGCCGCGCGACAAGACGAGTGTGTCCCATGCTGCTACAGTCACGGTGCAGACAAAGATGTACTTGTACACTCAAGTGGGGTGAGAGGTTGAGGCTGTTGGGCAAACCACCGGGAAGCGACATGATGTACTAGGGGATGAAGGCGCGGCCATTGTCGTAAGTAATATATGGTACGTTCATTTTGTATGGCACATATACTGTCAAATTATTCATTTTGTACAACTTCACCAATTTTGCGGGGTCGGGAGGACAACTTTCAGGATTATGACAACATTTTGACCACAACTCAGTGTGATAGCGGCAACTTGAAATTGTCTCAACTTTACAAAATTCAACTTTATTCAGTGACAACTTTATGGCTCACAAGTTCCATTTGGTAAGGTTAAATCTTCAGACTCCAAAGGCATACGGCTCCAGAGGGGTCACACTGTGTGCCCTAGCCTACGTTCCTAGCAGGTCGTTTCAGTAATGGAAATCAGGTAATATCAGTTGTGAAGGTCACCATATATGGATTACACATTGTTCAATGTGATTGAACAAGGCTCCATGAGTGAGCTCGCACCATGATTATTTAGTTCGGACTCGGTACACTGAGAAATTTGGTTACAGCCGGTTTCAAAAGTTTGTACGGGTTTTCCAAATTGGTGCTGCTCCTGATGTGCCAAGGGGGAATCGGCTTTCGAATTTCGGCTATCGGGTCGAAAAGTTTTTTTCAGCCTCCCTGGAGACCCCCCCCCCCCCTTCCCCCTCCTATATAGGGCAGGAGTTTCCCACCCCTAGCGGCGGGCCGCGCCTCCGAGTGTGCGGGCTCACCGCCACCTCACTGTCACCTGATGGGCAGCTTCCCAATCCAGCCGACGATATAACCGCCTTCCTCAGTCAAACCCTGGGACACTCCAGGTGGCCCATAATATGCATCAGGTACAATTACAACAATGTTATAGTCATTCTATAGGTTATCAACTCATTTTGTGCCACCCAGCCTGCCATACCACACCAAATAAAGGAAAATATCGACCTAGGTCGAAATGTTAGAGGGAAATGTATCAATCCGTAGCCAAATCAGATTCACGGAATATTGTTCTATTAGTTAGTCTGGAATTTACAATGGAAAGGCCCACAATCAGCGGCCCTTTCAAACTTCAGGTGTTTATTGAATATTGATGAGATATGAAAGGGAAGCTGAATGTTCATCATCCAGCAACCCTTCCAAAGCATTGGACAAAGCAAATTTCAATGCACCTTTAACGTGCATTGAAATTTGCTTTGTCCAATGCTTTGGAAGGGTTGCTGGATGATGAACATTCAGCTTCCCTTTCATATCTCATCAATATTCAATAAACACCTGAAGTTTGAAAGGGCCGCTGATTGTGGGCCTTTCCATTGTAAATTCCAGACTAACTAATAGAACAATATTCCGTGAATCTGATTTGGCTACGGATTGATACATTTCCCTCTAACATTTCGACCTAGTTTCCTTTATTTGGTGTGTACTAGAGACTTTGGGGCCTCGGGGAGCCTCCTGGCACTCATTCTCTGGCCCCTGCACCTCCCCCCAATGCTTCAGATTGTTTTAAGTGTCCCAGGACTTCCGTAGAAATGTATAGTAGAAAGTTTTTTTCAGCCCCCCGGGGGACCCCCTCCCTATAGCCAAAATTTTAATGCCGATCCCCCTTGTGATGTGCTTACAGTTGTTTGCCGCTGCATCTTTCAGCGTCTGTTAACTTGGACATTCTGAACTCATTTTGCCCATCCATATACTTCCCTGTTTGTACTATGGCTTCTGTATACAGCCGTTTTGGAAACTATAGAGGGGTTTCGTAAATCCTTGATGCTCGATTTTTGCTTACCTCTGTTTGTCAATTAAGAGCGGCTCCACACTGCCGTACACCGTCGTGGTTCACATTAGGTTGCAAGCCGAGCTATTAAACCACAAAAGCCCACTTGCGGGCTTCAGTCTTGTCAGAACACACACACTTGTAGCCTCTGAAGCCCAGCCGGGGTTGCACACAAGACAAACACAATTCGGCAGTGGTTCGGAGGTGTGGAGCCGATGACGCGACAGCAAACAGAGGTAAGCAAAAATCGAGCATCAAGGATTTACGAAACCCCTCTATAGTTTCCAAAACGGCTGTAACAAGTCTACAATACATTGCAAGCGCAGAGGACACTGAATTGAAGGATTTTTGGGCCATCGGCCGAAGGGCCTAAATACTGAAAGTCCGAAACCCGCGCAAAAGTTGACTTTTTTCGTGGTACATTGCACTGGCGAGGGCTGCAACCAAGATAGAGCCTCACTGGGTCCAATGGTGAGTCAGAACACCATGTCGCCGTCCTCCAGAGGGTTGTTGGTGAGACATGGCGGTAAACAGCTGTAAGCACATCAGGAGCAGCACCGATTTGGAAAACCCGTACAAACTTTTGAAACCGGCTGTAACCAAATTTCTCAGTGTACCAAGTCTGAACTAAATAATCATGGTGCGAGCTCACTCATGGAGCCTTGTTCAATCACATTGAACAATGTTGTTGATTGAACCATAGCCAATATGTGAAAGACCTTAGACCACGGTGGTTGCTCTGGAAATATTACATGTCCTTCGGAATCAGAGTGTATGCCCTCTCATGGTGATCGAACATGACAGCGAAGAGACGTAGTATCTGTCATAGGAGCGTCAGATATCATGATTTCAGACTGTCCATCGTGTGCATTCTCTCCCACTTCAGCTCCGTTAGCACAGAGTGACTGACGCGCAGGCAGTGTCTATTCCATAATCGGCTCTCGCGTACTCCTAAATATCATGGAAATCATGATGTGAGGTGTGGTTCACCACCAGATTGTCACTATGTAAATTCGCGAGCATTCTAGGTGGGGTATATTGAAGTAAATTTGTAGACACTTCAAGTTGCACGGGAGAAGTTGAAAGAACAAAAAGTATTTGTAGACTTGTTTTCCAGAAGGAATTGCCCGTGCCGTAATACATAGCACCGAGAGATCAATTAGTGTGTGTATATGTTCATGCTTGGCATTTCTGGTTACGTGTCTGAATCACGTGATCCCAAATGTTGATTTCGTCCGTGACAAGTTTAGACCCGTGCCTTCGGTGCACCACATTTGCAGCTAATTAATTCTCAGTTGCGGGGTTTCTTTTAGAAAAGAAATTTATACATATACTTGGCCATCAACTACTACTACAACTACCTAAACTACCTGTAACAGAAGTCAGTAACACAGATCGAGTCCGTTTGGGAGTTCGAAATAATAACGACGTACCGGCGTACCAGCGGTATGATCGAACTGTGATCGAGGGAGCCGGCCATCACGGCATAGCATAGCCACAGCGCCCCTAACTCCAGCGTCTCGCTCACGCTCTCTGGCTTTGGGGTCAATGGACATAGTAGAGTCAGGGTGAGGAGAATGTATGGGATTCCTTCGGATCTCTACCATTATTTTTCATACTGTGGCTCACTCAATTTGTCAAAGCAGAAGGAGGATTGCGATGAATAAATGGGTCAGTATATGTGAAAAATATGTCGGGGGTCATTGGAAACCCATGGGTTTTTTTTTCGCCGCCAGAAAGTGGTGAGGCCAGCACATCCAGGCTTCGGACCGATTTCCGTTTTGTGCCGTGGCCTGGACATGCTGCATATATATCAATAGTATATCAAAATAGTGGTGTACATGATGCCAAATACCCAGGACAGGTATGGTGTTTGGGAGCCTAGAGGAGAGAGGTGTCTAAAGCCTTGAGAGCGAATTCAAACTCCGCCCGGGATGCCGGAATTTGCCGGTGGCTTGGTACGTCGTTATTTCGAACTCCCAAATTTCCTGCACAAATCTGTTTCAGAGCGGCAAAAGTTAGGCTGATACAAAGAAAATAGAAAGTACCTGCATTCAGAGCCAGGCTGCAGCTGATTTGGAATTAGTAGGGCTAAATCTGAAGAGTCAATTGTAGGCGCTTGTTATGCGGCCGCGCTCCCCACAACGCGCTCCCACGCCTCGCGCACAAACCCATCCGCACCGCTCGCGATCACCTCCCGCTCGTTACCCCGACAACCACCCCTCTACTCGCGGCCGCTCCATCTCACCCCCGCACGGGAACCCTCCAAAACGGCCTCGCAATGAAGACACACGTGCATTCATCTCCCTCGGTCCGCTCGCCGAGTCGGCCGACACGGAGATGAAACGCTTTGAACTCCACCTCAGAACAGCCATCCCGAAGTTCCGGCTGGAATCCCCATACGAAGTGCACCACGACCCCTCCTTCCCTGATCATCTGCGTGTAGCGGTGGTGTCGCGAGGCGTTGCTCGGGCGCTTATAGCTGCCTGGGCTGGCAATAATGTCCCAGGCTATGGCAAGATCGAAATGCGCGAGATGGTGTCTGCTTCCGGCAGGGATTTCGCCAATGCGCCCCCGACCGCGCCACTGCGGGCTGGTGGGACAAGTCACCGTGACGGGGAGCGACGGGGCCGCCCCTCGGGGTCAAGAACCCCAGCAAACTATGGCGGGCGTCACTCGGAACCGAGCCGCCGTTAAGCCGCTGATTTAGCTACAAGTACAAATTTCTCAATGTGATTTTTGGAACGGGCTCGCGCAACCGTGTGATTGAGTTCCTCAGTAAGCGCAATCGCCGCAACAATTCCCCAATGCTCTGAAGCCCTTCCACAAGGCAACGGCCCATGCTGCTCCCCATAAAATTAACAAACAAATGGGCACGTGCAAATTTTGCCCCCGACAAACCATCTTTAATGTTTGTTTCTGGACGACTTTCTGAAGAACGTTTGGCCTATGGATCGTTCGTCGGCTGTGGACCTTCTTCGGAAGTTGAACACGCCGAATTTAGTTGGTTGTGGACCTTCCTCGGAAGTTGGACACACCAATTTGTGGTTGATGCATGCAGTCTGCAAAGGGAAGACATACGACAGCCTCATGTGTACTGGTGGACACCGGGGATTTACACCTGGGAGGGGAGAACTCTGACCAGGTCCCAAAGGGTTTTATCCGGTGGTCCCGCCGTGCAAGTGGCCGGCCAGTCCACAGAATGCCAGCGTCTTGTGTGCTCGACCCCCTGGAATTTCTGTGTGCTCCGTTGGCATCTTGTAGGTTTATGTATGGCTAACCACCCGTATGTTCCTACATGTTTGTCTTCAGTAGACTCGTTGTTCATGTTGTGGACCTCGCAAGTATAATAAACCCCCCCCCCCACAGAAGATCAGATAAGCACAGAGAAAGTGGGGGAAGTTGAATGAAATGTAGTTGACAGATAGGGGTATAGCTATGGAAATCATCAAAGAGGTGACAGGAATTGAGAGGAGAGAGTGAGTAACAAACCTGGAATGGGAGGGAGCAGAGAGTAAGATGAGGGGCAGAGGCAAAGGGTCCTTATCATTAATGAATCTGTGTTGAGGCCTTGAGGAGCGGCAGCAGGGCCTGGAACGGGCGAGAGGTCACATGACATTTCATGTGACTTAGTGGCAGTGTTTCCATGTGACTTTCCCGTGTGGCGGTGCTGAGCTCTTTTCTTATATAAAAAACAAGTTTAGACCCGTGCCTTCGGCACGCCACATTGGCAGCTAATTCTCAGTTGCGGTTTTTTTTTGAGAAAAGAAATTTATACATATACTTGGCCATCAACTACTACTACAGCTAACTAAACTACCTGTAACAGAAGTCAGTACCACAAATCTGTTTCAGAACGGAGGAAACCATACGGGCGAAGCAACACCTCTGGATAAACAATGTTTTTTGTCATTCTGTTGTTGTCATCCTTGAAAAGAACCTTCACTCGCTGACTTGAAGTGCATCGAGAAAGTGCAACATATAGTTGGCCATGGGCAAAGACATCTGTGCAGAGGTTGAGTCCAACATTGTCGACTGACTGACCCTGTGCTTTGTTTATGGTCATCGAGAATGCAAGCCGGACAGGAAACTGCCGCCGCTTCATGGCAACAGCAATTTGTTCAGTGGATGGAGTAATGGTAATTTTTGGGATGAAAGCTGTTTCACCATTGTGTTCACCACCTAGGATTCGAATCTCCAGGACATGAGGTGACATTCTGGTGAGAATTCCTCTGGTTCCGTTGCAGAGACCATTTGCTGGATCTAGGTTTTGGAGAATCATGATTGGGCACCCAACCTTCAAAGCCAATTTGGCCAGAGGTAGGCCAGATGCTCGTATAGAGTTGAGATACTCTACTGGATATTCACAGTCGCTGTCAACTCCCCCTTCTGCGATGACTGAATCAGCACTGTGGAAAACAGATTTCTCGCCTTGGAATTTATTCAGCAACATGTAGTTGAGCTCATCTACATCATCATTTCGTGCAGAGAGAATTGTGCGCTCAAGAAAGTATTTATCTTGGTTATGGTCTGAAGTTATGGTTGAAATCCCCGGATATATGGTGTCTATCATAGCCTGAATAGCGTTGCTAGGGAGCTTCATGACCTCTGGAAGTTCAATGTTCCCAGCTTCATCTGTAGTTCTTCCACTTCCAACATCCAGAAGCCATTTGGCGAAGTCCCTGTCCTCCTGCCGTGCATTGGGACCGCCAAGACGCATATTCTGAGTGAGATGAAGTATCTCAACCTTTGACCATAGGTAGGAGCGCTGCACACAGATTCCAACAACCTGCTCTCTTCCCCCTTTCACAACAACTGGGAGGATCTGGTCAAAATCACCACCAAAGGCCAAAGTGGCTCCACCATATGGGTGGTTATTATTCCGAAGATCCTGCATAGTCTTATCCACAGCTTCTTGTGCACGTCTGTCTTGCATGGGAACTTCATCCCAGATGATTAGCCCGACCTGGCAAAGCAGCTCAGCAAGCATTGCACCTTTCCTAATATTGCAGAGCCTTCCCTCCCACAGCTCAATGGGAATTTTGAATGTAGAATGAGAAGTTCTGCCTCCAATGAGCAGCAAAGAAGCAATGCCAGATGATGCTACACAGAGCACAATGATACGCCGCCCTCGCAAGGCATAACATAGTGTGTTGTAAACAAATGTTTTCCCAGTTCCTCCCGGACCATTCAGGAAAAACAATTTCCCCTTGTTATGGAGGACTGAATCCATGATGGCATCGAAGGCATATCGCTGTTCTGCATTGAAGGCTTCAATTCGAGGTTCAGCCAAAAACAGGGTTAAACTGCAGAGGGGCAGCCGCCTGAAGATCAGCCAGATGTGCTCTGTGACCTGCTAGAGTGTTTGGACTAAGTCTTGGTTGAATCTGAGCCTGCTCTGGAATCCTGTTTAGAACAGGGGCACCTCCAAAGACATCCTCAGGATTTTGTTGAAATTGAGCAGGCTGAACAGGATGTTGAGGCTGACGATGCCTCTGAGGACTATCAAGGACCCTGTTATCACGTTCACTCCTTTGAGCCATGATTCTTGCACGCTGAGGAGTGGTTGGGGGAGTTTGATCCCTTCAGAGCGGCAAAAATTAGACTGATACAAAGAAAATAGAAAGTACCTGCATTCAGAGCCAGGCTGCAGCTGATTTGGAATTAGTAGGGCCAAATCTGAAGAGTCAATTGTGGGTACACACAGAAGATCAGATAAGCACAGTGAAAAGTGGTGGGGGAAGTTGAATGAAATGTAGTTGACAGATAGGGGTATAACTGTGGAAATCATCAAAGAGGTGACAGGAATTGAGAGCAGAGAGGGAGTACCAAACCTGGAATGGGAGGGAGCAGAGAGTAAGGTGAGGGGCAGAGGCAAAGTGTGCTTATCATTAATGAAATCTGGCTTGAGGCCTTGAGGCCTTGTTGAGGAGCGGCAGCAGTGGCAGGAACGGGCGAGAGGGTCACATGACTTATCGTGTGATTTAGTGGCGGTGTTTCCATGTGACTTTTGGGTGGCGGTGCCATGCTCTTTTCTTATATAGGACAAGTTTAGACCTGTGCCTTCGGCGCGGCATGTTTGCAGCTTATCTCAGTTGTAGGTTTTTTTTTCAAAAGAAAAAGAGGTGTGTACTGTCTATCATATCCACATTAATTACCTGCGAGTCCCATGGATCTCTCTTACAAAGGGAGGAGGACATACTGATGGAGCAACACCTCCGGGTATACAATATTTTTTGTGAATCTGTTGTTGTCATTCTTAAAAAGAACCTTGACTTGCCAACTGGAAGTGCATTGAGAAAGTGCAGCACGTGGCTGTCCATGGGCAAAGACATCGGTGTGAATATCTAGTCCAACATGATCAACTGTCATTGAGAATGCAAGGCAGCCAGGAAACTGTCGCCGCTTCACAGCAAAAGCAATTTGTTCAACTGATGGAGTAATGGTGATGCATGGGTTGAAAGCCCTTTTACCATTGTGTTCACCGTCTAGAAGCTGAATCTCCAGCACATGAGGTGACATTCTCGTGAGAATTCCTCTGGTGCCATTACAAAGACTATTTGCTAGATCCGGATTTCGGAGAATCATGATTGGGTGCCCTACCTTGAAAGCCAATTTGGTCAAAGGCAGTCCAGATGCACAGATAGAGTTGAGATATTCCACAGGGTATTGGAAATCACTATCAACTTCCTCTTCTGTGATAACTGAATCAGCACTGTGGAAAATAGATTCTTTGCCTTGGAATTTATGCAGCAACATGTTATTGAGCTCATCCACATCATCATTGCTTGCAGAGAGAATTGTATGCTCCAGGAAGTATTTATCCTGATTATGGTCTACAGGTATGGTTGAAATCCCAGGTCAGATTGTGTCTATCATAGATGGAACAGTTTTGGAGCTTCGTAACTTCAGGAAGTTCAATGCTCCCAGAAGCATCTATATTTCTTCTGCTTCCAACATACAGGAGCCATTTTGCTGAGTCCTTTTCCTCCTGTCGTGCATCAGGCCCACGGAGACACATATTCTGTGTCAGGTGTAGATGTCAACCTTTGGCCACAACTTCAGCAGATTATTGAATCTGAGCAGGCTGAGGAGCATTTTGAGGCTGACAATGTCTCTGTGGGCTATCAAGGACACAATTTTCACGTTCATGCCTTTGTGAGGCAATCTGAGCACACTGGGGAGTATTTGGAGGAGTTAGATAGCCAATAATCCATGTAATTTTTTTTTTATATCAGAAAAAGCTTGCATTTCAGAGACAGGCTACAGATAATGTAAATCAGGAGGGCAGAATCAACAGATACACAGACATGGCAAAGGCAGAAAGAGGGCAGAAGATCTTGACAGATAGGGGTAGACAGTTGAACTGGAAACTCAAATCATAACTTGATAAGACAGCAAAATATATGAGAGATGGGGCACACCTGAGGCAGTCAGAGCAAAGAGGAGGGGCAGAGGGAAAGCTGGGTTAAATGAAAACCTCAAGGCGGGCTGGTGGAGCACCGTGATACGGCGGGAGAGAGGCTGCCGCTGCGCGGCGGAGGATCACGTGGATATATCACCTGACTATATCACATGATTTATCAAAAAAGCTGTGTCCGTTGTCTCTTCTTATATAGGATACAAGTATATTCGACCCGTGCCTTCGTCACGGAGAAGCAGCAACGCCCGGCGGATTCCGAGTTCCCGGGTTCGCCACAGACACGGCTGATTCCGAGGCGACGGGCACGTGATAAAATCACCTGACAAAATCACCTGACATTATCAAAAAAGCTGTGCTCCTCGTCTCTTAATGTATAAGATAAGGTACTCTCCATCCACCCTCGACGAACGTCACGTGTGTGTTTTCTATATTGGGACTTTTCAAGTAAATAAATCGATAATATAATAGAGGGCTCGAATTGAGCCAAATCCTCCGACCAATTTCAAGATATTGGTAATATCTCTGTAAATGCAAGGGCAAGGGCAGGGAGCTCTCATGTGGCTCCGAGTTAGCCAATTCGTCGACGAATTGGTCTAGATCACTCGAGTTTGATCTGATTGATGGGAGCAATCGTGGCTAACTAAACACCGAAACTCGTGAGCGCATGAAGGCCGTGGAGGCTCAAGTTTTGGTATATAGCTGCTTTGTATGTATCTAGATAATCTGGTCGGAGGGATTTGCCCTGACTTCATTTGGCGGTCCGATATTCGTTGTTTTCATTGGTGTGGCCCAATATAGAGAATACACGTGACGTTCGTCGAGGGTGGATGGGGAGTATCTTACAAGTTTATTCAACCCATGCCTTCGTCACGGAGAAGCAGCAACGCCCGGCGGACTCTCAGTTTTGCCACCGCCCGGCGGATTCCGAGTTCCCGGGTTCGCCACAGACACGGCTGATTCCGAGGCGAAGGGCACGTGACAAAATCACCTGACAAAATCACCTGACATTATCAAAAAAGCTGTGCTCCTCGTCTCTTAATGTATAAGATAGGATATATAAAAAATATATAGGACTGTGCCAGTCGTGACTCTTCACATTTCGCAGATGATTTCGTCAAACTTGCCCTACCAGTTCTATATGGCATCCCTCGCCGGGCATTATGATATATTCCATGCCACACACCATGTGGTAAGTTGTCCTGGCAATCCTTCAATAATGGTCTAGATGTCGTCTGAGCTCTCCCGGCGCTGGATAACGTATCACGACCTAGGCGCACTCCAAGACATTAATTAAAACTTCCCTTCCATACGCCCTGTGTGGCCTTTAATGCCGACAAATCGACGTATTAAATGCCGCCTGTCGACTAATATAACGGCGCAATCCGCTGAGAGCAGCGGGAAGATATGGGTCGGTTTAGGTCGGTTTCCAGCCATCTGGTCAGCCTTGTACATCTCGCTGACTCTCGTGTGTGCTCATGTCGTATGAATTTCCTCCACCGAAGGCCTCCAAAGCCGCAATTTGCACGCTGATATACCGTGGAACGGGGCTAGCCCCGGGGGGACATCCGGCATGCAGTTAATACGGTCAGTGATTGATCGTTGTCCCCTTGACTTTGTCTCGGTTGACTGACCCGGTCAGTCACAAAACTGCATCCTAGCGCGAGGACGCTGGACCCCTCTGGCCCTGACCGCAGGACAGCGAGGCCCCATTGCCCCTGACGGGGCCTGCCGTCGCCCACGGGCAAGTGCCCCTTCGGTTGCCTCCTCGCTTCCTCGCATTCATATTTTTTTTTGAGACGCGGAACTCGTACCAAGCAGAAGCGAACATGTTGCTCGAACATTCCCCAGAAACTGCTGCACCCTCTATCTGCAGAGCATAGCTCAATGTTGCGATGACACATTCATGAAATTCCTGTCCTTTTGGGCATCACGACTCGTCAGGCAATCCGCTGGGCCGGGATGGACACTCACCGGTCGACCAGTCGGGTACCGCCCAATCTCCACCGAAGCGGAAGTCTGGAATGGTCTAGGGTAGAAGTCATGGAGCTAACTGCTAGCTTCCAGACGGACTAGAATGTCGCTCGGCAGATCGGCACTATGCGAAATGATCGCCAACATTCTCGTCGGACTTCACGAGACTTAAATTGGATCGTTTCCGCTTTGACCAATTTGATGAGGCTAAGAAATTACTGGATCTTTGTGGACCGGTCCGCAATGTCTCTCCTGTCCCGCTGAAGGTCACAATTCATGGCTCCTGCATCAACGCCGGGAAAATCATGGCATCATCAGGAGCCACGGCTTACTGGGGGCCTAACGCCCGCCTGAAAAAATCTGCCAGAGCGTGGGGGACACAAACAAGTCCCAGAGCAGAGCTCTTATCCTTGATTCTTGCCCTCGAGAGTGCACCTACCTACAAATCGATCGATATTTTCACTCGGTCAGAGTACGTGGTTCGCTCCGTCACTTACTACGCTGCGACAAATGCTGCCTGCGGCTGGAGATGCGCAAACGGCGACTTGTTGAAACGAATCCTTGCTCTCATTAAGCGTCGAACGGCTCCACTACAATTCCGGCACCTAAAATTGGATCGTAATTCCGCAAACGGTCACCTCCAGCAAGCCACAGCAATAGCTCGCAAGGCATGCGAGCTCCCTCGAGCAACTGCACCCTCAACTGAAGTCCCGATGCCAAACGATGCCCAAGAGCGCAGTGCTAATCAACTCGACCTCCCGAAAGTCTCGGCAGATTTGCCGAATAACGTGGCTATGGACGCACCAGTCAAAAAACCTACACGTGAGACTTTCCCCCTCCTGCATAGAGGCCGAGATAAACTCGCGACAATGAGGGAAACGAACCGCAAAAAGATTATGGATGCCCCAAGCCGAGCGATATTCTGGAAAGAGATTAAACGGCTCGCAGACCCAAAGCCCGCACCTATCTCGGTTACCGCGGAAAGCCTGAAAGATGTTTTTGAAAAGAGGTTAAACCCCCCAGAGGTGCTTCCGGAACAGTTCGACTCGGCCCAGCATAAAATAAATAGAATTCTTGCGAGTTTGCTGCCCGAGAAGACGGTCGACGAAACTCCGGAAGGTTTCTTCGCCCACAAATGGACGGAGGATGATATGGGTCGGCTCAAAGACCACCTGCGTAAGCATTCACTCGAAAGTTCGGCAGGAGACGACCACGCTTCATACGTTGAGCTACTGGAAATCACAAATGAAGATCTCGCCCACCTATGCAACGAATGCGTTGGAAAGAACGATGCCCCCACAATCTGGTTTATGTCAGCCTTAGTCGGAATCCTGAAGAGACTGAAACCGCACGACAACCCGGACAGTTACAGGCTAATAGCACTGGAAAGTTGCTTTCTGAAGGCAGTGACGATGCTCATCCATTGGAGAATACACGATTGGGCGGAGGTACGGGGCTTGATCCCGCCGTGGCAAAATGGGTTTAGACCGGGCTATCGAACTAATAATAACCCGTTCATTCTCCGATGCATACGAGACTGGGCTAGGGCTCACGGACTCACTGTATATGTGGCCGCCGTCGACGCGTCAAATGCCTTTCCATCCACGGACCAACCCACCATGTGGTTGAAATTGTTCCGCATGGGAATGGGAGGTGCAATCTTCGACTGGCTCCGAATGCTATACAAACGAATGTCCTACTATGTGCGCCACGGAGATAGGGAATCCGAAGAATTCAAGGCTCTTATTGGACTCCTTACAGGAGATCCTGCTTCGCCAATTCTTTGGAACCTGTTTTTGGCCGATCTCAAAATGATGCCCGACAGAGACGATGTTTTCTTGGCTGCTGTTCGCATTTCTCTGCTTGCTCAAGCGGACGATATTCTCTTGGTACCACTGTCTCCTCGTGGGCTCCAAGCAAAACTCTGCACACTTGAGGCCTGGTGCGCGCGCAACTTTATTCTCATCAACCTGATCAAAACTGTAATCTTGATCTTTAAATATGGGAGACGTCTGCTGCTGCCGCACCCGGTTTTCATGTTGGGAACCACTGAGTTAAAGATCACCGCTGAAGAGAAATATTTCGGAGTAACATTCAGAACAGACACCCAAAACATGCTCGCGGCTCATTACAAGGTCAAATCACGTACAGCACGGTACTGTGGACACCGAATCATGGCAATCGAAGACATGACCGGAAGACTAACGCCAAAAGAACTTAAGGAGCTTTACATGGCTAGAGTGGACTGTCATTTAATCCATGGATGCGAAATTTCGCCGGATAGCGAAGACATTCACATAAACCATTTAGTCCGAGTTCAAGTTAGCTTTATTCGGCACATGCTTAACCTCCATTCACGTTCCATGATCGCGCCTTTATTCACGGAAACTGGGATAATGCCGCTTAGAGTTCGACGCCTCCTATTGATCTTGAGCCACTTAGTCTATTTCCTTGGCCTCCGGAAGATTATGCCCGCGCAGCACTAAACAGTTCTCTGCAACTGCTGACCATGGGCAAAAAATCCTGGGCTAAAGATTTACTCACGGCTGCATCAAGATTGCCGTTCCAGTGCCCCGTACTAGTCCTGAACGACACTACTTCAATTGAAGATGTACAGGACTACGCTAAAACGGTTGAAAAGCTTATGCTGGATTGGCTACAGGACGCAATCAACTCGTCAGACAAGCTATATTTACTGCAAGGCAGGCTTGAACCTCGGAAGGACAAATCCCCGACGCACGCAAGTTATTTCTAAAATGCGGCACTACCTGACGATGGTGAGAACCCAAAAGCACCGGGAAGCCTTGACTTCCATCATGCTTTCAACTCACCAACTCGCCGTCGAAATATTGCGTTACGTGGATCATGCACATCAGCCCGTGCCCCGGGAGGAGCAGCTTTGTAGGCTCTGCAAAGAGGAAATTGAGACGCCAGAACACGCGCTAATCAACTGCATGTCATCAGACAAGGTGGTTGAACTTCGCCGTTACTTCCTGCAAAAAGTATTCTCAAACTCTCCAGACCTTCAACACTACATGGCTGAACACACTCATGTAGAGTTCTTGAAGGCCATGATACACTCCCGACCTAATGTTGCACTCGTGGCGATATTCACGCATGAAGTCCTTGAAATATTTTATGCCATGATCCTACCCGCCTCCTCATACGCCGCGCACTTTGAGAAGCTTCTTACTTGTGCCAAGACCACCAGTTATCTATGCCTGCATGGCAGTGTGCATTCAGCAGCCTATCAGGTGCACAGTAAAATGGGCATGCTCAAGGAACACAACGGTGTGCTGGGTAGGTAAGTATTCACCGCGCCAATCTTTTAGGAATCCCAAATGACCCGTTTAAAAGAGAACATCTGGGGTTCCAACAATCCTCCTCGAGGAAGCCAGAAGCGCATCGAGCGCATCACATTAGCCGTCCAAGATAAGATAAGATCCTGTGGCATTATTCAAATTTCAACCCGATTTTGCGCCGAACAAGACTTAAATTTCAACGATCTGATTTTTGGATCTTACAATCATTGCAAGGATCAGCTGTTGCTCTTCGGTTCAATGGGAAACAAGTCACGTCAAGTGCGGGAACGAAAGTGAGGAGCAAGTCAGCTCCCTCGGGAGAAGTCATCAGTGTGATAAAGTTCCTGGAAGACTGCGGGAGTGCAGAAGCTATTTTGAAAGTGCCACGATGATCGGAATCCAGCTAGTGGCAGAACGGTTGGAATCCAACAGACTCTCATAGCACCCTGACAATCATCAAACTCGCTGGAATCCAATGGACAATGTGATACATAGGTGCGGGAAGTATTACAGCTAATACTGAAACATGTAATTAGTCTGGCTAGGCAGGCTATGGGGAATCACGCCAGCGCCCCCAAGACATCCACCACTCATCCGCGTCATCTGCCGGGTCGTAAGCAAATCTAGTACGACGTTCTTATATTAGAATCCGATATAAAAAATGGACGAGGAAGGACGTACAGCATGCGCATATCATCCTGCATCTGCTGCAAATCACTCTCCTGAGCGTCCATAACATTCCGTCCAGCCGCGTGGTTGGCACGCATGCCCGCATCGCGCATCTGCTGCATCTCTCCATCTGGGAGTGTGATGACCCCGACATACTGCCTCTCCATCTCTCGGATACGTAAGGAACGGGATCTCCTGAAAATGGGCAGTCAGTTGTGTGAATTGGACGTGAGATCGAAGGACGCGCCGATGCTCTTCAAATGCGTGTAGGAACTCGGGAATACGATCACGATTCCGAGTATGAGAGAAGATTTTGCCAATGAAGGCGCCGTCTTCGAGGGCAATGGAGTAGGTATGGAGGGCAGCGGCCTTGAAATCCGTCTGTTAAGAAACACCGTAGTGCGAAAGGTTCATACGCACCGGAAATGGATGGGCCGCTTCGCCTAGAACGAGAACCTTGCCGCTTTCGGAGACCCACGAGTCCAGCTCGTAACGGTCTTGAATTTGAACACAGGTCGCTGGTCCAGCGAGCGCCGCCAAGTGTTTTATTCTGCAAGGCAATGAGTACGAGGACTAGCGGTGGACTGCATTCACTCACTGTGCATCACAGGGACCAAGGACATCGGTGATTTTCTGCTCGGCCTCTTCCGTCCAAGTGCCATCCTGAGAGCTATCCGGTGTGTAGACCCAGAGCATGATATCGTTCTCGCTCCCCTGCGTTGGAACTGGTGAGTACGGGAAATATGCAATAATCATATCCCACGGACCACAGGACACGTCATTGCACCTGCGTTCGTAATCGTAGCAATTAAATCGAGGAAAATGAGGAAGGCTTGAATCTGCTTACCTCTGTTGGAACCTAGCTCTACGGTGCCCTACAAGATAAAAATGAGGGAAACTATCAAGCTACCCAACAATGACGCCCACCCTGGGATATTCATAGAATACGGCGAGGTCCGGATGCTTAATCGCGAGCTCCTTGGGAATGACCGCACTGTAACAGATCCATTCCAGCGCCGCAACAAATATACAAACAGGCACGCACCCGTACAAAGCCAGCCCTGTTGGAACATCGCAACTCTCAGGATCGATATCTTCCCCCTGTATCAGCGCCCGGCGAACAATCCCACATGCACCATCTGCGCCTATGATAGCGTCGCCGGTGTGAGTCTCGCCGGATGCTAAGGTGACGGAGCAGCGGTCGCAATCGACGTTGACGACGTCCGACCCAAAGAGCACGGTCACTCGGGAAGTGGCATTTTCCTCGGTGGGTAAGGGCTTCATCGCCTCCTCGTAAAGAATTTGCAGCAGGTCCCGATGCTGAATGACCATCATAATTTTGAACAGAAAAGCGTCGAAGTGGCTTACCCAAAAATGAACGAAATCTCCTCGCGCCTCACTTAGTAGCTCCGGATCCCATCGATTTCTTCCTAAACTAGTTTGGAATCGAGGCTGAAATGGAGAACGGCGGCGACTGACCTATGAAATCCCGCTCAGGCGCCTTTCCTCCGTCATCTGGTATGTTCCTTCAGTGAGAGAGGCGTTCGAAAGAACGAGACGCACATTTATACACATCGAAAGCCGGAGCAAATGCAGCATTGGCTTTGGTCTGAGCTTCCAGGCCCCAGTCGAAGAGAATTTTGCTGCCATTCGGAGCTATACTAGGAACATGAATGAAACGTATGTAAGAATGGATGCGAAGCCACGCTTACCGAGCACATCTAGTTGGTATCTATCATCAAAGTTCAGTGCGTGCAGAGCATTCTTAGACGGGCTTCGCACTCACCGAGTCAGTCCCCCCCAGCTGGGATTCCTTCTCCAAGACCAGTACGTTATGCTTGGAGGCCTTGAGTGCGATAGCCGATGCTAGTCCTGCCGGTGGTCCCTCAGCCGTCGCGTACAGACCTCGAGCTAGATGCGGGAGTCGTGCTGACCTGCGATGGATGCTCCCACGATTATCTTTAGCTCTCTGTCAGCAGGGGACGTCGCACAAGATCCATTGGCCGTACAAAGTTGAGCGTAGCCTCCGAATCGGTCATTGTCGTTCGAGCCAAAGCAGAGTCGCCGTCTTCAGGGCAGTCGATCACACCGCTCCGTACCTCGGTGAGAATTCCGCTACCAACAACGATCAACGGCGGGTAATGAAACCCGAGGTGTGCCTGGCTTGTTCCGAGTGATACCGATAGTGATAGATTCATACGCAGCATCGCGCAGCATGTGCACATTGTGTTGAGAAGCCCGGCCTGTTGGATGGATACCATTTGGTGACGTCGGAGATCGCAACAATCATGATCAACTGTCGCTGAATGCTATTCTCCTACTGGAAGAATGTCGCGACATACCCTGCCATGCCGTTTCATTGAACCAGAATCAGAAGACAACGTACCGCACCAAAATTAAAGGCGAGATCAAGGAGATAATGGTTGCGGATCAATTTACTCCTCCGCTCTCGGCAATCACCGCCAGAATGCGTTTCCGAATTCCCACGGTTGTCCCCGACTTCTTGGCCGGCCGCTCCCGGCGAGTGCTATACCCGCTGAATGAGAATGTCGGCCCCCTTAAAATTGCTGAAGCACCTCCCAAAGAAGTTCGTCGTCCATCCATGTGGTGCCTTTCCTCCATCCCATAAAATTCAGGGTTAAATATAAAAAGGCTTATGCAGTTATACTGCATAAATCAGTTGGTAACAAAATTAGTGATTCTTGCGTGTGCCTGCCGAATGACCATCGTGGCCGCCGTGCGGGTGTCGAGCCGGATAATGGCTCGAAACGGATCGCCGACTCGGATCCCCGGTTGTGCTCATGCCATTAGATGCCGGCAGGATCCCATCACAGCATCACCCATGATATCAGATCCGTCTTATCTCCTTTACCGAAAAGATTACAACCGGTAGCTTGGCCAGGCCTGGACTAGGGTGAAAGCTCTACACCTAAGATCACAAATGAGGAAGGCATCATGAAGCCACGGCGGAGAAAAAGTCAGATAGCAGGGGATCCATTGTCATGTTGTGGGCGATCAACATGCTGAAGACACAATCAACTTGCGATCAACGGATTCAGTTCGCGCTTCGGCGGAGCCATACACTGGCAGGTATTTAGAAGTTGCTTTGCTACCGGCATTTGAAGGGATTGGCAGTGGATTGGCAGAGGCAACGAGTGAATCCAGGCCGTAGCAAACAAGCTATTGTGAGAGATTTCATTTTCGACTCTCGGTAGATATCTTGCATGTGAAAGGCAACTCGGAGATCCGCATTCATGCGAAGCGTAAGTAATTCCATGGAGACAAAATATTCATTGAATATTACAGGCGCGATTGCAGACTATTCCCAAGGCGAAGGCCAGTGTGGCGAGTAAAAGTTGGGAGTGCATCGACGTAGCTGCTCCACCGCTCATCCGAGACAATTGGCGCGATTACATAACTGGCAGCTTTGAGCGTCCCCATCAAAGCCTCCAGTTTGGGATAGAGGGCCTCGACGCTGTCCCCCTCCATTTCCCGTTGTTTGGAACGTGGAAGGTTCGCGTGTTCCACGTACCAAGCACTGTCGTGTTTTATGACGCTGGCCACGTATAAATCAATGAGCAACGGATCGACCCCACTTTCCGTGGCCGCATCGACCGCGAGACGATGTCCAATGGCTTCGATGAGGTCTTGACACCGCGGTAGTATCAGGGAATCTATCTGGGCGCGATGTTTCCCCGAGCGTTTAGCTATATGGCGAAGTTCAGCGAGCAGGGATTGTTCGTGTTGCGCCAGAATATGGTCAGAGTTTAGGGCGGGGGGAGGCGACACTCGCCCGAGAATCAGCTCGAACGCGAACCCTAAAAACGTGATCAGCGGAATTGGGCGCAAGACTAGTTTAAACTCACGGATGGAGATCCCCAGTGTGTCGCCTTCGGCAATTGAGGCGCCTCGAATGTCTGCCTGGCAGGCAGAAGTAAATAAAAGGCCAGACCGAAGAAGAGATCATTCGCTCACAAGCATCACGGGTATCTGGTTCACCTCGAATAGACCCTGTGCCCCGCAGCGGTCGCTCAGAATCGGTAGTATCAAGTTGTGGTGCTGAATGATCGTCGTCTTGAAAATCGCGGCGATCAAATGTTTCTGGACGGGGTCGTGTGCGGATGTGAACAGTGTGTGGGCTTTGGCACAGAGAGCATCCATGACGTTCGTGTAGGTAATTGCTGTCAGAATCGGGATTTTTTGGGTGCTGAACGCGATGATGGCCTTGGGTTTTCCGGTCGAAGAATCGACGACCGTGCGCCTCATGCTGTATTGGCCGGCAACTGAGGTAGCAATCCGCATGGTCGACAACGCTAGAGCGCCCATGGACAAAGTTCCAACCATCACCCGAGACGAAAGAGTACTCTTGACATCCGAACTTGAAGATTTGTTCGTGTTGCCCAGAAGCGCAGTGGCGGGCAGTCTGACTTTCCGGAAGTATGTCAGGGCGTGCTGCACTGGATGAGATCCTGCGCGTGGATGGAGACCTCTGTTTCGGGCGTCAGCCTCGAAATAATGTTGGCAAACGTGGAGATCACTTTGAAATAATTCCCGGGTACATGGTGCGGCCATCGTTGATGGGCACGAGGAAGGGCTTGATGCCTCTATCATCATGATCGACGATGAGACGAGCAAACACGATGGCTACACAAGGTACGCCGCAGGGATTTGTTGGAGCCATAAACCTAAGACGGTGACGTTAGGGAAGAGTTTGTCAGGATCACACGAAACGCACTTGGCAGCTGCATCTGATGGCGTGTTTAGCTCAAGCTCGCCTGTCTCCAGAAGAGTTGCAGTGGTTTCCAAATGGATGGCGTCCAATCCATGCCCCAACTCTGTCAAACAATATAGCCCCCTTCAAACAATTTGATCAACCGGAGCGGCATAGTCGAGACATTATAACGTACAAAAGCTCAAAAGAGAGCAATCGTTCAAGGATGCGTCGGTTCCCCGCAGGGGACATTGCGATGGTTCCCACACAGAGGTTGTAATGTATGGTGAGTAACGTCGCAGCTGCACCATCCACGGCATGGATTGGATCTGTCTGAAACTCCCAGTACTTCGAGGATACATTCAGAACGTCGTCGACAGTCAGTTCTGTTAGGGAAGGTTAGAAGAGTCGTGGGGACCACATTGATTAAGACTGACGGTAGAGAGCTGCAATGGCTTTCGCTCGATCATACGAGAGCGTGATTCGGTCGTCCCAGGAGAGGGTCACGGCCCTGGTTTGGAAAAGGGGACTCAAGGAAAGCGCTGAGGACTTGTACATCTGAAAGACGATTGTGGGAATTCGAAGAACAGTGTCTCCACAGGGCTTGGGAACAGGTTAAATTTGCGGCGAGCTGCATCTTGGGGCCTACGATCAAAGCCGTCTTGAAGCCGTGGGTTCCGAGCTCTCGGGCATTTACAGATTGGGTAACTAGCCGCTCGGCAAACAAGGGATCAACAGGGCGGGCTGACCTAAGTTCTAACCATCTAATTTTGATACCACGATAAGATCGAGCTCTTGGCGTCGCCATCAACGACGAACACGGCACCTGTTCATTTTGGCCAGGCGGGACGAATGGCCAAGCAGCTGCGATGTTTATGTCGCCACTTCAGCAGTCCGTTTGGACAGAGCGGACTTCGGCAGCTGCGGGGTTAGCAAGTTAAAGTAAGGGGCGAGCTGGCTTGAACCTAGCCTATAATTCGCGGGACGGTTTGGCCGCTGGCGCCCTGGTTTAGGCAAGGTTTAGACAAGAACTAGATCAAGTTCCGTACCGTGTGATATAGACGCGCCGGCATGACGTGTAAAACTCTCTGCCGGGGCTAGAGCTAGCCGCTAAGCTAAATTAAAAAAATCCCGCGGCAGTATTCCGGAGACAACCACAGTAAGCAAGTCCAACCCATGACTAGGGTGGTTTCTCGGGATACTGAGATATGTCCGAGTCCACTGTGGAGACATCTTTAGCTCAGTAAGGCGCGCTTCATGGCCTATCCCATCATCTTCCCCAACCCTCGAACTTGAAAGCGGCCGCGTACCATCGGCGGCTCTGGGATATGGATTCAACGCCTGTGGCAGAGCAGCTAACCTTATGGACCCACAGGGACCCACATACTTGGCAGGACGATGGAACTGGATCACACCATCTATCTGGCGGTCGCTGCCGGGTCAGAACGAAATATTAAGGCGCGGTATCCGAGAGATTCTTTGGTGGGGACTCCAGGGGCGGTGATCGGGTTCAACCTGATGGCATTACCAGAAGAGGAAACCAACCTGTCAGGCGACCATCTTGATGAACTAGCTCAAATGCCAGATCTGTATTTATGCTCCCAGGCGTATGTAACCTCTTCCGAGTCTTCGCCATACGGAGCTCCCCTTCGCCATAAGGAGTTCCTGTTACCGTGTGATCGACAGATTTTGGGGTCCTTATCGAAACGTTAACTTTCGAAGGTCATCGTGCATCGACCATGTTCGTCCAAATATCCTTCACTGCTGCTGCGGCCGCTGCAGCGTCCGGCTTCGTGAGTTCTGTTCTATGCTCAGGAAACATTCGCTCATCATCACTCAAGGCGGTTTGGGCTTGCCTTCACCGCCATCCTCTCCGAGGGGACTATGCTGCATGCTATTATGCCGCTTCAGTCCTCGGGCTGTATGTTACAGCCATCATCTTTGGCGCTCAAGAGCCTTTCTATTTCTCGGCCACTGTCTTTGGAATCCATGCCGTCTCTGCTCTGGGGTCGACAGTGTGCTACCGGCTTTCTCCTTGGCATCCCCTTGCACGATTCCCAGGTCCATTCCTATGGCGAATAAGTAGTTCGTCTTTGGTCTACGTCTCGCTCACGGGCAAGCGATATCTCGTAATCGATGACCTCCATCGAAAGTATGGTCCCTTCGTGCGAATTGGTGAGCAGCAAATTCTGATCCCGTACATCTTCGTTGACGAGCGAGCTACAGGTCCCAGCCATCTGTCCGTCAATCTCCATTCCGCAAATAATGTAATCTACGGTGCTGGATCCCACATGGAGAAGGCCGAGTCATATGTTACTCCCGGCCATCCTGACGCAGTCGCACTGTTTTTCAAGCCAAAAACGGAGGAAATCCATTTAGAACGCAAGCGCGTTTGGGCTCCGGCATTTGCCCGTCCCTCGTATGTACTCCGAATCATGTTGACGTATTTTGGACTCACATGAATATTTTAGCATCGTCAACTTCATTCCCACTGTTGAACGCAGAACATCGGAGTTGCTTCAGTGCATCCAACATCGTCAGTCCCAGAATCCGGAGAAACTGATGGATCTCTCGGAAGCTATCTGCCATTGGGCTTACGACGTCATGGTGAGTCCATATCTGTCTTCATTAATACCTCGAACGCTGATGGGCGCAGTCCGAAATGATGTTCGGAGGGTCTAACAATCTCGTGCGTCCTCGTTTCATCGTTTCCTATTCTGGTGCTCACCCTTCTCCTGAAGGAGCTGATGAAGAATGGTGATCCCGAGGATCTCGTTGACGGAGGGAAAATGGCTACGATAATTCTCGACTCGTGAGTTTTACTTCATTTATTCCAAGTCGTCTCTCAGTTATTCATCGTAAAAGTATCGGCCAATCGCCTTGGCTCATGGACATTGCCTGGCATCTACCGCAGGGCAAGTCGATGGTTCGTCTCCGACAATTTGCGGCCGCAGTCATGAGGCGTCGCATTCAAGCGTCAGCCGATACAGCCATGCGCGATCTCACTTCCTACCTGGTTCGGGCATTTCCCCAAACCGCACGTGTCATAGTCCTAATTATACCCCAGCTCGATGGCCGAACGAGCTCCGGTGATCCCATTCCATTGGAGGACCTTGAGCTCGATGCGGTGGTGGCTATCCAAGGCGGTGAGCGAGCACGATATATCGGGCCCTTACAACAAACTTATCATATGTGTAGGGTCTGATCTCACCGCCACGGTTCTGTGCTTGGCATTCTACTACATACTTGCCTCCGAGTCCACGCATGGCTATTATTCAAAGCTTCAACAAGAACTCGATGATACCTTCCCGCAACGCGATGACACACTTGACTGGGATGTGCTCGCTGAACTCCCATATCTCAACGCCGTAATCAGCGAGGCTCTGCGGTTGGCATCGCCTTTCTTCCTCCCCCGAATCGTGCCGGAGGGCGGAGTTGTGATCGACGACAGACATATCCCGGAAGGTACAACTGTCGCGCTTGCTGCATACTCCCAGCAGACCAGTCCTGAAAACTTCTATCCTGAACCACTTGTGCGTATCTCGAGACGGCCCAGTATCCGCGGTTCTATTTGAACATTTATTTTCAGGAATTTCGGGTGGAAAGATGGCTCCCGGGCGGACTCGGGCCCGGCTCGAGAACCGAAAAGGCTGCGCTCTATTCATTCTCATCCGGTACCAACTCATATTTTATCGTATGAAACGGCGTCTGACTCCACATAGGCCCGCACGTCTGCGTCGGGAAGTCGTTCGCATACCAAGAAATGCGGTATGTAATCGCGCGTGTGGTACTGGCATACCATTTCAAGCTCGCGCCCACCTTCGACGCGGAGAAATTCCGAGATGGGATTTTGAACATGCGCACTACGGTCCTCAAAGAACCGCTCCTCGCCACGGGGCACCTCCGTGAAAACGTTAATGTTAAGTAGGTAATTAGGTGTGGAGATCAGAGAACCTAAATTATTTGTGTATGTACGACTATGTACCCGAGCTCCGATTATCTTTAAATTAATCCTATTTTCTTTCCTCGCCTGGTTGTCTCATCAGTCTCGTTCGCACGAGCATTTGGAACGAGTGTGTTATTCAAATTCCGCTTATTCAATGTATACAGCGCATTAGCTCAGTCTCGTCCTGATCTTCAACAAAATCATCGTACAGGCGAAATTGAACCTGGAATGGAACTGCTCTGGCTGCCGGAGTTTAGGCTAGGGAGGTCGAGTAGAAATTGGACGCCACCTGTGTAAATGAGGCGCTTGTGTACAGTCGCCGCTGGTGGAATCAAGCGCTAGCGCTTGTTCCGTTTTGAGAGTATTTAGATAGCGAGGAGGATTTCTGCGATTCAACACCTCACCGCCATCAGCTCGGTGTGAACCTCGGATTCTTGACGGCTCGCGCGGGGGCCTTATTTCTCGTAGCGATCGCGACCTCCGACTTTCACTCAATCCCAATGAAGAATTGGCTAGTATTTCTTACAGCGACGAACCACAGTCTGAAGGTGCTCTCGCGGGTACCGCAACTAACATCACTCCACAGGTGCTCAACCGCGCGTTCCTCCTCATCCAGGATTTCGAGTTCACAGCATATCAACGGTCGAGTTATCGGATGCAGGGTGGACCATCCGCCACCGGGCCTTTCCTCACGTACTTGGAACCTGGGTAAGTATAGCAGCAAAAATACGAACCAATACGGGAAAACCGAAGCTTACCCGTCTATTGCCCAGGCTCGAATCGAACGAGCCTTGACTCACCAGAGGATTAAGCTCTATTAGGTGCAGGCTTAGGACCCCCCGCCAACGGGCTCTTATCCCAGGCTTAATAACTTGGTGAGAGCAGCAAACTACCCGTTGACCTCGGGGGAATGTATTTGACGCCTGGGTGGACGAAGGTGTGGGCTGATGAGCAAGGGACGGATGAAAGAAAAAAGAAAGAACTAGGTGATCTCGACGGCGGGGTTCGTGCGTCGTGCAGGAAGACCTCGCTCGGACGGATAGTGGTCACGACACAAGCGAGAACAGGTTGTTGGTATGGTCGTCTACCGAATGAAAAACGACGGGCTACGCGTCCGCGCCACGCGCCACGCGGCGCCGGGGAGGTGAAATTAGTAACCTAGCCACCACCCTGCCCATCGCAACACTACACCTTGACGAGACGACACGCGACGGCAAACGCACAGCACTAGGCTCAAGACGGACGCGGTGCGGCGGGTGGCGCGTGAAACAGTGCCACTCCCAACGGCGCCGGAGTCGCGCAGAGGTAGGGCAGCTGCTCGTGTACACTGTTAGGCTATTCTCTCAGACGCTGGATGGGTGGGTCCTAGGCAAGCTCGGCTCGACGAAAGGTGGGGCCGCGCAGGGTTGTGGCAAGTGGTGGACGAAGAACTCGAGGGATTCTACGGCATCAAGATATACTCGACGAATGGAGACGCACCTGACAGAAGCATATGCGGTTTCCTGGTCCAGGAGGGTATGGGCTAACTTGAAGTGACACCAATTCAAGTACGCTGGAAGCCCCACACAGCCCTGCGGAGTTTCTGAAGCCCAGACAGCGATATAACCTCGTCTGGTGGCACAGAGTATGGTATAGTCGGTCGACGATACAACAAGGAGGAGAAGGTAGTGTTGAGGTAGTGGAAGAAGAAAAGAAAAAAGGTGAGTCACGGGCACGTGACACTGGAACGCGTCCGCTAATGTTGACAAATCAGACTTGGTATGATCAGGCTCATCGTCCAATGGGCGAATAAACAAGCATATTCTCGGCAAACGAATAGGGCCTTCATCGCAGAATTTTGCCCCGGAGCATAGAGCCTGACGTGGAATTATCATCTCATTATTCCACCCTCAATCGGCTTTACATAAATTTCTGCTGCGCAAGCCCCGCCATACATATAGGAGCAGCCAGCATAAATCGTCTATGACAAGACTCACTGTGTGTCCAGCCCCAGCCTAGCCCAGAAATGCTAGCGATGAATTCATTTTATGAACCCCGAGCCGCCGGGCGGGCCTCCGCGTTCGCGACGCCGGCGAGACCGAGTGCCCGCTCCACATATACATTAGGAAATATCCATGTACCTACGCCCTTCCCTCTTCCCTGTTTTCCTCGACCCCCGTCCACCAGTTTCATTTCCCACCACCGGTGCGTCCCGCCCCCTGAGTTTTTTTTGCACGCACGAAACTCAGCGCGCAACTTCGCAGCCGATATACATCTGTATTTCCCGTCACGGCAGTGTTGAGGGGTCGACCTGCGCCCTGCTTCCTGGTACCTCATACTCTCCTCCTCGCCCCCCCCTGGTAAGTTCCGCTATTTTTTTCATCCGCGCCCAGGCCAACTGAACGCGAAGCCCGGCAGTCAACCACTATATACCCGCAATTCCCCGCCGACCCACTTATGCCGACCCTAGAGCATTTGGGGACCGCCGACTCAACCAACGCCGTCCTCACCTTCCTGCTCGGCTGGCCGCTCGCGCTCGGCTGCGCCTTGATGCTCCTCGTCGTGTGGGAGCACATGCGGGTGAATCTGTGAGGTACTAAGGTATGCTGACCTCGCATCGATTCAATGCTCTCGCAGGCCCGCTGACTGCGATCTTGATAGTCCACGGGGCAGGATTTCGTCATTTGATTCAGCGCGGAGAACGTCTGGTGTCAGTGCTAATCAGAGAAATGTATATAATGTACGGCGATTATAATGCAAGTGATCCGGGTTGGTTGTTGGTAAGCTGAGACTTCTTCCTTCCGTACCACCACCATCCTCCTCGGCGACGCTGCTGCGACGTTCAGGACGACGACCAACCATAGCAGAGTGCGCGGCGACATCGTGCAACGCAAGTTGGAAGCTTTCTCCCACTCAAGCAGCTAGGGGGCCGATGGACTAAATTAATTGGTATGTATAAGTACGTCCCAGTTGCTACCGAAGAGCTGATCGTTGGGATCCAGCACCCCGTCCTCGCCGTCGTACATAACGGCCTCGGCGCACAGGACGCCCTTCATCTGTGGTCAGGTATGTTCTCACCGTTTAAACGCCATCTACGCCGCGCGCGGCCGTCTATATGCGCCCGCCTTGCGCACTTTATGGGCCAGAGATGCACTTCTCGCACCGAGTACCGTCCGTGCCCTGCGCTTACCTGGACCAAATCGCACCCACGCCGTGAAAGCATGATTTTTCTACTGCCCGTGCTGTATGTACCCTGCCGCAGTGCTCCTCAACGCATACTCCGGCGCGACCAGAGTGCTTACACGCCCTGCGGCTCCGCTCGGTCACCTTGGACTATACCGCACCGCGGGTTCGAGCGTTACCTCGCCTGCGCTCGATGCGCGTACCACGCACTAGTGTACTGCCAAGCGCCTCGAACGGGCGTGTGGACATTAGTTAGTATACTTCAAAACACGGACCTACCTACTTTGGACAAACTATCGAGAATCAGAGCTTGTGGGCGTCTAAATGAGCTTGTGGACGCTCCGGGACGTGAGACTTGACCAGATTCGCCCACTTCAAGACCGCACAGGTGGAAAAAAATGACAGGGTTGCATGTGGTTAAACCCCCCGCACGGTGTTGCTGACTCTTCCAAAGTGTTACTCTTGTTCGAAGGGAATTATCGAGGCAATCAACAGATTACAAACATGCGAGGTACGAGCTTCTTAGTTTGTAGCGTCTGTCAACGAGAGACTAAAAATCGCCGGGAGAAAAATTGATCCAATGCCGCTACTTGCGGGCTCGAATCGAACGAGCGTATCCTGTTTATAAGTCGAGTCGGCAACAATCTATGGTGTGCAGGCGCGGACCATCCGCAACAGGGCCTTCCTCCCATACCTACGATGATGACTAGACCAGAAATCCAACTCCCTGAGGGATTAAAAAAAGGAATGCAGCACAGTCAAATGGGCCTTGGATTCTAATTTCAATGGATCGAATTTCAGTGCTCTTATCCAGCTCTCGGGTACGAGGAGAAGGCCCTGTGGTGGATGGTCCGCAACTCCATGAAACTATATCGATTGAAATCGAGCGTCTCAGACGCTTGAAACGCTCGATTTCAATCACTCAGGCTCGACGTCCTTCAACTCCGCCTCTCGTCCGCAAATATACCCGAGATCCGCGTGCGGGATAATGATACTGAAAAATTCCTTCAATGCCTCCGCGCGCTCGACCTCGGTCCTCATCACGCGGAGCACCGTTGTCGTCCTTCCCACCTCCCGGCATGAAATAAGAGCAGCCGAACTTAAGTGCCCACCGAAAGTATCCCCCTCCGCACTCATGAGTCCCCAGGACTTAAGTTCCACCCAGCCTCCCCCCAGCATATAATATAGCTGTACCCGTGCCCCCCCCCCTCCCTCTGAACTTAAGTCCTCCGACAACTTGAGTCCCTCACGAGCTTCACTTAAGTTGCGCCCGAACTTAAGTTCCGTGCTTGTATGCACCACACCTGTATGGCCTGCCGCCTATACATATCTCCCTCACTCCGCCAACCACTTAAGTCTTGCCAGATCACTCAAGTCCACCACTTGAGTCCCATTGATCACTTAAGTCCTGCACGCAACTTAAGCCCCGGCATCCACTTGAGTCCTGTAATAAAATATAATTCAAACTTAAGTTTTGTCACTTATATCTTCCAAGTTCCAAGTTGATAAGCAATATGAACCATGCCACTGAACGGAGCCAAGGGAAGGGGGTATTCAAGGGCCTTATATATATATGAGCAGCATGTCACTTGTGCCACACATTGTGTGTCAGTTTCCCACTTTGGGACACAATGGTGTTCATTGTGTGTTAAAGACCATCGTGTGGTCAATTGCCATTCTGAGAAGATGAACAATGGAGTGTTGATTCAAGTGGCTTGATTGTCTTTGTCCAGGTGGCATGGTGGCCGGGTTGGATATATATAAGGCCTTGAAAACTCCTCCTCCCAGATCAGTAAGTTTGTCGTCTTAGTCTATATGTCAACGATGCTAACGACTATCAGTCACGTTGTCAATAAAGGCAAGGGGGCAAAACGGTGCACAATTGCTAGTTTCATTTGCTTGATATACAGAACTGAAGTTCAGTCTAGCAAACGGAACTGAAGCTCAGCACGAACTTGAGTGTACCGGAGAACTTAAGATGGGCCGGACTTGAGTCGCAGGGGAGGTCTTAAGTTCGACGGAACTTAAGTACCACATTATGTTTTTAATACTCCTACTTGATCTTATTTGAAATCTTGAGTCTTGTCCAAACTTAAGTCCAAATACGAGAACTCAAGTTCTGAATTCAATATGGAATGGAGGTAGCGTAGTACATATAGCAGAGTTAAAGGAACTTAAGTCCCATGGGACTCATGAGTGCAGAGGGGGATACTTTCGGTCAGAACTTAAGTTGAGCTAATAAAGTATTTGTCCCGGCGCACCGTGTCCCCTTTCATCGTCATCCGCCCCAAGTACCGCGTGAGCGGTGTGAGCGCGGCCGTGTCAACCTCCTGATCCACGGCGCGCACCTCCTCGTCGCTCATCCAGAAGAATTTAATGCACACCACGTTCTCCCAGAAGATCCCCGCCGTGAGCCCGAGGACGCTGTAGTTGAACGCCTTGTAATCCGCGTCGAAGAATTCGTCCTCGATGAACGAGTACCTGGTAATCGGCGTCAGACCCGTAGAAAGGAGTTACGCGTACATGACGCGGGTTGTCCCCGGCTGCCCTGGGTCTTTATTGTCGTGCACTGACCGGAGGCGCCACTCGAACTTCTCCTGTGCTGGGGAGTGTGGGGACGACTCTATCGGATTGTGAGCTCTTTAAATCCTGCCCGAGCCGTGAACAACTCACTAAGACTGGAATCCGTGCGCGCTGTGCGAACCAAGGTGTGACGTTCCGACGGAGACGTGCCCATGACCACTTCACCCTCCTCCAGCAGTATAGGGCGCACAAGCCCCGCACCAGCACCGACGTCCACCAAGTACGTCGTGTTACTCCCTTCGATTGGCTGCACGAAGAGAATCATATGTACGAAGGCGTGGAAAATGGGCGCGATGCCCGGCGGCTGTTCGTTGATTCGCCCGCAACCCGCGTACACCCTGGGGCCAGTGAGTGGAGATCCCCCATCAGCTCGGAAGCACACCTGAATCCGAAGCCCTTGAGCATCTGAAATAAGAGGCCGTTGAGCCCGAAGCAATAGGATCCTTTGCCCTCGCACGATGCAACTATGCGCTGGTATAACCCCTCGTAAGTGATGTCCATCGAGTGTGCTGCAGTGCTGTTGTCAACCGTGACTGGGCAGCCAATTCCATTGAGGAGCCACGTACTAATTCATCGGAGTGTTCTCAAACGGAAACGTAGTGAGACTCAGCCGCACCACCAGACACAGGGTGTCCAGAGACGGCGCGAGCGATGGGATGTCGCCCGGGTATTTAATTTTCGCGAGCCACTGGGCGACCTGTTCTATCGAGTACACTGACGGAGTCTGCCTGATCCATAGCCCGCCTTGAAGCATGCCTTTCGTTAGGGTCACGGTGAGGAAGAAATGCAGGTACGGTTGATTATGGCACCACTTTATTTCGTCAGAGTTATTCGGTTCCGATGCCCTCGCGATCTCTTGGCACGTCCATAACGCTTCATTCGATGTGATGTGCGCACTACAAACGTTCGTGATTTCTTGGGCCTCGAGAGCGGGTACCGTTGGATGGCATTCTCCATCTCTTCAAGTCCTTCATAATTCATGTCGCCCGTATTAAACTGCACGCCCTTCTATCGCCGAACGAGCAAGTCGTAAGACGGTCCAACCTACTCAGTTTTGGCTCAACTTGTGGCTGACGTCCCGCTCTCCGCCGCGTCCTCCCCAGGCACGTTAGCTCAGCAACCATCAGGTAGTATGTTCCCTCCCCATTCCGGATCGTCTCCGCTTTGTATGCGACCTGAAATGTGAAGCGAGACATGTACGTAATGTAACAGAAATGGACCCGAAAAGATGGGCCGATGGTGACGCGTTCGAGTCACGTGGCCGCGACCTTTCTTCTCTTCTTCTCCTCTTGAGACTTGCCCACCCAAGGCTCAATCCTTCTCATGGACGCTACTGCTGTACACATCAAGGAGGCCTCTAAAACAGACCCCGCGGCGTTGTCCACCGAGCGAATCATCTACTCCTCCCTTCCTCGCCATCCGCGCATCCTGGAATGCCTGAATACAAGTATCTACTCTCTTGAGGACGTTGAGAGCCGCATCAGGGTATCGGAAACAGAGGATCTCCGCTTCGTACTGGCTCCGAGCGGGGATCTGCAGAAATACCTGTTTAACCATCCCGACGTTCCGCAACGCCTGCGTGCCAAGTGGGGTGTGCAGATCGCCGAGGGCCTCGCATTCCTCCATTCACACAACATCGTGTGGGCGGACTGCAGCCCAGCAAACATGCTTCTGACTGCTGATCTGGATATCCTCCTATGCGACTTCGGCGGCTCTGGCATCGCTGGGGGGGAAACCAATGTTATACCGCCCGTGTCCTACCTCGATCCCAGCCGCGATTTCGCCTCCCACTTCAAGGGCGAGCGGAGACTCGACATCTACGCCTTTGGCTGTGTGTTCCTCCAGATTCTCGCATACAATGCGGACTTCCTGTCGCCGGAGCCGCCTGCTGTGCATCGTGGTGGTAATGTGGCTCCTTCCTTGGTTTACAATGCACTGACACATCCAAGGACTAGCGCTTGACGGCCAGCCATTGATCGACAACGTCCGTTTTATGCCTTTCAAGCTCATAGTGCAGAACTGCTGGGATGACAAGTATGCGGATGCCCAACAGCTTTTCGCCGACGTCAGTGATGCCTGGGTCCAGTTCCAACAGGACGACAGGCGCAGCAGTTTGTGAGCTGCGTGCGACGACGCCACCGTTTGGGGTCCCCGGCCAGGGTTGATGATAGACACGAGGTAGTCACTAAGTTGAATTTTGTTCGTTTATTTTCCACATTTTCAATTCTAATACAATATTCCTGGGTTTATTGAGTTCCGAAGTAAAAGAATAAGGCCCCGTGGCGGGAGGTCCGCGCCTTCGCTCAATAGAGGGATAATTTCTTTCAGGTATAAGCAGGAAATGCTCGTTCGACTCGAGCCCAGGCCATTTAGCTGCATGCTTCACGGTTTTTATTCCTGGCATGTCGGATTCGAATGCAATATTCCTGGGGTCATAAAGTTGAGAAGTATGAGAGGAAGGCCCGGTGGCGGGAGGCCCGCGCCTGCATGCAATGTTGCCTCATCCCACACATATGCAGGAGTCGTTCGTTCGATTCGAGTCTGGGTCATGGACCGATAGCCGCAATGGTTTTTTCCCTCGGCGATTCAACCCTCCCCGCGCTCCGAGTGAGTGATATACAAAATCGCTGACCATCAAATTATGTACACGTACAACGTACATACGCCGGTCGGGCGTTCTACGGTGGGCTCCGACGTGGGGTTGCATAAAGAAGAGGCGCCCGGTGTAGAGTTGTCGGCGGCGGCGGTGCGGTGCGGATTTATCCACGAGGATTCTGGCGGCCGCGCGCCGTAGCTGGGCGAACAAGTTAAGGCCGTCGGGGCGGAAACCCGCGAGTGACTTGTCGAGCAGCGTCTTCGCATCATCCACGTCGATGGGGAGAGGGCAATCGCGCGCGAGTCCTCAACGTCAATAGGAGTGTTCGCAGGATGCAATGGCGTCGACATCGATAGGGGGGAGGAAGACTGGCTCCTCCTCCTGTGGCTCGGGCGTAGGCGGAGCAGTGGCAGCTGGATCTGCTGAGGGAAATGTTAGTATATGAAGGCGGCATATACGTCAAGGAAACGTGCCGGCTCTCTTTTCAGCTCTCCGAATCGCCCGCGCGTCGTGCATGACTTCGGCTCTGGGTACGGGCAACGGAGGGACATCCTCTTCGTCGAGATGGGGTTGCGCGGGTGCGGCGTCATGTGCAGCTAGCTTCTCTGCTGCGTTCGCGACCGCGACGAGTATGGCGGGGAGGGGTAAGCTGGTAGGCGCGGGGCTTCTTAGCTCGTGGAGGACGGCCGGGTCTTCGCCCACTTGGCGGAGAAATCGCCGACGACGCAGTGGCGCCCGCTATCTGCTTCGCCGATGGACGTGATGTGCGCGGAGAGAGGAGCGGAGAGGCGCACTATGGGGCTGCGCGTGCGGAGGGTTATGGCGCCGCTGCAGGAGCGCGGGAGATTCTCCGCCATGTCCCCGTGCCTAGACGCGTCGGCAGCTGCGCGGCGCGCCCACGAGATCGCGAGAGGATGTAGCTGTCAATGAGCGAGGGGTTCCCGGCGTTCCCCGGCCGAGCAGGACCAGGTTCGTCTCGCCCGCGATGTGGGCGTAGTCGGGCCGAGATCGGAGTGATCCGGAGGCGCTGCAGCCCCTTGGTTCGACTTCGCCGAGACGGTACACTGTGCCGGCATCAATGCAGTGCAGAGTGCATCAGATGCGGCTCCCTCAGCCGCGAGCTGCGGCAGCATAGAACGGGCGGCAATCACGGCAGGCGCACATGTCCGCTCGATACTCAGAATGCCCAATGAATCACACGCAGATGTACTACTCCTGCTGCGCGGGCCATATAGTGGATACATTGTTCGGATGAAAAAAGGGCGCTATTATCGCGTGGGACTTGCCAACTTTGAAAGTATCAAAGGAAAGTCGCCCCAGGAATAAAAGGAGTTTACTTCGACCTATGACCCGGGCTCGATTCGAACGAGCGTATCCTGCGTATCGGATCAATGAAGATTTATAGCGTGCAGGCGCGGACCATCCGTCACCGGGCCTTCCTCCTTTATCTGGGACCTTGCTCAGAGCCCTGATATTCAATCCAAGTAGCCGAGGCATGAGCAAAAAGTCGAACGCAGTCGCGTCATATGGCCCAGGCTCGAATCGAACGACCTCTCCTGCCTAGCTCAAATCAACTATTCAACGCAGGTGCGGACTCCGCCACCGGGCCTTCCTCTCTTACTAAGGCTCCAACCATTTAGTTTCCGTTTGTGAAAGTCCGTAAACTAAACGGAAACGGTGGGAAAGCGTTTAAAAACAGTTTAAACAGTTTATAAATGGTAAGTCCGGGGTAGTATTCTTTCACCGCTATCTGGATGGGTTCCTGTAGTGCTCGGCGCTAGAAATGACTAGCAGAGCCTCTTATATGTCCCAGCATTGCTACTGAAGGCTATTTAGATTTGATCTAGACACTGAGGGAGAGAGATTGGTTCGGCCGAGCTGCCCGGAGGCAACGAGTTGTGGCAATATCTCGCCAATTGAGGACGCATGGTGAGAGAAACCATTTTGTGGGTTGTTTAAGAGTTAACTCATTTGTTGTACACTATAACTGCAGCGGATGCTCAAAGAAAATCAGGCACCAGGTGGTTTGTTTTCAAAACCATTTAAACCACTTGTTTTTTATCCGTTTACCATTTGTCAGGGAGCGTAAAATAAATGGAAACGGAAACGGTTTTATCCGTTTAAAACGTTTAAAAACGGAAATGGTTGGAGCCTTATCTCTTACCTTGGACTTTCAAACGACGTCGAGACGTCGAAAGGAACACAACCCACGCGACATCCGGACTCGAATCCCACGAGACGGTACTGTGAGCGACTCGGCAGTTGACCCCGAATGCGTGTGAAAACGAAATTGCGTCCTCCCTATGGCCCGGGCTCGAATCGAACGAGCTCTCCCACTGAATAACAATCAAACATCTGGTTATCCAACGCAGGTACCTCCCGCCACCGGGTCTTCAACTCAGTGTTTGGAGCTTCACTAGAAGAGCTCGTAATGTTTAATCAAAGACAAGGAGAATACAAACATACGCGACATCCGGGCTCGAATCGAACGAGACCCGCCTACTCGCGAAAATGAGGAGCTGATTGCATGCAGGGGTGTACCTCCCGCGAGCGGACATTGATGCCTTAAGCCTTGGAATTGTCAAATTTCGACCGTGCCAAACTAAAAAGCGTTTACACCCATTCGACCTATGGCCCGGGCTCGAATCGAACGAGCAACATCTGCATGTAACGGTCCTGTGCGCTATTGGTTACAGACGCGGACCATCCGCCACCAGACCTTCCTCCCACCTCCAGGACTTGGTTAGACGAGCAAATTTTCATTGAACTCAGGAGGAATAAAAGAAGTGGATGGATCGCCCACGGCCCGAGCTCGATTCGAGCGAGTGTCTCATATGTATAAATCTCACTCTTCGAGGATCTATTGTGTATAGGTGCGGACCTCCCGCCACCCGACCTTCCTCTCATACCTTGGAACTTAATTAGAAGAGATGGTTATAAACGACAAATGCAACATACACGACACACGGGCTCGCAGCTAACTTCCGAGTCACACATCCCGCAAGACGCATATTGGTCGATTGGGGGTTGTTACATGCAGTGGCGAATCTCGTTTTTGACCTTCCACATCTGAACGCCTTGCGTGCCTTGATTCGCGCGAGGGATTTATACGGGATACATACACGATTATAATCTTTGTACATTATATTAGTTTGCAATTGCAACGCCCCGCTCGAGTCGGGTCGTCTATATATTGAAGTCAGCGGGACTTCGAGTGAAATTGCACTTAAGAGAACCTGACAACTATTTCACGGTTCTGCCTGCATGTGCTCCCACACCACAACAAGCATCAGCGCGCAGACAAGCGCGAGGGGCAAGCCGAGCGCGAAGGTGAGGAGGTCGCTGGTGGAATGAGTGGCCCCCAGATGCTCCAGCGGCATGTTTTATAAACGATAATGCGTGTGTCTGTGGTATTGAATTAGCAAAGGCTCCTGGGTGAACAATCTGCGGCGACGGACTAGGGGGAGCTGAAGTGGAGGGCGAGGAGTAGGACAGAGAGAGAGAGAGAGGATGGTAGTTCCAGACTTGTTCCAAACTATTCCATACGCATATGTGGAGCGGACTTCGGGCTTTCCGGCGTCCCGAGGGCGGAGGCCCGCTCGGCTCGGAGGCATGAAACATGTATTCGTCGGCTCGACCGCTGGGAACGGGGGGCGGGGCTCCCAGGAATCCTTTAAGGCGGTTAAGTGTATCGTTACGCCCCCCCCGACGGTACCTGCACAGCGAGAATGTTAATGTGCTGTGCTTTTCAGAGGCCGCAGCCTCACCAAGAGGTTGGCGGACGAAAAATAAATGATATCATACTCATATCGAAGTAATATCGTTCCTGGACCTCGTTTCTGAAGATTTTTTTCCCCCTTCGTCGGTCATTGCTGGAGATGAAGGCGAATCCACTATTTTGACTCTATCTCGGGAACGAATCATCTGAAAATTGCGGGATAATTTCTAACGGATAGCTACGGGTATCTTCCAGGGAGTTAAGAAGGTCCACAGGTCGTCCACAGACACTCCTTCGTGAGCTACGAGGCTGGTATCAAAATACAACCTATAAAAGGAAGGTAGATCAATTTCGCTCTCACACCCCAGCATGATGCTTTTTCGAGGAGAAAAATACATAGGCAGGTAGGAAACATAAGAAAACGGGGGGGTGTAGCCACTTAACTTGCTCCTCGGGGCCATAACGCGCAAGTAAAACCCAAAATAGGGGCCACCGGTCCGACCGCCGAAAAGGGCATGATATTCGAAAGACAGGGGCGCCCACCTCTTGAGCCTCACAACCGCTTTACAGCGAACCATCATGTCAATCCTCCCCGACGACATCCTCTCAGCGATTCTCTCTACTGCCCTCAAGATAACTGACGAGCTTTTCTCCGACACCTACGAGGTGTCTCCTTTTTCGATGACAGCACAGCTCAAAAATCGACCGGATCTTGGGTCGTACATCCGATCCGTCTTCCGGCCTCGCTGTCAGTCAGCGGATTCCATACTCCTCGTCTTCTCCTGCGCCACCAACACACCAAGTATTCCACGGCTATCGACATCTCTGTTGATTGTTTCCGGGCTTTGGCAAAAGCCGCTGGCCCTTCTCTCCGCGAAGCTTCGATGCGTTTCTCAGTGCCACATACAGACCTCAGATTTCGCCAAGATTTCGTTCACTTCCAAGATCTTCGGGTCTTAGAGCTATCGAGTTACAGCGTGGTATACACCTACGATCCGACACTCACAATGCTCTGAACAAGCTACATACACCTCTTATCAGTTCTTTAAGCGGAAATTCCACTTTGGTGAATGTCTTTTCCGTCATCAGGCCAGTCCGAGCTAGCTATTTTTGCTTACCAAACGGATATCGCCCTAGACTCGAATCCCTTCGCACCCTCCGACTGGATTATTCGTCAATGTCTTTTCATCGTACGCCATACTGGCCGCCCATTGTCAAATTTCTGAAGGCGTACCCCAAACTGCTCAATCTCAAATTTACATATGATCCTCCTGACGCCCTGGACCGGGATTTCAAGCTATTTGATGTCTGCAAGGACCTTGTAGACATTGAACTTGGTCCGGTGCGGCATTGGTTTGCTGGTATGAGCAGATCTAATTTGGTATTCTCTCGGGTTCTTTTCTTCCGGAGGCCATGAAGTCCGAGACACCACATACATCCCTGGCCAATATTATTATCCACGTCGAAGCTTCAAAGTGCGTCGATCGTCCGTCCCCTCTTTGCATTCTTTGCTCACCTCGGTTCCGTATCCTCAAGTTATCCTGACGTCGATCCCGCCATGTTCCCCGCCCTTTGCCAGATTCAGATCCCCAGTTAGACTGGCCTATAACAGAGTGCGCACTCATGATTGATCTGATTAATATTCGCACCTCACTAACGACGGTCGCGACCCAGGCGAGAAATTTCCAAGAGCGAATGGGTTCCGTTGGCCGAGGCTTGGTTAGTGATGTGCTCACGGCGCGTCTGAGCATGTGAGGGGATGCAATGAAGATCAAACTCAACACCGACGGCCAAGACACTGATGTGCGAGTGGGTCAAACCATGCTCAGGACTCCGGCACTCCGGGACGGCACCGAAGACGGGGAGGTGCGAAGATGAGTCGTTGGCCAGGGCAGCGGCAGGACGTACAAATTGACTATAGGCGACGAGGGACAAGATGAGGGCGACAACTTGAAGCATGAGCAACAATGAAGGCTCAGAGGCAGCAAAGGAGATCTATTGTGTGGGGCATAACTTCTCTACTCTACATCGGAAAGTACAGTGGCTTTTATAGTAAACGGATGGGAAAGAACTAGCTAAAATGGACTGCACAGCAACGTTGTGACTCGGATAGTATCCGAACTCCGTGAGCAGAGGTTGTACCTCCGTGAACTAGGAACCGTGAGAACTCCGGAGGTCCGACTTTGATGAGCGGAGGTCATGAGATAGCGGAGGTCGTGAGAGCGGCGGAGGTCTAAAGGGGATATGCTGAACTCCGGATACAGCGAGCGGTAGGGTGCATCATTAGAACACGGCGTCAAGCTCACCGACGAAGAAGGGCAGCACTTGACTCCGCGGGTGAAAAGGTCGAGGGGCCTGTAGAGTGGATTTGCACCTGTCGAATATTGGGTTTGACTGCGCAAAATGCATTGTAAGAAGCAGAATCATTCAAGAATCATTGACAAATGCCCAATTTCTCGACGATAGCTTGCGCATTTACTGCCTCATCTCATGATCAAGAGCCGGCAAATCTGTCAGCGAGTGTCCCAATGTACGGTTGGTTAATTCTGGGCGCCGACTGTCTCTGCGACTTGGACAAGGCGGACACGCGCCAACAGTCACGTTCAATCGGTTGTCCTTCGGATTTGGAAGTACTCGCAGGAATGGTGTTCAGGGGTGGCCGCGCGTACTCATCGCCAACAATCTGAGCCCCGCCCAAAGAACTTCAGTTCACGCAATCATTCTTCAATAAGGCCTGCTGAGGAAATCGCTTTGGTCGTGTCCTTGAACTTCTTTCCGATGTCAACAGCGTTTTGTTACGAATCTGCAGTACGGAGGAAGATCTGGAGCGCACCCTCCACCATGGCCTAAATGCGGAACATACTGGGCCAGTGCCTGCTGCCTCGTGCTTGTACGCGTGCGGCTCCTGAGTCATGACTTTGACTGGCATTCTTAATATTCCCTCACGCGTCTCAAGCCAGTTTTGGCTCGCCTAGTCTCGGCTATGCTCGACTTTCCCATAGATCAGCGAGCACAGGTCAGTCACCTTTCTGGCCAAAGACTTCGAACATGTTTGTTGCCCGTTCAAATGACCGTCGGCAACATTTCTATGTGTGACTACAGTGCATTCGTGTCAATTTGGAACCTTTGCCACCGAATTTTGTGGCCGTCCGTCATGCCGCGCCACATTCGGCCGAGCTCGGCTAACTAATCCCTATCAAAAGTTGAACAGCGGCAAGTTAAATGTCAAAGATCAAGTGGGCGCGACAGCACTGAAGTTCTGAACCCGCCCTGAATTCGCGACGAATGGGCCCAGATGCATACCAACTTCACTCCGCTCTGCAGTGGCCCGGTCCACGGACGCCAGAATATAAAGTCCTGCGTCAACGGGACCATCTGGAGCCCATCCCTTGAAACTTCCCCAATGCTTGCATCCTTCACCGTTGCTCTCGCTGTCGCGCTCGTTTCGTTCTCCACAGGCACTGGAGCAGTCTTGACCAATTGCGCAGTCTGCCCACCCACCCTGTTCTACCAAGGCCTCACCTGGACGCTGTTGGCGTCGCCCGGGGGCGAAAATGTTGTGGATTGCCAGTTAGTATTTATTCATTGACATGTATGGTTTGACATCAACACCTCTGCAGCTACTCGTCCCCGTTGGATCCAAACTCCCGGCCAACGTGCTCGTACCGGGTGAGCCATTTGGTCCATCAATATTGTTGAGCCCAGATATTCATTGATTATCGCTTGGGCACGCAGGAGGCAGACGGCCACCTGACAAGCACCAACACCGTCGGGGGCGCGTGTCCCAACCCGGTTGCGGTCGTCCAGAAACAGACTTGCGCGTAGTCTATACATATGGACGACCTCGAGATACAGTATCAAAGGGGTTGAGGACTGTCATGAATGCTGAATGATACTCAAGGCAAACTTCAACATCAACCCGGATAATATGATCTCCATGTGTGAATGGACGTTAGTGCAGTTCAATGCGTAGGCTTCTTAGCCAATTCCAATTTGCCTTCTTCTGTTTCCCTTCGTTTGGGATCTCAGGTGTCGAAGCCACCAGAGGAATTTTGAAGTGTTCATAGGGCACCGCCAGGCGTGTTCACGTTTTTGACAGCGCGGTGGTTTCTATGCAGGAAACTGTGAAAGAAAATGTTTCTAATCTGTTGCATTGCGCACGTCGCCCGTGTAAGGATGTTGACTCCAAGTCCTGTCGCTCACAGGACCCCAAACTTTATGGGCAGCAAGAGCGCGGCGAGAGGATCGAGGAGATCATGACGAGCCCCTTTCCAACCCAACCTCCGGCTCGCTCGGCATGGATGAAACCACTGTGCGGAGATTGCGGGGCTTCAAGTTGAACAGACAGAGGAGCCTGAACAGTCTGAAGTGAAGAGATGGCATAGCCGCTCGCATTGAAATTCACAAAAAAATGCTCGTGATATACGGTGGAATAATTAAGCAAGGCCATCTAGTTCATCACTCCCGGGATGTTACATCCTGGCCTGCGCTCCGGAACGATTGGCAACAAAGCCGTTCCCCTTCAATCGTGCCTGCTCAGTCGCAGCAGCATATGAACTACAGGTATTGTCAATATCGACCAAGGCAAGCAGTAGATTCCAACTTACGCCTTCACCACAAGTGCATGCGCATGTGCAATTGAGATTCATGCCTGCGCAGGCCTGACGAGGCACGAGGGCGGGTGGATCATGGAATGGTGTTGCAACAACGGCAGTCGCCACCGCCGCGAGGATGTACATGTACGCGAAATGCATGCTGCTTCTTGGTGCTGGGGGCGTCCTTCGCGAGGGCTAGACAACGAATGGAAGGGAAATCTGTTGCTCTTTCGGATGGCTTGAGTGTTCACGAACCGGCTCTGACTTTATACCGGAGGTGCATCACCGTAGCGAAGGAACGTGCCGTGAAGTTCGCCCAGTCGCGAACACTCGCATCCGATCCAGATGCAATGCACATGGTCCGTACAGGCTTCAGTTATATTTTCAAGGCGCGTGGTCAGACCACGGCATCCATGAAGTTGGAACACTCCCGTCGATATCTTGGCTGGCGGTCATCTGTGCGGAACATCGATCGATTTCGCGGCTGGAGCAGAAAGTATGGCCTCAGTCCAGAGTTAGTTCTCCGTGGTGTAGCGTCCAGTGTCCACAAGGTTAAAAATAATATGAAGCGGTGGAGCCCATCTGCCAACGTGTGATGATATCAAGGTTGTTGTTGGAGGGCGATTCTCATGCCGTATCGAATCAATTGGAAACCTTAGAGTGCAACCGATAATACCTAGCCTACCGGTTTGGTGACACCCGTGAGCGAATAGCAAAAGGAAACCATGAGTGACCAGGGAAGCATGTTTGATGGAATCAACAAAGAATGTCATGAGCGCTGGCGAGCGTGTTATTCGTCAAATTTTTGGCTGGTGGGGCAGAAACAGTCTTAGGGCAATAGGTCTCAGGTGCGCCCCATGGCAGCGGTGGGCGGAAGGTCGATTGGTACGGAATAACGATACGATATCCCTATCTGCGAATTCCAAGTTTCGGATCGTAACGTGGCCACACTCCGCGTTACGGGGTTGGGAGTATTAGGAACGTATATTGGAGCTTGGGCACGTCAAGAGTGAAACATTGCGCGCAGACTGTGGCCCAAAACGAAACAAAAAGTCTTGGCCTGACTACGAGCTCAAAAAGTTGGATTTCTTAGAGTGTCGAGACATCTACGCTCTCGTGCCACTGGCCCCCAGCCATACGCAGGGCCGAGTTATCAGGCGAGGGAAATACAAGGGGAGGAGCCGGCTGCAAGGAAAATCAGATTTCGATTTGAATTCGTAGACCATTCCGCTCGACAGAAGATGTTTTCGTTAGTCCTGTAATTTGAACATCATATCCACGGCAGTGGCCGTTTTGATTTACCGTGAGAAATAGAGGCATGAAAAACCTATATGGGGTCCTCCGGGTTTTACCCCCGAATTTTACCCAAATGTAAAAGTGGACACACTTTTTCTGGCTCGAAATGGAACCATTTTTCCAGGTGAAAAATCGAGTCTGGCGGGTGGGAATTTTTGTTGGACGGAGGGGGGAATTTTCCTTGGAGAAAAATGGTTCCATTTCCAGCCGGAAAAAGCGGGCCCTTTACATTGGGTAAAATTCTAGGTAAAATCAGGGGCAAAACCCGGAGGACCCCATATAGGTTTTTCTTGCCCCTTTTACTCGGGGTAAATCAAAATGGCCACCGCAGTGATCAGGTCTGTCTCCACAAAAGGTGGCTATTGGCAATCGTTCTGCACTTTTATTATCCCCTGATAAATTTGTGCTTTTCCGAGTTTTTTGAGCTCCCCGGGGGTTTTTTCGGGCATAACAGAAAAACTGTTTTCTATGACAGAAAAGTGTTTCAGCTTCTCCCTGTATAAAAGACTGTGCTTACCCGGACACAAACATTTCTTTCGGGCATTTAGACCACGTGACTCATCGCGTCCCTTGAGATCAAGATACAACATCAAATACCGCTCAGTTTCCTCTGTTAACAGGCATTCGTGGATGCACAGAAAATAAAGAGACACCGTGGTGCCATACTCAATAGATCATATGCCATATATGTAACTATTCCTGAGCCATGGGCACTATACGACAGCTATGGGACACTTACAAAGCTTGAAATCTCCAATACATGCCCAGTTACAACCAGTGAAAGACCTCATAGCTCTTCTCAGCAGAGTCAAGGTCATTGAACTAGGATCTCAGGTCACAAAATTTCACCTGGGGACCATATGGGCCCTTGTGTATGACTGGACCACGGAAAGTGGATGTATCACGTGGTCTGCATCAAAGGTGAGACACATAAAATATTTCCAGGAAGGTCAGTGAAAGTTTCCAGCTGAGCAAAGAATCAAAAATATCTATGTCTCAAGAAAACACTGTTCCCCAAAAAAGTTTGTTCAACAAGCCAAATCTGTCGAAATAACCCGGAAAAGCACAAATATAACTAGAGATTAATAAAAGTGCAAAGTGACCGCCATACATACTAGCCATCATCACACCGGGATTACGGAAATCTCGGGGCAGCCGAAGTTAGTTTCGATGCGACTGACCATTTTGGCGCACCCGGGATGAACACGTGTCGTATCAAAACTAACTTCAGGTGCCCCGAAATTCCTGTAATCCCGGTGTGCATCCTGCCGCAGGCGGCTGAATCGAACACCTCGGATCCTTGGGCATGTCCGAACAGAGTCACAAATTGACTGGCTCGCAATCAGGCCTTAAATGACGCGAGAATGGCGTCTTCTTGCTAAGACGCATCAGGAAAAATTCACTTAGCTACAGCACTACAGAGCGCTACGGTAGCACGCCATAGCGCTTTTTGATGGCCGTAGCCTTGTGATTGTTTCCTCATGCGACCCAGTGGTCGGGACACCGTGACCATCCCATTGCAGGATAGATACGCTTCCGTACCGCTTCTGCAGTGCTGTCTGAATCAGTGAATGCATCCGATTTGTGTCACTGCCAAGTCAGCGCCACATTAACAGAGAATGGCGTCTTCTTGCTAGGACGACCCAGTGGTCCACTGTGACCATCCCATTGCAGGATAGATAAGCTTCCGTACCGCTTCTGCAGTGCTGTCTGAATGCACCCGATTTGTGTCACTGCCAAGTCAGCGCCACATTAACAAGCAGCGCGAGACTACAAGATATGCCGGTGCTTTTCGCTTTGACCTTTCATTGTCGAAGTTTAAACACCAAAAAAAGGAGAGCAAGGATGCTTTAGTCAGGCTTTGCAAGCAGAAGTAGCGGAAGAACAAAAAGCTCAGAACTTGCCAAAAATGTTGACATTGCAACTGCTGTGCACACACTGCCCACTTCAACAGCTCAACTCAACAGCATTCTTGACAGCTCACCATTTTAGTATTCCTTCCACAGTTTTTTACAATAGTTTTACAACCCTTCAAAGTATATGTTCGTGTACATGCTTGAATGAATTCCCCGCGTGTTTGCAACGGGTTCACTGCTTATTTTGGAATCTCCGACTTGAAATCCAACAAAAGACTGCACGCGACGGGAATATCGGCGACCTTGGGGGGTCGTACGCGCAGCCCGTGGGGTCATGGCCTATGAGGTTGAGACGCGGCGTACACTGCCACTACCCCTGCAGATGTTGATTAAATTAAACAGCAACTGAAGACCTCGGAAAGAGGCACGGCATAGACCAGTGAAAAATAGATGAGCGTCGTGATGAGCGTCGTAGCTTGATCATGACCAGCGATGCCCAAATTGCATAATCTTGCGGAGAATGTGAAGTGGCGGGTCCGAGAACGTGGATTTACGGCACTGAAGCTCCCGGAATTCTGCAAGAAGACTGAACAGTAGCGGGCACTATGGCAGGCGCGGGAATAATCGCATCGTTTGGCCTTGGATCTGTTTGGCCTTGGATCTTCAGTGGTTCAAGAGGCTGTGTCTGTCAGATGTAGAGTGGCTTGGGATGGGGTCAAGCTGCGCACAAGAAGCCGTAAGAATCCAGGCGGTTCAACAGCAAGACGAAGGGGATAACATGTATGGGGATGTAGTCAAAGACCTACAAACGGCGTCTCGCCATTTCGTTAAAGAGACGGTAGATAAGTAAGCGCTGCCTGCCATTTCTCTCTCTCTGCTTAGACGTCGCTTGCCTCCGGCCATGCGTAAGCGCAAAACATCATCATCAAGGGCTTGGCTGACTTTCAACAGCATTTCTGATCAGCGATGATCGCCGTATCAATGTTGTATGGGGTGTGGTGTGGCTCATGTCGTCACCTGTGGTGGCTGACTGCCTGGCCAAGCTCAATGCTTTGCGAGCAGCAGGCGGTGACATAGCTGGCGGTATGGACAATCACGGAAATCCAGTCAACATTGTCAATGCTACCGCCATGAGCTATGCGCTATGCATTCAAACTTGCGGTCATGGTCCTTCATTTCGCGCTTGGAGTATCTTTTCACAACGACTCAGGTCTGCTGAAGTCCTTGACCTCGCTTTACCGATCTAATAATCCAAAGCACCTGGCTCCTCCCATTTCTTGCCCTCGTGTGCCAACTTCCGTTCGGTGCAAACAATAGGGTGAGTAGTAAAGTCAAATATCCCGAAGAAACTATACATCCCTGACCCCCCCAGTTGGACAACATCATGTCCATGTTACTCAATGTTGGCTCCCCAACACTAGGAGCCTATTCGGTCGTTCTCACTCTATTAAATACCTACTGGATTCGTCGGCGTTTCTCTCATATCTCATACCCAAACGCCCCCAACGCTGTGCGGATTTTGAATGGCCTTCAACAAGCGGCCCTGAAAATAAGCACAGAAAATGGCTTGCTGGCTTCCCTCATCGTCTTGCCTGAAAATAATCTTTGGTGGTCGGATTTAATCGTTTGGCTCGACATGAATTACGCACACACTTGGTCCTTTGCCAACGTAGCATCCATTGGCTGGGTAGTCGTTGCTTTTGCCCTCACTGTTATCGACGTATTCGCAGGTGAGGATTCAGTCCTCCATGTCTTTCCTCGTCGTTGATTCTCCACATAGCTGTTCCGAGCAATCCCACGCCGCCATTGAACTCTGAAGGACTCGCTGTGGGTTTCGCCTGGTTGTGGTTATTACCCATAGTGACTACGTGGCTCCAAATCGGCCCGCGTTCCGATCGTAGCAGCCTCCATCGAGCTGTAGTGCACGCAAATGAGGTCGCTTATATGGCAACCGAGACAGGAGCCCCCGTACCTGCCGCACTACTCTCAAATCAGCGCGCCATTTCTATTGCCCGCCGCCACAACCGCATTGGCGCCGATGAGCACCGCACGGCCCCAGTGTACAATTACGCGCGCATTTTCTCTTGGACTGCAGCGGTGGAAGCCGTATATTCGGCTTTCGACGAGGCAAACCTCCGCGCGGAGAGCCGCACACCAGTGACTCCGAACTTTGTCTGGGTCAACGATCCCGAAGGGAAGATCAAGGACGAAAATCGACGCGGGTCTCTGGAGCATGTCGCTGGTTATATCGAGCGGGTAGACGAGCGGCGTTGGATCCCTGGCAGCCTTATATTCAGAATCCTCGTCTCTTCTGCTTTCGCGCTTCTTTTGACCTGGGGTACGATCAGTGGAGCTATGTTGCTCCAGTTATTTACGCCTACAATCGGTATGTACTTCGCTCTCCATCAGCGTGTTGACTTGCTAACCAAATAATAAGGCCTTTCCTGTCGCTCAGGCAGCTATCTCCTCTACGCATGTGTGTCCACACTAGTGTGGGCACTTCTCATTCTCTCGAGTTTCTTATCCTCAGTCACTTTGCCACCCGATTCTCCCCGCTCTCGAACCGCACCGCGTCCGGGGCGTACGGCTGTTTTACTCAGGCGCTCAGGGAAGATTCTGGCAGGCATGAACTCTATCTGGATCGTCCTCATCTGTCTTTTCCAATTCACCGGCGTCTACGACAACTGCTGGTGCAATAGCAGTCATCTTTACCTCGGCGCCCGGGCGTACAGTGTCGAGATCTTCACATCTGCAGACATCGCGGCACTATGGTATCCTGTTGTTGGCGCCACCTTGCTAACGAGGTTCGTGCATCTCCCAGCCGCGTTCTGGACTCCTGTCCTGATTTACGTCTTTATTCCAGCGGAGTTGTGATCTTGTTCATTGCATTCGTCATTGTGCTCCGCGAGCCCTGAGTCCCATCCTCCAAACTTTTTGATGACTTGATTTATAGATTATGGTTAATATAGGGGTAGTTACATATGCATGTGATAAGGTGATGTCGTTTTTAGTGTATTTTGCAGTGTTGGCTTAATGCTTAAGGCCTTAATTCGGTTAAGGGTTATTAAGGCCTTAACATAAGGGTTAATGGTGGAGCCTCCGAGCGGTTAAGGCTTAAGGATCCGGCCCGGGAGCGGCCGGACTTCGGGTGGTACCGGATTTCAACCAAAATTCATGCAGTTGAGAAACAGAGCTGAAGGAATGGGACATCTGGACCTTTTCCAGCAATACCACAGCACACAGTGCGGCCCCTAAATTTTCTGGATGACCATACATCATCAGACTGAATTTCTAAAAGCTATGCCAGCTACCGTGCCAGATACAGAGGACAATACAGGTCCAGGCCTGTGGTGACTGAATGACAACCATGAGAGTGGCTCCTCATTGCCTTGGCCACTTTTTGGCACCTTCGTGTAATGCTTGGAGCAGTAGAATTGAGCGTAGGAAACTATTTCCTAAAATGGATATAAGCCCTTAACCCTGCCCTTACGATTAAGCCTTAAGCCTTAATAACCCTTAACAGCCGGGAGGGAGGGTCCATAAGGGTTAAGAGCCAACACTGGTACTATTTTGACCGGCCGAGTTATTCACCTTGCGTAAGTGGTCTCGGAACTACAATTTCTTAGGTCCAACATGGACATCTCCGATAGGGAAGGTCAATTCTCAGGTCGTTCGGGTCGTTCGCGCAGTATTTGGTCAAAACAAATAGAAAAATCAAACTCCGACGGAATCCTCACGACTTGAGCCACCTTCCACACAACTTCCTGACAGTTTCCACGAGAGTTGGGCTCGTAAACCCTCTCGATTTCAGTCGGGATGAGCAAAAAACATGTAATTTCAAGTTGTACTTGTATTATATATATATATATGTACGTTGGGATGTCTCGCACGACGCGTGAATGTCTCCGACTCTCCGGTAATGCACATAGTGGAGATAGTACATATGGAAGTCTGCAGGGCAGGGGCATCCAGAGGTGGATGCGCAAGATACGGTGCGGGACAAGGGAGCGCGGCTCGATGTTACCCGGGCGTGAAGAAGGAAATAAGTAGAGGGAGGCAGTGCGCACCACAATTCCGGAAGCGGAGGTGGCATACTGAGGTTCAAGCTGCGGGGTGAGGCACTGACTAGCAACTTAGGCTCAAGGACTCCGGGTTGGTACGGATTGCACGCGACGTGCAAGACACCAAGCAAGTAGAGGTTGTGCGCAAGTCGATGCAAAAGAACGGGAGGCGGTGGAGGCGGAGTCGAACGGGCGGAAGCGCGCAGGCGTAGGCGCCACACCGGTCCCGTACGTGGGCGGGGAACGGGATGTGCGATGAGTCGAAGTGGATACACGTAACACACAGACAGAAGGTGCTTCAAGGCGGGGGCTTGGGACAGTGCTGCACATGCAACTTGAAATCGAACGCAGAGGTGCTGCACCTAAGACGGAGTCGGCGAAGGACGGTGGGCGCGAGCGGGAGGAGGCGGGCGTTGGGTGATGGTAGTACCGGAGCCAAACATTCTTGCCATCGATATAAGGATCTTTATGGCTCAATCGCGGTGAGAACCCACCTGATGTCACTAAAATTTGACCAGTGCAGCATGGCAGAGGACTGTTGGAGCATGTAACAGCGTGATTGTACTCATTTACCCTAGTCTAGAAGGATTCTGAGGTTTCAATGGAAAAAAACTTGACCACACAAAAAAAACTCTCAATTTCGGTTTTGCAACATCCGGAACGTCATAGACATCTTCTTGGACATATGAACACTTTTTCCGGAATGTAGTAAATCGTTATCAAGGTCGTGTCACAAAAAGAATGGGATATATGCCTCCATACTCTCCCGTTCGTAGGACTTGTTGGATTTTAGGGTGCGCGCGAATAGCGGTTAAACTAAGGTTCAAGCACAGAAAGAATTGACGTTTGAACAGCGTATCAGATACCCCGGAAACGAATGAAGATTGTAAAACTATCCTACGAGCTTATATACTACTGTAGCTACAGTCGAAGCTGTCATAACCCATAGTGCTCGGTGGACACCCAAAGGCATGGGTTAGTGCAGCGTATGGGCTGCCAGAGCGTGGGAATTATTTCGGCCATATCCGAGCCTGCTTTCACCCTGTCATTCACCAACGTAAAGAAGATTTGAACCAGTTGTAGAGGAACCAACTGCAAGTAGAATGGATTGTGAGCATTTTTCAGGAATTCTGGCAAGCATTCAGTGTAGAAATGAGCCCACCAATGCTCAGCTGGGCATATTGGGCATATTGGGCATCTTATTTCAGCCCACTTCAGGCGAAAATGTCCTGCACTCCAGTAAAGATCATACAAATTTACTTTCAGTTGGTATTCTCACCCATGGAAGGTCCACCGAAGCTGCGGAATCCCTCTGAAAATGGTGAAATGTATGGGTTATTGGTCGCAGAGAGGCATGGGGTATTGAGTATTAGAGATTTATGGGTTTTAATTAGGAACCAACCTGGTGGACAGTCAAAAGCTATCGACTATCACAGATTATGGGTTTCGGCAGCTATGGCTTAGGACAGCTTCGACTGTAGTTTCTAGAATATTCTATCCCGAGTTCAACTGTGATGAGTAAGAAATGAAGAAGCGGCATCTGGAAATATTCTCCCGCTGGCCAGTTGGACCACACAGAATCTCAACAGGGGTTCAATGACGGTCGGTTTTGCAGTACGGAAAAAGAATCCGACCTATGTATGCCGAATAGTCATCTATACGACAGTGAATGCACCGACATCACCAGGATTCGCCGTAATGCTTCACCCAGCGAGGTTATACATAGAGATAACAACACAATGTGTAGAGAAGGATGTCGATGAAGTCCATGATGCTGAATAGACAGACGAGTTGAGTCACCCGCGCTCTTGGAGCCGGGCAGCAGATTCGCAAGGCGCTCCCGTTCGTATCCCCTGGACCTCAATGGAATACGCGGCCCTTCGAGAAGCCCGTGGAAAGTAGGGACCATCACAAACACGAGCCCAGGTACCTGAAAACGAATCTGTCGAGCCCACGCGTCATGGACAAATGAAAGCCTTAACGCGGACATCTCCTCGATGGACATCTCTTGGATACGCCTCAGGTATGACTACTTCTGGCCCACCGGCGGGTTTGAGAAGTGAATTCATACTTACCCAGCCTGACACTAGAAATAATATAGTGAGAAAGATGGTCATGGACGTATTGCACCCGACTGGTTTCGTGCTCGCACCATATCGTCGGGTTCCGCGAAATCCCCAGTGATGCCAATAATCTCTGTGTTCGGTCCCTTTCCAGATGCATTGCACTTCTTGTCTGCCCTCCGACCGACCACACAGACAGCTTTGAAGCCCAGTTCCTGTTGGGATATGAGGCACTCGGGCACATGTGGGGATATCTCGGGCTTAGCTATAGTGAATCAGTGAGCGACTTATCGTGAATCAGAGAGAGTCAGTAGGAATATTGTAGAAGACTCCGGAACACTATGGAATATTTATTTTAAGACTCAGAATGACTCAGATGGACAGGACGAACAGTATAAATACAGTAGGAAAAGACTAGATACCTCACGAGCTTGTACCACCCCGGCTTTACCGCTATCGTGTAAATCTTATATTGATTGAACCGAATATTGTGTGAACTGAAGGATTGAACTCCTTCAAGCAGAAATTACATCAATTCCGCGTATTGGTCCGCCAGGGTACGGCCACCAGACGATGCGCCAATGATCAGAACGCGCTCATTATGATTCTTGCGCGGAAGCTTGAAGGTTTCCCACGCAGCCGTCGTATGTGTAATCGTGGTTTCGTGTGGCTTCGGGCTTCCTTCGGGCAGCCGCACTCGACACCTACTATTAAAGCTACTTACAAGGAGCTGCATCGGATGCAAGGCATCACCCTTGCTCATGAAGAAACGACGCCCATTATTGAATTTTGGTCCGTTGAAGTTCGGTTTTTTCATTGATTCGGGTGATATGGTCTTACAGTTCGTTGTCGATTACAAAATAAATACTATCCAGAGGCCAAAATGGCCTGTATATTGTGGAGGAACTCACTCTATCGCTCGCGCAGACGACAATCCCACCCTGCTTCCTCAAAGGAAACCATGAGACGCGCTGAGAGGCTCAATCATGCCGGAATGCGATGTCGGTTTCAGCAGGAAACGCGCCTCAAACTTGGGATGGCGGCACGTAGTGCGGCTTGAAAGCCCCCCCCGTCCGGAATAGCAAATCCATCCCGTCCCAGACACCAGCGGAACAGAAGAACCTGAATATCGTTGAGCACCCGCAGAACTTCCACGAATTCCGAACACAACTTCAAATTGAGTGTCATCAGCAATACGAGAAGTGATGACATAGCTTACGCACCGTGCTAGCATCAACTTCATTGGGCTCGGCCGGTGTATCGCCAACTGTCTCAACCTGCATAGACAGCCGCACGAGAAGCGGGCACCAGTCGAGGACGTCCTTCAGCACTGTGCCCTGGGTGATATCGGCACGCTGCTTCACTCCCATGGATAGGGACGTGATGAAGTCCGGGTGTTCCGCTATCCGCAGGGCATCCAAGACGTCCGCAGCTCTCCCGTCGGTGACGAAGAGCTCTTCGGGCGTCGAACACGCCAGGACGAGGGGAAGAAGAATGGCTGGCCCGTGTAGCGCTCCAGCTGGCAACTGAAGGGCGTTGTGGGCATCACGTCCGCACGGCAGGAGCCATTTATGTGCACAATTAGCTCCCGAAGGGCGGGGAACGGCGCGACGCACGCGTGGAGGGTAGTTTGTATCCTTGAATGTCAAGTGAAGGGTGCGCAAGTTGTGAAACTCCCCCACCGCCCTCCCGTCCCCAAGAAACTAGTTGGGACCGAGTGGATGGGATACAGAGAGCTCGAGCGAGCAAAGGCGAGCGGGATCCAGGACCGTGATGCATGGGCGGTCAGTTTGTAGCTGCTCGATCTCGGTGTAGAGAAGTGCGTAATTTTGAGCTTTGGGGTGAGAACCGGGCAGCTCTGACCTCTAGCTTCTCTAGATGCACGAGGCCTCCAAAGCGCAGCGCAGAGAGCTCCGCCCATCAAGGGGGGAGATTACACGTCAGGGCGCGTAGGTTTCCGAACCGTGAAATGGCTTGGAAGACGGCGGGTCCGAGAGGCGAAGAGCCCTCCGCCTAGTTCAGTTCGATGGAGGTTCTGTATAGTGAGATGAAGCACTTCCGGACATACGGTCCAATGGCATCAGAGGACCAAAAGGCCAAACGATTCAGCTCCCAACGCATACGTGTCCCCAACGCATCTGCTTCCACAGATACGCCAGGACGAAAGCGGAAGGTGTGGAATAAAAGCGGGGCGGACAGATCGTGGAAGAGGTGAGAGGCGGCAGCGACGTTATGGAGATATCCTCTGGGGAGATGAGTGAAGATCTTATTCAAGACCTCTATTGGGAGAGGGACGACTGCGTCAGACATGGTACACTTCAGGTCAGGTCAGAGTCAAACACTTTCTTATACAACGAATAGACGTCGTGCGCAACGACTACGGCTGCGCCGAGGCTGGATCGATGAGCTACGTTACTGTGGAAATTGCGCCGCAATCTGGAGTGCAGTCAAGCGTCGCCCGCGGGTCGAGGCGCGGAATGGTGAGAGCAGCAGTCATGGCAGGACCGAGGACGTTGTGATTCACTGATTTGGTTGTGATGATTGGTCGCGGCTCGTCTGATCAATGATCCGCCCTCACTGCCACAACGAGTCCTTGCCTCCCATCACCCACCACCAACGACGACGCACACAGGCTTTCCCTTCCTACGGTCGGCCCGGAGACTCGGTCAGTCTGAGCTACGCTCCGCAAATGCCACCTCTCTTTCCCACCTATTAGACCCCACCCGCCTGGTCCGACTCTGTTGACTTGGGCTTGAGGGCCAATGCTCCGCATGGCAGTACGAGTCCCCTTTCGGAATTTCAAGCTCCGCTCGGCATCCGGCGACGGGTAGCTGTGCTCCAAATTTCTTTCGGCATTTGACGGCTCGCCCAGGCGGAGCGATGGGCGCCGTAAATTTCTCGACTTAAAGCAAGAAATAAATATAAACCATTAAGGATATGCATAATTGCCGCGGTCACGGTTTGACTTTGAGATTCTAAGGTTGCATTGCCGATTTCGGCTTAAAGCTTCAACACACACGAGGTACGAGCGTCGTATGTGTTGAAGCGTCTGTCTAGGAGAGACTACATCACTGACACTTTGACGGCATCGAACCGCCGCCTCGCGCCACTCGTCGCCGACCTTCGGTCGCTCCTCGCGGCTGGGCGGCTTTGGAAGATCACGATCAATCACGAAATTGCCTAATGGAGATTGCGTTGACTGCGGACGACTGATGATTTTTTAACTCGACAGGACTTGGACAGGACTGCGGAGGATACACATATGACAAAGACTGCTTTGGATTCCCGGCGCTCGGTATTTGACTAATGCTGGCCGCGCGTCCTTCATTACCAACAAGTTCTTCTTTTTGGAGCAGCAAGTCTCACCTGTTCTAGTGATGAGCTGAATCATCCTAGTCTGACACACTGGAGTTGGTGCGAACCAAACTATCGCAAGTTTATCTATAAAGTGCGAGATGTACAACGAACAAATTATCCTGAAGATCCACTACATCCTCAAGAGTCCTTCAAACTGTTCCCATTGACCGTTCCTATTTCTAAATAATCCAACATGTCAACTGTTCCTACCTTTACCTCCACGACGACGGCCGAGGAAGTCGCCACGGCTTTCGCTGAAGAAATCAAAGGCAAAAATGGTATCTGTTTCTCCTTCTCCTCCATAAATCTCTAGTCAACTTCAGCCAGTCTTGATCACTGGCACGTCCATCAATGGAATCGGGTTCGAAACCGCTCGTGTCATCGCCAAGTATGCCAAACTTCTAGTTATAACTGGATACAGCGAGGAGAGGTTTGAGTGCTTGCCCATGTTCGCATATTGGAGAACTCACCGTGTCTACAGACTCAGACTCTCGGAGGAGGCCATCAAGAAGGACGTCCCTCACGCCAACATCCACCGCCTCATTCTCGACCTCTCGTCGTTTGCGAACATCCGCAAGGCCGCTGAGCAGGTCAACGCCAATCCGGAGCCGCTCCATGTGCGTTGCATTTTGCTAGCCGTCCATCAAGCTGACCCCAAAATTTCGTAGGTGTTGATCAACAACGCCGCTGCATCCTTAAATGATTTCACGCTCACCGAGGACCACTTGGAGACTCAGATCGCGACGGACCACGTTGGGCCGTTCCTCTTCACGAAGCTACTCACCCCCAAACTCCTCGCTGCCGGGACGCCGACCTACACGCCCCGTGTCGTTTTTGTTTCGAGCGAGGCCCACTCCTTTGGCACCGGTGTCGACTTTGACACGCTCACGAACCCCAACCCGGCGAAGTACGAGAAGCTCAATGCGTACGGTCAGGCAAAGTCCGCGAACGTCCTCACCGCTATGGAGCTCTCGAAGCGGTCGAAGGGCAAGATCAACGCCTATAGTCTGCACCCCGGCGGTAAGCCGTCGAGCTTCGTTCATGTGGCGGGTTGATTTAACTTGGCGTAGGCATCTTCACCAACATCCACGAGAAACCGAATTCGATCCCTACTTTCAAGTCGCTGGGTCCGCGTTTTGGCTCTGGGACGTAGAGTTATGGACTGACGATGTGGTCAGGCATTTTGCTCCCGGACGGTAAACCGAATCCTGCACAGGGCCAATGGAAGACGATTCCTGAGGGTGCTGCAACGTACGTCAACTTGTCGCATAATATTTCTATTGCTGTGATTGACAAGAGATTCCTTAGCACTGTCGCTGCAGCGTTTGATCCGCGGCTTGACGGTATGGGGGAATAAATTTTGCTCACTTCTCATTGACGTCCTTTTTTCCGTTGTAGACAAGCCCGGTGCATATCTCGTGGATTCCGTCGTCGCCAATGAAAAGGTGGCTCCACACAGCTCCGATCCCGTGCGTCTTAATCTGTATCTGAACTCTCCATTCATCTTATCGAAATGAACAGGCGAATGCCGAGAAATTATGGAACGTCACCGAGAAGCTCATCGGCGAAACTTTTTCCTTCTGAGCCAAGTGTCGTAGTAATCCAGATTGCCTAGACTTGAATCGATTCTTATGTGTCATTGCTGGTTTACACCTCCTTGATCGACTCAGCAGCTGAGGTAAGTGAGGGTGTCCGGAAGCGGGACTTGCGCCGATGATTGTTGCTATCCGGCGATCACACACATCCTAACTTCCCAAATCAATGGATTCCCATCAGAGGCGTCGAGAGGTGCCTTTGCATCTTTCTGCTCCCTTCATCCTCTTGGCGTCTTCCGCGAGCTGCATTACTGACACCATACCTTCCTCTCATGACATCGCGTATATACATCCGAGGGAAAGCAACACCGTACGACCTGTGGAGTATCGACCAACAGTAATCATCCGGCGGGCTGAGCCGGATTGTCTGCAAATCCGAACTGCAATTCTGGCCAAGGAATTCAATACAACGGCTTTGTGACAGCATCCTATTGACTGGTTCACGTCAGAGCGGAAGCTTTTTGGCATCTGGGGACAAACATTCAACTGCGGGTGCAACGGTAGCCAAGGGGCGAAAGGTAATGTATAGCCTTGCAGCTTCGAATCCTGGACCCGGCGAAGTGTCACCGACGCGTCCTGTATGTCGCGAGCTTAAAAGGGACGCCCAGTTGAAGAGGGGATCTCAAAAATGATGTTCGGTTTCACACTCCTTGCGTACGTTGCGGGTGCAACTGCATATGTGTGGCCGTCCCCAAAGCTCGACGCCCTGGAGGCGCAACGGTGGGATCAGGACGACACATTCAATGGATTTGCGTCGTTCCTGCAGCCCTGCAATTTCTTTATTTTCGGGAATGAAGATGGGACCCCTACAGGCCGGGCCAATGGTCCAGACTGGATACGCACGGTCAGTCGCAGCTCACTAGCCTTAATATTGGACCCTAAATCGGTGGAGACTAGGCGTACCATGACATGGCGACACACAATGTCGAAGACGGCACGGGCGGTCTGGATGGTTCAATCCGGTTTCCTGAAGAGCAGTCACGCCCAGAGGTTCGTTGCAGCTGATTTCCTTGGGCGCTCCTCTTATGACATATGTTGCCATAGAATGCCGGTACTGGCTTCGCAAACACGGTTGCCGTCTTCCGATCCTTCACCACGCGCCATGTTTCACGTATGTCACCAGACCAGCCTAAACTCATTTCCTAATCCTCCATGTTGCAGTCGCCGACCTCATTGCGATTGGCGCAGTCACGGCCATCGAGAACTGGTAAGTTGTCTCCTTGAACTTGATAGCGGGGGGTGAAATGGATTTGGAAGCGACGGCCCGCAAATTGACTTCCGTGGCGGACGTGTTGATTCAGCAGCACCCGACACGCCTGGTGTACCGGAGCCGCAGCAAGACCTACAAGCACACATTGATTCCTTCGCCCGCCAGGGGTTCACACAAACCGAGATGATTTCGCTCATCGCATGCGGGTGCGTGCTATCTTAGCCAAAAGCTATTAAACCCGACCATGCCCAGACACTCATTTGGCGGCGTGGAGCATAAGGCGTTTCCCGATATCGTACCGGATTTGAAAGATCCCAACAACACGCTGTCCGTCGCACACTTTGATTCAACCTTTGTCAAATTTGACAACAATGTGTGCGTCGCTGGATGCACATAAATGCCCACACTAATTACCTTGCAGCGCAACGGAGTACATCTCAGGCACGACACAAAACCCGCTTGTTGTTGGGGCTAACGACACCACAAATTCGGACAAACGCATCTTCGCGAGCGATGGCAATGCCACCATGAAATCGTGCGCAACGTTCCGCTCTAGTCTCCGATATCTCGCTCACTGTTCGCGTAGATTCGCCGACTCACCGGATCTCTTTGCTTCTACTTGTGCTACGCTGTTCGCGCGCATGTTAGACACTGTCCCAAGCGACGTGGAGCTCAGCGACGTGATTGAGCCGTTGCTTATCAAACCCGACACCGTCGTACTCCTTCTGGACGGCGACAAGCTCCAGCTCTCTGGGTTTGTTCGGGTGCGCACAGAACACTGTACTTCCCGTTACCCGAGAGAGTTCCCCTTACACTCCTATTTTGTAGCTGTTCAACAAATCTGACGACGCGGACACAACCCGCTCCGTGCGCCTGTTATGGGATGACCACCTCGGAGAATCGCACAACGCTACGATGCCATTTGACCGCAATTCCTTCGCCATGAACAAACGTGTTCGATCGGCGTGGTATGCGTTTAATCACACGGCAGATGGCGACTCGGCGTCTCTCGCAATTGACCCTGCCGCGGGCATCACAAGCATGCGCTTCGAGGTGGAGGGCAATGTGGAAGACCAAGACGGCGTCGGGTTTGCGGTGCAGGACGGCTACGCGTTCTCTACCTCCTCATGTATGACATCGGAAGACCCACCCAAGGGGCGGTTCGACATCGCGGTAGGTGAGTGTTTGTGCGGATATAGCACGCACTGACCCGCCCATCCTGAAGGTCCGCAACGGGTTTAATCCAACGCGCGTGTTTCTTGAGCGGGAGGTGAAGGACAGTGTAAATCGTACCACGGTCGAAGAGACGGACATTACACCTCCCGCTCAGCCCGCTGCCGCGGGACAGGCGTTCTCGATCTGGAGCATTGACGTGAGCGATGCGAACTCCTACACCATCGGCGCCGAGGTGGACGGCGACAAGTTTTCGACGATTGACACACACTCGGTCGGGGACCTCAACCCCTGCACACCGCAGCGGCGACTTCAGCACAAGAGGAAACCCTCAAAACCTTTCTAGACGAAATGTTCGGGTTCGATTAAAGTCGTGCATGTAGAGGGGACATCATGATAGAAGAGACACCGACACAGACAGGATCGCGGCGAAGCCGAACATTGTTAGGTGAAGGTGGTTTTCAGGGGGACAGTCTGTGCCGAGTATAACAAGGGCGGCCAAGAGCAATCAGAGAGAAGTGGGATCAACAAAGGGATTGTAGAACCGCACTCGGTGGTGACCTTAATTCATAGGAAGCTATCCAAGGAAATATTCGAAATGCTCTTGGCAAAAAAAGTGATACAGTGTGGAACGTGTCCAATCCAACCTCAACCCAATCTCCATCCTGGGACAGACTGACAGACGTCGATGTGATCCAAAGAACGGGACTCCACAATTTCCGGCCAGACTTAGTCAACGATAAACATCTATGCCGCCACGGCTGCTGTGGGAAGCACGCCAAATAAAGAAAATTTCGACCTAGGTCGAAATGTTAGAGGGAATTGTATCAATCTGTAGCCAAATCAGATTCACGAAACATTGTTCTATTAGTTAGTCTGTAATTTACAACGGAAAGGGCCGCAATCAGCGGCACTTTCAAACTTCAGATGTTTATTGAATATCGATGAGATATGAAGGGGAAGCTGAATGTTCATCATTCAGCAACCCTTCCAAAGCACTGGAAAAAGCAAATTTCAATGCAGTTAAAAGGTGCATTGATATGGCACACATACTGTCCGAAAAATAAAAAGTAACGATGTTGGTACGTTTTTGAGTTTTGCGCAACAATCATCTAGCATCACGCGTGGAAATGACACGATTGAGCGGATGGCTGAAGAGAAATGACAATGAACGAGCTCGGAGGAAAGAAAAGAGAAAACACACAATGAGTAGGTTGACTTACACCGAAAAAACAATGGCCCTGGCAAAGTTTCCCAAAAAAAACGCAATGGTGTCTTGGTGGCCCCGGGACATAGCTTGTGATTTCGGTTGTACCGCCACTGATTTGGATCAGTAATGCGTGGTCCGGTCAGCCCCTGATCTTATCGCGATCTTGACCCTCTTCCCCCGCCATGGACGACACCGCAGGCCATGACGAGATCCGCCATTTCTTCATGGAGTGCCATCAGATTTCGAATGAGGCCCAGTTTCTGGTCGACTCCCTGCCCAACGTGGAAACAGCAGCAGTGGAGCGAGCAAGCCGGCAGCTCAATGCCATGCGCGAAATCCTGATCACTCTGAATGACCCTCATTCTGATCCTGCAGACCTCGAGCATCTTATCACCTATGTCGACAGCCTACTCTATCCGCTTGACGATTTTCTGTCCAGCCCCCCTCTCCCGCCTCACACACACATCCCCCGTCGGAAGACCGGTGCGAGAGGCCGCCCCGCGTATGATCTGGATCTCGACAGAGCCATCCTACTCCATGATTTGGGAAACACCTGGCAGGATATAGCTACAGCGATGGGAATTTCGCGTTCCACGCTGTACAAGCACATGGAAGATCGCGGGCTCCCTACTGCGAGGAAAGAATGGTCGGATCTGACAGATGACGAGATTGATGAGCTTGTCTCTGAAATTTCTCTGGCTCACCCTTTCGTCGGTACCACCATCGTCTTGGGGCATCTTGAAGCACGCCAGGTCCATCTCCCACGAGCCCGGGTCCAGGAAAGTCTGCGCAGAGTGGACCGCATAGGGGTTCTCGTCCGGTGCGGTCATCGTGGCTCGAACCATTTATAGGCTCTAACATTAATTTTAGCTGGTCGGGCATTATAAAGCGACGAGTTTACCGAGTGCGCGGGGCGAATGCCCTGTGGCATAATGATGGGAACGAGAAACTTCGTCCGTGGGGATTCTGGGTACACGGCTGCATTGATGGGCATTCGAGGGTCATTATCTACCTGGAGTGCCGGTCAAACAAGCGATCGAAGACTGTCTCCGATATTTTCATGAAAGCGGTGCGGGAGTTTGGCTGGCCTAGCCGGGGACGAGGGGATTTCGGACGAGAGAACAACGGAATGGAGCAGCTTTTGATAGAGCACTGGGGTGAAAATCACCGTGCGTACCTTCGGGGCCGGTGTGTCTTTTAGCTGTATCATCCGGTATTATTTAACTGACTGACACAGGTCACTGCATAATGTACGAATCGAGCGATTATGGCGGGATGTACGAAAGGACACCCTCGAGTCCTACCGCCAAATATTCATGTATCTTGGTGACAACGGCCTCTTGGACATGGAAAACGAGATCCATCGTTCTTGCCTGTTTCTGGTGTTCCAGCCTCGAATCCAGGCTTCATTGGACCGAACCCGGGACGCCTGGAACCACCATAAAGTCCGCACTGCTCGAAACAAGACTCCGATTGCGATTTTCGAGCTGAGTCGTGAAACGGCCATTCGCCGAGGGTACTGGACAGGCGACCCGGGCGATGATTTGAGCACCGCCGCTGATCCCCTCTACGGATACGATGGCGAGGCACCCCCTCCACCTATCCTGGAACAGAACGGTGAGCCTGATGTGGTGTCTGAGGAGCCGGTGGGGATCGACGCAGAACGGGAAGCTGGGATATGTGTCAATGACGATGAAGATCTGCAGAATGTTCAAGAACTGATGGCCGACTTTGACTTTGGGCGGGACGATGAAAATTGGGGGATAGATGTCTATTGTCAGGCAGTGTTACTGTTGACCGCGCGGTGTAGCTCATGATTTACTGAATATGATTCGGATCTCAATTGTCTCCGCTCCTGTATCTCAAGACTGGTACTTATATGATTTCTGCTCTCCGTATGTTAGTCACGAGCCGCTCCACACTTCAAGCATCCCCGCATCTACAATCTCTGCTTGTTTTTTTACTGAGTGGTCGCCCCAAAATCATTTAAGTCGATGTATTCGAATGCTCTCCTTTCAACAGGGGACTGCATGCCACCCTCTGGGCGGGATGAGCTCAAATCCCGGTTTGGCAGTGTCTGCACTCACGGGCATCCCCGCCGGAAAGCTGAACTCCGCCGCAACCATCTCATCTATGCCTACACCGGGATACTTTACCGCTCTTCGCACCCTTCAGATTGCCCTCAAATTTTTTGAAGGGGGGTTGCATGCCAAATGTTGAGTGCTAAAACCCGAACAAGACCCGATTGACTGTGTTTGGCTGTTGAACATGCCTCCTCGACAGCTGTTTTTCTCCACAAATATTGTGCATAACAATGCAAGGTAGTTAATATCGGTTCATTGTGCGTCAATCTCTGCGCCACATTCATATTCAGTATATGTTTCTCAGTAAAGTTTTGTCCCCATAACTTGTTTGGCTTCTCTGATTGCTTGACTCCACCACCGATTGCAATCTCCCCCATTCGCAGAATCTGGCCCCCAAGTTGTCAAAGCCCAGGATATACCTTTATACCTTCAGTCTTTTAGGAAGCGAGTTTATTTTTTATTTTCAATATTCCATCCTCTTCACTCGAGCAGTCTAATTTCTGAGTTAGAAGTTGATGCAGCGAAGACGGCGGTTGGATTCGAGAGATGAGCATGGAAATCTACTTCAAACTACCCAAAGTAGCACAATAAACTTAACCTTCAACTACCGCCGCTTCCCATTTATCGCGGTCGCGATTTTCGCAGTTATTTCCTGCCATTCCCGAGTCTGTGTCATGTTACGATCCGGATGATAAACCTGAATCAGGAGGACGATTAAGTGAGTGAATGTATACGCCTGGATGAATCAACTTACTGCACTGAGGCGCTTGTACTGCATGTCATCAGGCATCTCATTGAGCTTACCCAATGAGTTGCGCTGTTTGATGTTAGGATGGGGGAAACGAGAGATAATTCTGCGCCGCAATTGGTGCCAACCCAGGAGGAGTAGACCGTCCGCGTCGTCGAGATCCTTCTGATGACCCGTCGATTTGGGCTTCTGGGCATGACGAGGCGATGGAGGAGGAGTATCGATGTCAACCCATTCCGGTTTAGGCTTGGGTGCAGGCTTCGGCTTGGGTGGAGCGTAATCCTCAGTGTCGGAGGCTGATAAATACAGAGTGTCGGAAAGAAATGGAGAGACAGCTGACGAAACAAGACTCACACGGAACATATTCTGTGGTGTGTCTCCTCTTCCTACGTGTCTTTATTCCAGGGCCGGGCTTGATATTTTTGTACCAATTTTCAGCCGCGGACTCGGTTCTGGTCATATCTGAGGCAGGATTCAGTACAGCTATGTTCATTGACCAACGTCATGAATACCTTCTGCGGTGTCGCTGTACAAATCATCCGCATAGTCGAAATGATCATTCGATTCACGAGGTGTCTTGAAATGACCACTCCTATAGAACATCAAGAAATTTATTCTCGGCTGCGCAACAAGGTAGTAATCATATTCCTACTTTGTATTACGCTCAGTAGAATTCGCCCGAGCTTTTGCTCGTGTGCGAGGGCCCTAGTTTCAGGTCAGGAAGCTCTGAACAGCGCACGGTTGGTACTCTTACTGATGCATCTTCATTGTCGGGCACGTGGGATGACTTTGACTTCGCACCGTGGCCTGGCTTCGTCTATTGGCCGTCAGTCATGACCAAAGTAGCTTCAAAACTCGAATACCTTGATATAATTTCCAACTTTCCGTGCGAGAGCACGGGAAGTATCATTCAAAAGTCTGAACACCTCGTCGTAGTCAAATCTGTCGACGCTGTCCAGCAAGGGCTCAACAATGACAGCATAAAATCGGCCAAGGCCAAATTCGCCTCCAATAACGACCGTATGGTTCATCTGGCCTGGATCAGTCGCATGCCCAAACGCATCCTCGAGGGCCTGCTGAAGGGTGCTAATAGAGTCCAAGCGAAGATCCATTGCATTGAGATGGTCATGCATGGAGTTGGTTGCGTCGCCAACCTAACGAGGCACTAATCAGTGAACCGTGCGCTAAACTCGAATAAAATTAGAATGAAATACCGGCAGGTGAGCGTCGTGTTTGAACAAAATCAGGGCGAGCTCGCGGAAGCCGCCCTTCGGATCCCAGAGGGAACGATCGCACGTTAGACGGAAGTGGGTGAGACAAGCCAACAACGCCTTCGACGTCTCATGAAGAAGGTACTCCGTCTTGAGTGACTCCTTGTTCATGTCAAATCCTTCACCCCGGATGCGCTCAAGGCCCTTATAGAGTAAAGAGAGACCGGGGAGAAGGATGCCGATGCCGCCAGGTCCAACGCCGAAGAGCTCAGAGAACTCTTTGCGAAGGCTCGCTCTGCTCTTGTCATCGTTGCAAGCGATGTCGATGTGCACGGCCAGGAAGGTCATCGATTCGAGGCGTTTGACGACGTACTTGTCAATTTTGGCGAAGAACACGTCCACGTGCAGCTCTCCAGTCGCCGTCGAGTCTAAGAGGTCGGTAAGAAGAGGTAGAATCAAGTTGAATTCCTGGAGATGCGCAAGCGGAGCATTTCTCCACTAAAAATAAAGGCACAATCATTTGGGTCCGTCGGTCATATGAGACGAATTACTCACCCATTGGGACTGATGCGGCAAGTCCGGCTTCGAGATATTCTTCAGCGCACGCAGCAAACTGGTGTGCGCAGTAGGGAATGGATCCCACGTAGATGTATCGAGCGACTCGAACGATTTAGAGTTCTTGCTCTGTTAAAATAGTTGGACTTCAGTACAAATAGCTTGAGTAAACATTGACCTCGTCTTGATCGCGCATAAACTCAACATCGATATCATCGTTCAAATTTCCCTGAGGGACGGCAATAAGCAGCTGAGGATGATCTGGAAAACAGAGAACCTACCGAGAATCCGGTCAACGAAGGTGATGCTGGATTCTCTCTGCCATCCCCATCCTCGGACTCATGAGCGAGGTTCTGTGAGCCACATATGTTAGAGCGAGAATTCTTAATTAATTCTGTCACAAACCTCTGCGCGATTATCTTCCGCGCTGTCGGTATCCATTTGTGCGCCGTGACCGGAACGCTGTGAAACATCATTACTACAGGGATACCGCACGAGGATCGAAGTTACGGTACCTGCTGGTCTGCTCCGTCCGCCTTTGACTTGGTATCATCTGCTTCCATGCCCGGCTCGGTGTCTTCGTTATCAGACGCATCATTACCGTCGCTCTCGTCGCCCGTCTCGATGTCATGATCGGGTTTGTCTACCGATAAATCGAGACCTGGGAAGCGAAGGTTAGGAGCGGCGGGGTGAAGTGCGATGAAAATAGTGTTTTTGTAGCCAGAGCCTGCGTCCCTGACGGTCGCCAAAGCCCGAGCCCTGCAAAAGTTATCAGCGTCCCAAAATAGTGGTGCGACGGATTTAGGAAATTTACCGTTCCCAAGTATCCATCCCGAGTTTGCCCTTGATGGGCTTCAGCCAAAACGACTGTTTCTTGCTCCGCTTTCCCTTTGCAGTCTGGGAGGCGCGAGGTTCGACTTCAAGAACTCGGAAACCGTAGATTTCCATCTCAGGAACGTCATGAAAGGCGGCTTTGACCGCATTAGTAATTTCTTCCGGAGTATTATTCTTGTGCAAATGAACGGTCTGAACGTAGCCTTCGCGATTCATTTGCATGAGCCTAATAATATAATTAGCACGGAACATTGCACAAATTCGATCTTACTTCGCAGCGGTGGGCTTGCCGTACTTGCGGCGAGCGACGGCCTTAGTGTTCTCCGCAAGGCCAACAGCGAACGCCTTGGTAGGCAGTGTTTTTCCCTTGGCTGCGGGGCCGCGTTTTGGGGCCCGATCGGGATCACTGTCAGGCTCTTTCTTTTGGTGTTTACGCTTCTTGTTCTTGGAGTCGTTCGGGTTCAAGTCGCCCTCGAGCTGGGACTTCGCAAAATGAATTTCAAAACATATTTCAGCTTGAAACCCTCGCACCTTTTCCGCCGGATGAAATTTTCTACTACCATCGAATCCTGGTGCGGAAGGCCCGCTCCTGAGCTTGGCTTCGATCCCCTCTTGACGATTTTTCACATGTACTCGGAACGGACTGCCGGTGGCTGGCCCCTTCGATGGTGGTGGGGCTGCATAGCCTCGTGACCCATTCATTGTGCTTGCTGTCGCGGAGGGTGTAGGGCCGGCGGCAGGTGGCGGGGGTTGCGGCTTCAGTGGCTGAAGACGATTGAGAAGGGTAACGGCACTCGGATAGGCTCCACATACCTGGGCGGGGGCTTCATGCTGGGCCGCATAACACCCGTCCGCACAGACGGCACATTCCGCAAGGCCTGGATGACCCGGTGCTGCGCCAGATTTTGGGATGAAAACCGTGCAGCCAGAGCGGCAGTCGCCTTTGAGGCATCTTCCGCGGTTATTGAAGTCCATTCCGCGGTAACGTCAGTGATGAGGTGGAGGGCGACAAGAGAAGTGCCCAAAAGTGCCAGCGAAGCAAATATTTAATCACATGAAATTGCGAGGGAGTCACGAGTGTCCGGCATTCCTCCTTGAGACTAAGAGTGCACAAGTAAGCATCGTGCTTTTCTCTGCAAGGAGAGACAACGTGTTTTTTTGCGACGTGTTGCACATTGTGTTTTTTTTGCACGTGGTCGTGAATCATGATCGTGTCAAAATTGTGTCAATGCGGCAACTTTCCATCGCGTTTTTTTTAGAATGGTAGGCTTAACAACGTGCTTTCTGACCATTTTTACCTGTATTTTTCGGACAGTATACCGCCCATACATTGAGATTCTTTCTTTCAGTTTTTGCGGAAAGATTTATCAGAGCCGGAATATTCAATCCAGGTAGCCGAGGCATGAACAAAAAGTCAAACCTAGTTGCGTCATATAGCCCAGGCTCGAATCTAACGAGCTCTCCTGCCTAACTCAAATCGCCCAACTATTCAGCGCACGTACGGACCTCCGAGTCCCGCCTCCGAGCCTTCTTCTCTTATCTTGGAACTTAACCAGAATTCCTCGTAATTTCTAATGCACGTCGAGAGATGGATGTCGAGAGGAATACAACCCACGCGACATCCGGACTCGAATCCAACGAGACCCTCCTGAGGAAGAGGACTGTCAGCGACTCGGTAGTTGACCCCGAAAATGCGTGTGAAAAAGAAAATCTGTCTTCCTATGGCCCGGGCTCGAATCGAACGAGCTCTCCCACTTAATACCAATCGAGCGCTGGTTATCCATCGCAGGTGAGGACCTCCCGCCACCGGGCCTTCAACTCAGCGCTTGGAGTACTAGAAGAGCTCGTAGTTTTTAATCAAAGACAAGGAGAATACAAACATACGCGACATCCGGGCTCGAATCGAACGAGACCCGCCTACTCGCAAAAAGGGGCTGATTGCATGCAGGAGTGTCCCCTCGCGAGCGGACATTGAGGCCTTAAGCCAAAAGTCGAACGTGCCAAATTAAAAGCGTTTACACCCATTCGACCTATGGCCCGGGCTCGAATCGAACGAGCGTGTCATGCGTATATAAGAATCGGCAAGGAACTATAATAGCGTGCAGGCGCGGACCTCCCGCCCCCGGGCCTTCTCCCAATCCCTGGGAACTAGATTAGACCAGCAAATTTTCATTGAACTCAGGAGGAATAAAAGAATTGGATGGATTGCCCACAGCCCGAGCTCGATTCGAACGAGTGTCTCCTATGTATAAATCTCATTCTTCGAGGATCTATTGTGCGTAGGTGCGGACCTCCCGCCACCGGGCCTTCCCCTCATACCTTAGAACTTAATTAGAAGAGCTGGTTTTATGTAAACGAATATGAGAGGGCATACGCGACACACGGGCTCGCAGCTAACTTCCGAGTCACATCCCGCAAGACGCATATTTGGCGATTGGGGGTTGTAGTATGCAGTGGCGAATCTTGTTTTTTGACCTTCCACATCTGAACGCCTTGCGTGCCTTGACTCGCGCGAGGGATTTACACGGGATACATACACGATTATAATCTTTGTACATTATATTAGTTTACAATTTTACTGCCCCGCTCGAGTCGGGTCGTGACTCGTCTGTACTTTGAAGTCAGCGGGACTTCGAGTGAAATAATAGCACTTGAGAGAACCTGCCAAACACTTCACGGTTCCGCCTGCATGTGCTCCCACGACGACGAGCATTAGCGCGCAGACGAGCGCAAGGGGCAAGCCGAGCGCGAAGGTAAGAAAGTCGCTGGTAGAATTAGTGGCCCCGAGATGCTCCAGCGACATGGTTTATAAAGGATAATACGTGTGTCTGTGGTATTGAATTAGCAACGGCGTCTGGGTGAAGAATTCTGCGGCGACGCACTAGGGGAGCTGGAGCGGTGGACGAGGAGTAGGACGGGAAAAGAGAGACGACAGTCGTTCCAGACTATGCCATACGCATATGTGGAGCGGACTTCGGGCTTTCCGGCGTCCCGAGGGCGGAGGCCCGCCCGGCTCGGAGGCATGAAACATGTATTCGGCGGCTCGACCGCTGGGAACGGAGGGCGGGAACCCTTAAAGGCAGTGTATTGTATTATTTAGCCCTCCGACGATGCCTGCACAGCGAGAAAGTTAAAAGCAGGCACGCCGCGGACGCGTTCGGGTCACATGGTCGCGACAGTCAAATCGCATTGAACCTCACCTTCTCCAAGAGTCTATGACCTTTCTGTCATGTCTTCCAGTCCGCCGCTTAACAACAGTCTGCGTGTGGGACCGCGCTGGAATGAAACTTTGATGGGCCCTGGATATAGGTATACCTTCTGCTTCGGTGGGTTGGATTCGAATTTCAGTGTTTTGTACCACATCAAGTCCCAGGGAAAAGGGGAAGGCCCTGGGGCGCATGATACGCATCTGCATGACATTCTAGATGTTTTCGGTCTCTGCAGGAGACGCTCGTTCGAACCGAGCCTGGGCCATACGCGAGAGTGATACTTTTTTGGCTTCCCTCGTAAGCGTGTCGCCTGCGACGTTCCTGCTCACTAAGTTCCTGGAGACAAAATGACAGCCCGGAGGCGTGAGGGCCTCGCCTGCGCTCAATCATCTGAACAATCTGAGTCCGTGGTGATTCCAGGCCGGGCTGTACCCAGTTGATGAATCCACCTTCACCTCATCGAATACACCGTCTTGGATTCCATAGGATACAATTACATCGGGGAAACTTTCTCCTCCGCTCTGAAGAGTTTCGGTGCCGTCACCTTGAATCCCCGCTGTTCATCTACGAGGGTCGCGTGGAAGATGGTGGCCAGATACTACCAACCATAGTCCAATCCTCTGGGCATCAAGAACCCGGGCGCCATCCCCAGAGTGCACGCAGCGGACGGCAGGACTGAACCTCGAACTCCAAGCTTCACAGTTCGTTCGTAAACCCTGCCTTATCCCAATCTCCACAGTCTAACATATTCCAATCAGCGTGACTGAGAAGGTAATTGCGGAGGAGCGGGTACTGTATACCTCATACGATCTCAGCGCGCACGTGCTCCCACACGAGAAGGAGCATCAGCGCACAGGCGAGCGCGAGAGGCCAGGCGAGCAAGACGGGGAGCAGGTCGCTGTGTGCAGGCCCTAGACGTTGTAGGATCGACATAGGTATGTTGGCTGCGAAGCTATGCGTTCAAGTTCGAGCGGCGGGGACCGGGCAGCGGGGACGTACCAATGGTATGAATACGAGCGACGTGGGAGAGACAAATATTAGAGAGCAAATACTGCGCAGGTCGACGAATATTGCCATACATATATATGGAAGCGGGTGGGTTTCGGGCTTCCCGGCGTCGCGAAAGTGGAGGCCCGCTGTTTCATCAATGAATTCATCGGCTAGGATTGCACGGCTCGTTATAGGGAAAAATCGGGGCGGTGGAACCATCCTTCTGATATAACGGCGGTGCGCCTTGTTTGGTGGCAATGGCGGGGACAATTTTTTTACAAGCGCGGGTGGAGGTTTGAACAAGGGATCAATATTCCGCGGTGCGGAGGATAAAATGCTCTGCCCGAGGGGGTGGAGAAATATTAAGTAACTCAGTGCAAGTGAATTCATCCAGGTCGGATTACGATGTGACAGCGAGCCATAAGTTGATTCTCAATCAAGTTGAACAGTGGATAGTCACCTGACCGCGGTTTGACCCAAATGCTTCTATGCGAGCGGCGCCGCCAGTCTGTGCACGGCTGCAAACATGGCCGGGGCGATTACCAGATACTCATCCATCGAGAACGAATTCTTCGACGCCGATTTCAAGGCGATCAACTACGGCGTCCTCGGGCTCAAACGGGGATTTTTGGGAGAACGTGGTGCGCACTAAGTTCTTCTGGAGTGACGAGGAGGTGCGTGGCGTCGATGGGGCTATCCACACCGCCGCGCTCACACGGCTCACGCGGTACCTGGGGCGGCTGACGATGACAGGGAACACGGTATATCGAGAGGTTGGAAGCACGCCGACGGTGCTCCGGGTGATGAAGAGCGAGCTCGAGCGCGCGGGAGGCGTTGAAGGAATTGTTCGGGATCATATCCCGCACGAGGATCTCAGATATCTGATGAAGGGTTCACGCGATTGAGAGAGTTTCGAATTTCGAAAGCCACTCTGGATTGTCGACGGAATAGCTTTCCGCGCGGGTTCCTAAACGCGTCATTAAGTCAGAACTATGCATCCTCCAAGGTTAATGTTACACTGGCCGATTGTCGCCTCTCGCAAGGGGAAGCCGTGGAGATGGACATAGCCATGATATAAAACAAAATTGGGGGTCTGCTGCATACCTTCTCTTTGTTTCGCTCCGTGGTTTTCGTGACCGCGCCTGGCGACGAGACGAGGGGCCAAAAGATGTTGGGCAGCACAAAGTTATAGCTCAAGATGGCCAAATCTTTGAGCAGCATCAATTTAGGGTAGGCATACATGCAAAATATACCGCCGCATGATAGTCCCGCTGATGGCGTCGCCGCCATCAGCGGGTACTATCAGTCACGTCACCGTCGCAGACGAGGAGTCGTCTGCGACGGTGACGTGAGGGAGGTCGTCGCCGCTGTAGTCTCCTTCACGCGCCCGTGCGCTCGTGCCCGGCCTCTTCGTACGCCGCGCGCGCCACCGTGCCGAACCTGCGATCGCGTATGCTGTCGGGAGCCGGGACGAGGATGAGAACGGCAACTAGAGAGGGTAGATGCACGACCCACGCTGTGCGGCGCAACGCCTCTGCGATGCGTAGCTCTTCGCGATGCCTAGATAGATGTTGTCACATGTAAGGCGGTGCGCGGAGACAGGGACGGCGCGCGCACTTTTCGCGATAGGTAGCCTGGTGGACGCGCGAACGCACCAAGGCCTGCTGCTGCTCCTCCCAGGGGCGCGTCTTGAGCTCCGCGCGCTTGCTGGTGGGATTGAGTTGAGCAGCGACGGACGGGTGGAACGGAGGAACGCACCGAGCCATCCGCAAGCGCGCTTTCTCGTTTCGCTCGGCCATGCGCTGGATTCTGTTGACGTAAGTTGAGTCGCACATGGTGGAACGAGGGACATGGCAACGCACTGGATCTCAGAGGCGGTAAGGCGAGTGGTGGATTTCGACGGCATGGGCGGTGAAGGAGTTCGTGATGGCGGTAGGCGGGGGGTGGTTCGGCGCTGGGCTCTGTCAAGGATGAAGTTGAGGCGCATCTGGAGCGAGGGACGCAACGACGCACTGAATCTCGGGGGCGCTAAGGCCAGTCGTGGCTTTGGACTGCGTGGGTGGTGGAGGGGACGGCGATGGCGAAAAACAAAGGTTAATGGGGTAGGTCGGGCCAGTAGTGTCGGTGGACTGCATGGATGGTGAAGGAGGTGAAGGGCACGGTGATAGCGGCTCATAAAGGCCGGGGTAGGTCGGGCGAGCAGTGTCTTTGGACTTGATGGGGGCGGAAAGAGGCCGCTTCAACGGGTGAAACGATCTGGGGCCTGGGATAGGGTGTATAATGGCATCCAATACTCCGTCTTTTTCGATTCGAAGACGTGCTAGCTGCAGTTCCAAGTCGACCATCTGCTTCTCAATCTCAATGAGACGCGAGTGAAGTTGTGTGGCAGCTGGACAAGGAGCAGTATCGAGGTGGGGATCGTGGCCGGAATGGCCCCACTGAGCGCCGCTCGCTGGCATGTTGAGGCACATCGAGGGGCGAAAAAAGACTAGTGGAGATTGTGATGGCGACAAACAGAGCCAACGTGCGACCGCGCGCCCATGTCGATAAGCGGCATAAGCGACCGTTACGACGTGGTGAGCACGGGCCCCTGTGAACTTGGAGGTGGTGGCTTGAAGCTGATTGTGATTTCAGTTTGGGTATGGGTGCCCAGTGGAGACTGTTTCAGGTATCTGGAAGCCAGAAAGAGCCGAGCCGAGCTAACTCCCTGAGAGTCCTGATCATGAAATGGGCCAGCGACCGATAAACAGAAAGAGGTACTACGGTGATCTACACGTACAAACAATCCCAATGTGGCGACCAGCACCGCCACACCAGAAACAGAATCTCGCTGAGTCCCGCCTTGGTCCCGCCAAGACATATCGCTGGGATTAGAATAAAATCTTGGAATTTGCGCCCAGGTGGAGAGTGAAGTCTTCTGTTTACCTTGGTCGGTTGGTTAATATTCGAATTTAAGCAGATGTGCCAGTGGTTCATCACCAAAAGCGGAAAGAGCTCCCAAGGGGCTCCCAAACCCCTTCCAAGGCTCTCCAGGCCTCGCGAGGGCGACCCAGGGCTGGGGCCACCTTCCAAGGGGGGCTCAAGCGACTCTTTCAAGTCTCGAGGCCTTGCGAGGACGTCCCAGGGCTCGGTGGGCTTGCAAGGCCTTGTGGCCCTCGCAAGCGCGTTCCAGGCCACGCAGCCCCTTGTAGACACATCCACCGCCTTTCCGAATTTCACAAAAAATACAATTTATTTTCAAGTCAGCGGTGAAGCTAGTACATGAAGTGCGGCTACGGAGACATTGAAGCACGAGCTGAAAATAAATAAGTGAGCATGAGAGAGTGCATCCAAAGGGGACAGCTTACGCGATTGCAGCGATGGGAGCGAGATGAGGTCTAATACAGCGATTCCAGCGATTCCAGCGATTCCATTGAGTCTAAAATAGAACATGAGTGATAGAAATGGTGTCGAAGAAAGAAAAAACCCACTGCAAGTCGAGCAGTAGTGGCTATACAGGGGCAATCTGCGTGCGGAGAAGTCAATGGAAGAAAACAGAGGTGTGAGGACGACATACGATCGGAAATTGTTAAGCGGCGAGTCTAAGTCTGAGTGCAAAGGTCAGCGATGAACGTGAAATAAACGGTAAGCGTACCATTATACGTGAAAATTAGTTCCAATAACGAGCGTGTGAGTTTGAGGCTGCCGCCAACGGTCAGACAGAGACAACTACGGATCCAGAATAAGGAGAACTTACTTAGGCAGTCGAAGCAGCTGCGGCGGCCAGAGCAGCGCGCTGAGCAAGGATGGCAGCGGAGGCATCGATCTCGGGCTCCGCGGTGACGTCCAAGTCGTCGGGGGCGTCCCCGAAGACCTTGCTGTGAATGGTGTGTTAGTCGGAATCACCTGCGACGACGACACATTACCTTTGGAACCAAGCCAGCGTCTCTTTCACCCAGGGATTGTCGGCGTCCTTGAACAGGCTGACAATGGATTTGAAAAGTTGTTCATAGCTGTAGGACCCGTCGCGAGGCTTCCATTCCTTGGTGCTGATCATGGTGCGCGCCTGCCGCCAATCAGTATCATATTCCTCGTGAAACGAACCCCGTACCTGCACGCCGGCGTACCCAATCATCTCGGGCGAAACCTGGTAGACGCCGTGGATGCGGGCGTTGCATACCGCAGGTATTCCATCATCGAGGCCACACAAGGCGGACGCGGGTGCCGTCCAGATATGGCGTAGAACCTAGAGAGTATTGAGCGCAAACGAAAGGTAGCAAAAAGATGACACGCACTCGGACCAGGAGGTGGCCGCGCAACAAACCTTTTTGCATATTATTTGCATCATAGGACCCTTCTTCCCAAAAGAAGGCTGGGAAATGCGTCGCCTTGAGCTCGACTAGACCGCCAACGAGCCGCGCGAGGAATCTGAAGAGCGCAGGTGATAGTCAGGTGAGTATATGCATGTGCATGAAACTCACTCGTTGGGCGGCGCGGGAACTGGTGCCTCTGTCGAGCCCGCCTCCCCCTCGACCTCATCAGGTTCGCGAGAACTGAAAACGGCGAGATAAGCTCAATATATGCGCATAAATAAACACTCACCCGGCGGTAGACAGGGGAAGGGACCTCATGACGAGTGGAGGGAGCTGCAGGCGGTCGTCCCAAGACAATATGAGATAGCGAAGCATCGGGTGCCTTACCCCCCGATCTGTCTTCTCTTCGACCTTCAGAATAGGCGGGATGAGGACGTCCTGGGTGGGGTTTGGTAGGGTGTAGTTAAGACAGTGCTTCAAGCCGCCGGTGTCCGCCGTGCGGGCGCTTTTGGCGGACTTCTGCATCTGGAGGAACATGATACTGTTATGTAGGATATACTGGGAAAAGGTCGTGACACACCGCCTTCACAAATTTCTCCCATGGCTGTGCATTCGTAGGGATGTCAAGGTACAACTGCTTGACGACGTCGAGTAGGTCAGGTATAACGACGAAGAGCTTGTCGAACGCGGTTATGCAGATCTTCTGACGCTCAAGTTCCCTGCAGGGATGTCAGACTTGTGAACTGAGTACTGTATAAGGAAGGGGCATACGACGGCGCAATAACAATAGTATTCGATGGACAAGGGGCAGCTCGTGTGCTCCAGTGATGTTCGGGGCCGTAGAGCAGCGCGTCGCCGATGTCCAAGAAAGGATCGACCCCGCGTACGAATAATTTAGCAGCAGCAAACAGACGGTCCGAGGCAGGCGCGGTGGCGCTGTCGAGCATTAGTAGGATCCAGGAGGAGGTGTAGTGGCAGCTCACTTTGGTGACCGCTTGCGGCGTTTTTTGCCTTGAGTCGGAGCAACGACGGTGATGCCTAGGGACGCGACGATGTCGTCGTACTTGCGTTTGAGCTGGGGAGGCATAACTGGAGTAACGACAGTGACGGGAGGATTGGGGGACGTGGCGGAGGGCGTGATGGAAGGCGGGACATTGGTGGTCATGGTGGAAGAAAGGAATGATGCGCACTTGGGGCGCTCTGGCTTTAAAGGGCGGGCAGCGTGACTGGTAACACAACACGTGCACTGTCACTCACGCGTCTCAAATGTTTCAAACGCCTGCGACACGGTCCAAAAGCTTCCAAGAAATAGTGCAAAAAATACAAAAATGTCAAGAGTACATGAATGCTCCTACAGGTCATCGTAGCCGGCCGATTCGCGAATTTCCTCGTCATTTTGGCCCGCCACCGTGTCTTCTTCTTCCTCTGCGTCACCTTCCAGCTGTTCCTCGTCCTCCGAATCGGACGAACCGGTCGACCCGGAATCAGAGTCATCGACTTCCCCGGTCTCCTCACCCTCCGGTTCGGCCGTCCCCGGATTTTCATCGTCCTCATCAGGCTGAAGAACCACCTCCTCAGGCTCCAGATCAATATCCATCTCGTCGTCCACAATATCCATCTCGTCATCCGCGTGAGCATCGAGGACGGTCGGTTGGGTGGAGGAATGACCCGACGACTGTGTGGTTTTATGGCCAACTGCCTTGTCGAAGTAACGCATGAACATATCGCGGTCGACGAAACTGCGAGGATGATTATTTTTATTCAGGCGGAAAAAAAATCACTTACAAGTTGACATAATAATACACATAGTCTTGATCTTCTTCCTGAGGCTGCCGCGCAATCGATTTGCAGAGAAGGGCAGCTGTACGACCATAGTGGAAGGCAGGAATGATGTGCGCCGCCCGGATAACTTCAGCCGGGTCGAGGAATCCGAAGGCCCCGCGGTCCGCCGAATCGATAAAGCCAATACGATGTAATCGTTTGGCCTTCCACCCAGCCTTGTAGGAGAGATCCCGACCAAACCACCTCACCCAGAGAAACTCCATGCGCATTGTCTTGGTGTTCTTGGATCTGGGTCCCACATGGCGAACGAAGGCATGGAAAATCCCAAGGACACGAGCGTACCAAAAGGGGTGAGGGTCGGGCTCATCTTCATCCTCATGCGAAAGCACCATGACATCGGAGTTTGTCCGAGGGTTGATGGTGTCTTCGTCGCGCTGCACGTCGTACGTCGTGTAGTTGATTCGCATAACCTGATGACTGTATAAACGATCCCGGACAAAAGTGACATCCATCAGATCTTGTGCTGAAAACTGGGTCTCGTCGCCTTCATATGGGAGCCCCAGCAAACGAGTCAAAAGATGACCCCGTAGATCTGGTAAGAAGTTCTAAGGTTTTCATCAGATCCGTCGTAACATCTGAAGATAGAGACTTACTTCTACAGCAGGATCTCCAACCATCAAAGCGGGAAAGCCGTAGGTGTCGATATATGATCTTTTAGATTCCGAGATATGGTGGTGCTGGCGTGGCGGCGTACGGGGTAATTCATCACTTTGTGGCTGAAGCTTGTTGCGAATGGGGTTTGGAACAGGAGCCGGCAGAACACTGGCAGATTCGTCGGTTTGCCCATCCACCTCTTCGCTGGCCTTTGCTGCTGCTGCTGCTGCTGCGGCGGCGGCGGCGTCTTGCATTCGCCGGTTTATCCCACGTAGGAGTCGCTGTCGACGCTCGTGGGCAGCGATTTGTCGTCCGTGGTTTCTTTTGTTGGTGCGAGCATAAAACCTCTTGACGAGCCGGTGTGCCAGTTCTCCCTGGACAGCAGGGGGGCTCAGTGAGTATAGATATACCACAAGAAACTTACAACTTGTGTCGAGTACGAGTCTGTGGTCCCCAAAGTCGGAATTACGGTTGGATAGTCGCCCAAGGAGTGATACTTGTACGTTGCGGTGTTCCAGCTCTTGCGTTGTTTGGTCGATGTAGGAGACTTCGAGGGTTTGCCCGTTGTTGAATTCTTTTGTGCCTCCCGTCGAGCCCGTCGTTTCGTCTCCGTTGGCAGTTCATAAGTAACGTAGGAGTTGCACGTTACCCGAATAAACCGACGTGCCATGGCTCCGAGTTCTGTAGTCACATTGGTGAAAGATTGGATCGTTGAGCTCGTGTGTAAGCGTAATTTGGCGTATGCGTGCCATGTGGCAAGAGTGAACCAAAGGTCAAGGAGAATTTCGTTGTGAGGCTCGGGCAAAAGGCCTTCCAATGCGGGCATCAAGCACTGGGTCGAAATTAATACAAGCAATATATAACCGTACACACCGCTCACCTGAAGGATATCCTCAAAGTCGCGAGCCGCGAGCTTCTTCATCTCGGAGACGTTGGCATGGAAGCGTCGTATAGTACTGCGGCCAAATGTCGGTATCTTGCGAAACCTTGGAGAATGAATATACACATGTGAAATTTCTTGGCCGGATACCAGGAAACTCACAGTTCGTCGAGCTTCCCGATTGCATCAACCGCATATGCCTGGAGGATCCGGAGTGTGTGGGTAAACAAGGACTTCACCACACCCAGCTCAACTTCATGGAGGAGGTCGGGCACAAACATTGAGAATAAGTTGAAGCCAAATGCCGCCAGCTTAGAAAAAGCGTTCTACAATACGATTAAGGATGTGTCAATGGAGCGGGATGAACTCACTCTGGTCGGGACCCAGGATTGCGGCTTCAGGTTGCTGTTAACTGGCGCACCCGCAACGAGATAGCCCTTCCCAAATATCCAACTCCGGACGCGCTCGATCTTGTCGCGCCACCCGCTGGTGTCTTCGCGGATATTTTTGCGGCGTTTCATGTCGGCCTTGGTACCCATCTCGGGGATTTGGTCCTTCTCTACAAAGCACCGCGGGCATGGGCAACCGCCGAAGTACTTGATTGTGGCGAGTAGAACCCTATATATAGCCCATCAGCACACACACCAATTGATACGGAAAATGACCAACTTCTCAGGGTAATCGGCACCATAGGTGAAGAACCGAGGAAAGACTCGTCGCTCGATCCCGTCGTAGCACTTGATGATTATTCCGTGCACGTACGCATGGATGAACTCGGGGGTGAGCAGGAGGTCCCAGACCGCGTGCATGAGCTCTCGCTTCAAATGCGCGAGAACATCCGAGGATGGGGCAATTCCAAATAGATTTCGGTAGAAGTCCTTGATCGAGTCCGGCAGCTTCAAAACAATTTATTTGCGAACTGCAATACAGAACAAGCACACACATACGGAAGGAAAATACGCCTGGTGGTACCCCGCATTGGCGGTCGGCTTTGCGCGTATGTACTTGGAGAGATTGCCGAAGAAGGTGTACAACGGCCACAGCGACGCATCACCGAAATTAGCTAGGTGCGTCGAGTCTGACCAGAACATGTAGGCCGCTATTATGGTTTCTAGATGAGGTTCATCGCCCCGAGGAAGCGAATTGTGTGCCTTGAGCATGGCGGAGGAGGTGTACATCTCCCCGTACACAACTTCGTGTCCTGGGGGTAGCGGCGGGAGTCCGTTCTCGTCGATTGTTGCGTCGACGTCGTCGAGGCTCGTGTCTGGGTTGTCTGGGTCGTGGGTGGGATCACGGCGACATTCGAATGGCGTGATATGGAACTGTGAGAATGCCGGACTTTGAAACGCCTCCGTCATGATGTCGAGGAGGGGACGGTAGAGGATTCCCGTGACTTCGAATTCCGCGGCATTCGCCTCTGGGACACAAACTTTCGGCGCAGGAAGCTTGATCTTGACCGACCCTGTTGACCATCCACTCGGAGGCTGTCCGGGAAGAGTGTTTGCTGCATCATCAAGCCGTTTGTTTTCCCGAGCAGCGCTAAACCGTTCAAGATGTCTCTTATCAAAATCCTCATGTAAGATGACATCCGTGATGAGTGAATCGAGTTCGGGGATGGATTTGAGATTCGATCCCGCATGGAACCAAGTCATCAAGCGAGCAACCGTCGAATTGAGAAAGGGAAACCAAGGGGCCGCGGATGCTGCATCGGGGGCAGGTGCAGTGGTCGTCGGAGTACTCGTGAGCAGCTGCGATGACCGACACAGGTCATCCAACGAGATTGAATCTTCGGGGTCGTGGGTCGGCCGGTTTGGGAAGACCTTGTATAGCCCATGGGCATTCGGTTCGGTCTTGACCCAAATTTGGCGGGGACTTTCATGGGGTGAGTCACCAAGAGGTTGTGGGTCGGGCTCGGGTTCCACTACTGGTGGTACGACGGGGGTGGGCGGATCGGGCGGATCATCGCGATATCGTGCGGGAAGCCGGGTGCGGCGGCGAGGACGTCCGCTGGGACCGGGGGGTAACGGGCTGGGGGCGCGTGGGATCTCAGTATGTACCTATCCGGGATATTAGATGAATTACACGTAGATATTCATGAAAAAATAATTTACTTCGTCGGCAAAATTTGGTTGTGCGTTAGCATGAGACGTATGATTTAGGGCCTCAGAGTCAAGTCGTTCCTGTTCTATCGCAGCAGCAGCTGCGGCGGAGTCGTTGAGTCGTTGTAGCTTGCCCTGGCATGAGCGAAGATGCGCAGCGAGCCCTCGCTTCCCGGTAACGGTTTTCGGACAGTAAGAACACCGGATCATCAGTACGGCCCAAAGAATAAATATAAAAGCAGTGCGAGGTTGAAGTTTCATAGAAGAGACACGCCGTAAGTTCCAGCAGCAGACGTAGTCGTCTTCGGTGCAAAGTGGATTGGGGCCGGCAGGGCGCGCGCTGCCAAATCTGGCCGAAAATGGGCTGGAGAGCCAAAGGCTGGGACCGGCCTTGAGAGGAAGAGACAAGTCCTGGGACACCCTGGCAAGGGGAGTCGGGGCTGGGAGGGCACTTGCAAGGGCCTTGCGAGATGCGTCCAAGCCCTCGAACGCGCTTGACAGCCCTTGTCAAAGTCACGAGGCCTGGCCAGTTTCGGACACTTTTGGTGATGTTGTATTTAGTCCTCACATCAAGCTCCAGGATACTAGAGGAAAGCCCTGTAGCGTATGGTCTGTCCCTACACGCAATTATTGACTCTGTAACATCGAGTTACGTAAGAGACGCTCGTTCAAATCGAGCCTGGGCCATAGAAGCTCGCCTAGAAGTTCTTTTCTTTTTTCGTACAACCGTGCCAACTACGGTTTGAATGTTCCCTCCGTAGCCACTAAGGAGTAGAAAAAGGCCTGGCAGCGGATGCTCTGCATCTGCGACCAATAGACAGGTAAGCAGTACATCTCAGGAGACGTTCGTTCGATCCGAGCCCTGGCCATAAGTCCGTGACAGATGGACTTTTCCTTCCCTGCATCCTCGCATCCAATATTAATGTTCTCGGATGTCATTTGGTTTAATCTACACGAAATACAAACCTGAGGAAGTCAAGCAGGATTGTTTGTCCTCGGTCTATTGATCTCGACTACGTCAAGGTTGATTTGCAATGCTCCCACGAATTACCATGCACAAATCGGCGGAGATCCAACTTCGTTGCCCCTTTGGAAGATATCACCGCCGAATTGCGGGGAAAGTACAAGCCTTCCCGCAACTCAGGCGGGACCCAGAAGAGGCGCGCGCCGGACGGAGTTACCATCCATCCGTCTTCAAGTCTAATGTCGTCCTCCAATGACCCAAAGGATCTCGTCATCTAGTTTGATATGTTTTAATTAAGACTGAGGAGAGGCACCTGAAAAAACAATCACCTCCCACACGCGAATCGTTTTATCGCGAGACCCTGAGGCGATCCTAGTTCCGTCCGGCGAAAAAGCGACGACGTTCACATAACTGCTGTGGCCGTGGAGCGGTCCAGCTACCATGCAACCCGTGTGCGCGTCCCACACGCAGATTGTGTTGTCTCGGGATCCAGACACGATCCGGGTCTCGTCTGGCGAAAATGCGACTGATGTCACCCAATCCCGATGGCCGTCGAAGACCGCGACAACATCCATGTCTCCGGTCCAGGTATCCCACAGGCGCAACGTGCAGTCGTGCGACCCAGATACGATGCAGGCACCACTCTCCGAGAATGCCAAGGCGGAGACCCGCGCCGTGTGTCCGGAGAATGGACCAGCAATGCATTCGCCAGTTCTGGCACACCAGACTTTGACCGTACCATTGGTATACCCTGACACAACACGCTTAGCGTCGGCGGACACAGAAATAGAGACAACCAAGTCATCAAGGGGCCCAAAGAGGAGCAGTCTCGTCTCGGTATCCCAAATGCAGAGCTTCGGGCCGGTTGCGACGAGCTTGCAGTCCCGCGAGAACGCTAAACAGTGCGTAAATTGGGGTACAAACATGTGCGTTGGGAAGCGACGCTGCACCAGGATTTGATCAGGCCATGTATCCCAGACACCAAGCGTGTTGTCGTAGGATCCTGATAAAATATGGCGGGAATCAGGGCTGAACGCGACGGATATTACCCAGTCTTTGTGCCCTTTGAACGGTTCACCAAGAAGATCTTCGCCTGTCCGGGCATCCCAAAGCCGAACTGTAGCGTCCACCGAGCCGGAGGCAATCTCTGTGCCGTCGGGAGAGAACGCGAGAGAGACGACTTGACCCCTGTGACCAGGAAATTTAGGTTGAGCATTTGTCGGCGCCGTGGCTGAGCCAGCCCCAAATGGGCTTACGCAGCGTAATGTCTGAGGGAACAGCGGGGAATACTGCTTGTACACACTCGATCCCCGCCGGCAGAAAGGCAACGCCGACAGGTAGATATGCGGTACGCTTTTCTGGATAACGGGAGCAAAACCTTCCACGAATTTTAACGCATCCGCGACAAAGATTTCAAATGTTTCGTCACGTCCCTGCGGAAATTGGACACTGGATCGGCAAGTTACGACGGAGGAGACTCACGTGGATATATTCTCCAATAACCGTAAGTACGTCTGATGCAACCCATACCTGCTTCAGGAGGCTGAGGACCTCTAACCAATACAGGAATCGGGTGTTGAAGAACTCTTTCACCTCGGCAAATACATCCGAGTCAAATTCGCCACGGTGGAGCCCATTGGCCCAGTAACGGCATATATTTGCCAGCAGAGGAGTTATACTCGCTTCTATATCCTCAGATAAGCGGGGAACATCGGCGTTGAGGATATGAGAGTTCCCGAGGTCACAAATGTTGAAACGAAGCTTGTCTTTGAGAAATCTCAGGTATGCCAAGTGAAGTATTCGATTGTGTTTCTTGGAATCGATGAACCATGGTCGACGGGGCAAGTGACTGTGATCCATAAGATAAGCGCCCAAGGAGGAATGCGCTTGAGTGACGTCCCACTTCCACCGCAATATGCCACTGAGCGCTTTTAAAATGCCGCTGGATCTCCCTGGCTCCCACTTGAGGAGCGAATCGATTTCTCCGTCTGTCAACCGCATTTTAGCGAGCACGACGGTGCCCAATACGGCACACGCGTCTTGGCTGAACACGTCGTCGTTCCATGGTCCGGCATTGGCCAACACTACACTGTATAGCTCGTTCAAGTCGAACTTTCCGGCGGGCTTGTGGTGCAATAGCGTCTCGAGACGGTGATTCGGATCCACGGCGTTTGAAATGAATTCGGTCGCGGTTGAGGCCCAAATGAAGAGACCATTAGCAAGTGCTACTAATTTTTGTATTCGCTCCCGGCCGGGCCAGTGGGGATCATTATTGGATATATTGCGGAGTCGGTGGGTGATATAACACAGCACATCCATAGTAGTGGATTCCGCAACATCGAGGCAGATCCTCGTAACACCGACTGTACGGCTCAATGTCTCTTCGATGTCGGGCACTGAGCGGCTAGCAATGAGGAATCGAATCGAGAGGGGAAGGTCGGAGAAGATCTTCGGCAGCAGGTAGAGCAAGCTCTGTCGGGAGCGCGCATCCCCGCACACGTCCAGGCCATCTAGGATGATGACAATCGGCCCACGGATGCGATGTCTAGCATTCATGAGATGTCTAGCATCCATGAGGGGAACGCGCAGCAACTTCTCGTACTGTGTTTGAATGGGGGCATTCACGATACCGGGGTTGGCAGCGATCGCGTCGAATATGGCCAGTTCCAGGTGAGCGTTGCATCGTCCCAGCCAATATGCGATCGTGGGGATGACGGTGTGCGGACGGCTCCAATGGTCAAAAAACAGAGCGGCCCCGAGACGGTTCAGACCGAGAAGATATTCGAAGAGGCTCGTTATGATAGTAGTCTTGCCGGAGCCTGCGAAACCGTAGAGCCAAAGCATGTTGCTCCTCTCTAACGGTGTGGTGATCCAGTTCGTTATCGTCTGCAACACATCATGACGTGTTCCGGGCGAGCACGGACTTTGCAGGGGCGACGACGCATCACAGGGATTGAGGGTATCGAACAGTGCGAAGGCAGCTGGGTTAGAAGCTGAGCTTATTTCAGCACCATGTGAGAGATACTCACGTTCTGCGTATACGTCGTCCAGCTTGACTGTCTCCGTCGGTACGAACACATGCTTGGCGACTACCCCCGTATTCAAGGGCCTCGCGAGCTTTTCAAAGGCGAGACGCAGGTCGTTGATTAGGTTGTCCGCGTCAGGCCAAACATCAGTCGCCGACAAATGAGAGTATTCACTGAACCCGCATCCAATGTAGTCTCCGATAAATATTGCACATTCCGCAGTCTGTTTGACCGCGTCAAGCAGAATGTCGTGCTGCTCTGACTTGGGGGAGATGTAAATCGAAGCCATCGTGTCCGCGAGTTGAAGCAGTTTTTGGTCGATCCTGAGGAACACGCTTGCGACTACGGCCTTTATAGTAGCTGAAGATCAAGACGGTGTCTCGTGATCAATAAAAATGAATAATTCACCTCCTCCGCGGCTAAAAAGACGTGTCGTGCGGTGCTGGCGTACAGATATATCTGAAAGCCCGTGTTAAGTGGAGCCCTGCATTCGGAGAACATGCCCCACCTGAGCATTTACGTCGGGCATGCGAGTAATCTCTTGGAGCTTGGGTATTATATCCCCCAGCACAGTCATAAAACGACGTGCAGAAGCTAATGCAGTTCCGGGAGCAAAGTGCACGGTCAAAATTCCGACTGGTTCGGGCGCATTATGGCTGGTGGAATAGAGGTCGAGTCCTACGGCTAATTGCAAGGTGAAGTAGACGAAATCAAATAAGCTGCGGATGTCTTGCCTTTCCCTTTGCCTTGCGCAGAGTCAGCCAAGTCGATCAGTTCCATGACCTGAATCTCCGCCGTGCCAATGCGATGGGGTGACTTTCCCGTCGGATTTTCGTGGAAAACCTCGAAAGCGATTGTTGACGACAGAGACAAGCGGTTACGGGATCTGGTTAGAAGTTTCAAATACGCCAAGATATGGCTTCATGGAGCGACTCACAAGGTCACAACATGGAACCACTCGGTGGCGAGTTGTTGCGGGGATGTAGCCGTCCGGAGGAGCGTTACTTTGCCGACAGAGGTCTCGACGTAGAGACTGGGGATCTTTGGCTCGAGGAACCCAGGGCTCCAGCGTATTCCGGATACACTTTGAACTAGGTGAAAGGTCTGAGGATAAGAAGTGATTCCCGATAACGACGAAGCCTACTTTGTAGAATGCAGGGATCCGACATGGCTGTGGAAGACAAGCTGGATACCAACTGCCGTTATGATGAGTGTCATCAAGATACGAGCCCGTCGGACTATTATAAGCCATCCGAGTACGCGTGTGCTAAATCAAAGAGAGAGAGCAGGCTCGAGGTGATGCACAAGGCTCAGCCTCTCACTGTCTCAGGTTGTCAGGCTGAGGCTGACGGTTGGTCACTCTGAGATTGCTCTGAGACGTCACAACTCGCAACTTGAAGCGCTGGCAAAGTGCCGGACAGAATTGGGCATCAGTACAATGAGGTTAGAAGAATGGGGGCACGGTGTAATTGCGCAATTTCCCCTTCCAAAACAGACGCAGATGAACGCAGTGCGCTGGCAACCAGCGCGATAGGCACGTGTACGTCAGGTGATGCGCGCGTGGAGGATGAGATGCCAAACAGCGGCAAAGCATGTCGAAGCCATACGGAGTCCTTGAAAGCGAGCAATACTTTACTCCAGACGGAAGTGCACATACCTACTCGTGCAGCTCTGAGGTTCAGCCAGATTTACTCTTCTAAGTTCCCGTACAATGCCAGGCATATTGGGAGACTTACATGATATCGTTACATATCTTTACAGTTCATACATAACGGCCATTCTTGTACAATTCGAGTCTCGACCTGGGTTTCCAGTCATCTCCTTATAAAAGGCATGTCTTATTGCGCTCGCTTGATCTTCGTCTTTTCATTATTAGTTGGGGCTATCATACCTGCGCAGTCCGCGACCATATGATGCTCTGGGACTCGTTGGCTGGATAACCGACCGACACAAAATGAAAATACCTTCATCATCCGGGCGTGAGTCGAGTGACCGAGGGCTGCAGAATTCATCGAACTGGAACTGCATGCAGGTGGGGACGATCCTCCGGACTACGAGCTTGGGTAGATTATCATTTGATTAACCGAGAATAAAAATGGTCCATAAGCCCGACATAAGGCCCGGGCTCGATTCAAACAAGCACATTCTGCACAACTGGTTGATGTCATTATTATTGGGTGCAAGCGCCGGCCATCCGCTACCGGCCTTGATCCTGAAAACCTGGTTAAGTTCACGTCCTTCGTTGGCTCCGAACGAAAAATATGAACTGAATCAAAATATGGCCCAGGCTTGAGTCTAACGAGCGATCCCCGCGAATTCTAGACACCTCTGTTTTATATATTCTCATGTCATAAAAGAAGGAAAACGGTGAGTGCCAGGGCGGGACCATCCGCTACCAACCTGACCAGGTATCGACCTCTCGAGTTGGGTAAAATGTTCGCCTCCCCCAAAAAAATAAACGGCGAGACAAACACGTCATGGCTGAAGCCCGAATCGAACGAGCTCATCCTGCAGAATCGGACTGGCAATAATCCATCGAGTGCAGTCGCAGACCATCCGCTACTAGCTTGGATCCGAATCTGGTTAACTTAGCATCGTTTTCTTCACTCGCGCGGACAAAGACTGGGTCTTCTCTGTCCCACGGGCCAGGCCCGAGTCGAACGAGCGAATCCTACAGAATCTTGCCAGAGAATTGATCCTACATGTAGAAGCAGGTGCGGACCATCCGCTCCGGGGCCTTAATCCAAAGCCCACAACCCTGGTTAACTTAGCATGAATATGTTGAGTGAAGAATGAACAGAAGAAAATCATCGACAAAATGGCCGAGGCTCTTCATTTGAAGGAACGTCCTCGTAGAAATACAGCCTCGGTTCTTTTCATTGACTGCAGGCGCGGACCTAAGCAGCCTACGTACTGGTTTAGGGAAGATAGTTCGGCTCACAAGTACTGAAATTCGTTTTTGGCCACGGCCTAGGCTCGAATCGAGCGAGCGTCCCTGTGGAATCTTAATCCCTGGTATTTACTAATTGAGTGCAGGTGCGAACCGTCTGCTACCGATATCAAGCATTTCCCTAGTTAAATTATCATGCATGAGTTGACGGATGAACTGCGTGGAATTAAAGCTCAAGAACGAGTGAGCTTGGAGGCCTAGGATTTCGTACGAACGCGGGGTCATTCAGGCTGCGGCTTCACACTACGAAAGCGCATCAGCGTTGGTCAGAGTCCTCATGGTAGGAGCAGGGTAGACATACCTGGCGTCTGCGTTCAGATCTTCCGCGGAGAGCCATTGAGCGCGAGCGCGCGGTCGGTCAACTTCCGCATTTTCCATGAGGAAGTGCCACAGGTGCCGCAGGGCGCGCAGCGCTACACTCAATGCGGGAGCTAGAAGTGAAGTCGATGAGAATGAACTAGGATAAAGGGGAGAGATCGATACGTACCTGGAACGGTCCTTCGTGTGCGGCGTGCCGATCCGCTTCCGTCTTTTTGTAGCAGGTTGATTATGACGGCGAGGTTGCGGCATCGGCTTAGCTGCAGGCTGAGTATATATACCCGGGCTGGAGGCGAAGGCGCCGCCATCTCGTCGTCGGCATCAGCCGCCGCCGCGATCGTGGAATGGGCGTCCTCATCCGTACTAACCCGCTCTCCCTGTTCTCGCTCACATTTTCCTCCTCGTCCTTTCACTGCAACCCCTGTCCCCAGCTCTCCCCGTCGCCCTCGGATCCCTTCCAACACTGATCCCCCCGCTGCCAACGCCACGCGCGCCCAACGCACGCCGCGTTAAGCGTGCGCGCCGGGCATCATCCGGTGGAGAAAAAATACGAGGTCACGATCACGTGTGACCCGCGTTCAGCAACGCCCAGGTAAGTCCTTGCTGTCCCGGTGTACACAGACGAAAGGAGTTAAAAGGCAGATGAAGACCTGCCAGCGGAGGGTCAGATCATGACGTCATCGAGCGCTTGATCGGGCGCCTAGCGCCCTCAATTCGAGCGCGTCTCGGGGCGGATATCGATAACCGCCAAGCTGCAAGGTGGAGCCCGAGCAGCAGCACCCGACGGACCCATAGCGGTAACGCATATAGAGTCAGGACTTAATTAATATTGTATCTCGTCAATTATGCTGCTGCTTTAAACAATTCGAGGACGACGCAACGACGACGACTATTCGACGGCTGCGTCCCACGCCCACACCGGAAGGAACGTTCGCCTTGCGCCCTCGTCGAACTCACCTCGGATCCTCCGCAGACACCGCGACCCGCACCGTACTAGTAGGCTCCGTAGACGCGGTGCTGACAGTGCGCGTATCCCTCGCATCGTGCGCCACCCCTGGATTCTTTTTGGTTCACCACCTTCAAGTTTTCCCACGTTGTTCCTGACCGCCATTACTGCCCCGCTCAACCCTCGCACAGGCCACAACGCTAGTGGGCGATCCAACCTTCATGCGCTTGAGGCTCATTTTCATGCACTCGCGAGGTCCGATGGAGGTGCGTCACCTTCGCTCGTGCTTCTTTCATTTCCCGCCGGCGTGCTGAGTGGCCTTCCGTTGGTAGCACGCGATGGGGCGCCGCCGACGCTCTTTGAGGACTCAAGGACTCCTTCCCGTCTATGATGAACACTGACGAAGTGGAGGCTATAAATCAACGTTTGCGATATTTAATTCAACTCTCGCTGCGCGCGTTCTCAAGGCAAACAGCCACGTTGAGCGTCTAGCTTTTCGCCTCCAAATCCAGCGATTAACGAGTCCCCGGGTCCTCATTCGTCTTAACTTCTTTTTGTGTTATCCCTCTGGATTCTAGCATCCCACGGAATTTCCGTTCTTTTAATTGTCCTCTAATCAACCTCGCGGAAAGACGAAGAGGGCCTGGTGGCGGGAGATCCGCACCTGCACTGGGTATTTAGCAGAGTCTTGCAGACACAAGCCAGGAACTTGATACAGTACAGGTGCGGACCATTCGCTATTGCGCCTTGCGCCTTCACCGGCGACCTCGGTGAGGATAGCAGTTGTTATGCGGTTAATTGCTTAGGGGAAAGAAGAAGACAAAACAGCTTCGCTACCTGACGATCCATAGCGCAGTTGCCAGGCTCGATTAAACCGAGCGACTCCTGCCGGAACGTGATCCAGAACAGGCGCGGACCATCCGCTAGTGACCCACGAACTTGATGAAGAACTGGGGCAAATTTCCTTAGCGTCGCGGGAAAAAGTCATCTTGGCACCCGCAACGGCCGAGGCCCGATTCGAACAGCTCGGCTGCATAAGGTTAGCGATCTGGGGAGGAGGTGCGGAAACCATCCGTCGCGGCTACCATACGTTGCCACCTAATCCACGATCCTTGTTAGGAGAGCAGGTAAATTGCATTTTTCCACCGCCAAGAAAACAAAAAGCTTGAAACAGTGAACTGCCTAGGCTCGGGTCGAACGAGCCGCTCATGAATAATGCCAGTTATCAGCGATTGCAAGCGCCACTGGGGTTTCCGCTACGGGGCCTTTCTATGCAACCTGCGAAAATGATAAACTGAGGCAAAATTCTCACCGGGTGAAGTAAAAAACGACCCGAATTCCCTCTCATGGCCCAGGAAAAAGTCAACTTGACACCCGCAACGGTCGAGGCCCGACTCGAACGAGCCATTCCTGCAGCTCGGCTGCGTAAGGTTACCAATCTGGGGAGGAGGTGCAGAAACCATCCACTCCCAGGCCATTCTATCTAACCTACGAGCCTTGTTAGGATAACAGGTAAATTGCATTTTTTCACCGCCAAGAAACCAAAAAGCTTGAAATAGCCCCAGGCTCGAGTCGGACGAGCCACTCATGCATAATGCCAGTTATCGCCGATCATAGGATGGAGGTGCGGAAGCCATTCGCCGCTGCAAGTGCCATTGGGGTTTCCGCTGCAGGGCCTTTCTATCCAACCTGCGAAAATGATTTGAAGATAAGATTTCTGAGCCAAATTTCTCACCGTGCGAAGTAAAAAAAACGATTCGAATTCCCTCATGGGCCAGGCTCGAATCGAATGAGCGATCCCTTTCTGAGAACCTAGCCAAGCCGCCATTTAAATTATAAATTTCTCGGCGTGGATGAAATAAAAGTCTCCTCGCTCCTCCATAACCCAGGCTCGATTCGAACGAGGATCCCGCGCACAGCTCGTCGGCTCAATTGATGGAGAGCAGGCCTAAGTGGAAAATTCCGCTCCCAAGCCGCCCTCCCCTCCCCTCTCACTTCGTTACGCATGTCCTTCTACCGTAATTTCCGCGAAGGGAAAACAAAGTCAGTCGGTGTAATCAAATGGCCTAAGCTCGATAGTTCTGCAGAATCCAGGGGACCAAACAGCGTTCATTAGATGCATGAGTGGACCATCCACTACTGAGCCTTCCTCTGGAACCTGCCAACCTTGTTACGATAGCATGCTTGTCACAATTTCCTTACCGTCGAGAAATAAAACAGTTGTTGCTGCCAAGCATGGCCCAGGCTCGATTCGAACGAGCATCTGAATAACTCTTCCTGAATCCCGGGATGTGGAGCAGACGCAGACCCTCCGCTCCTGGGCTGTGATTCATATTCTGAGGGGATTTCCTTACCGCGGAGGGAAAATGGATAACCACACCATCAAATTGTGACCCAGGCTCGATTCCAACGAGCGAGTCCAGCGTAATGCGGTTGATGAAACGATTAGATGTAGGAGCGGAAACCATCCACCACTGGCCTTTCATCTAATTTGCAAACTTCCTTAGGATCGCATTTCTAATTTCTGACCGTTGAGCTGCTGATGGTAATAGACTCTATCTCAATCAGTGAGTGCAGCCACGGAGCCGTACGCTACTGGGCCTTGGATTTAACTGCGAGCGAGGGCGGCCCGTAGGGCCGAGCGAGCAGAGTAGAGACCTGAGAGAGTGGAGTACCAGAGAGAGAGGTGTGCGTGCGGGACCACTACGAAGGTAGCAACGTTTCGTCTAACGACTCATCAGGTGGCTGTGTCCCTTGTATACCTACGGGATTTTGTTTGGTAGCGCTTTGGGCGCTAGACATGTACAATAGCCGTTGAACAGAGTCGCGGAATCTAAGACTCGACGCGCTTTCCTCTGGACCTCAACGTGTTGCTCCGCTACGAAGTTCTCTCTCTGTCGGGACTGGTACTCAACCGACTCGGATTTATTGAACAACGAAGAAAATACAAGACTTTCCCATTTCGACCGCCGCGCAACGCTGAGGCCCGGTCAAGGGTCCAAAATTGCTTGCGCTAAACGATACTTGGGTGCTTTCTGTCTGTAGCAACACTTGTGCTAAGACCGGCTGTCTCGGAATAAAGCAACATCCGAATATATTTTAATCTCAGTACATTTTTTCAAATCCGAAGTCTGCGCGAGCTGTAGCGACCCGAAGGGGAGCGGAGGCGAAGCGCAGATGAGGATGAGAAAAAAGAGAAGAAAACATTCGGTGCTAATTACCCGTAGGCTGCTTTGAAGGTGTCACGATTGTGTTTATTCAATCGGTCGCCCAGCGCAGGTGGTTTCTTGTACGATGCCATGAAGTGAAATTCTGGGTATGCCACCCCGAATTCCGTCCAGGCATCGCCCAACTCGCGCCAGATGGGGGTGAAATTAATCTCGTCCCATACTGGATTATGGGTCAACTTGAGGACATGAAGTTCAGAGTCGCCTGCGACTGCATCGTTTGACGCGCGAGGTTTGAGCGCTGTTGGGTTGGAAACTTCGTTAGGATAGCATTTGTCTGGGGATCGCCCCGCCGTGAAAGAAAAAAAGCAAGTATCGAGCGCATGACCCAGGCTCGAATCGAACGAGCGACCTCTGCTGCATTGATCTTTGAAACTCCACCATTAATTGTAGCAGGCGCGACTCGAGCCCGTCAATCTCGATGACGAACTTGTTCAGGACGGTGCGGCACTCGCGCACCGCCGCCAGCGCGAAAAGGTCGTTCGCCGCGTGCGAGGCTGTCTCGAGGAGGTTTCCCGCTCCATCGAATATGGCACATCGACACCACCAGACTGCGAAAAGTCGATGGTCGGCACGGAAGATTTCATTCGTGCTGCAGGTGGTGGGGGAGGCAGGCGAAGAGGAACACGCTGAGGTAGCAAATGTGGCAGTGAGCACAATGAGCTGGTGAACTGCTGATGGCCCCCGGAATTGGGACTCCGACTGATAGGGGCCACCCAAATTTAGCCTGGCGGGTGACTGAGGCATAGAAGGATGAGACGTAGCGACTTCGCCTTTTTTTAATTCGAGGGTGCTTGACAGTGACACGTGTGAGAGGCACAGTAAAACCTCGTGTCAGGCTTTTCTTAGAAAGATATCCCTTAAGAGCGAAGGTGAGTGCTCGCCGATTTTTCGTACACCTTATCAAAGTAGCCCATCCAACATCAAGTGGCCGATCGGTTCCGAGGAGTACTCACTCATCGAGTCTCACTCGCATGTCTTCATTGATGTTGCGGACTTTTGACTGATCTCGGATGACAGCTGGAATGGAAGTAGGTTCGGATATCAGTCCAAGTATTGGTGGCACAATCGGAGATATTACAGCGCCGGCGCGCGTATTCATTTTAAAAGTTCGGCTGGAAACGCCAGGGTTCGAATTTTAAACTGCCAAAGAAATGACAATCGGCCGGAATCGGATGATTCGGATCTAGGTCATGTCCGACTCACTGCCACCCAATTGCCGCATATCATACTTCTTCGCTTGTTACACCCGGATACTGTCCTCAGTGTCTTCCCCCCACTCATCGATGTCGCTCACAATCAACCAAATCAAGAAGAGATGTCCTCGCTTTCGGATTCTAGTGCTCGGGCGACGGAATGCTGGAAAGACCACAATTCTCAACAAAATGTGTAAATCCGATGGCAGTGACTTGGAAATCATCGGTGTCAATGGGAAGAAGGTGACGAGTTCTGCTACTTCTTATATTCTTCTGGAAATTGACCATCATATCCAGGTGGATGCATCCATACTGGAGCCGAACCGCCAAGTGCGTGGCTGGTACTTGATTGGGCTTCGTCCTCATTCAGCAGTGACCATAGCGCGGAATGAGTGATATCGAGAATGAGATAACCTTCAAGAGCAACCCTCTCTTTGTCTTTCATGACTCACGGGGCATAGAAGCTGGAGCTGAGCATGAAAAGAATTCCGCACTCAGCACTGAGTATTTGTGGAATTTTCTTGAGAAGCGCTCCGAGACAACAAGCCTCCGGGACCAGGTTCATGCCATATGGTATGTGGAACTAGACCCCGGCCGCTAATACTCACCTCCATCGAGGTTTTGTATTCCGATGGACAACCCAAGAGCCCCAAGTCCCGAATTTGAACTCGCATTTTTCAATGCAAAACGTTCGCCAGGTGAGTATTTATTTATTTATAATGATTGAGTCTAGACTACCTGACTCTGCATAGTCCCTGTCATTGCAGTATTCACCAAGTTTGAGTCACTACTTGATGAGGCATATGATAACCTTCCTGAGGACGATGATTCAAGTGATGCAGACAGGGACGAGAAGGCCCTCAAAGTGGCTCAGTCAAAATTTAATGCAACCGTCCTGAAAGCAATTCAAAGCACCACATATCCACCAAATGAGGTTGTCCAGCTTCAGAGTGCGTCATTTTTTTGCTGACGGGCCAATCAGTTACCAGTAACTATTCCAGACTTAAATGAGGCAACAACTGAGTGTGTGGCTCTGACCGAGAAAACATATGTGGCCATACAGGATGAAACCCTTTCGGACCTTTTTGCACTGGCACAAAGAAATTCTCTCACCATTGGAAACCAGAAGGTGTTCAAAATGATACTGTAAGTGCATTTACTGAGATGCAAGAGAACATAATTGTTGATATGGACAAGCCGAGAAACCCAAGGTTGGAGGCAGCGGATGGGAATAGACAACACCCAAATAATTGAGAGTGTCTACAAATATGTACAGGGCTATATGCCAAGCTGGAGAGTGGTGAGTTACAATTTATTTCGGTTGAATGTGCCCGGTTCAACTCCCTGCTGATGTTTTATGACATGCAGAATGTGAGTGCTGCTTGGTGTTTGTTGTGCCATTTTAACAACTGTGGGTTCCATTGTACATAGTGTGTGAGTGCACCTTCTGTCACCTCCACTGTCCTGCTTGCTGACATGTTCACCCTTCCATTGTTTGGAGGATGTGAGTGCACCTGCTGTTGCCTGAGCAGTCCTGCTTGCTGACAGGTCTGCTTTTCCACCACACACAGCCTGTGAGTGGACCTTCTGTCACCTCTGCAGTCCCACTTGCTGACATGTCTGCCTTTGCACATAGCATGTGAGTGCACTGTCTGTCACCTCCATCGTCCTGCTTGCTGACAGGTCCACCTTTCCACCACATGCAGCTTGCAAGTGCATCCTCTATCGCCTCTGTAGTCCTGCTCACTGACAGGTCTACCTTTCCATCACACACAGGGTGTGAGTGGACCTTCTGTCACCTCTACAGTCCTGCTTGCTGACAGATCAACCTTTACACTGCACACAGGATGTGAGTGCACCTTCTGTCACCTCCACCATCCCGATCGCTGACAGGTCCATCATTCCACCACATAGGATGTGAGTGGACCTTCTGTTGCCTGGGCTATCGCACTTGCTGACATGTCCACCTTTCCACCACACACAGAATGTGAATGTACCTTGTGTTGCCTCAACTGTCCTGCTCACTGACATGTTCACCATTCCACTGGACACAGTATGTGAGTGCACCGTCTGTTGCCTCCACCATCCTGCTTGCTGACAGGTCCACCTTTCCACCACATGCAGCTTGCAAGTGCAACTTCTGTCGCCTCTTTAGTCCTGCTCACTGACAGGTCTGCCTTTCCATCACACACAGGGTGTGAGTGCACCTTCTGTGGCCTGGGCCATCGCACTCACTTACATGTCCACCTTTCCACTGCACAAAGCCTGTGAGTGCACTTTCTGTAACCTCTACCATCCTGCTTGCTGACATGTCTGCCTTTCCACTGCACACAGGATGTGAGTGCACCTTCAGTCACCTCCGCTGTCCTGCTCACTGACATGTCAACCTTTCCACTGCACACAGCCTGTGAGTGCACTTTCTGTTGCCTCTGCTGTCTCACTTGCTGACATGCCCACCTTTCCATCGTGTGCAGACTGTGAGTGCACTTTTGGTTGCCTCCACCATCCTGCTTGTTGACATGTCCACCTTTCACTGCACACAGCCTGTGAGTGTACCTTCTGTAACTTCTGCTATCCTGCTTGCTGACATGTCTACCTTTCTGTTCTGTACAGCGTGTGAGTGCACCTTCTGTCGCTTCCACCATCCCACTCACTGGCATGTCCACCATTCCAGTGGGTGCAGGATGTGGATACTTTCCACAGCTTGTGTTATACTGCTTGCTCAACTGCTTCATAGTATGCTGCAGAAGATTTCTTACCTGATTTCGTGACTTGTCTAGTACCTCATATCCTCTCTGTTCCTTAGTTATCCTAACCAATGCTCTTAGTTCGGAAAGTCAAGTGGCATTATCACCGATCTTCCACGTTACCTCTCTATTGCCATTGGTGTGTATTCCCTATTACTGTATTATATCTGCTGCTCAAGCTGACTACATCCAGTTGCCTGCATTGTATTCGCATCCACTGCTGAAAAATCACAAAAGCCTCACACTCTGATCAACCATACCATCCAACTACTCAAGAACAGGCCGGATTTTGTGTCATCCATCAAAACAGCTGTTCAGGATGTGCACTCCGAATTTCCCAAGGAAGTTGATCGTGACCAGCTTGTTGGTCGGCTTGCGGAGATTGTGATGAAGAATGTTGATAGTTTGCGCAGACTGTAATCTTTGATATTGCTAAGATTTTCAAATGTAGCTCCCTGGGTTGGAAGATTTTGTGGTAGAAATGCACACACAAACATTGTTTTGATTACATTGAAGCAGCAGCTCAACAAGAAATGTGATCCTAAGGAAGTTTGCAGGTTAGATGAAAAAGCAGGGTCTGTACCTACTCCACATCCCGGTCTTCAGGAAGAGTTATGCAGATGCTTGTTTGAATCAAGCCTGGGCCATGCCTGGTAGCAACAATTGTTTTATTTCTTACCGGGAAGAGACAAAATGTCACCGGAGTGCTTCCCATGGCCCAGGCTCAATTCGAACAAGCAACTCCTGCAGAAAGGCTCAACACTCGGCAATGTGGTGCAGGTGCGGACCTTCTGCTGCTAGGCCATTCCTCGCATCTTTGTGAACTTGGTTAGGAAAGTATTCATCCTGGGGCAATTTTTTATTCAGTGCAGGCATGGAAACCCTCTGCTACTGAGCCTTCCCAGGGCCCCAGTGGCCCAGACAAGATGTGATTGAAGATTGTGCACTGCGACAAGAGAAAAAATTGGTTCAATCATTACCATAGCCCAGGCTCAATTCGAATGAGCGCTCCGGCATTGATTCCTGTTCACTTCGGAGATGTAGAGAGCAGGTCGAGGCCTGCCTTTACAGCCTACAAACTTGGTCAAGATAGCATCTTCAAGTTTAGAGTGATTCCTCAGTGCGCCAGGAAAAAAAAAGTTGACACTTAGCAATGGCCCAGGCTAGACAAGCCACTCCTGCCTCGGACTCTTCTTCTTGATTCAACAATTGAGACCCTCTGCCACTGGGCTTTTAAGTTCTACCCAACCCGCAAACTTGGTGAGGGGTGCATTTCTAACAGAATTTTCTTACTGTTTTCTCACATGGCTTAGGCTCGACTCGAACAAGCCCATCCTATTGATCGCAAAGATTTGTCCATATCGAGAGCAGGTGTGGACCATCTGCTACTGTGCCTTCCTACTTAACCTGTGAATTTGGTTCAGATAGCATTTTTGCTTGGGCAAACTGCATGAAGAAAAAGACCAGGAGGGATATTTTCCATGGCCCAGGCTCGATTCGAGTCCCTAATACCTGCCAACTTGGTGAGGATGGCATTTTTACTGGCAAATTTCTCACCTTGTAAAGAAACGAAAAAAGATCACTGCAAACACCAATTATGGCCCATGCTCGATTCGAATGAACGACTCTTGCAGAAGTGATGCTATTACAGGCGACATGGAGGGTATAATACAAGCGGGACGAGCCTTACACTTCTTGGCGCAGTTTACTTAGATGAGTTGGTGAGACATGGGGTAAGCATGGCTCGAGCTAATCACAGTGGTTGTAGTGGTTCAAGATAAAAGTAGCTATTGGCATAGTACAGAATACAGTGACTTAAATACTACTGAGATACGGGTGAGTCATATGGAGTCGGGACTGAGTCATTAAATAGAACATGCTAGATAAATCTACATACTGTCAGATTGTGCTCCGGGCTGTGCTAGTTAGCCAAGAACACTCGGCCGTCCACCTATATAGAATCCTTTTCGGGAGACGAGCGCGGTGATCCTGGGGTTGCCACCGTGTGATACGTATGGTCCGCACATGCGTTCGCTGCACGGCCGTCTCATCAGCGCACAAATTCACGAAGAAAGCAAGGGAGCTTACCGTCCGGCCCCCGCCGCTTCACCAGACCCGCCGCGAACCCGAGGAACAGCGCCCAACCCGAGGAGAACATGCTGAGCGTGGCGACGAGGACTGCGATGAATGCCGAGCCGGGGCTCTTCGCGCGCTGGAAGCGGCACAGGTACACGCCGTCCACAACCGCGGGCCCCGGCAGCGTCAGCGGGAGCAGGCCCGTCAGATTGTACTCCGCAATGACGGCGGGCGACTGATTTGCCGCGTAAGACGGGTCGCTCACGAGCATCGCATACAGAAACGAGTCGCTCGGGAGCTGGGCCAGCGTCTGTGGGAAGGACGACTCGATCGCCGCTGGGATGAGGGACGTGTTGAGGAGGAAGTTGTTCGGCGCGCGGTTGCCGAGGTCGAGGCGGACGGTCGCGTACGCGCTCTGCACGAGGTTCGCGATGATGCCCGCCGTGTTGTTATCCACGAGCGGCTGGTTGAAGGCGCTGATGGGGTCGCCGGCGAAGTAAGAGGCTATCCCTGGTTTTGGCGCTCCGGGGTTGAACTCGAACATGCTGGTGATGTTCACCGGAGGAATTTGGAGGGCACAGGGCGCGTCCGGGCCGAAGGAAGCGGGGCACCACGGGTAGTCCGCTTGGAAGGAGATGACGGTCGGGAATGAACCGTTGGTGAGTGTGCCTAGGTCGAGGACACGCACCGCGAAGTCGCTGGCGCCGCCAGCCGTGACGGCGTCCAGTACCTTGCCCCGCGCGTCGACTGTCGCGTTGAATTTGCCGCGATTTTTCAGCGCTTTTTGCACGCCAAGCAAGCTCCCGTACTTCCCGGCCAGCGTGGATTGCGGCCAGTCCGTCCGCAGGGTGACCTCGTAATTGTCTCCCTGAGCGATTTGGGCGTCGTCCGCGCGGCACGAGACAATCACGGTAGAGTCGATGACGAAGGTATTGGCATCGCCATTGACGTAGAGCGAGGTAATGTCGCAATTGTCGAGCGTCCAGCCCTTATACGCAAGGCCGGAGTCCCCAGCGTTGGCCGTGTCGATCGATGCTATCGTGTATTGAAAGAGCGTGTAATTCGTCGTGACCGTGTCGCCCAAACTCAGCAGGCGCGGATCGCAGAGCGTGCCAGCCTTGCGGGTCTGCATTGGCAGGAACTTATTGAACCAGTGCGACTGCGTTATGTTGAAGTCCGAGTCGAACCCGGTGATGGTCTCGTACCCCGCCAGGGCCGCTGCAAATAAGTCAGACCGCCATTTTTTTGCGACAGAAAGGTAGCGCACCGTTGATGGTGGCCAGGAACACGAGGACGATGAAGGCTCCAGCGAACACAACAGGCGCGAATAACCTTCCCGGGAAGACGCGCGTAAGGGGGTATTCGAGGGAGGGCATCGGTGGGGGCATGGTGAAGCGAGGGAGGAAAGGGCAGGCGGAAGGCGCCGCTCACGTACCGATTTCAAATCATTTCCTGGATCATGATGGGCGTCCAAGGAGCTGATACGCGGTCGGTCAATTCGGCTGGACAACGTCGGGCCAGTCATTGCTAGTCAGGGGCGGGGAGGTGGGACAGGCGGCGCAGGGAGCCATAGCAAACCCTCGAGTTCTCCTCTGAAAATGCTGGAAAAATACTGCAGGACTTCAGAGTTGCTAGAGCAATGCTTGAGTGTATGGAAGTGTATGGATCAGCTTGGGATCAGCGCGCCCAATGTGCGATCCGCGCTCGCTTAGCTATCTCAACATCCAATTCGTGCATATGCGATCCGCCCTCGCTTAGCAAGCAATAAATTGATAGGCACCTGAAACTGAAACGCACTGCAACCATATACATAACGCTACTGTTACACAGGAAAAAGATGTACATATACGGTGATTCGATATTTGAGCCATAGTGAGGTTGTAGAATCCAGTGAGCGAAGCGGGTAGAACATATATCACCTGAGAGGGCTGGATATATTCTGGACTCGAGTCTACGAACAATTAGTTCCCAAGTGAGAAAACAGCACTCTTAAACAGGAAGACAAGAGAGAGAGACCTGTGAGGCGCGTTGTGATGAACCGACCCCGAGCCGAATGTGACCTTCTCCCTGCAACTTCGCGAGCACGGAAAATCGAAGAGACGTAAGACGCGGTCCCATCGCCATCGCTATTCGTCCATCGCAAGTGAAATTGAACCCCAGGCTTGTATGGATATCAGGATCCTACTGGTGAAAGGGATTCAGGAAGGAGAAGCGAAGGAAATTCGTAAGCCTAACTATTGAGTCCAGTGCTTCACCGACTACGACGGCAGTCACCCGCCATGCCTTCTCGACCGAATTAGCATGCGTAGGTGGAAAGAAAAATGCAGTTACGTCCACGTTCATGGCGTCGAACGGGCGTCCTGCTGAAGTGGATAGCGAATATGCACAGCATGCAGGTGCGGTCCCACCGCTCTTAAGCAGTACTGAAGAACAGGTCCACGCCAAATACGCGTCGAGGGGAGGGGATGTCGGAGGTGCGTCTGCGTGAACATTCAGCGCGTGGTCAGAGTCAGAATTGCCTGGGATACTCCGAATTAAGAAAGGGCATAGACGGGAGGATGCATGTGTGGATTGTTCGGCGCGGAAAACAAATCAAAGCCGAGAAAATTTGAGCGAACGAGAATGGCTCTGGAAGGCGCGGAACTCCCGTCGATGGATTCGACACAACAGGCTGCGAGGGAGCGAGCGGGTGTACCACAATCAGCGCGAAAGCCTCTGGTGAATCCGCTTATATGCAGGTCAAGATGCGCGGGATATACGAAAGGCAGCCAAAAGTGCAAGGCGTTCATTATTCCGTGAACTGGAACCCAGAGTGTACGCAGCGTTATGTATCAAACATCCTCGATAGAAGCCGGCTGGGCGCGACAAGAAGGTGGATGCACATTGAGGATACGGACAGCTAGTCGGTCCAATGCACCAGATGGGGAGCGGTATGCGAAATAATATGGGTAAGGCTGCGGGACAACACCCACAAAGGGAGAGCGGATTCCGAACTGCGGAGAAGGAAATTCGCGGCACAGGTAACGACAACGAGTCGTCGCGCGGAGTGCCTACGAATGGCGTCCGTGCAGTATGTTGCCGATCGAGCGAGCTGGATTGAGCCAAGGAACTTCCACCAGGTTTGGAACCCGCAGGAGACAAGGCTGCCGCAATTGCGTGGAGGGAGAGGAAGTGTGTCAGACGGATTCACGACTCCATTAGCAGCGAGATTTCGATAGGTTGTGCGCGCTTGACTGAGTGTTCGGAGCGCTGCGGCGCCAGGTGTCAGATATCGCAAACTGCGTCACTGCGAGAGTTGCTGCGCGGGGCTTCCTCGAGTCGGCTTTAGTAGAGTGCGGCTACACCACAAACCAGGGTTTCGGTGTGAAGTGAGGTTGTCGAGCTCCCGCTGTCGACGAAAGAAATCGGTTCATCGGGGGAAGACAAGCCGTGTGCCGCACTTCGGCACCAGCATGTGATGGCAGTGATGGGGCCACGACAAAGCCAAATCTCGGGTTCTCCCGGACCAACTTCGCGCGGTGTGCCAGTGGAGCGTTCGCTTCACCAGTTTTTGCGGTCCTGCGGTCGTTCCACTGATTCTCCATGTTGAGCACCACGTTGAAATCCGCACAACAATTTAACGAAGTTTGAGCGCGCCCGGGCCTCAGTGAGGAGTTGCAACTGAAACCTATTAGTCAACTCTCCCCATATTCCTCTCAGCTCTCGCGTGTATCACCACGCTCTCCCCCAATCTTTGAATCACCCGCTGCTTACCAATGCACACTATCTTCCGGGGTGGGAAGTCGGGCGTAAGAAGCGATTGGAAATGGCACGGAAACGATCCGCTACTGTGCCTAACAAATGCCCCAGCGAACCCGGCAAGACACCATTCAAGTTAAATTTCTCACCGCGCGCAAAACACAGCTCCAGCACATTGAATCGCCCAGGCCTGAGTCGAACGAGCAACTCCTGTAGAATGGCTCAACATTCGCAATGTCACATGCACGGAGACCATCCGCTACCAGGTCATCCCCAACCTATCTGCGAACTCGGTTAGGATACGATTGTTCTGGGGGAAATTTCTCACCGCGCGAAGAAAAAGATAAGGAGAGATCTTCTGCATGGCCCAGGCTCGAATCGAACGAGCGACTCCTGCAGAACGCATTGCATTTTAGATATCGGGAGCAGGCGCGGAAACCATTCGCCACTGGGCCTTTCTACCAAACCTGCGAATCCTGTGTGAATAGCACTTTCTCGGGGACGAATTTCTCACCGCGCGAAGAAAAAGATAAGAAGTTACAAAAGTTCTCCTCATGGCCCAGGCTCGATTCGAACGAGCACTCCGGCATTAATTCTTGTTCACCTCGGAGATGTAGAGAGCAGTGGCCGACTACCTAGTATGTCCGGGAAGGCAGTCGCAGATAATAAAGTATGCAGATGCGGAACCATCCGCCACTGGGCCTTTCTACGAACCTTGTTAGGATAGCATTTTCTCGGGGACGAATTTCTCACCGCGCGAAGAAAAAGATAAGAAGTTACAAAAGTTCTTCTCATGGCCCAGGCTCGAGTCGAACGAGCGCCTCCTGCATGATGTCAACTTCCTACTATACACCAGCATGGGATGCAGGCGCGGAAACCATCCGCTACCGGGCCTCTCTTGTCCTCCCTGCAGGCTTGATTAATTTGCTACAGTTTTAGCTTGGGCAAATTTTTGCACCATGAAACAAAAACAACATCACACCTTTAACCGATGGCCCAGGCTCGAATCGAACGAGCACATCCTGCATAATCTTCAATCGTTTCCGCATCATTCGATGCAGGTGCGGACCCTCCGCCACTGGGCCTTCCCCTCCTTCTGCGAAGCTCGCCAAGACAGCATTCAAGTTATAATTAAATTTCTCATCGTGAAAGGGAAAAAATCGGGGGGCAGACGCCATGGCCTCGGCTCGATTTGAACGAGCAACTCCTGCAGAATGGCTCGACATTAGGCAATGTGGCACAGGCGCGGAACCATCCGCCACTGGGCCTTTCTACCAAACCTGCGAACCTTGTTAGGATAGCATTTTCTCGGGAACGATTTTCTCACCGCGCGAAGTAAAAGAAACGAGCAATTCGAACTCCTTCTCATGGCCCAGGCCCGATTCGAACGAGCGCCTCCTGCATGATGGCAACTTCTTAATCCACACCGTCATAGGATGCAGGCGCGGAAACCATCCGCTACCGGGCCTCTCTGGGCCCCCCTACAAACTTGATTAATTTGCTACAGCTTTAGCCCGGGCAACCTCCCCGCACCACGAAACAAAAACAACACCACACCCCCAACCGACGGCCCAGGCTCGATAGCATTTGTGAAGGAAACATTTCTCACTGCGCGAAGTAAAAAAACGAGCAATTCGAATTCCTTCTCATGGCCCAGGCTCGAGTCGAACGAGCGCCTCCCGCATGATGTCAACTTGCTTCTGTACGCTATCATAGGATGCAGGCGCGGAAACCATCCGCTACCGGGCCTCTCCTGTCCTCCCAGCAAACTCGATTACGATACTCCATTTTCTTCCCCGGCAAATCTCTCACCGTGAAGGTCCGAAAAAAGATCAGCAAATATGGCCCAGGCTCGATTCGAACGAGCGACTCCTGCAGATGCAATGAAGGTCCACACTGGGAGCAGGTGCGGATACCACCCGCTACTGAGCCTTCCCAAGGCCTCAGTGAAGGTGTGATTCAGATAGTGAATTTCACACAGCGAAGAGAGAAAAAATCGGTGGAAGACACCCATGGCCCAGGCTCGAGTCGAACGAGCGATCTCCTGCAGAACAGGTTGTTGCGCGCGACAGTGTCTACTGTATGCAGGCGCGGACCATCCGCTACTGGGCTTTTATATCTGACCTGTGAACCCGGTAAGGTGCGACACATTTCCGAGCCTATTGAATCTGGGAGCGAGGACGAAGCCGATTATGACGTCATCGAGCGCAGCGCGGGTATTGCTTAACGCTCTCAATTAAATTCGAGCGCCGTCGCTAAGCGCGGAGCGGGTATCCATGTCATGAATGGCCGTCTCGGTGAACACTGGAGCCCGAGCAGCAACACCCGACGACGAACCCACAGCGCCGGCACTCCCCCATCGCCGAGTCGAGTCGAGGCGTCACGGTCGCGATGGCGTCGCGATGTCCGAGAAAGTTCGATAGAACCCACGTTCTAACTACGCCTAATCCGGAAGAAACGTTCGGATTCACCTCGGAAAGGCTGAAGGCGTCAAGGCGGAAAGTGGGTACACGTCGAACACTCTTAACCATTCGATTCGGTTCGATAACGATATAACAGACTACAAGGTTTATTTTTTCTTTGCTTCCTTCTTCCCCTCACTTCCTCCCGTATCCGCATACGCCGCACATACTCCCCTGCCTGCACCCCACATATGTGGAAGCGCACGTCTACTCGACGATGCCGGACGCGACGATGGTGACGGGCTTGGAGGGCGAGCCGCTGTCGGAGCCGATGGCCTCGACCTTCTTGACGGTCTCCTGGCCCGAGACGACTTCGCCTGCGGGGGGGTTAGGATGCACGGCGGGTAGGGGGTGGGGTGGGGTGGGGTGTGCGAGAGAGAGGGGAGGGGCGACGAGGGGACGGGATGTGAATGGGTGAAATCAGAACGGAGGGAGGGGCAAGACGGGTAGGAAGATGGGATCGGAGGGTGGATACAGGCGAATGGCGCAACAACGGACGGAGCACGGAGTGGATACGCATGCGAAATGGGGATGTGCAATGGCAGCACCAACGCAATGAAATGGGGTAGCGAAAGTGGCGCGATCGATGCGATCGATGGTGCCGGATAATCAAATCACAGAGGGGGACAGACGCACCGAAGACGACGTGCTTGCCGTCGAGCCACGAGGTGACGACGGTGGTGATGAAGAACTGCGAGCCGTTCGTGTTGGGGCCGGCGTTCGCCATCGAGAGCAGGTACGGCTTCGTGTGCTTGTACTTGAAGTTCTCGTCTGCGCGCCGCCGTCCCGTCAGTTCCTGTATTGATCTCATAAAGAGAGCGAGCAAGCGCGCACGCACCGGGGAACTTCTCGCCGTAGATGGAGCGCCCGCCGGTGCCGTTGTGGCGCGTGAAGTCGCCGCCCTGGAGCATGAAGTTGGGGATGATGCGGTGGAACTTGGAGCCGGCGTAGGTGTCCTTCGTCTGGTTCCCGTTCTTGTCGAGGCCCTGGCAGAGCTTGCGGAAGTTGTCCGTCGTCTTCGGGACGTCGGCGTCGTACAGCTTGAACTCGACGCGCTCGATGGGCTGGCCCTGGATCTGGATGTCGAACTGCGCGCGATGAGCACGAGCGCGGGCGCGGTGGGGGGGCGCGATGGGGACGTACGTAGCAGTTGGGGGCCATGGTGGTGGTGGTGGTGGTTCGAGGGAGAGAGAGGATCGATGGCGGTGAGATCGATGGATCGTCGTTAAAAGGCCGGCAAACCCCGCAGATCGGATGTGACACGTCGGATATCGGATGTGCGCACGGGCCAGCGGTGACGGCCTGTGACACCCTCTTACGGCCGTGACACGCTTCCTCTTACAATAACCGCGCGCCCATCTGTCAACGCTCAGCTAATTACCTGCTACGCCGGTGATCCACACAGCTTTGCGGCGCCAATCTTCTATCTAATCCATCCATCTGGCTTGCATCTGGCACGATGAGCAGTGGAATGTTCCCGAATACACGAAAGCAAAAATTAACGCAATTCTAGAAGAAAGGCTGTATGCGCCGTTACTCAACAGTCGAGTAAGTTACGGGAGTCTGGACCATCACTGTTCGCATCGATCTGTTCATTCCGCGGCACGATTTCGGGAGTCTGAAAGGAAATACTCTTTTATCGTCGGCAGTAAGTAGTGTCATTTATTGGGCAGTGTGCTATGCATTCGATCGAGGGTACATAACTTATGGCATTGCAGGGTTGGTATGCCGCACTGCATCTGATGATCCCTGATGACTGGCATTATGCAGGAATGCTCGTTCGAATCGAGCCTGGGCCATGGAGGTGAGGTATGTGCTTTTTTCTTTGATTCGCGGTGAGAAATTTGCCTCAGAAATGCTCTCCTAATAATGTTCATAGGTCAAGTAGGAAGGCCCAGTGGCGGAGGGTCCGCGCCTGCTCTCTATACCTCAGGAAACTAGCTAATGCGGGAGTCGCTCGTTCGAATCGAGCCTGGGCCATAACTCAGAGCCATCATTTTTTCCTTCCACTGTGAGAAAATTCCCTCAGAAAAAAATGCTATCCTAACTAGGTTCGCAGGTATGAGAGAAAGGCCCAGTGGCGGATGCTCCGCGCCTGCTCTCTATACTTCAGGAAACAACAGCTAATGCGGGAGTCACTCGTTCGAATCGAGCCTGGGCCATTGCGCTGGAGCCGTCTTTTTTCTCTTCCCTCCGGCGGCGAAATGCCCACATAAATGCTATCCTAACGAGGTGCACAGGCTGGAGAGGAAAGCCCAGTGGCGGATGGTTTCCGCGCCTGCTTCCAATATGTAACACGGCTCGTTCTCTGCAGGAGCGCTCGTTCGAATCGAGCCTGGGCCATTGCACGGGGTGATACCTTTTTTTCCTTTCATAAATCGCCACATAAATGCTCTCCTAATAATGTTCACAGGTCAAGTAGAAAGGCCCAGTAGCGGAAGGTCCGCACCTGCACTACATGCTGTCGTTTGGTGAGACATTCTGCAGGAACTGCTCGTTCGAATCGAGCCTGGGCCATAGGTGTGTGGTATATACTTTTTTCTTTCATTCGCGGTGAGAAATTTACCCCAGAAAGAAATGCTATCCTAACGAGGTTCGCAGGTATGAGAGAAAGGCCCAGTGGCGGATGGTTTCCGTGCCTGCTTCCAATACGTTACACGTCCCGTGTTCTGCAGGAGCGCTCGTTCGACTCGAGCCTGGGCCATAGGTGTGTGGTATATACTTTTTCTTTCATTCGTGGTGAGAGATTTACCCCAGAAGAAAATGCTATCCTAACGAGGTTCGCAGGTAGGAGAGCAAGGCCCAGTGGTGGATGGTCCGCGCCTGCATCCTATCCATATGCAAGATTTGTGCTGGCATTATGCAGGACTTGCTCGTTCGAATCGAGCCTGGGCCATTCATTGTCCAATGCTTTGGTTTTTTTTTTTTCCTTTCACAAATCACCACATAAATGTTCTCCTAATAATGTTCACAAGTCAGGTAGAAAGGCCCAGTGGCGGATGGTGCGCGCCTGCATCTAATGATTCCTTGCGACGGAATTCTGTAGGAATTTGCTCGTTCGAATCGAGTCTGGGCCATAACTCAGAGCCATCATTTTTTTCCTTCCGCTGTGAGAAATTTGCTCAGAAATGCTATCCTAACAAGGTTCAAACGTTGCGTAGGAAGGCCCAGTAGCGGAAGGTCCGCACCTGCACTACATGCTGTCGTTTGGTGAGACATTCTGCAGGAACTGCTCGTTCGAATCGAGCCTGGGCCATTGCACGGGGTAGATCTTTTTGTTTCATGGTGCAGAAATTCCCAAAGAAACGGGATCCTAACGAGGTTCGCAGGTAGGAGAGAAAGGCCCAGTAGCGGATGGTTCCGCGCCTGCTCTCTATATCTCGGGGAACAACAGCTAATGCGGGAGTCGCTCGTTCGACTCGAGCCTGGGCCATAAGTATTCGTTACAATTCTTTTTCCTTGTGCGCCGGCGGAATCCCACACAAATGCGATCCTAAGAAGGTTCAGAAGTTGGATAGGAAGGTCCAGCAGCAGATGTCCGCACCTGCACTACATGCTGCAGCTTGAAACATTCTGCAGGAACAGCTCGTTCAAATCGAGCCTGGGCCATTGTCCGGTGCCTTTGTTTTTTTTCCTTTCAGAAATCGCCACATAAACGCTCTCCTAATAACGTTCACAGGTCAAGTAGAAAGGCCCAGTGGCGGATGGTCTCCACCTGCTCTCAGTAGCAGGATTCTGGCCGCTGTAGGAACTGCTCGTTCGACTCGAGCCTGGGCCATAGGTGTGTGGTATACTATTTTCGACCAGGAAACCAGCCACACGAGGAAACCGGCCACTTGACTCTCATTGAGTCGGGAACTTCTGTTCTTTCTAAGTTTGGGGTTTGGGGAAGGAGTGGGACCTCTAAGACTGGTGTACACCTAATTTCAACCAAAAGTGATGGTCGGATCAAAAGTTATGACACGTGCAGTGGCGGCCGAAGCGCTCCGATCACTGTTCTCTTGTTTTGCCACAACCGCCCTCGCTCTATCTCTACCAATTCTCCGTCTTTCGGGGACTTCTTGGGCTCATTCTACTCGCGCAACTCAGGGCATCAATCTAAGAATGCATTCTGCCTCCATTCGTGCCACGTACTCTCTATATGAGCCGACCTGATCTTCACTTCATTCCAGACTGGCTCAGGCTGGTTATGGCTATAGCAGCAGCCGATCCATGCTACGGGTCTGGATTTTTCGGAGAGCCTTTTAGAGTTGGAACCATTCACTCTGGTGTGTGTCCGCACTTCCTGTACTGTGACATCGCTTCTCATCGCTGCCCTTTTCCCCGACCCGTTAAAATTTGGTGTCCGAGATGTTTGGATTTTTCTGGGGAGCTGGTGCCATCTTGGCAGGGAGGTGAGGGGCCTAGTATGTCGGCATACTTCATATAACACTATATGATACTTGTTTTGGCCCGCCGCCGCGGGTGGTCCTGACGAGTCGCCAGTGTAGCCGGAATCTGCAATTCCGCAGGTTAGCGCTGCCGTCACACCCGCCAAATTTGCCCAGTCCCATCCTTTGCACGGACACCCCGAGCATACCAGATAGTACCTAGATCACCCATGTATCATTCCTGAATGAAACATCCCCGAGTTTGCACCCATGGCACTTCATTGGTGGGGTGGCTGGTTTCCTAGTATTTGCACCTGTTGGGGGTGTCGGTCGAAGGAAATTCATTGCTCCATTCACATTGCATCTAAATTCAGGGAAACTACATGCAACTGTTTGTGGGATGCCTACCTTCGTTCTGATACACTTTGGCTTGTATAGAGCGAGTGTGGCTCTCGAGAACCAGCCATAAATGCTAAGGTGGCTGGTTGCCCGGTCGAAAATAGTATACTTTTTTCTTTCATTCGCGGTGAGAAATTTACCGCAGAAAAAACGCTCTCCTAACCGAGTTCCCAGGTATGAGAGAAAGGCCCAGTGGCGGAACGTCTGCACCTGCTCTCTATATATCAGCGAAACAACGGCTAATGCGGGAGTCGCTCGTTCGAATCGAGCCTGGGCCATAGGTTGTTTTCCATATCCCTTTTTCCTTACGCGGTGAGAAATTTACCCCCGAAAAAAATGCTATCTTAACCGAGTTCCCAGGTATGAGAGAAAGGCCCAGTGGCGGATGGTCCGCGCCTGCATCCTATCCACATGCAAGATGTGTGCTGGCATTATGCAGGAACAGCTCGTTCGAATCGAGCCTGGGCCATAGGTGTCCACGTCCCTTTTTCTTCTCGTAGTAGGGAGATCCCTTCTTCAAGAAATGCTATTGTAGCCAGGTCCCCAGAAAACTTCCTCAGAAATGCTATCCTAATCAAGGTCATGAGCTTAGGTAGACAGGCCTAGTGGCGGAAGGTCCGCACCTGCACTACATGCTGCAGTTCGCATATTCTGCAGGAACAGCTCGTTCGAAGCGAGCCTGGGCCATTCATTCAATGCTTTGGTTTTTTTATTTTCCTTTCATAAATCGCCACATAAACGCTCTCCTAATAATGTTCACAGGTCAAGTAGAAAGGCCCAGTGGCGGAAGGTCCGCACCTGCACTACATGCTGCAGTTTGGTGAAACTTTCTGCAGGAACAGCTCGTTCGAATCGAGCCTGGGCCATTGCACGGGGTAGATCTTTTTGTTTCATGGTGCAGAAATTCCCAAAGAAACGGGATCCTAACGAGGTTCGCAGGTAGGATGTAAAGGCCCAGTAGCGGAAGGTCCGCGCCTGCCCTGTATATATCAGCGACACAACAGCTAATGCGGGAGTCGCTCGTTCGAATCAAGCCTGGGCCATAACTCAGAGCCATCGTTTTTTTCCTTCCGCTGTGAGAAATTTACCTCAGAAAAAATGCTCTCCTAACCGAGTTCCCAGGTATGAGAGAAAGGCCCAGTGGCGGATGGCTTCCGCACCTGCTCTCGATGATGGCAGAATTTAGCATGATGCAGGATTTGCTCGTTCGATTCGAGCCCGGGCCATGTGATGTTGGTGGATCTTTTGTTTCAGGTGCAGAAATTCCCTAAGAAACGGGATCCTAACGAAGTTCGCAGGGTTCCAGAGGAAGGCGTAGTAGCGGATGGTTCGGCGCCTGCATCCACGTAGTGGTACAGCCTCGACGTAATTCTGCAGGAATCGCTCGTTCGAGTCGAGCCTGGGCCATAAATAAGCGGGATCTAGATATTATTCCTTTTAGTTCCGCGGTGAGAAATTTGCCTCAGAAATGCGATCCTCGTGACGCTCACGGGTGAGCAACGAAGGCCCAATAGCGGATGGTTCCGCGCCTGCTCTCGATATACGCGGTCTAAGTTGACGCGGGAGTTGCTCAGGGCCATAATTTGGTACTGTCGGTATCCTCCGCAGTGAGAAATTCACAATTTGAATGGTATTCTAACGAGATCCACAAGTTGAGTAGGAAGGCCCAGTGGCGGATGGCTCCGCACATACTCTCTCTACATCTCGGGGATCAACAAGTAATGCGGGAGTTGCTCGTTCGAATCGAGCCTGGGCACTGGCCATTGCATCAGGATCATAACCTTTTTAATTCTTCGGGCTGCAGAAAATGGAATTTACATGAAACCCGCAGATCAGGTAGGAAAGCCCGGTAGCGGATGGTTTCCGCGCCTGCATCTAATGATGGCGTCGACGGAATTCAGCCAGGCATGCTTGTTCGAATCGAGCCTGGGCCATTCGGGAGTCACGGACTTTTTCTTCTTTGGTGTTACAGGCGGAATGAAATCCTAACCAAATGCGCAGGTATCGGCGCAAGGGCCTGTAGCGGATGGTTTCCACCCTGCATTAATTAATTTCATCACCCGGCTTTCCGCTGGAGCGCTCGTTCGAATCGAGCCTCGGCCATGTACTGGTGGGCAGTATGACTTTTTTCCTCAACGGTAAGGACATTCCCTCAAAAATGCAATCCTAAGTTCCTAACCATATTCACATGCTGATTAGAAAGGCCCAGTGGAGGATACTCCGCGCCTGCATCTAATACCTCGTCCACCGGGCTTGTGCAGGACTCGCTCGTTCGAATCGAGCCTGGGCCATGGGTCGGTAGGTGTGCATGTCTTTTTTCCTTGCGCGGTGAGAAATCGCTCCAACGATGTGATCCTAACCATGTGCACTGTACAGTACACAGGCTGGCTAGAAAGGCCCTGATGGTTCCGCGCCTACTATCTGTATCTCGGAGAACGACGATTAATGTGGGAGTTGCTCGTTCGAATCGAGCCTGGACCATGCCAACGAGCCCAACTTATCTTTTTCTTCGCGCGGCAAGATATTTGCCGCAGAAAAAATGCTATCCTAACCGAGCTCGCAGTTGTGAGAGAAAGGCCCAGTAGCGGAGGGTCCGCGTCTGCTCTCAGTATTTGGCTAGGCAAGGTGATGCATCTGCAGGACTCGCTCGTTCGACTCGGGCCTGGGCCATTCCAGAGTGAAGTCCTTGCTTTTGCTCCGCGATATGATTTTTGAAGCTCAAGTTTATTCATTTTGGATCCGCATCCACTGGCATATTACCAAGCGGGACTCCCACGCATTGTCCAAAATTTCGCAGGAAATAAATGTGTGTTAGGCTGAGAGAATAAACCCGACATCGAGTGATCCGCCGGTCGCAGACAATCCAGTTCAGCGCGCTGACAAGGCGAATACAATCCTTTCTCTGGCTCTGTCGTACTGGGGACGAACGGCGCGCAGATTGTAATTAAAATTGAATCTCCCGCCAGGAAAAAATTCAATAGGTCCTGCATAGCGGCCCGGGCTCGATTCGAACGAGCGACTCCTGCCAGATACCCAACAGCAAATCGACTTATGAACTGCAGGTGCGGACCACCCGCCACCAGGCCTTCTTCGTGTTCCCGCGAGGCTGGTTAGAGGACAATCAGGGGAGCAAGAAATTCCGTGGGATCCCAGAGGGATACCAGCAAACGAGGTTGATACAAACGAGGATCCGGAGACTCGGACTCGTTGATCAGCGAAATCAGAGGCGAGAAGTTAGACGTCGTTGGCTTGAGAACGCCGCGCAGGTGCCGAGGACGAATGGCGTCAGAGTCTCGGAATGAGTTGAATTAAATATTGCAAACGTTGATTTATGGCCCACCTTCTTCAGTGTTCATCGTAGACGTGCAGTCGAACCCTCAAAGGACGTCGGCGGCGCCGCTCAGCACGCCAGCGGGAAAATGAAAGAAGCACGAGCGAAGGTGTACGCACCCCTCCATCAGTCGCCGCGGGGGCACGAAGATGAGCCTCGAGTGCGCCGGGATTGGATCGCCCACTCGCGTCGTGGCCTGTGCGAGGCTTCGCGGCTGGAAGGGCGGTCAGGAACAACGGGAGAAACTTGAAGGCGGTGGACGAAAAGGAACCAGGGATGGCCGGACGACTCGAGGGATATGCGCCCTGCGAGCATCGCGGCTACGAAACCTACGGTGCGGCCGGTGCGGAGCCGTGCGGGTGGCGGCGGCGGCGGCGAGGGCGCCTATACGCGGGGGGAAGGGATGAGGTCGACAGTGACATATGTAGAGCGATAACCCAGCCCACGACGGGCTCGTGCGCCGCATGCTACGCCGTGGTCGGACCGGTCAGCTAACGGCTCCAGGGACGGGCGTCACTGGCAACTGCATGCGCTCGCGCACAGGAAAGATAGACGCGTGGAGAGGGGGCGCAGGAGCTTCCGGCGAGTCCAACAAACTGTATCCGGCTTTTGCGACAGAGGAAGCTTGAATGGACGGAGCTCATCCCCAATGGAGCAGACTCGGAACAAGCTCAGTGGCAGTGCCGGTAGTTTGATCCGAGTTCAGTCCACCCATCTGTCAATGTCAATGCTCAGCTAATTCCCTGCTGCGCCGGTGATCCATACAGTTTTGCGGCGCCAATCTCATATCTAATCCATCCATCTGGCACGATGAGGAGCGGAATGTTCCCGAATACACGAAAGCAAGAATTAACACAATTCTGGAAGAAAGGCTGTATACGCCGTTACTCAATGGTACACCGTCTTTTAATTCCACGGTGGGATTCTGAATCCTCGTGTTCCTGTTTGTGACCTCAGAAGCAAAGGCTCGGTGGCGGATGGTTTCCGCGCCTGCATTGAATACGGCGGCTGTCATCCTAAATCGCTCGTTCGAATCGAGCCCGGGCCATGGACAAGCAATTCGAATGGTTTTTTACTTCGCACGGTGAGAAAGTTGCCCCGGAAAAAATGCTCTCCTAACCGGCGAGTTCGCACGTACTTAGTGAGGAAAGGCCCGGTAGCGGATGGTTCCGTGCCTGCGCTTGTGGAATCGCTCGTTCGAATCGAGCCTGGGCCATATGTTATCCAGGTACAATGTTGTTTTTGTTTCAGAAATTCATCACATTGTAACCAAGTCCATAGGTTGAACGGAAAGGCCCGGTGGCGGATGGTTTCCGCGCCTGCATCTGCATCTAATTAATCTTGAGTCGATGATCATCAGTAGGATATGCTTGTTCGATTCGAGCCCGGGCCATAGGAAAGGAATTCGAATGGTTTTTTACTTTGCACGGTGGGAACTTCACGATTTGAATAGGATCTCAACGAGGTCCACAGGTTGAGGAGGAAGGCCCAGTGGCGGAAGGTCCGCACCTGCACTACATTTGCAGTTTGATACATTCTGCAGGGACGGCTCGTTCGATTCGAGCCTGGGCCTTTAGCAGCGGGCATCGCCATTTTTTTTCTCGCGGTGAGAAATCGTTGTACAGATGCTAGGTTAACCGAGTTCGGAGGCTATAAAGGAAGGCCCAGTAGCAGATGGCTATGCACCGCATGGAATTATTCTGCCGAAAGACCTTCTGCAGGAGCAGCTTGTTCGAATCGAACCTGGGCCATATGCTTTGTGCTAAGGTGACTTTTTTCCTCAACGCTAAGGACATAAATCCTAATTGACTGGTACCACAGCAAGGCCCTGTAGCGGATGGTTCAGCCCCTGCATCAAATCTTTCGTCCACCGGGGTTCTGCAGGACTCGAATCGAGCCTGGGCTACAGGTGTGATGTATGTGCTTTTTTCTTTCATTCGCGGTGAGAGATTTGCCTCAGAAATGCTATCCTAACCAAGTTCGCAGGTATGAGAGAAAGGCCCAGTGGCGGATGGCTTCCGTGCCTGTATCTAATCGTCACCCTCCACCCAATTTCTGCAGGACTCGCTCGTTCGAATCGAGCCTGGGCCATGGTCCAATGCCTTTGTTTTTTTCCTTTCATAAATCGCCACATAAATGCTCTCCTAATAAGGTTCGGAAGTTGGATAGAAAGGCCCAGTAGCGGATGGCCCGCGCCTGCATCATATGCATATGTAAGAGTGCTGGCATTATGCAGGAGTCGCTCGTTCGAATCGAGCCTGGGCCATATATTATCCAGGTACAATGTTGTTTTTGTTTCATGTTGCAGAACTTCATGACATCGTAACCAAGTTCATAGGTTGGATGGAAAAGCCCGGTAGTGGAAGGTTTCCGCGCCTGCATCTAATGATGAATGATGGGGTCAACAGAATCCTGCAGGACTCTGCTCGTTCGAATCGAGCCTGCGCCATAATTTGGTAATGTCCGGATCTTTTTTTCTTCTGCGGTGAGAAATTTGCCTCAGAAATGCTCTCCTAATAAGGTTCGGAAGTTTAGAAAGGCCCTGTAGCGGATGCCTCCGCTTCTGCTTCCAATAAGTTACTCGTCCCGTGTTCTGCAGGAGCGCTCGTTCGACTCGAGCCTGGGCCATATTGGTAGCATATCTTTTTTCCTAACACGGGGCCGAAACTCCTATTGAAGATGCAATCCTAACGAAGTTATTAGGGTGCATAAAAAGGTCCTGTAGCGGATGGTTCCGCGCCTGCATCTAATGGATCCTCTTCGTACCCCGAATTCTGCAGGAAATTGCTCGTTCGAATCGAGCCTGGGCCATTCGGGAGTCACGGACTTTTTCTTCTTTGGTGTTACAGGCGGAATGAAATCCTAATCAAATGCGCAGGTATCGGCGCAAGGGCCTGTAGCGGATGGTTTCCAACCTGCATCAAATAATTTCATCACCCGGCTTTCCGCTGGAGCGCTCGTTCGAATCGAGCCTGGGCCATGTGCTGGTGGGCAGTACGGCTTTTTCCTCAACGGTAAGGACATTCCCTCAAAAATGCAATCCTAAGTTCCTAACCATATTCACAAGCTGATTAGAAAGGCCCAGTGGAGGATGCTCCGCGCCTGCATTTAATGTCTCGTCCACCGGGCTTGTGCAGGACTCGCTTGTTCGAATCGAGCCTGGGCCCTGGGTCGGTAGGTGTGCATGTCTTTTTTTTTCCCTTGCGCGGTGAGAAATCGCTCCAACGATGTGATCCTAACCATCTGCACTGTACAGTACACAGACTGACTAGAAAGGCCCTGATGGTTCCGCGCCTGCTCTCTATATCTCGGAGAACGACGATTAATGTGGCAGTTGCTCGCTCGAATCGAGTCTGGACCATCCCAATGAGCCCAACTTGTTATCTTTTTCTTCGCGCGGCAAGATATTTACCGCAGAAAAAATGCTATCCTAACCGAGCTCGCAGTTATGAGAGAAAGGCCCAGTAGCGGAGGGTCCGCGCCTGCTCTCAGTATGGGGATCACCTAGGAGATGCATCTGCAGGACTCGCTCGTTCGACTCGGGCCTGGGCCATTCTAAAGTAAAATCCTTGCTTTTGCTCCGCGATATGATTTTTGAAGCTCAAGTCTATTCATTTTGGATTCGCATCGTGCACTGGCATATTAACAAGCGGGACTCCCACGCATTGTCCAAAATTCCGCAGGGCGGTTAGCTTGAGAGAATAAACCCGACATCGAGGAATCCGCCGGGCGCAGACAATCCAGTCCAGCGCGCAGACATCTTCAAGGCGAATACAATCCTTTCTCTGAACCTGTCTTTCCGGGGACGAACGGCGGGCGGATTATAATTAAAATTGAATCTCCCGCCAGGAAAAAATTCAATAGGTCCTGCGTAGCGGCCCGGGCTCGATTCGAACGAGCGACTCTGCTAAATACCTAACAGAAAGCCTACTTATGAGCTGCAGGTGCGGACCACCCGCCACCAGGCCTTCTTCGTCTTCTTGCAAGATTGGTTAGAGGACAATTAGAGGACCAGAAATTCTGTGGGATTCCAGAAAGATACCAGCAATCGAGGTTGATACAAACGAGGATCCGGAGACTCGGACCCGTTGATCAGCGAAATCAGAGGCGAGAAGCTAGACGTCTTTGGCTTGAGAACGCCGCGGAGTGCGTAGGACGAACGGCGTCAGATTCTCAGGATGAGCTGAATTGAATATTACAAACATTGATTTATAGCCCCTGGTCATCATAGACGGAGCCCTTGAGTCCTCAAAGGGCGTCTGCGCCGCCGCAAGGCGCGCTGCCGACGGACGCCGGTGGGGAAGTGAAAGAAGCACGAGCGAGGGTGACGCACCTCCATCGGTCGCCGGCGTAGATGAATGAAGATGAGCCTCAAATGCGCCGGGGTTGGATCGCCCATGAGCGTCGTGGACTGTGCGAGGTTGGGCGAGGCGCGAAGCGCGGTCAGGAGAAGCGGGAAGAACCAGGGTTGTGCGCACGACTCGAGGAATACGTGTTGAAAACTGTGGATGAAGTGAAAGAATGTAATTCAATGTTGTACTACGACAAAACTCAGAGTATTTATACTCTACAAAATTGTATCTAGAAGATTCTTCCCGAGAGGCTGAATAATGGATGAGTAAGAAATATGGAGCGGAATATTCGAGTAAGTTCGGGCATCTCGGTGCATCAGAGTCGGGCTTAGTAAGCCTCGGTGATGGCTCGGCGTTCGCTCTTCATCGCTAACTTCAACAATACGCGCACTGCGGCTACGGTGCGGGTCGCGGTGTCTCCGGTGGCGGCGGCGGCGGGGTCGGCGATACGCGATGAGGGTGACAACGACGTATACGTCGACGCATGCGCGTCTGAATCTGGGGACGCGTGTGCGCTATGCCTTGCTTCTCGGTGGGTTTGTGGGCGCACGGCCGGGAGAGCGATCACTCACCCCACGACGGCCTCCTACACCACACCTGCTTAGTGCTGCGCTGATGACAACGTTGTCGGTCGGCCAGCGGCTCTAAGGACGCGCTGGCTTACAGAAAAGATGGGCGTCGCGTGCAAGAGGGGACGCAGGAGCTCCCGGTGAGACCAACAAAGTGAGGCATGGGCGCTTTCGAGGGAACTCGGAACAAGCCCAATGGCAGTGGCAGTGCAGGCGGTTTGATCCGAATTCAGGCTGGGGCCTCCTCCGCCCATCTGCCCACGCTCAGGTACTCTCTGCTGCCCCGGTGATCCACGCGTTTCGTCGTCAATCTCCATCGGGCCGGATGAGGGGTGGAATTTTCCCGAATACACGAAATCTAATTCGTGGAAGAAAAGTCTGTCGCTAAAGAATGGCATCTTTAGCAGAAACCGCTCGGTCGAATGGAGCTCCAGTCGAATAGACGGCGAATCAGCTGTTTTTGCTCCTGGAGTTCGTGAAGTATTTTGATTTACATTTCCGCTTGTATCAACCACTCGCGACTTGAATATCTTTGATAGTGGGCAGCCCTCATCTTTCTCTCCCACCCCCAAGGAAACGACACTGCTTTGAGCAGGGTAGGAAGGCCCGGTAGCGGATGGCCTCCGCGTCTGCATCCGATCAAAGGGAACGGCATATCCGCAGGATGCGCTCGTTCGAATCGAGCTCGGGCCGTAGGATGCAATCGATTTTTATTCCGGCGGGTGATATGTTATTTCTCCGTATGAATTCGATTGCGATACATAACTTATGAGGCTTGCAGTGTTGGAATGCAAGGCCCAGTGGCGGATTGTTTCCGCCCTTGCCCCTAATTATTCTGGCATCGAATATGCTGTGGGGGTTTGCTCGGTTCGAATCGAGTTGGGCCATACTTTGGGGGATGTCGTTTTTGTTTCATGGTGCAGAAATTCCTAAGTAAATGATATCGTAACTAAGCTCGTTGGTGGAGTTGAAATGCCCAGTGGCGGACGCCCCCGCACCCGCATGCAATTGCTCTCCAAGAAACCCTTCTGCAGGACTCGCTCGTTCGATCCGAGCCTGGGCCATAGGCTTGTAGGATGATGTTTTTTTTCCCCCATGGTGCAGCAATTCCTAAGCAAATGATATCGTACCCAAGTTCGTTGGTGGAATAGAAGGTCCCAGCTGCGGATGGCTCCACGCCGAAACTGGTGGAAATAATGGAGACGGTTCAACGCGGTATCCAACAGGGGCAATACTCATATGACAACTTCGATCGATCCCGCCCCATTTCCAATTCCGCGGCTCCGGAACCCCTACATAAAGGCTGCTTTCTCATTTCCCCCATCCCTCGCATCGTTCCCCATGCTCAGTTTGTCGGTTGAGCTTGTGCAGGAGATTGGGGCCGAGGTGTGCTTTGCGTTCAACTTTGCGCTTGCACGTTGACTCTCCTCCTAGCTGAGCAGGGTTGACTTAAAGCGTCTCCGTGCGGTATGCAAGGACGTCGGTCTGGCTATCAACCCACTCTTCTTCTCTGCCCTTGTGTTGTGGACGCAGCACTTGCGTCTTGAAACTGGCCTCCATGTCCTCACCTCTCTTGCGTCTGGCAAGAGCGGGTGGTCTCCTTATGCAAAGACGCTGACGATTAAACCTGGCGAGACACCAAAAGCAGGCCCTGGCGCGGATGATCGCTCGGACAGTGCCATGCAAGAACTTTTGGCTGCCGCCTTGGGGTCCCTGACCAAAATTCGCACCGTCATGTAATGTTCCTCCTACTCCCGTGTGAGCGTGAGAGCTATATCTTTAACAGCTGGGAAATGCATGAAGGCGATCTCGCCTGGCAGCAAACTGCAATATGCCAATCCTTCGCCAATTTTCCTCTTCTCGACCACTTCGCTCTCCATGCAGAGAACGCTGGCGTCGTATTCGATGACCTGCAGTTCCCGTCGCTCTCTGGCCTTCGCGCGCTGGAAATCACGAGCCCGTACGCATTGTGGGGTGCGCGGATCTCGCTGGTCCACCAGATTGCTCGGGTCGTGGGGGAAAACCGCGATCTCACCTCTCTCTACCTCGGTGGTTCGCGCGCCTGGTCGGACGTCTGGACTGCGCTCCGGGAGTATCCCGACTGGACACCGAACCGTCTCACGCACATCGGCACCGAGTACCTCACCTCTAACCTCCTCGAATACCTCCGCTCGTACTCCGGCATTCGGAAATTGGAGCTCAGATACCCCCCAGAGTGCGACGATAACCTCCTGGCCGCATTCTTCCGTACAGTGCTTCCGCGCCACGCCGCGACGCTCGTGGAGTTGGCTTTCCCCGCTCACTACGAGAGCCCGTGGAGTTTTGGCCCACACACCGTCGACGCGGTGGCCCAACTACACAACCTTTCGCGCCTTGAAATCAGCGTCAACAAGGACGATATTGCGCCGCCAATTAATGTCGTGGTGCGTCGTCTGAATTCCACATTCACATTTTGTTTTGTAAACATAAACTCGCCGCGAGGATCTTCTCCTTCGGACTGCCGCAGCGCTTCCGATTCACCGCCTCAAAATAGGTGCTGCAAGAGAGAGCACCAGGACCAGGTCCTTGAAGCGCGCGACCACTGTTGAGACGGTCATAACGGAGGCGGTGCGGAACTTCCGTTCAATATTTGCATCGCCTCCCGTCGTCTGCGTGGGGTCCAGGTTTTTCGAACGGCAGCCTGTGGATGAGCCAGAGTCCGGCGCAGAGAGTGCGATGCTGTGGGCATATCAGGAGATACCGAACCCAGACATCGCGCCGCAGATGTGAGATGATTAACTCCTTGTTCTAAATCTGTACTGGCTGGGTGAAATCATCTTCGTGTTTTGCGGGAGGAATGTCGTTGATCGATAGCAAAGTTTTATAATGCTGGAACACGCAGACCACCTCCGCCGGGCCACCTTGCTTCCGTGCAGACTTTGGGAGATCCGATTCTTCGTGCTTCGCTCGCGTCAAAAAGCCATAAAAGCATTCATCAAATGACCCAGGCTCGAGTTGAACGAGCAATCCTGGGAGATCTTGTCTACTATGCAAAGGGGTGCAGATACGGTTCATCCGCTGCCAGGAATTATTCCATAGCCTATCCGCCTCTCCAAATTCGTTAGCTCCAGAATAAAATTGACCATAACCTTGCGTGGTCCAGGCTAGAATTGAACGAGCGGTTCCTGCAGCATAGACTGAAAGCGCACATTGAGTGCAGGCGCATACCAACCGCTACTGGGTCTTGATATGCTTCCCGGGGCCTGGGATTAACTGACATGATTCTGCTGCATGGGGAGGAAGGAGAAAGGTAGTATTGGACCATCGTCTCATGACATCCCGGTGCGGGACTCCTCTACATGCGAGACCGGGAAAAAAGTTTATAAATATAAAATTCATCTTGCATGCAGTAATATAAGCGTGTTCATTGTTATATGATACGGACCCTCCTAAGCCTTTCATCCATGTCCAGCGAACCTTGTTTCCTCCGTCGTTCCACAAACCTGACGCCGAAAAAGACTACACCAGACCCGTCCAAGGAGTCGAACGAGCGAACCCGCAGAAGCTTCAACACTCGGATTGGGTATCAGAAGCAGGTGCGGACCCTCTGCTACCAGGCCGCAGTGCACTACCTTTGAGCCCAGCTACCTCAGCATCATTCGTCTGGATGCGCGCCAGGCAAGCAGAGAATTACCGGCTGTTGCCTAAACACGATTCCCACGTGGTCGTGAAACACGAGTCCCACGTGATCGCGATTCGAGCTCCGCTCATTGTGCCGACGGTGCCGTCGTCTTTCTAAATTTTCTCCAGCATGCCCGGGCCAGCCGTCCGCATCGTTCCTGATGCCGGCCATCTGGCGTGCGAGCCTGCGCAGTTTGCGCCGTGCGGTGGGGAGCAGAAGAGCCGGAAGGCGATGTATTCGGAAAGGGGCAGGGGGCGCGGGCGGGGGCAGATCCGGGCGAGCTCGCGGGGCTCTTTGGCGGCGCCGCGGGCTTGTTTGCGCCCGATGCGAATGTGCCGGTGAATGTGGGCGCGGGGATGCCTGCGTAGGGGGATAGGCAGGGACGGCAAGGCCGGGCGTGGGGCGCGGAGGCGCGGTGTGGACGTGCAGATCGACGGGATGGATGAGGGCGACTGGCGACGACGACGACGACGACGAATGGCGGCGCCGAGCCCCATCCCACACCGCATCCCCAGCCTTTTCCCATCCCCCTTCTCCTCTAGCTAGCTGCGATCTCATTCTTCCACGCCTTACTCTCATTCGTTCTCGCCCGAAGGAACAGCGATACCCCCACAGATTGAACACCATCCACGTCGACCCCCATCCCAAAAGTTCACGGACCGCGCGCTCGCGCTTAGAATGGGGTGGTCCCGCGGCTCCATGGGTGCACCTGCTTCGTACGTCCCTGCCCCTTTCACGCGTGCACAGTTGTGCCGCTGATGCACTTTCATCTTTGCCGCCGCCAGTGGTGCAATGCTAATGATTCGCAAATGATTCGTCCAATTATGCAATGCTAATTTAACCAGGACAACCGGATAGAATGTCAGGCCCGGTGGCGGATGGTCCGCGCCTGCTTTCTAATATCAGATCGCAGTAAGATTCTGCGGGATTGGCTCATTCGACTCGGGCCCGGGCCGTGCCGGCAGAGGCAGTCGAGCCTTGTTGCACACGAGCGAGCAAAACGATGCTAATTTAACCAAGTGCATACAGTAGTGCGGGTCATAATGCATAAGGTCGGTGGACACCCGAACCCTATGCATTATGAGGTTTATGCAGCCACGGATATTGTCACACCTTATGACATGGTGTGATCTGTGTGACATTCCACCATAAATGAACCAGAAAGCAACCAGAAAGTCATTTGATGGCAGACTTTGGTCCCACACCTGGTGGCAGCAGTTGATCAACAAGGTTCCTGGACTTTTAAGTTGAGGTTTAGGCTTTAAAAGGTGCAAACCTGACCAAAAATACAACTTCAACCCGAATATTTTGATTCTCATAGTGCATACACCTGCCAAAATTTCCTCAGGAACCCTATGCATTATGCATTATGCATTTTTTGCATAAATCCCTGCCTCCCAAGTCGGTGGACAGCCCAATCCGATGCATTATGAGCTTTATGCATTATGGCCTTATGCATTATGACCCGCGCTACTGTATACCAAGAATGGAAGGCCTCGTACATCTGGAAACATGTTTCTGGCTGATAGAGCACGCCTCCCCTCGGTAGAGTAGCAGTGTCTCGGTAGAGCTATGTAGTGCCAAGACTTCTTGGTAGAGCCGCGTAGAGGCACGGCATCTACCGACGTCTACTGTAGAGCCGAGGATCTATCGTCGATTCTCGCTGCCACAGCCCTCTGGGTAGAGCTCTGATATTCACATGGGCATCCAAGTTCAAGCGAGCCATCGGACTTGGTGAAAAACACTTAAAGTCCGAGCCCGCAGCCATCCGCTCCGTCTTCTCCCCCATCAACTCCCCCCATCTTCTCTCCGCACCCGCTGACTTCACATACTGTGCTTGACGACCCCAAGTGCCAGCGGGCAGTCTCAAGCATACTTCAATGCTCAAGCCGTTCATACTCAAGCCGCCTCATCCAACTACTTCAAATTTTGGGTCCGCAACTCCTCAAATTCCGCTGATGACTTCGCCATTTTTCACACTTTCAACGCTTCTCGGGCTAGGCACGGCGGCTACTTCAAGATTATGGGATCGGGCCGTTCTGACAAACAACTCACTCCTGCGTTGGTCTGGGGGAGATTATCTGCGGAGTCCGCCACATCATTTCTAGTTTTGTTATTGTGTTACATACCAACAATATACACATCTTTTTCTCTTACTTTCATCAAACTTTCATGATGATTTTCCTGCCCTGAATATTCGGAATAAGCGAATCTGCCAAACCGAAGCATCAGTGATGTATGATTGTAGCCACGCGGACGTCTCTACCGAGCTCTACAGAGCTCTATGGCTCTACGCGTCTACCGTTCTACGGATCTATAGTAGAGGGGGGGAGTCACTACTGCACTATGTCTCTATCTGACACTATCAAGCCCTACCCAGCAACTGGGCTTTTCCCAGATGTAGCGGACGGTCCGCACCGCACTCGATGAGTCATTTTCCTTCGTAATACTCTGTGGGATGAGCTCGTTCGACTCGAGCCTGGGCCATGTGAGTTGTTTGCATGTTCTTTTTGCGGTGACTTTATCGAACTCGAGTTCCGCCTTCCTGACCAGGCCCGCAGATAAGAAGTAGGGTATGGTCGCGGATGGTGTCCGCGCCTGCTCCAGAGAGTTTGCTTCCCCATCGTTTCAGCAGGATCCGCCGAGCCCGGGCCTTTCAGAGATTTGCCGCTTTTTTTCTTCTGCTTCGGTGCCACTGCTCATTTAACCAAGTTCGTATCCAAGTCCTAGTAGCGGATGGCTCCGCGTCTGCACATAATTCGGGTTTGAAAGTTGGGTGTTCTGCAGGAGACGTTAGCGGAACACATATCCCTTTTTGCTTCCGTGGTGAGAAATTGCTCCAAAGATGCTATCCTAACAAGGTTCGCAGGTAGCCCAGAAAGGCCCAGTGGCCGATAGCTTCCACCCCTGCCTTGAGTTCATGGGATTGATTGCGTTCATACCAGAGCTCCTCACTCGAATCGAGCCTGGGCCATGAGTTACAAACATCGTTTTTTTTCGCGAGAAAAGAATTGTCAGAGAAATGCTATCCTAACCAAGCTCACAGCATAGCTAGAAAGGCCCACTGGCGGGTGGTCCGCGCCTATTCTCGATAGGCATCTTGGATTTCACTGGAAGTCGCTCGTTCGAAACGGGCCTAGGACTTACTTCGGAAGAAGAAGGACTCTCGTTTGCTTGTTTTCAAATACTGAGCGTTGAACGTTGAACCGCGCCACTGTGGCCCGGTGCAAGATTTCGAACCATTTGAAGTTGAAGTTGAACCACGGCAAAACGGCTGCTGTGTGGGCCCGTCACAGCTGACTCATTTTCCCACCCTCGTCTTTGACTTATCTTTCTGTCCCGTCCATAGCCTGAGCTCCTCTCCCCCGTCTACGCCCAGCAGACGATATGCATTCGTTCTCCTATGCCATTCCCCACCTTGTCGCTGTGCCCTTAATTCACCCACAGCACGCAGGCGCTTGGTGAAGCTCAACTTGTTTGGTACGACATTCCTTTCTCAGTTGCTTAGACTGATTTGCCTACAGAGTCACGGGAAAGCTCTGCCAAGTGATTGACGCTCCCATCAATGTTGAATGTATAGATTTACTGTTCTCACACCTGACATCCTCTCACATGCTCTTCATTCAGTTCATACCTCTTGACATTGTGCGATTGATGCCTGGTTACCTATCTGATGGTGCAATGCAAAGGCTCCTTCCGTGAGTGAATCAGAGCTACCGTGGATTCTCGGCGTGGAAATCAGACGCGGTGTTACGAAAGGGTACAAATAGGCGACACAGCACGCAATTTCCGTTCTATTCTTTTCTTTTACTCTGCTTTCCCCACCACCATGTTGCGTTTCCCATCCTGGATCTGCCTCGTAAGTGTCGGATTTGGTGAGTGAAAGCGAGTCACTGGCGCCTAGTTCTATGTCTGACTTATATTCCTGCAGTTCAGGCGCAAACACTGTACCGGCTTGGCACGCCACCTCTGCCTTCCAATGAACAGGCACTGCGACAATCCATGTACCCCGGAATGGAAACTGAATCTGAATTATTCACCATGTCCGTTTCCGCAGTCGGCGTAGGAGCAGATGGGATGACCACATACGTGGAGGAGGGGGCCATCACAGCTATCGGGGACTACAGGAGCGGCACGACGGTCACCATCGTATCCACATTCAGTTTATTCACAGGTCTGTTAACTTCGTCACCCCGATTGGAGATACGTTCATTATTGGAATAGCCACACTCGAAGAGGATGCTTCACGACTTCGATTCGGCTCGGGCGGCGGTTCAGATCTCTATGGCACATGCACCTTCGGGGCGGACGGGAAGGCTGCCTGTGTGGACGAGATCCCGGATTTCACCACCACTGTCGTTGGAACAATTTCTGGCTCTGCTGTTCCATGGCTTACTCTGAACGCTGCTGTCGCTGCCATGACGACATCCGCGCCGACACCACAGCAGACGGCGTCGGGAAGCGCCCCTCCGCCATCCAACACCGTCACGCAATCGGGAACTCGGAATTCGGGAAAGAACGTCGCCGTGGTCGTCGCGGCAGCTATCGGGTCTCTGATCCTCATCACTGTACTACTTCCAACCGTCTTCATCCGCCGTCGGCACGCACGCCGCTACGGCGGCTCGGCGCGCCCTCTGAGGTCGAATGAATCTGCCCTCGATCTTACGGAGGAGAACGATCCACGCGCACAGCCGGATCCTCTTATCCTCTACGACGAGAAAAATCAAGTGGCTCAGACTGTGACTGAGCACGTCGACTCGGACTTCGGCGACGTTCCTTCGTCTAGTGCGTTACCGACAGCGGCTGAGATCGCGTTGGCAAACATGGCAGAGGAGATGCGGATAATGCGGAATCAAATGCAGCGGCTTGAAATGGAGCGGGGTTCCGCGGCAGCTGGGTCGCTGGATGACCTTCCCCCTCAGTATGTAGGAAATTCGGGTTTGGTGGTGCAGTTGAGGAACACCTCGGAAGATCCCGTCGGACCCAAGCAGGTACGAAAGCTTGTTGCAAACGAGTAGGGAATACAATATACAGTCTTTACAGTAACGGTGAAAACACTGAGAAGTGAAATGATGCTCATCCATCGCGTACGGCGGGCCAAGTGGGAATAGAACGGCCCAGTGACGGATGGTCCGCACCTGCACTCCATTGGCAGTGACTGTTGAATCTCTGCGGGAATCGCTTCTTCGAATCGGGCCTGGGCTATAAGTTAGCGGCATATATATTCCTTTTTGCTTCTGGGGTGAGAAATTGCTCCAGAGATGCTATCCTAACGCGGTTCAGAGGCGCCAAGAAAGGCCCGGAAGCGGATGGTTCTGCATCTGCACTATTGAAAGTGCCTGTCGAATCTCTACTGGATCCGCTCAACCGAGGCTGCGCCATCAATTGTTCACTCCCTCTTTCGTTTGATGGTGCGGAAATTGTCACAGAAATGCTATCCTAACGAAGTTCACAGGTTAGTTGGAAAGGCCCAGTGCTAGATGGTTCCCGCACCTGCGTCGCATATTGTTGACGGTTGACATCATGCAGGAACAGCTCGTTCGAAGCGAACCTGGGCCCTTCGGTGAGGGCTGATTTTTTTTTCTTTCTGCGGCGCAAACTTCACTCCTACACAGATGTTCTACTAACCAAGTTAGCAGGGAGAAAAGGGGGATCCAGTAGCGGATGGCTTCCGCACCTGCGCACTATCGCCGAATTTGACAGCCGCTCGTTCGAATCGAGTCTGGGTCATTAGGCGTTTGGACGGTTTTTTCGTCAGAGGTCCCGCATCCTGACCAGGTTCGCAAGCGAGGTAGGAAGGCCCTGTGGCAAGTCAATTTCGCGCCCGCTACGGATAATAGCTCCACGAATCACGAGTCAGCAGGAACAATTCGATCGAATCGAGGCTGGGGCCGCCGCTGGGCCATGAGCTGTAAAAAATCGATTTTATTTTATTTTCAATTCACGAAAGGGAAATTGCGACAGAAATGCAATCCGAACCAATTTCGCTGGTAACAGAAAAAGGCCCGGTGGCGGATGGTCCGCACTTGCTGTCGATAGGAATCTTGGATCTCACGATTCTACAGGAAGTCGCTCATTCGAAACGGGCCTGGGACATGGGAAGAAGAAAGACTCTCTTTTGCTTGTTTTCCAATGCTGAACGTTAAACCGCGCCACTGTTGAACCATCATCAAGGATGCCGAACAGCGGCAAACGGTAGCCGTGGCTGGGCCGTCACGGCTGACTCACCCTCGTCTTTTACTTGGGACGGCATGAATAACCGGCGGACATCTTCACCAAGGCCGAGGGACTGGCGGGATCGCTGATACCCTACGAATGTGAGCCAGAGAGTGAAGGATCTACAATGAAATTACTTAGCTTCACAAGGGCCGTGGCGGGCGGAGGGAAAGAATTGGGTCCAGTTCGAGGCATGCGAAGACATCGAGGCTTCCGAGTTATATGCCCGGAATGTCAAAGGATGGCGACGGACGCCGGCTGCCATCGACTACCATCAGGAGATTGCATCTGCCGACGGAGGCCGGTGTATGAACAACAGAGAATGCCGTCCACCGGCGATCTCCGACCTCGGCCGATTATTCATCCACCAGTTTCCTGTTTGCTCCCCCGTACCCCGTTGGATGTCGGTGGAGTCTGGTCATAAATAAAGCGGATGCTGGAGCTTTTTCAACGGAAAATCACAGGACGCCGTTGGTTCTTACCCCGAAATTTGCTGGATGACGTTGGACCAACGTTGGACGAAGACAAGAAACTCAAAATCTCGATGGAGTTTATTTTCAGTGGTAAGCTGATTTGTAAATGAATTTCACCACAGGAAACATGAATACTACAGAATTTTTTAAAGAAAAAGTTGCACAGAAATCTATTTCTTGCACGGGAATCCGCCAACATCCAAGGTCCTTCTATCTGGGTGGATGACAGCGGATGTGGTTTTTCCATCCACAAGAATCCCGTGGAGATTCCCTGGATTGCGGTGGATGGCACCGCCTGTGGCGGTGCACGCGTATTACTGAGCGCTGATGGCGGTGAGGACAAGGTGAGGAAGAATGATCTGCTTACGTCTTGCTCACGTCAGCAGCCCGTCGATCATAAACATCATTCTAGGCCCAATAATGGTAGTCTCTCGTAGACGCTTCAACAGAAGAAGCTCGTACCTTGCTTGCTGAAGTCTGTTGTTTACCGGGGGTTCAATCACAATGCTCCCTTATTATGTAATTGCAGACTTTGAATTCTGTTTGGCAAGTTGCGTGAAGCCCTGGTGAAAACCTCCCGCCAGTCCAAATCACATCAACGAGGTTCAAGCACTCTCCACAGAGGTCAGGATTATTCTCGAGAATTTCGAGACCCGTATGCTCTCGTTGAAGAAACCCCGCCCAAGATCGATTGCGTAATCACGTGTCAAAATCGTCGTTCATGTTCGACGATTTCTGGGACACCTTTCAACATTCTGAGGAGATAGAAATGTTGGCACAGCTTCCACAACCTCGTCTATGTGTAGGATGGCGGGTCTTGGATGCGACAGAATTCGCGCCGTTTGAAGATTACATAATAACGGAGCATTCCGATCAGACCCCCGCGGTAGACAAATAAACAATGACTACACCAAACTACAACGCTCGAGAAACTCATGATCTTTCCGTCCCGTCCATGGCCTGGCGCCTCCTCTCCCTTGCTGTCTACGCCCAGCAGAATGCGTTCGTTATCGCATGCCCTCTTCTATACCAGGCTTTACTGGACAAAACCCCAGTGGAAGTGCCAGGGTGGTCACGAGTTGAGACGCGTCGGCACGCGTGGTCACGCGTGGACTTGCACTTCCACGCGTTTTCACTGCACTTTCCACGCGTGCTCGACACGTGGAGGGAAATTGGATAAGTAGAGGTCCCCAGTTCTGAGGTATTTACACACACTGGCCACTCGCTTGCATGAGTTTCTCATGAGTGGATTATGCAGAGGTCTTACTAGTTTCCACTCATGCTCCACTTGTCTCCACTCGTGTCCTACTCGTCTTCATTCGTGCCCAACTCGTCCACGACCAAGCCTGAAACCAATTTTCTCTGGATTTCCCCCTGAACCAGCAGTATTGCCGACCCTCCCTCCTATTTGGCATATGAAGAAAGTCTGACGAAGCTTGAAGCCGTGGTGCGAATTCTGAATCTAATATTCAATGGTCGTGACGTCATCTTTCTTAGGTTCAGGCTTATTGCATTGCCCCTCCCCCGGACATCACACATGCTGCGGCAGTTGAGAATGGTCAGTAATGAACATTTATGATATGATGCTGTTTGGTATCTCATGTCGTCCATTGTCCCGACGGTGCCTGTTCAATATGAGCATTCGTGGATGCGGGCTAAGGTTCAAGCTCGAAAGACAAAGATTTTGCAGCGGATGAAATGAGCTTTATTTTTTGCATACTTATCATGTATTGTCCCGAAAATCGGTTGAAAATTTTACGGTTCATTCATGTCCAAACCTGTTCAGAACTCTAGCTGAACCTTTGTAAACTGCCGATGTCCGGTCTGGGGTTCGGAAAATCTGAGCGAACCAGAGGTCGGGTTCAGGGGTCGGATTTTTGGGAATACCGGAAACTGTACAGTTATAGAGATTGGCCTAAATTGATGCGAAATTCTTCTCGGCCCAATTCGGTCAGTATTAAAGTAAGAACCCTCATCCGTCCGAGACTGACGGCCTGTGATCCAAGATGTTTGAAAAAATAGTGGCAGCATAACAGCCCACGCAAAACCATGCAAGCCCACGCGACACTCCATCCTTCCCCACGCAGGTCGACTCGTGGAAAGTGAGTGGAAACGCGCCCCACGCGTGAAAGTGCATGGTCACTCACTTCAACTGGGGTTTTGTCCAATAACGCCCGTGATACTCTTCCCCTTGTCGCTTGGCCTTCGACTCCCCGCCAACAGCCAGACCCCACGAGACGCATGCTTCGTGCGGCAATCGTGCGGTATGCATCTGGATGAAAGCTTTTTTGTGTAACTCTGCTCCTAATCCTTTCATCGCAATTCGAAGGATGCACATGAAGACTATCCCTCTCTTCATGACGTGGATCTGGATTTGGTACTACATTCCTTGCTGATTTGCCTACAGAGTCGCAGGAAAGCTGTGCAAGTGAGTTACTGTGATTGACGCTCCCGTCACTGTATAGATTTACTGTTCTCACACCTGACATCCTCACATGCTCTTCATACCTCTTGACATTGTGCGATTGACACCCTGGTTACCTATCTGATGATGCATGGCACGCTCACTCCGTGAATGAACAGAGCTACCATAATGGAGCGGGGTTCCGCGGCAGCTGGGTCGCTGGATGACCTTCCCCCTCAGTATGTAGGAAATTCGGGTTCGGTGGTGCAGTTGAGGAACACCTCGGAAGACCCCGTCGGGCCCAAGCAGATACGAAAGCTTGTTGCAAACGAGTAGGGAATACAATGTACTTCATTCGAAAGCTATTTGGGTTAACATCGAGTGCCAAAGCGAAGCGCAGGCATATCTTGTCAACGTTCTGCCTTCCTCAGCTGATAGGAATAAACCGAGCGAGGGTCTCGCGCATCTACAGGAACAGATCGGCAAGCTATTGCATTTACGGCGATATCGAAGTCGAGGAAACTGCTGGACATTCATGCGGAGCCTTTAGGTCGAACGATATTATGTTCACCGAGTCCAGCGGTTCGCCCAGTTTTGGCATTGTATACAGGTGGGGCTGTGAGGTGAGCCACGGTTAATTATTAACTCTTGGTGTCTCATCCCCTCCAGATGATGCTTTGAAAATGAAACTACATACATTGAGTGCGAACCTAAGAGTAGGCCTGTAATCGCTCGTCTATCCGGGCAACATCCTGTGTCTGGAGAGAACGCGCGAATAATGTGCGGGATATCTGCCAAAGTTCAGTCGCTTTCTCCCCATTCCCTCGGCGATTAAAAATATCCCCCATTCGCAGAGTGCACTCCCCCCTACTGCGGTGAATATCCATGGCGGTAAATCCGTCCACAGCAACATGAAGGAGGTTGAGTGCTGTGTCGTCGTCGCCTTCTGCGATGAATACATCGCCAAGATATCGCAAGGCCGTATAAATGGCGATGGTGTTCTTCCCGTTCAATGCAAAAGCCAACAACACCAGGATCCAACCAAAGGCGGATTGAACATCCATCATTTTTGAAGTGACGTCCGCCAATTTGTTCAAACATAAAATCGAGATTTCCTGGTCATTCCCTCGAGATAGAGCAAAGGATGTTTTCAGCGAATCTCTCGCTTTGACGAGATGTCCTTCGCGAATATCCAGGTATGCCAGGCCGACTTCGCACAGCGTGATACCTGAAGGATTCATGATCGATTCCATACTTGACTTGATTGCCTCCAGATCTCGGCGAACTTTGGTCTGTTCGACACCTGTCTCAACGTCGATCAGCGCAATGTTCAGGCGATCATATGCGCTCCCGAGGGGGGATTGGTCCGCGTACGTTCTGGAATACAGCGCTCTTGCTTCGGCATATTCCGTTTTCTGGATATGTACCTCCGCGTCGGAATTTATCAGGGCAAGATCCAGCGACGAGCCCTGCAAGCCGCAGAAGGCGAGGAGTTCCCTCCCTTTGGCGGAAAGCTGCACACAGGAGGCTAAATCGCCGCGAGAAACACGGCAAAGAAGCTCAACCTCAATAGCCTGTGCTTCATAGAAAAAAAGCCCGTGTATTTGTGCGAGCCGCCTCATGTCCCCTGTTTGCGTCTGTGCTTGAGGGTATTTCCCAAGCTGCCAATTACACAGTGCCCCCTCTCTCAAGGCGACGCACTGTATTTTGACGTCTTGCACTTGCGTGGCTAGGCCCAGCGCTGTTTCATAGTACTCCAGCGCTTTGGGAATGTCGTTGTCGTGCTGGCGGTAGTATGTCCCCAGCACGCAAAGGAATCTGGCTGCATCGTATCTCAGGCTCGAACATCGCGAACTTTTCATCAAATACTCACCTTCCCCGGAAATATTTCCTGCCGTTCGGAAGCGTTCCACCGCCGTTCCTTCCAGAGTCGCCGGATCTGGAATGGGATGGTATTGCCAAGTTGAAAAAAACTCCGTGAGATACTCTGTGTGCAGATGATCGTCTGATAGCTGCTCCAGATACGGAGGCACAAGCTCCAGCATTCCCGACGAACGTCTGCCAGAAACTCGACAAAATGAATCGAAAGTGATGATGCTATGTAGTGTTTCAGTGAGGTCGGGTTCGTCCCGATCCAATCCGTGTGCAAGCACGGCCTTGAAATTCCCAATATTCGTTGCTATTCGCGGAGCTATACCCGCGGTCGAGAGGTGTTGATAGTCCTTCCAGAGCGTGATGAGGCTACGGAAAAACTTCCGCAAGGGACGACAGAGTGCTGGGGTCGGCGGGCTATGACTGTGAATGTACTCGCGGATTGGAACAAGTACCCGCAAGCGTTTGTCGTGCCCAAGGGACGCAAGGGACGTGCGGATAAGTGTCGTTTTGCTCCGCCCCATTTCAGGAACTGGGAAGTCGATCTGGAGTAGATCTGCCTCGGAGATTCCGTCAGGTAATAGCGACAAGATGCCGAGCAACTGATGCGCGCCCGGCGAATCAAGCATGCGCGGACTAGACAACGATAGTCTGATTGACAAATCCAGGTTGGACCGTTTGTCTGGGCCTTCAGAAAATAGCGTTGTCTTTTCTTCCTGCCATCGCGAAAGGACAGTTTCGTAGCCTTCGAATGCGGCGATATTGGCGATGAGATTGACTGCCAACGGTAAATTATTGGTGAACCCAAGAATCTCTCGGGCATCGCGGTCGTCGAGGCTTTCGTCTGTGATGTCCATAAAGGTTTGTAAGGCAGCGGTATCGGTTAAAGGCTCGAGTGGAGCGAGAAAGGGGCGCGTCCATCGTACTCTTCCTGGTCGTTCTGCGCCACGCATGGTAATCTAGTTAATAAATTAGCTGAGCAGTGGCAGATAGATAGGCAAGCGAACCATAAGGGCCAGGTGTGGGATGTCTGTTAAGAGGGACAAAAACTCCTCAATTTTACTCCTTGAACCGAGGGGCTCCCAAGACGTCTCTAGGTTGTCCAATAACAGCACAGACGGGGGGCATCCCAGAAAGTGACGCAAAAGACGTTTCGAGGCATTTCGGGCGGGTTCAAGCCCCAGGTGTGAAGAGATAATGGATACGAGCTCCTCGTGGCTCGTGGCAGATTCACACGATATGAAGTGGCGGGTGTATCTTGCGCTGACATCGGGATGATGCAGGGCTGCGATTGCTAAACTAGTCTTTCCGATTCCTCCAGGCCCAAGAATAGCGATTCTAGATGGATCTTGGAGCAGAAGAGTCACTAGTTGATGTAATTCTTCGTCCCGGCCATGGAATATTTTTGGGCTCGCGGGTAGAAGAAGAAGAGAAGTAGTACTGATTCAAAGATAAGTATCGTTCCAATCGAGCCGTCAGGACTAACCTATTTCCAAAATCGAACAGACGCTTGTTGACCTGATCCACCTCGTTATTCGTGCTGGTAGACTTGGAAAATGAATACAAACTAGGGAGACATTATCTGATTCTGTGGGTTCAGATTGCGTGGCGAATAGTCCAACCAGCTCTCGGTGGCGTTTCTCAGCCTGCTCGCGAATGTCGGACATTTCAGCGCCTACAACGAGAGCGCTTCGAACCTAAAATAGGCATAGGTAGGTCAGTAGCGCTGCTGCATGTCCTGTCAACTCACTCCGAACACGTCAAGAGCATGTCTTAAGCCAGCATGGCATTGTTCCAACTGTGCTGCGTTCTCGCCGTGGCGGAACAACCGCTTCAATCTACTGGTATTCTGCTGGGCCTGTATAAACGAATGTATTTTTTGGAGTGTGCTGTCAGAGTCGTCAACGCGGGTTTAGGAGCGTGAACCCAAGCACGAACTCAGCAAATTTTCCGATATTATGCAACGTTGCCGGTGACAGATTGCCTCCACCATCGGACTTCGTACACAGATGCAGAATGACGGAGAGAAGTTCATCAATCTGGGATACCATGCGCGTGCACTCATCTTTATTCGTCCTAGCTGACTAGATAAAATATATCAGCGCCTGATATGCACAACAAGGTATAAATTACTTCAGCTATGGTCAATATCGATAGGCTAACAGCAGCGATTGTCCGCAGAAAAGGGACTGAGGACGAGTCGGCGATGTCGCTAAGGGTTGAAGCAGCAACGGTCGCGTAGTTGAGAACACTGTCGACTTTCCCTCGCTTTTCGGGGCTCGTGATAACAGGCATGATCTGCAAATCGATTAGGTGTCCGGCGGCAGATCAGGAAAGGACAAGCGAAGTTAGGAAGAACAATACCGGATATATCAGTCTCGTCCCGATCCTCGACAGTTCCCAGCCCTGGGGGGTCTCGTCAAAAAGACTCCTCTTTGAATAAGGATCAACGATGTTGACGTACAGCACACACTCCTCCAACTTGACCTTCAAGTTTCTGGGAGTATTCCTTGTCAGAGCTTCACAGGACTTCCTAACTGAACGATATCTGTGAGAGCGTAGCAGGGGAATGAAGCAAGCCGAAACGGGATTAATATCACCTCCTGATTCAGACGGGAGCAACCGGATGTATTAAGGTGTCGTATTGGCGTTACAGTGGGAATCGAAGCCGAAACCGGGAGCGGTGATTGGTCTATTATCAGGGGGTCGTGTTCGAGTGACGTACCTTGCTCTTCCAAGAGAAATATGCCGCCGCAGTCTCCGCACAGAGCGGCACAAACAGCGGGAGAAGAATGCGAATTTAAATAAGATCGGACTTTCTACGCGGAGCACTCGCTAGTGTTCTCGCTAGTGTTCACTACTAGGTAGATATTCGGAAGGCGGGGAGGCATCGCGTCAATGGATTTCCAGGAGTTTCGAAGTAGTACGGTTTTGGCTGTCATGCTACTCGCCCAGAGGTGGCTGTAAGGTTTGATGGTTCTATTGGATAAGAGGCGCCCCAATCAGTTGAGAAGGCCAATGTTCAGCGAGGTAGCCGCGGCCTGGTTAGCTATACCGTTAAGCCGTGCCGAGCACTGTGCTATGCTTAGGTGTACACCCATTGCCGTGAACCCTTGGAGCGCCGCAGTGAACAGATTCCGCGCTGTGTCCGCGTCCCCATCGGCCAAGAATATGTCGCCAAGACAGCGCAATGCGTGATGGGCCTCGAGCTGACTCCCTCCATTGCGCGTATATCCTACCAGGGCCATCGCGTAGCCCAGTGTCGTTTCCGGGTTGCACATTCCGTGCCAGTGCGTCGGATCCCCGAGCTGATGGAGGCACTCGATGACGACGCCAGAACGGTCACGATTTTGAGCAAAGCGCGTCTCATAGAAGCGCCTAGCGTCTGCTTTGTGGCCCTGGCGCAGCTGGAGGTCGGCGAGCACCATGTCGCACTGGGAAATTGAAAACCCGAACTGCATTGAGACGAAGACCTCCCGGGCTGTGTCCAGACTTTTGCGCACAGTTTGCTCGTCGGCTCCCATGGCAAGGTCAACTGCAGCGATATGCAAGAAAGCGTGGGCGTATTCGCTGGGTGATTGTTGCCTTGACGTCGATGTGGTGTTTAAAATCTGAAGGTGCATCGCTCGCGACTCGGCATACTCCGTCTTCAGGAAGTGGATGTCGCCCAGTGAGCTCATGAAACATACGTCCAGGGGACTGCCTTCCATCCGGCAGACGGCAAGGATCTGGCGCGCGTCGTTGCAGAGTTCGAGGCTGCGGCTGAAGTCGCCCAGAGCGTACAAGCATAGAACCTCTTGATCGATGGCGTGAGCTGTAGCGATGAGATGTCCGGTGGGTTTCATAACGCGCCGCGCCTCCGCGGCATACTTCTGGCCAGTCCTATAATTCCCTTGCTCCCATTCCACTTCAGCAAAGTGGATGAGCGCTTTCCCTTGCCCTATGAGGTTCTTTGACTCGGTAGCAAGGAGCAATGCACGGGTGAAGTACTCTTTTCCCTTATTGAAATCGTCGTGCACCAGGTACCACGAGCCCAGAACATTGTAAAATTGCACTGCAAAAGGTACCAAGTATTAGGCTCTCGATCTTGAACGAAGTGGGAGGCATACCTTCTCCGACGGGATCATGGGCCAGTTTAAACTCGTTAATGCCCTTGACTTCAAGGGAATCCGGATCAGGGATGTCTACGAACTCGTAGTGCTCAAAACGAGCGTTGATATATTCTCCGTGAAGTTGGTGGTTGTCACACTGCTCGAGCAGTTGCGGAACAAGGCGCATGAGATCTTCTGTCCCTCTGCCAATGGCTCGGGTGAACGAGTCCAAAGTCAGTATACTGTGAATCACGTATTAGAGTCCTGCTATAACGCCACCGGGTCCCCTCACCTGCGTATCGTCGCTGAGAGGTCGTCGTGGTCACCCGTCTGTAAACCCCAATGGAGGACACTGCGAAAATTCGCGAGGTTGAAGGTAATCTGCGGAATGCAGTCTGGGTCCGACAGCTGGCGGAATGTTTTCCAGAGCATGAGAACGTCGCCGAGATGATTGCGCACAGGGCACATGAGTGTCAAAGTGGGCGGGCGAGAACTGCGCATGTATTCGCGGATGGGGCTCAATACCTTGAGACGCCCATCGTGATCGATATACGCTAGAGATGTGCGTATCAACGCAGCCCGGCATGTTCCAATGTCAGAAATTGGTAGCGACATTTGTATGAGGCTGGGGTAAGAAATCCCGTCTGGCAGCAGTGAGACGACGCTCAGCAAATCTTGCGCGCCTGGGACGGAGAGAATCCGAGGACTCGAGAGGGAAAGCATGATGGAGTGACCCAGATTGGACCGCTTGTCGTGGCCTTCTGAGAGGAGCGTCGTGCTTTCTTCCTTCCAGCGACGGAGCACCGCCTCGGCGCCTTCGAATGAAACGATGTGCGCCAGAAGGCTGACAGCAAGGGGGAGATAGTCGGTCAATCGGAGCAGTTCAGATACTCCCGCGTTGTCATGTGCATCATCAGCAATGTCAAAGAAGGTTTGGCGCGCGGCGGCTTCGGTCAGTGGTCGGAGCGGGGGGAGGAACGGTCGGCTCCATGACACTTTCCTGGGACGCTCTGTTCCCCGCATAGTAATCTTCCATCGAGAAACGTCAGTAATATGATGATGATAAGAAAGGAAGTGAATGGGACTGACGAGAAGACTCAGGTCGGGGATTTCCGTCAACAGAGCTAAGAATTCTTCAACCTGGTCGCGCGAACTGGTCGGCTCCCAGGGTGTTTCTAGATTATCAAGCACCAACAGCGTGGCCGGAGCGGCGCAAAGATGTCCGACGATATCCTTGGGCGAGCTTTGAGACGGTTCCAGTTGGAGATGAGATGCGACAATGGAGAAGAGATCGCCGTGGTTCACCGCAGAGTCGCAAAGAACGAAATGCCGGTGTGCAAATTTGCCGGCGATGTCGGGGTGATGCATTATCGCCGTTGCGAGGCTGGTTTTCCCCACCCCACCGCTTCCTAATATCGCCACCCGAGCGAACCCCGTAAGAATTGCATCGACGACGGTCTGCAACTCGCGGTCTCGACCATGAAATATCTTGGGCCTCCCTGGCAGCAGTAAAAGGGAAGTTGAGCTGTCGAAAGAAGGATATATAAGGCGATGACGCGACTGTTGTAAGTGCATCCAGTCCTGACCTTCCTTTAAATATTGATCTTCCTCCGTCGATCTATAACGAGAACAAGAAATCAGATCCTGACTAGCGCTCGGGGATACAGACGTGCCGAAGAACCATTGTCCGAATGAGACGCAATTAAAGCGAGGAGATCTGCATGCCGGGTGGCTTCATCCAGCTGCAAATCGGACAACCCGACCACTGTGGTTGCACTGTATTGCACCTGAGGGACATTGAAGGCGACCGTAATAAAGTCGCAACAGCTTACAGAGAAATCCTGGAGCGCTTGGCCAAGCCCGGCTTTGCAGTCGTTCAGTAGCTGAGAATTTTCGCCCTGGCGCAAGAAACGCTGGATTTTTCCCATCTTCGCCTGATCGCTCATGAAAGTGTGAATTTTCTGAAGCATCCTATGGACCAGTTTGTTCAGAGAATTACAGGAGAGGTTGACAAACGAACCGAGCGAAATTTCCGATCTTCGTCAAGACTGCCGGTGGAAGCACTCCGTCCGTATTCGAGCGCACGCACAAGTCGACGACAGCCCACAGGAGCTCCTGGATGTGATCCACCATCTGTAAACATTCTTCCTTGTTCGTTTTGACCGACTGTCGTGCATGTTAGCAGTATTTCATTGGGTGACCGGTCGAGCCAGGTACGTACTTCCGATAGGCTCAGGATATTGGACGCGAGACTAGAAACAGACGAGATAAAGGGGATCCGGGCCACCTCGGCCACGTCGCCGAGAGCCTCCATTGCGGCTGTGGCATTTTGAAGAATAATTTGCCTCTTGGACTTGCGCATGGGTTTCTCGGGAGGCATGGTCGAGAGCTGGATGGGACGGAGGAAACTCTGTGGCTTTTATATCCCTAAGAACGCCCTAAGCGGTCCCCACATGGAGACACAAATACGCCCTTAAGCGTCTCTCGGCAAGTGTTTTTTTTTTTTTCCATCTTGAGTCATTGATTTCTGGAAGGGATGAGCAGGATCTGTCCCCACTGCGAAACTTAGGTTCACTCGCCATTGTGGTGGAACCAACCTGGAACCAAGTTGAGACTTCTAAGTTGTAGGAGTCCAAGCAGTACGACGCGAAGGAGGAGGCTCCGATCAAGGGCTGTGCTCGGGAGGGCATTAAATTGGTGGCCGATTGAGTAATGCCGATCGCCCTCGCTAATTATGTGGAAGATGAGCAAGCCCGAGGGCCCATGTCTTCTCGAATGTCAAGCTCTTTTTCTGTGTCCGTTTTGTATCCCAAGACGAGAAAGTAATCCAGGGCCGAGCCGGGGTCCAATATCGACAAACGGCGGCCGTGGTCGGCACCATCTATAACTCTATGGGTTAAGCTTGCCAAGCTAGGAATTAGCGGCCCTATGGTTGAATGGCTGAAATGTCTGTACGACAGGATTCGATACATGGTGCGCTTGGATGGACGGTTGGCACCAGCCTTCAGGTCACTTCTTGGGATCCTAACCGGCGACCCTGGCTCTCCTCACCTCTGGAATATATTTATGTCGGACTTCAACCTGGATCAGCATCCAGACGATATTGAGCTGAACGGTGTAGCAATCCCGAATATCGAGCACGCAGACGATATCCTGACTGCATCGAGCGGCCCGTCAGGGTTCCAAATTCACCTGAACGGTGCGCAGGCGTGGTCCGATGACAATGGCTGCGAAACATCGATACCAAAGTGCTTGTACCAGATGTTCGGACCACGTCAAAAGACGTACCACTCGTTCCACCTGGGTGGAAAGCAGATCCAAAAGGTTCTGAAAGCGTGCTATCTCGGTATCTGGTTCGAAACGGGCTGCAAGTCCCTTTGGCGAGAGCAATACAAGGTGAAGGCCAAGAAGGCAAACACCGCGGCAAACGTGATATTAGGCCTGAACCGCTTTGTCGGAACACTTCCCACATGGGACATGCGAACTCTATACATGGGCCGTGTTGAGCCTTACCTGATCGCAGGCTGTGAAATATGCTTAGATGTCGATGTGAAAGGCTTGAAACAGCTCGAAAAGGTCCAGTGTAAATTTTTACGACGCATGCTTGGTGTTGGTTCGCGTTGCCTGAGGGCAGTCTTGTTCTCGGAAACTGGGATCTGGCCAATTAAATACCGCCGTGTATATTTGGCACTCAAAAACCTTTGCCATCTCATTGGCCTAGAGGGCTCGGACAGACCTGCATGGAATGCGCTGCAAGAATCATTTGCGCTCGCACGAGACAAACACATTTCCTGGGCTAATGATCTGAAAATTGTGCTCTCCCGGTTGTATATCCCAGTAGTCCTCGACATCTCCGGCGAGCTAGATGTGGAGGCTGTAAAGGCGGCCATGAAGGCGGTAGAGAAATGGATGGAGGCCTGGGTTGACCACGAGATCGAGTCTTCGCGCACGAAGGACCTATTAACTGGCCGCAAAGAGAAGGATAAAGACACTGGAAAGTTAATCAAAAAATCCTTGGATTTCCGCCACTATTTGCGGGTCAAATCTGCCGACCATCGACGTGCCTTGACACAGATGGTGCTGTCGAGCCACTGCCTTGCAGTTGAATGCCGCCGTTGGAAAGAGAGGGGCAAGGACATTGTCCCACGGGGGTGGCGGTTATGCCGCTTCTGCCGAACATCAGTGGAAGACCCCGCGCATGCACTGTTCATTTGTGACCACCCAGAGCTAATGCAAGTCCGAGAGGTGTTCTTGACGAAGTTGTATGCCGAAATTCCGGATGTTCGGGGTCAATTTACAGACGCAACGGGTTTCTTCCGCGCGGTTCTGGCGAGGAGAGAAGTGACTCCTGTTTTGGCAAAACTAGCTTTCGATGTCTTGAAGATTTATGACGCGACGCCCATGCTTCTTGTTTATCCGGTTGAAACACATCTTTGACAGCGTGTAATTTGCTGGGGTGTTATTTGTACGAGTGCAGTGCGACGCAGGTCTCATTTATGAGCCTGGCTCTCTCTCGCCCTTTCTCTTTTGACGAGTCGGGCTTTGTTCTCCATTTTTTCTCGGAGGGTCTTTCACATCCACCGTAAATCCCGCGACCGCTTGCGGCAAGGGTCTTCTTCTTGCACTGTTCTTTTGGGAATGGTCCTGACACGAGCCTCAGTTCTTCTCGTCAGGGGGGAGAGCTGGAGGCTTGTTGCATGCATCTGCAAAGGGAAACACCCACGACAACTTTCTGTGTTCTGGTGGACTCCGGGGATTTTTGCCTGGGAGGAGAGAACTCCTCTTGTACAGCAGCATTTTTTGCTGATGGTCAGGTCCCACGTGGTTTCAACCGGAGGTCCTGCCTTTTCGAGGCCAGCCAGTCTACGGTAAGCCAGCGTCTTGTGCCAATGGACCCCCTGGAATGATGTTGTGCTCCGTTGGCATCTCGTAGATTCCTGTAAGGATAACCACCCGTACAGTACTACATGTTTGTCTTCGGTAGACTCGTTGTTCATGTTGTGGACCACGCGAGTATAATAAACCCCCCCCCATCTATGAACGTTCTGAACCTGCGTCTCTCCCTTGCTGCAGAAGAGGCCCAGTGGCTGAGCATTCCCCTGCATTGGATCATATCGCGTTCCTCTAGGTATCCCGGAGATGCTTCAATCGAGCGTGGGCCATGGAGGGGGATGTTTGATTTTTTTTCTTCAGCAGCGACAAATTTACCTCAGAAATGTTATGCTGACCAGGTTCACGGGGAACTGAACAAGACCCAATAGAGGATAGCCCCCGACTGTCTGCGATGGCTCCACGGCCACCTTCCTGGGGAAGATGCTCGTGGCGTGGGCCATAAGGAAGGCGGCAGTTCTTTTGTTCATGGTGAGTAAATTCGTTATCAAAATCCCCCCCTCGCCAGGTTAGCAGGTGAACACGTACCTGTCTTCAAGTCGTTGGGCTGATGTGGATTTATCCAGGACATGCTTGTTCCAATCAAACCTCGGGCATGGTGGGGAAGTTTGTTGTTCTTTCCTTCGGCGGTGAGAAAGATGCTACTAAACATGCTGTCATAACCGACTTCACAGGTCAGGTAGCAAGGCCTCATAGCGGATGGTTCCGCACATGCATTCAGTACACCTCTCCAAGTAAGTTACACACACCGGGGGCAAAGAGTGATGCACCTGACCGTCAGGTGCGACCTACGCATGTGCTGCACACCTGGTCACACAGCCGACAAAGGTACCGGCATTAGACAAAGGCAGGCTTTGACTGCCCCTCCGCCAGGACAAAGCCCGTGTTTGTCTTGCATAAGGGTCTTTGTCAACCTGCGCACCACATGCGTAGGTCGCACCTGAAAGTCAGGTGCGTCGGTCTTTGCCCCCAGTGACAGGAATCGCTCGTTCGAATCGAGCCTTGGCCATTCAACTCTGTGCTCATGCTGCTTATCAAGTCATTTCGTACCCGAACAATCGGTTAACTCCGTTCACAGAGAGCAGTAGGAGGCCCGGTGGCAGATGTTTCCGCACCTATCACTGGTTGAAGATTTCAAGTTTTTGAGTGAAAAAATTGGTGAAAAATGTTTTGAGTTTACAGAGGTTTTTCGCCAAAAATGTAGGTAAAAAAGTTGAATCATTTTCAAAAAATTCTCAACTTTAGGTGAAAATTTCAAAATAAAATGGAAAACTGCTGAAAAACTCTTGAGTTTTTCACCTACATTTTTGGCGAAAAACTTGTGTAAAAATTCAAAACATTTTCCACCAGTTTTTTCAGTCAAAAATTTGAAAACTTCAACCAGTGTATACAAAATAGCCTTTAGGGATTCCACTATTCTGCAGGAGTTGCTCGTTCCACTCGAGCCTGCACCATTCGCTGGTCACCTCTTTTTTTCACGATGTGAAATTGAAAATTGCTAGAGAAAGAACATCCTACTCAAGTTCGCAGGCAGCAGAGAGAGGCCCAGTGGCGGATGGTTCCGTGCTTGCATCGAATAACATCGCATTGAAGCCATGTAGGTGACGGTCGTTCGAATCGAGCCTGGGCATGTACATATGTCGGTTCTAAAGAAGGATGTTTTTCGCCGAGGTGAGAAAATTTCCTCATCGGATCACAGTTGAACGATGAACGATTTTTTATAAAAAAACCTTCTGCCGCTAATCTATCGAGGTGCGTCCTCGCTAGAATAGCCCGCGAGACAGGTTCATACGGACTTCAGAATGTAAACCGAGCTTCGAGCTGAGAATACCTGCACGAGGCTGTGTGGCTAGACAAAAAACTTTTATTTTGGACTGCAGTCCGTGGACGAGCCTGAGTTGGGTGCGGAGCCTGTGAGACTGAGGAGATATCGGACCCCGAACTCGTGGCACATAACCATAAGGTGTTTCCTTCCTCGGCCCTGTATGTACTGTGGAGAAGGCACTCTTTATTTTAATATCAATGTTGTCCCGGCGAACACGCAATGAACTATACCAAGTTTAGACCGTTGGGTCAGGTGATCAGTTCAACTTCCAAAGTAAGGCTTCTTGCCCTCACAGGTGACAGCTCAATGGAACGCTGACACGCTACGCTGGATCACCGGGCAGACTCGGCCGCCAGAAAATATACTTTTTTTAGCATTTTTGACTGCTTCTTAACTTCTCTCGAGGCCTTCCTTAGCTCATAGCGCTTTAGATTGGTAACGGCCACCATTATTGAGCGATGTCTATGCTGATGAGTGGAATCATTGTAAAAATATGAAGCTCCGGGACCCATTTCTAGCTCGTAGCACTTAATCTTAGTAATGGCAAGCACTAATTCAACACGCCCTAGTCGGAGGGAGACGGCCTGTGAAGATATAAAAGCTCGAACCAATCTTCATCTATCTCACCAGCAAAACACACGCTCTTGTCTCTGTCTCAATGGCGAATACACAGGAGAAGATCAAGTTCTTTCTGACCGGAGCGACAGGCGCGTTACTCTTCGTATCGGCACACTCCTCCTTTCGACTCCATATTTCTGTGGCCAGGATACATCGGCGGCGCTGTCCTTGCGCGCTTCATACAGCATCCCAATGCTTCCAACTTCGAGTTCACGCTGCTCGTGCGGGACCTGAAAAAGGCGGAAGGATTCCGTGGAATGGGCTTCACCGTCGCCGTGGGCTCCCTTGCGGACGAAGAGCTGCTGGAGCGCCTGGCGAGCGAAGCAGATGTCGTGATCGCTGCGGTAGGCCTTCGCGCCCCACGACTTCAATTTTCGTTCACAAGTAGCTTCCTCTAGGCGGGAAACGACGACCTCGTTGCGACGAACGCGACATTGCGCGGGGCTAAGAAGCGCTTCGAGGTCACGGGCGTCCCGCAGACGTGCATTAATACCGTGGGCTGCAAATTTTAATTGATAAGTTGAATGCTAATTGCGTACATGCATGACATTGCAGTCTGGAACTGGTGGGCACCAGCTCTGATCGTCATATTTTTCCTGCAACTCATCGTCCCGCAGGCGTGTTGACTGACGACGCGAAAGGGATGCTCGTGTACGAGACCGTGTACGACGACACCGACCTCGCACAGCTCGAGACGCTCGACCCCGAGCAACCGCACCGCAATGTCGACCTCGCGCTCATCGAGGCGGACAAGGAAGGTTCGTTGTGTGTCGGATACATCCAACGCATCAGTCTTCACTGGCATAAATAGGCTACATCAAATCCTACATTATTCTCCCTTCTTCGATCTATGGGCGTGCGACTGGGCCGTTTATCGCCGCGGGTTTACAAAACCCCGCGTCGGTCCAGATCCCGCGCCTCATCAACACGGCGCTCGACCGCGGTCGGGTCGGGATGGTCGGCCTGGGAAAGAACGTATGGCCAAACGTTGAGATCCATGAGTGTACGTGCCCATGTATCTCCAGTTCTGTCCGCGAAAATGGCCCATCTGACATGGGAAATGATGCTGCCAGTGGCAGACCTTTATGTGCAGCTCTACGACGCGATCCAGACAAACCCAGACACGGGCCACGGCCGCGAGGGGCTGTACTTTGGTGCAAACGACGAGCACCGCTTTTATGACGTCTCGCGTGAGGTCGGACGCGTCCTCGTGGAAATGGGTCGTCTTGCGCACCCCGAGCCCACCACGTTCTCGGAGGAGGAGCTGGTCAAGTATTATACCGTGCGTCTACCCTTGCCCCTCCCGAATAGTAGAACTCACCCCAATAGCGCAGCCGTGGCTCCGCCGCGCCCAGGGTGCTAACTCGCACTGCGTCGCGCGGCGCTCGTACTCGATCGGGTGGGCGCCCGTGCGGCGAACGGCGGACCTTCTCGCGAGTATCCGGCAGGAAGCCGAGGCACAGCTTCAGGCGCATGCAGGCCGCCCGGTATTCACGGGCACCACTTAGCCACGATTAGGGTTTTTAAATTGAATGTTTGGGGCTATGGAAGGAGTAGTGAGGTGTGTAGAAAGAATGTCCATAGGGATCTTAAAACGAATACCAACCGTGAGAATGTGATGCAGATGTATTGATCGTGTTTTCAAGGCAAACATATGGAGTGAATGCAAAAAATCACGATTCCCCTCACAGGATTCCCGACCTCGCGTGGGTGTTCAGCGTGAACTCGATGCATTAGATTCCTCAAAATTTCCATTGTCTCGTATATTATGTAAACGGTTCAATTCTTATTGCTCCTCTCAGATAGAGGGGTAAGGCCCAGGAGCCGAGGGTTTTCGTGTCTGCTAGAAAGTACAGTCTTTGATGAGTCACTGCAAGCTGACACGCTTGTTCGAATCGAGTCTGGGTTATTCCTATTGGCTTGCCCCTATGGCAGAGTTTGAATTCGGCTGGAGCGGCTTGTTTGGGCATTTGGCTTTTTTGGTATGCTCGGCTTGCACCCAAACACACTGGGATCTCCGGTGAGCATAAACTAGGTTCTCCCCAGGCCTATTACAACGGCAGAGAACGGAAGGGCTTCGTTTTATGAAGAGCGGTGTTCGAGGAGTCGTGAAACTAAGGGAACTTTCTCAAACTCCTTCCCCGAGTGTACCTGCTGCTGTAGCCCTTCTTTTCTTGCAACCACAGACTGAAGAATACGAAGGCAGTTTGGAGCGCGGTGGCAGGTGAACAGAAGAGTGAGTAACCTCTTCAGGAAATTGGTCGCAATGAGCAAGTTTCTTCCGCCGTTCGTGTGGAATCCGACACAGAGCTCCCCATTCCCAGGGAAAAATAGGGTGCTCTATAGAAACCCTTGATTTCACAACGCTTTGGAGTGAAGGAAGCGACACACTATTATGCCATATCCCCGCGACCGCTGACAGGGACAAGCCATACATAAGTGGGCACGTCGTTGAATGAATATATTGAATGCGATAGAACCCAAGAGGCGGTATAATTTTAAAAGATGTACACAGGTCGGTTTTCTTCTATAGGAAGATCACGGGCTGAGAACACCAGAACACCGCCAATTCACACGGTTATAATCTCGCGGTTAACTACACCGTAGGTCATGATCTCTTTGATGTTCAGGAGCACGCGCGACCCGATGATGGAGTAAACCCTGGCCCGTATATTAGTCAGTCAGCGCGTGTGATGGGAGAGAGCGTACACGATGGCTGGACTGCGGTGGATGATCAGGGATATCTGAGACCAGAGGGCAGTGAAGAACCTGCGCACATGATGAGGAGCTCTGCGAGGGTAGTTCACCCGACGGCCCAGAGGATGAGTTGGGGCGGGTTCACGGCTGCACCGGAGATGAATAATCGTCGTTATCCCAGGGTAGCTTGCAAGAAACGAACCAACGACGGCGAGGAACCAATAGATCCCGTCGCGAAAAAACAGGCTCACGAGCGGCATGGTGTTCCGCGAACTGAAGGTCAGCCCGAGTCGGGTTGTGCAATTGTACACGGTCATGGCAAACATGATGAATGTCTCCACGAAACGATTGGCACGATTATCCGGATATATATGCTGCGGTCACGCACTATGACCAGGGACGGGGCAGCGTAAAACGTGAGGTATTTGTTTACCCCTGAAAAGAGGCGGTGAGGCAAATATTGGCTGTTGGATATTCCACCCACGCGTCGCATAACATCCCGGAAGTATAGCTCTATCGGCGTGCTAGTTTCTTGGTGACGTCAAAATCTTATTTCGATACACACCCAATATGCACGAATGCTAGGGAAGCATCAGTCTAATAAGGACGGGGAGCCCAGTATGGCACTCATGGACGGAGCGGGTAATGAATGCAGCGATGGTGAACCTAAGACGAAGAATCCGTCAATGGAAGGCGATATTCTTGACATTGACGCGCATTATACAGAGTTCTATTGCGTTTCTTTGATCAGCGGAGATCAATGAAACGGAGGAAATTACGGCGCACCCAGCATCATGGATGCCAAAATGTACAACAAGCGGCGTAACCTTCCGAAGAGGATCCAAACTCTGTGTCGCATTGAGTCAGCATGGTGAAGGACGAGTCAGAAAAATCTCCTCACCTCATAATGAGGATAATATCGATGGCAGCAACGGTGAGAGTGGACGAAATGCTCGTGAACTAACGATTTTTTGTGTGAGCATAGCTGTAATCACTAGACGAATACCTGCCTGAGAATAAATTCTGCAACTGGATACGAAAGGTAGAGGGTTATTGATTAGCGAGGGTCCGAAGTGGACACAATCCTACGTCTGGGAGATGAACGTTACGACCCGTTCAGATCATTCGGAAGGCCAAAAAATTCACCTTATCCGAGGTGTTCTCGAGGAGGCCAACTGAGATACTTAAGAGCATTATAAGGAGCGCTGGACCACTGGTGCCAGAGGCGTACTGCTGGTATTGATACTGCCAAGAGCGATTTAGAACTCGCTGAATTCGTAAAGCTGGGACAGCAGGTACAAGGTGATTATTAACGTCCAGTATCGATTCTGATCATTATATGATGCCGGAAGGACAGCGTGTTTTCAGATTTGCCTACCCAAAGCTTTACTTCATTAGCACGTGCAAACCGCACTTAATCGCCGCCACCACATACATAGAGGTAACCTCCGAACGATTTTCGTCTGTTCCATACGAATTCGATCTTGTCGAAGTGTCGGAAGAGAGGGAGTATGGGACAGAAGCACACTGCACCTCATGATCCAACGAAATAATGTGGTCATATCTGGACGATCAGTCACCCTGGGCCATGTCTTTAGAGAACGGAATGAGTCGACGGACATGAGAAGCACCAGTGCAGCGACTGGGGGAATTGTTTCGTTAGAGGACGATAGATGGCCGAAGCGCCAGGCGCACGCACCTGCGAGATAGCTTGTGGTCTTACCATCCTGGACGAGAAGCAGCAGCTCTTCGAGCTCGGAAGGCGTAGAAGGTAGCGGGGGAGGACTAGCCATTGGGGGGCTAGGTGGGAGATACATGGGGTGTTTTTAGACAGACAAAGAATCAGAAAAGGCGGGACAACATCATCTGGCATAGATAGGAGTTGTGTTGAGCCCTCTATCCGTTTATTAATATCTTTGGATTCTCTCCAGCCTCGCCATACATCCGCCGCAGCGGTCCCGACTCCCATGATGGTGAGAAAGGATCAGTCCCCCGTAGATATTACCCTCAAGATAGCATGATGGTTGGCCTCATTGACTTTAGAACGGTCGATGGCTGTATTGACTGTCGGATATCTCCAGCACGCCACCTTTGATCATCGTGGTGTCCTGCTCGAGCTTTCAGATGGCCGTACGTACTGACAGCTTTTATTTGGCCCAGCTCGATCCTCCATGAAGCCCAGAGCGCTGCTAATCATCCAGGTCCGTACGCCGTAGAGCGCAAAGCGAAGCGAAATAGACCAGAGTACGGGGGCGGTGAGTTGGCACCAACCAGTAGGGAAATTAGAAGCAATTATGTACAGGCAAAATCCGACCTCAAAACAAAATTCAGAGAACACTGCTCAGCAACTGCTAAACAAGTGGAAGGGTTCAATGTAAAGCTAGTAAACATTAGAATGGTTGAATCGGTCATCATTTAACCTTCGTTCAATACCCCGAATTTTCTCGGGGAATTTTCACAAAGGTTTGAAGCTTGGAGCGTTAATAGGGGCAGATGTGTCCCGTTATGTAAAGCAATGGGCGACTTTTAGTCCGACTAGAACTTTTACTAAAACCTGCATCAAATCTGTTGACTCAGGTCCTAGGACCTGGGAAATCGCCAGTGATTAAAAAATGATAAATGCCATAGATAAAGCAGAGGTCATAGTACGGGGCGGATGGAGGAACAGGCACACTGTCCAATGTATCTTGTTTATCTGTCTCCGAAAAGAAGGAACGAAGTTCCGAATTGATTCCGGACTCAGACAAATAACGTGCGAGCTTCCTATTTTTAAACGTGTCAGACAATGTCGAGAGATTAAAATACAAAGCCTTGCCGAAGATGCTGGTGTATGCCAGCGCTGTTTTCAATTGAAACTCGGAACTAGGAAGACTCAAGAACGTTTGTTCTGACAGCCACGTGCATCATGGTTGCTAGCGGACTCCATTCAAACCAAATCTCGCAGGAAACCAAATACAGAACTTGCCATGGAACCGTCTTCCTTTCCCAGTCGTGACTGGGATGAATGCCGTCCTACCGACATTCTAGATGTGAAACAAAGAAGGAAAGAGGCAGCTTTTTTTACCAGCTCCCATTAAAGACCAGCGCCCATTTAAATAGAGTCCATTGGACGATCCACATACGAGGACCTTCCTTCGTTTTAGCTATGGCTAGCCCCCTCGAGTCAACATACGGTATCTGGTTAATTGCCTTTTTCTTGCAGACAATGTGTGTGTTGCAGCTAACAACTGCATTTGTCGTCTACTAACAGAGGAGTTCAGCCTATACGGAATGGGGATCCTGCAGGCGTATCTGTAGGCTCTTGACTAGACTTTCTTGTGCACCACACCAAGAGTGATCGGCAGATACTTCTTCTGGTATAGCAACGACACCTTGTTGGTAAAGACTACAGTTTGTGTCTATGTCTTCCGAGCCTCAACTCAGTGAGCTAAAGGCTACCCTTTAGGTCATCCTCGTCGTGTGATTCCCCTCCCCAATCCCTATCGATTTGTATTTGATTTTTTGTCATCAGTTGTCTCGAGTCATTTCAGCTCAGCACACTCTTTGGCGCGACGTACCACCATCTGATTAACGGCTTTGGCAATTTCCCCCAGCTTCTGCTGGTCCACTGGCGAGGATCAACGTCGCCACGGAACAGTTAACCTCATCTGAGTTTCTCTGTAGGCTGGACTTGACTCAATTGCTCGCCACGGTAAGGACAATATACCCGAAGATCTCTCTTCATTCAGGAACCGCGCAGTATCTGTCAGCATTCATAGTCCAGATGCGAGCCAAAAACCCGTTGTTAACATTAATCCTCCTCATTAACTTGGACTTCCCAGATATTTCGCGCACTCCATCTACGCCTGTGCGTAATAGTTCATGGGCCAGAAGGGATGTGTCTAAACACCTGGTTGGGCCAGTGCACAAGAACGACAAGATTCTACCCTTCGCAATCGTGGTGTCCTCACTGGCTGCTCTGGGTGGGTCCTATATATGGTCATAACTCGAACTGAAGGATCATTTGTTCTCAGCTGGTGGGGTCGGTAAGGACTTCCGTGATACTCATGAAACTCACACACCCGCTGACCTTCATTCACAGGCCAGGTAGTTGTCATGTTCGTTGGCTTCTATCCCTAATCCATTCAGCGCTTAAAGCTGGATTAATAGCTCGAGAATTCCTTCATTTGCAGACATCGACCAAATAAAGGTGCGAGGAGTTATTAGCTCAACGATAAGGATTAAATGGCAATGGTCCGGAATCCGGACCAGACAACAACAATTATCAACTGTGTAGCTTCCATCTTATGCGACACTCTCGTCACGGGAGGGCTCTGTTGGAGACTGCACATATCGAGGACCGGTATACAGGCGTAATGTTTCGCTTCGTCAGTACCGCAAATGAAGAACTCAGGCCTTGACGCAGGACAAACAATTTGCTCAATTACCTCATCATCTTCGCGATTAATCGAGGGATTCTCACAAGGATCACTACAATCCTCCAGATAATATTGGTATGCCGTTGCACGCAAAGATTTCCGTGGTTAATCCGTATTATCCAGTTTTTCGCCCGCCCGAACACCTTTTACTTCTTTGCCATGATCTGGTTGAGCAGCAAACGCGCGTATATTTATGCCAGTAATCCCGCAACGTTGACTTACCAAAGCGAACTCCCATAGTCTACATGAACAATATGCTTGCAACGTTAGACTTCGTTCCTTGTACTTGCACCGTATTCTCAACAATTGCTAGGCTCAACACACGACAACATGCGAAGAGACAGTACGTGCCAGTGAACCATATAGTGCTCAGTTCCGTAACCAGTCATCCAAGGTTCAACTGCACCCTACCGGGTGCCCAATCTCTTACCGTGTCAACTGAAGAGAACGGGAAATCGGGGTATGGTTCCACAGTAACGAAAGGAAGCCTACTTATCCATTGTTTCCAGAGATGTTAAATTTATGCTATGACTGATTTACGTTGGCCCTCCACCTTCTCCAAAGTTATAACTGTGGCCTCAATTTATGTCTTTTTTCTACTCGCTTGCTTTTGAACCTGATACTTGTCCGTTCCCATGTGCATGAACTCACTAGTAGCTATGAAAGAAAACTGGCTTTATGTAAACCTATGGAGATTGAACTGAACTGAACTGAAGTTCTATTGGTTGCTGTTCTATTGATTGCTGTACCTGGCCATAAGGGTAAACCTTTGGCCCTCGTGTGATATTGGCCTACCTGCATCTTACCTCACCCAGAATCGCTGCCCCTGACCTTGAGCCCCAGTGCACACGGTTTCAATCGAAACTGCGAGCAGCGGACGGGTACGAGTAAAGCCTGAGAGATTCAGAGTGCAAACGTTCTGCCGATACACAGCTTCAAAAAGTTTTCGATAGAAGAAACGAAAATATCTGCGGGAGAACGCCGGATCCGCGCCTGTGAGTTGTCTAGCGACAGGTGGAGCAGGGGTAGGCACCCTTGATTTCGCTGCGAATAGATTCAATTAGGCTGGCGAACCGAACGCCTGATGAAAAAACACGCGTAGCGGCAGCGACTCAAGGAGCGTTTTTAATTTCGCACGAATTTCACAGCGATCGGGCAAAGCGGGGATGATAGTGGGTGAGGTCTGAATTCCCGGATATGGTGTTGAGCGCTGGCCGCTGGCTTGACATGCAAACAGCCCACACACCAATGTCATTTAGGCAGTTATCTCATCTGCCAATGAATGAATGGGACTGCAGATCACGGGTTGCACAACCATCGCCTCGAGAAGTATCGGCGCTGAGCCCTGCGCTGCAATCGCTAGCAATTCACAAGTAGTGATGGGCTGTTCCGCTGTTCCTGGAATCCTGAGCGTGTAATTAGCTGGAGGGAACATCCGGTTCATGTGGGTCTGGGATTTCTGTTGGACAGCTTCGTACTGACGGGTAGAGATATACTTCATAAGTCAGAATTAGCTAGCACACAAGGTGTGGAATACGCGGCTTGCTTCGAAACTCAATACCCCTCACTAACAATATCCCGCGCAGGACTACATAGTTCTTGGAAGTGGAATGCGATGTAGGCGCGGACCACCTACTACCAGGCATCGCGTCCATCGCGTCACTGACAACGAGCTTGGTTGAATTGGAATAATTGTAACACCGGAAGAAAAGGAAGACAGGGGGTCCTTCCAACGCCGGACTCGATTCGAACGCATTTCCGACCATTCGACACAGAGCCTTTCGTATCCTGCTCACGAGGTTGATTAATAGTATTTTGCAACTTTTTTTGCCCAGACAAAAGATGGAGCAGGCACATCCTGCAGAACTCTTAGAGATTGAAGTTCGATTGAAGGCAGGTGCGTGCCATCCGCTACCGGGCCTTTCCTCTACTCCCTAAAAACTTTGCAAAATTGAGAGCTTTACATGCTATTGCAAATCGCGCCTGAATCAGACAAAAAGATTCGCCCATGGATAAGCCCCAGGCTCGATTCGAACGAGCGACGACGGAGTGGTCATTGGAAGCAGGCGGGGACCATTCGCCATGAGCATTAACATACTCCCCATGAAACCTCACTGACTCGTCATCGTCTCGTCCGTGTGCGCGTCGGGACACCAGGGAATTACCTGCGCGTTACGGAACGGCGAGTTCCACGTGATCGCGATTCGAACTCCGCTCTTTGCCGCTGCTTGCCGCTAGCCGCCAGCGTTATGTAAGCCCACACTTTTTCTCCGCACCCAGCATGCCGCCATACCGCCCTCCCTCATCCGACTCGGAGTCTGAACTTGACGCAGATGCACCAGAAGCCGTATCCCTCACGCAGGCGAAGCACACAGCGCGCACCCAGGAAGCCGCGCGCGAGCAGCTTGCGACGGAGGAGAGGAAGAAAAGGAAGGCGCGGAATCGGGAGAGGGATCAGAGGATGAAAGCCAGGGCGGGCGAGCGGAGAGGTGAGGCTGCGCGGGAGGATGGCGATGAAGTCGACGGCGTTGAGTCGCGGATGGAGCGGGCGATGCGGGAGGCCGAGGAGGAAAGTGGGGAAGAGAGCGGGAGTGGGAGCGCCAGCGGGGAGGGGGAGGGAGACGTACAGATGGATGGCGTGGACGAGGAGGAGGACTCCTCCGACGATGACGACGATGACGACGATGAGGAGGAGGAGGAGATGGGCGGATCGAATCCCCACCACCTCCCCGAGCACCTTTTCGCCTCTGCCTTCGCCTCTGGATCCGTGGCGACGCCCTCTTCGTCAAAATCTAAATTGCAAGCCCCTGCAAGCAAAAAACGGAAGCGCGCCACGCGCACGAAGGACCGCGTCGTCGGGTACGTCCTTGGCTTTCTCCTCGTTGTCGCGTTAGCTCTCACACTGCTTGTATTCACCCAACAGCTCCCGCACCATCCGCATCGCGCCCTCGTCAACCTCGATACCTACCACACCCGCGACGCTCCCCTCCCGCAAAATCCGCAAGTTCACAGACCGCGCGCTCGCGCTCAAGGGCACCCCGCGCAAGACATGGACGCGACTGCCTGGTGCGTCCCTACCCGCTCCTCTCTCACATGCAGGACTGGCGCTGATAGATATGTATTTGTGTGCAGCCAATTTGGGCGTGATGCGCCGCAGCTTACATGGCCCTGCGGTTGGGTTCGTACGAAATCCGTGAGACTCGTCGCGTAGTTGTGGACTCGGGAGGCGGGGGTGGAATACAGACCATTTATTTTTGTTCAGGCTCCAGTCCGCAAACCGTTGCAGTTCAGCTTTTCGCGCAAACCGCCTCATCTTACCTCCGCTTCCCCATCTTGCCCGCGTCCTTACAGTAATGCCCTCGATTCGTCTTTTTACTGCACTGTCAGGCTCCTGTGTTCGAATCGAGCCTGGGCCATTGTTATTTCCAGGCCTCCTTTTCCTCCCGCGGGCGCCTGGTATGAATCGTTTCATTATAAAGCCTAATCCGCCGAAATAATCGATCCCAACAGCCTTGGGGGGGACCACTGCTTAGACGCTTTCAAAAGCACCGCCGCTTCCATGGCTTCAACTCGAAAGCTCTTTCCTTCTCATGTCGCCCGCCCCGTGGCACAGAGCGCGATCAGCCTCGCGTTGCTGCTGGCGCTGGAAGGCCACAGCCCGCAACGCGGCCTCTACGCGTCGCTCGTACTAAGCAAATCCTCGCGTGAGCATATCGTGCGCAGCGTGCGCCGAGATGTTTGTTAAACATGTCGCTGTGTGGGAAGGCGGTGCGCGTCAATATGCTGTTGCCGCGCCTCCTCGGAGCTCTCCTCGGGCGTCAGCACCCTCCCGATGCTACTCCACACTGGCCATTGCATCCACCTCTGCCTCGCCTCGACGTCGACCATCAGACTTGGCTTTGCTCCCGTCTCCCTTGTCCTCATTTTCCATGTCGGTCGGAACTGGATCATGGCAGTGAATGAATGGTGTCGGGCTTAATGATCTTCTGTTGTGAGCCCTTACGGAAACTGGTCCCGGTCTATGCCCACATTATTTTACATAATGTGGGCAGCAGCCACAGCCCGGCATCGATTGCATCTAACTTCAGACCACGAAGCCACCTCATCCTTCTCCCTATGTCCACGCCAACAGACCCAGGAGCCGGAGCCAGCCATCAATCCACGCCCACATCGAACCCAACCGATGCGCAACCTCTGCCCGCCCCGTCACCGACTCCCCGCGTGAAAATCACACCCTGGAGATTTCTAAACACCGTACTGGTGCTGGGATTGGGCATCTACAAAGCCACGGCGTCATACCTCAGACAGTCAATGGCGCCGACAACGCTGGATTGGATCATCGGTGTTGTTTGGGCATTAATGTGCGTGCAACTGACCAACGAAATCGGGTGTATTTCTGACCTGTATCACACTAAAAGCTGCTACTGGGTTGGCTTTGTTGAACAAGACAATACCTCCTGGTTCTTTGCCTACGACCTGACCGGCGTCCTGCTCGTTGCTTTCTTGGCTTTTGGTTCGCCATCCTCGTCCCATTCGAGCCCATCTGTAGTAGGGGAGGCTGTGGATGGACGGCGTTGACAATAAATATTCTCGTTTCTTTCGCCGTTTCTTTTCCCATCGGGATGGTTGTCGGTAGACGAGCCGCAAGAGGTAGACGGATCGTCCCTGGAGTCGTCTTCTCTGTCCACAGCCGTTGGATATGTGCCTTGTTCTCCCTGGACCCAGACTGGCCCATTTGGAGTCTACCAATCGTGCCTCTGCTGTGGACGTCTTGCATGGCTCCAATTGCACTTGCATTTACCTGTGAGTTGGCGTTGTTTAGGTGAATCTTCGGACTGATTCACTATGAAGTGAGCTCCGCCTTTTCCTCGCTGGAGAAGCTCCAATTAGGAGCCCATACGAACTGGATTAAAATTTTCATCGTGGCGGCAATACTAGGAGGTATTGGGACTGTGTTGCTCATCAGCGCGGCGGTGGCTGTGCGATTGACGCGCAGCGGCGCGCCGCCTCTAGCTCATCATTGAACACTCTTTCAAGCAAAATTTGAGTGCGAGCAATGTTATTACGGCCCAATACATCATCTGAGCACAAAAAATCCAAACATAAATTTTGGTCACTGCGGAATAAACCATGACAATTCTTGCTTCTTTGAGCACTTTAGAGACTTTACTCGGTCAGCAGGTCATCAGTTTGAAGGTTAAACGATGTTATTCTATGACAGTGAGTCCTAAGAAGGAAACTCCAGTGGTTGTCGAACATAGGTCCCTCCCTGTGCATGGCAAACTTGGATGCAAGCATCAGTAGTACTGTGTAGCTTCCTGATGTTTCCCCCAGCGGAGATTTGGGCCCACATCACTAAATGGATAGGTGCGCAGGCCTGGGATACCCACATCGTCAGTAATATCATGAGAGATCCCCTGGGGCTGCACAATTTTTGAGCAACTGTCTGGTTGAATTAAAAGTTCAGTATTCTTGGGCCATTTCGTGTTTCCCTCTTGGAATTTGCCCATGCGGCCGGTGATGATGGAACTCATGAAGACGCTAGGTCAACTTATGTACACCGTGAATTGTGTATGTATTCATGCAACAATTGGTCTTCTACATTTGTTCATTCACTCAAGTCGTAACTATGAAATGATTAGTGTATACAGATGAAGATATCCAAGCACACATCGGGGTCTGGTAAACATGACGCGGGGGCGGTGCGCACTGACGCGGCGGTGGCTGTGCGATTGACGCGCACCGGCGCGCCGCCTCTAGCTCAACACCCAAAGCTCATTTCCGCGAAATTTGAGTGCGAGGAACATTTTTATGCCCCAATACATCCTCTGAGCACAAAAAATCCAATCTCAAATTTTGATCACTCTAACTAGACATCGACGGTTCTTGCATATTTGAACACTTAATGCTCTTCGCTCGGTCAACAGGTCACCACTTTGAAGGCTAGATGGAGTTACTGTATGAGCCTGAGTTCTCTGCAGTCCCAAGATATATATATACATCGGCAAATTGGGAGTCCAGTGCAACTCTCTAAACTTTCTCTCCATGAGAGAGTTGGACAACTTGGACCGCAAAACACCGAGGCATGTAGGCCTCGGATCTATTGATTGAGCGATACAATGATTGACAGGTTGCTCAGACTTCTGACCAACTCTGGGGTTGAGTTTCAAGTTCAGTAATCTTTAGCCGTTTCATCTGAAGGAATTTGCCCATTATGCACCTGCGTGGTCCAGTACTCCTTCTTCAATCCCATATGCTGCATCTTTTAACGGATTAATTTCCTGCGTGGACTTCTTGGACTGACATTTTTGTGGCCAATCTGAGTAGCCTCTTCTATGATCCCGAGCAATTGCACTTTTCCTAGGAGGCAGTTCAATTGCGAAGATTTTCAACCGCGTGAGAGCTCATTAGGCATCTGAAACTACCTTGAGGAGAAATAAGGGCTTGCCGTTCATTCTCCAGACTCAACCTCGAAATTTATGAGAGTAGATGTTTGTTTCTCTGCTGTACTGAACTGCATTAAATTGTACAGTTGCTGTACCAATATATCCCAATGAATCTATTCGGCTGGTTAAGCTCGATCAGCCCGGACAATTGACTCTTCTGCATGGCATGTTGAGGACTGACCGACATTTTTATTGCATACATTCAGCTTGTTTCTCCCCCAAAATTTCCGACTTTGCTGATTATCTAGACTCCTTTGAGCTGCATGAACCATCATTGTCTTGAATCGAGATTGCACAGCTTGGGGCCTCAATAAATATCTGCTCCTGATGTCGACCAGATTGACCCAAACTATACCTTGAACATTTTTTGACCCAGTGGGTGGCAAGTTAAAATATGCTTGGCGGATAAATATACCAGAAACAACACAGAAGCTCGGATGGTCTCGGCGAGGTGACCCACAGAGTATGTGGGCTCGGGAGGATGATAATGCTGGGAACTTACTCTGCAATTGCTTGCAGACCAAGAGACTCGGGATTAGTCATATGCTGCCCATGTGCCCATCCATCATGTATTGATGGTATGTAGCATTCGAGCACCTCGTTGACATGAGCTCTTATAGTTATCATCTGAGTGGGAAATCTTGGCCCACTCTGCACATACCTGGCACCATTAGTCAACATCCCCCACCTCAAGGATTATTCACTCATCCTGCTCGCACTCACCAATGTATATTATAATTATGTGGTGTATGCGTATATAAGCCCGGTACTACAGTAATTGAGGAATTCAACTCCAGGCAGAACCAGCACATTTGCATTTGATTCTGTGGGCTGTATTCAGAGCTAGCTTCTCATAAATTTACCATCTCCAACTGCATATGAAGCAAGCCATACTGACCATAGGCAGCAGGATTGAATCCATTCACCTCCGAATCTCACTGGACTTTTTCAGCAAGTTTTGAGTTGCAGTAGGCCAATATATTGAGGGTCGGGGAGTAGGACAGTGGGTGTAGAGTATCTAAGAACAAAATCTTGTTCATAAGGCATGAAATATCCCAATTGAATGAATACATATAGGTCCCATTGACGCGCTGGTGGCTATGTCATTGACGCGGCGGTGGCTGTGTTGACGCGACACTGACGCGGCACCGGCGCGCACTGACGCGGCAGTGGCGCGCTTTGACGCGGACCTGACGCCAAATATACACAACACAAACTGGGTGTTACTGAGCCCGAAAACCATTGGAAAAAATGTATTTCTCCTCCACCAGCCTTTGCAAGGTCCGAACTCCTATTTGAACTGAGTTCGAACCCAACAGCCGAGGAATTCAGTTCCCAATGTTGTGTATAAGGTGTACGACAGCATTATAAAGCTGCCTCTGGGACTCAAGACACGTTACAGAGCTAGCAAACTGAATTTGAATTGTAAACCATGATAAAATATACACTGGGCATACCGTGGGAAATGGTGCGTCAATGGCGCGTCAGTGCCGCGTCAATGGCGCGTCACCGCGTCATTTTCTCCTGACCCGGCGCGCCGCGCGTGAGCAGTTTGCAGCGGAAGAAAGAGAGAAGAGCAAGGGGTTTCTGATTCAAAAAAAAAAAAAAACCTTATGCCGTTTTTTTTTGAAACCGACCTCTTCGGCGGACCTACCTACCATGTAATGCCCATGTCGGGTAGTCTTCCTACGTCGGCCATCAAATCCCGGCTATTGGTGCTCTAACATCTTGTACAGCATCGAATTCACCCCCCATAGACTCTCGTTAGGATTTTGACTCCCAAAATGAGTTCATGCCCTCCGACTGGGTAATTCTTGAAGTGACTATGACTTGTTGACAGATGAATGCAAAGATGGCAAATTCTGAATATTTTAGCACGGGTTTAAAATCGAAGGACCCAAGTTCAAGGCCCAAGTCGGATCAAATCTGGTCGGACTGGTCCAATTATGCTGCCCGAAGTCTCCGTAACAACCAGGGCCGATATAAAATACATTATTGGGCCTAACTAGAGTACTAGACCATTTAGTAGTGTCCCAGATGACGCCCGAAGCAATGCTTGGGCCATTTCTTCGAAGTCATTATTATTATTATTCCCTCCGCCAGCCCTAGGTCCCGGCTTGACCGGCCCACACCCCCTTGGAGAAGAGGAAGGCGAGGAATCGGGAGAGGAATCAGAGACTCAAGGCGCAAACGGGGTGTCTGCGTGGTGATGCACAGGACGAGGATGGCGAGAGCAACGAAGACGGTAAAGAAGATGGTGGGTTGAGTTTATGGAAACTGATCCAGCTCAACGCCGCATTCAGCGCCAATTACGTAATCGCCGCTTCTACGCTCAGAGGGGTTGGATAGGTATCTTCTTGTACTCCGCAAACGCCGGGCTATGGGGTGTCCGGAGAGAAGAGGATCTATAGCCCAGTTCGATCGGCGATTAAATATTCCTACTAGGCAATGGAAATAGCGGCTAGGCGACCGGCGCCCACACAATACCCCGTTGGCAGGGCGATATAAAATACCCTTTCCGCTGGAAGGGTCAAGGCCCAACGGACGATCATTCAGGCTTCTACCGCTCTGACACCTTCCACATAAATTCATTCACCATAACTGCTTCCTCGGCGCCCTCTTGCTCTTTCCTGCACTCTAGATGCTCGCCTCCCTCAATGATGTGCTCGGGCGCGGTTCCTTTGACTTCGTTATAGTCGGTGTGTACATTCGTTAACCTTCCCTATGGGATCCCTCTCAGCCCGAGAACTTCAATTGTCAGGTGGCGGGGTAATTATGACGGGCCGTCGAAGATCTTGTCAACTTGGCTCACTTTCCCTCAGACGTGCGGGCTTACCCTGGCCGCCCGATTGACCGAAGATGCCAACGTGTCGGTTCTTGTTCTCGAAGCGGGAGCTGCTAATCTGGATGATCCCCTCATTTGTAGGAGTATCCTTCGTATGCTCAATTACAACGACTCATCTCTGATTGCTTTCCCGAAGTAACTCCCGCCTTGTTTTTTATCCACCTCAACAATCCTCAGTATGACTGGGCTTTTACAACTGCATGTCATGAGCCCACGACTTCATCCCTGGCTTACGCAAATCTATAGGTTGCGCAAGAAAATGCCGCGGGCAGGAGCGTATCCTTCGGACGGTATGTACTTCCTCGACGTGGTCTGGATTTCCTTAACTCATATTTCGATAGCGGCAAGGGACTTGGTGGCAGCTCAGCCATCAACTTCTTTCAATACCACCGTCCTGCGAAAACCGACATTGACGGTATGTGCCTCCAGGCACATCATTGATCACTTCTCGCGTCTGAACTTTCGACCAGCCTTTGAGAAGCTAGGAAACGCCGGGTGGAACTGGGACCTCCTGAAGAAATACTATATGAAAGCCGAAACATTCATTGCACCGGCGTCGACGCCCGCGACCATTAGCTTCGATATTAACGAGCGTGGCTCTGATGGTGCGGGGCTAGCTTAACTCCTTCATTATGATACGCCGACTGACGATGCCGACCAGGTCCTCTTGCATTTGGTTATCCCGCAACGCTCTCAAATCTTGAAGGGCCGTATCATGAGGTACGGTGATTGGCCGCGTATTACACTGACTGGTCTATAATGATATCACACCATGCAGACGCTCCGGAAGGTTGGGATTACTCGTGCGGATGAACCGGTAGGCGTGCTGCATCTCCCTTTGACTTTGATTATTCAATGCATTTGCACCCTCCAACAGTTCTCCGGGAATGTGAATTTGTTTCTTTTCTGACATGTTGAGTCCATCGTGTTCACGCGTCCCTCTAGACCCAGGGAACGTGGCTTACGCCCGTATCGATTCATCCCACCAAGCGTATTCGGTCGTATGCTGCCAACGTATGCTATGAATTGGATTCTCCCGCTTTGGCGACTTAGCTGCATGCAGGTGTACTATCAGCCCAACGCATCCCGTCCCAACCTTACCGTGCTTGTATGTGCACATGTGACGAAGCTCATCTTAACACGCGCAGGGGGTGTCGCGACTGCCGACCAGGTTCGCTTCTTGTACGACGGCAAAGACTACGAGGTCACCGTCGGGAAAGAAGTCATATTGTGCGCCGGGTAAGCTCAAATCATCCAGGATTGCATGAATGATTTACGCAGCTCACAATTGCAGAACCATCATCTCTCCGCAGGCGCGTCAATTATTTCCCGCTTTATTCGTTCCGTTCGGTGACATGCTGCATAGATTCTCGAGCTATCGGGAATCGGGAATCCGAGTGTCTTGACAAAGGTTGGGATTGATGTCACCGTCCCGCTGCCTGGCGTGGGAGAGAATGTTCAGGAGCACATATATTGGTAAGGCCTCGTCTCATTGAAATTCTGCCACCTTTAATGTCTATCCACCGATAGCGAGGCAAGCTATGGTGAGAAGTCTTCCCGCCAATACCGGCTGTTCGCTATTGAGGCTATATATCTGTAGAAATTCGCAAGGACAAGGAAGACGCATACACGACTTTTGATTGTCTGAGCGACCCCACTGTCGCCGCAGAGCAATATGCGGAATAGTACGTTCCTGTCTCTCCGAGGTTTCAGTTTCCCGACCGGGATTTCAATACAGCCAAGCTCACGGGACGGGTGTATGTGGAATGGTCCCCAGCTGCATGGCCTATGCGTCCCTGGCCTCCGTCTCTCCCGATGCAGCGGCCCTCGAACAATCTCTCAGGGACTCGATCGACACCAGGGTAGCATCTGGAGCGTATTCTGCCGCGCGCCACAAGCAGTTGAACATACAGCTCGAGAATATCGAGAAGCAGGAGCCCGAGTTCGAAACGGTCCTCGCGCAGACCTTCAGTTCCAAGCCGAGTGAGTCTCGCGTCTGTGCAGCAAACATTGCCCTGATGGATAATGCCTCTGTTAGATGCGCCAAAGGCAGGCCACAAACACATCACCCTTGATAGCATGATCAACCATCCCGTCTCGCGGGGCTCGATTGTCAGTTCTGTCTCTAGGCACCAGTGTCGTGATCCTGAGCCCATATCCTTGCAGCATGTCAAATCGAATGATCCAACTGAAGCGCCCGCTATTGATCCGCAATACTTCGAGTCCGACTATGGCAAGTGGCGATTTCTCGTCCATGGGAACAATGCACCCTACATCGTCCCCCCAGATCTGAAGGCATTCATTGAACTGTTCAAGTTCAACCGTCGACTGGTTCAGCAAGAGCCTCTTTGTAGTATTTTGAGCGGTACCATAGGTCTTTTTCATTCATACTGAAGTCTGATGGACGAGTGCAGGCGTCGAGGTCAACCCTGGTCCAGAATGCCAAACAGACGAACAAATCGGAGGTTGGGGAAATCCATATACCGAAGACTTGAATCTGAATTCATTTTTATTTTTATTCTACAGACTGGCTGAAAGCTCACTTTCGTTCAACCTGGCGTTCGTGGAGTATTCACGACACTTCACATCACTTTGCTGAATAAAATTCACCAGATACCGTAGGATCCTGCTCTATGTTGCCTTTGGAGGATGGTGGCGTTGTCGACACAAAGCTGAAGGTGAGGTGATTCCTATTGACGCGGACAAATCTAAGGGGACGTTCCGCAGGTTTACCATACTACGAATATTCGTGTGATTGATATCTCAATTATCCCTCTCCACATTGGTGCGCATACTCAGGGTGCGTGTGGTTTCAAATTTCTTGTACGCGCTGTGCTTTCGGTTGACATGCGGCATCGGAAGCCACTGCCTACGCGTTGGCAGAGCTGGGTATGTTTGCTTTTTTGGTCGATCATTTAGTGCTGATCCGTGGCGTAGGGGCAGATATTATCAAGGGCAATGCTCTCAATTAGACATGTCTGTGTTCCTGCGCGCATTAAGTTAGCTAGACAGAGTCCTGCCATCGGAGCGACAAGGAAATCTGATCATTTCTTCTGGAAATCCCTTGCATTCTGTTCTCCTGTTTGATGAATTTTCGCCTTGAGATCCTTCTTGCTATCATCTCCAATATTTAAGTCCCAAGTTCGCATCGAACGAGTAGATCTGGGTGTGTCACATTCAGTGCAGACGTGGAAACCATTCTCAACCGGGGCTTAATTCTCTCTGCCAACTCGGGATTATTTCGTTCGTGGGCACACTGACATAGCCAGGAAACGCGAGTCGCACGTGATCGCGTTTCGAGCTCCGCGGTTATGTAATCCCCGTCACTTTTTCCTCTCGAGTCTCAGGACCTTCATTGCTCAGGACCGCAAATCGGTGTTCAAGTTTAGGCTCGGTTAGGACTTCTCTCGTGTTATGAACGCCGCAAAATTCTCGCCTCGGATGACACGCTGGATAGCCTGCGCAGCTCATTGAGCGCGGCTCGCGATAGTCCCGCGGTGCCCGCCGCTCTGGTGTCGGTCTCGAGGAGTTCGACGACTTTCGCCGACCCACTTAGTCTGTTGCCATTGCTGCACCCCTTAGGGAAGTGCCCTATTCTCTTGGACAGAAGCACTAGTCCCCTACCAAATTCTGCCCGTGCTCTCAGGCTCGTACTCATTCGCGTTGTTACTCCGTTCCTCAGGGTTCCTGTGTATACCGTGTCGGCTGTCCCTCCACGTAATATGTGTGCATGTGAGAGGAATCCCGTGGCCGTGGCCCCGCCTATTTTTGAACACGCTCTATCACACCACAGAAAGTTCGAGAAATTCTCTTCGCCACATAAAAAAGGGCCAGGGACGTGTCAAGCCTCGTTGCTCTTGGCTCCCATCTTACCTTTCTTCCATTACCTTGCACCCCTACTCATCTGGTCGGTCATTCCTTCCTGTCTTCCAGCTCGGTTCTGACACCCCATAGACCATGGCCTCTGAAAGCTTCGGATTCCAAGCAGAAATCAGCCAGCTGCTGGACCTCATTATCAGTGCGTTCATGCTCGTCTGCGCCTCTGTCGCCCCTCATCCGGCTCTTCCTCAGACACCTTCTACTCCAACAAAGAGATCTTCCTTCGAGAGCTGATCTCCAACGGCTCGGACGCCCTGGACAAAATTCGATATGCATCCTTGACCGACCCCAGTGTTCTGGAGACCGAGCGTGAGCTCTACATTCGCATCGTCCCCGACAAGGAGAACAAGGTGCTCTCCATCCGCGACACTGGGATCGGCATGACCAAGGCCGACATGGTGAATAACCTGGGGACGATTGCCAAGTCGGGTACAAAAGTGCGTGTCCTATTCCTCTCGCTTCGCAGCATTACTTATTCCTGTGATAGGGCTTCATGGAGGCCCTCAGCTCCGGCGCCGACATCTCCATGATCGGCCAATTCGGTGTCGGGTTCTACTCTGCGTACCTCGTGGCGGAGCGCGTGCAGGTGATCTCGAAGCACAACGACGACGAGCAGTACATCTGGGAGTCGGCCGCCGGGGGCACGTTCACCATCACGCCCGACACCGTCAACCCGCCGCTCGGCCGCGGGACCGAAATCCGCCTGTTCCTCAAGGAGGATCAGCTCGAGTACTTGGAGGAGAAGAAGATCAAGGAGGTCGTGAAGAAGCACTCCGAGTTCATCTCCTACCCGATCCAGCTCGCGGTGACGAAGGAGGTAGAGAAGGTGCGCTGCGTTACCGTGACTAGCTTTATTCTCTTAGCTCAACGCTTCTGCAGGAGGTCGAGGATGACGAGGAGGTCGTCGAGGACACGGACAAGCCCAAGATCGAGGAGGTCGAGGACGAGGACGAGAAGCCGAAAGACAAAGAAAAGAAGAAGAAGATCAAGCAGCAGGAGACCTCGAACGAGGAGCTGAACAAGACGAAGCCCATCTGGACGCGCAACCCGTCGGAGATCACTCCGGAGGAGTACGGCGCGTTCTACAAAAGTCTGACCAACGACTGGGAGGACCACCTCGCTGTCAAGCACTTCTCCGTGGAAGGCCAGCTCGAGTTCAAGGCGATCCTCTTCATCCCGAAGCGGTGAGTTATCCCTCTTCCATTCTCGCATTCTATTGATGCACGACTCAGCGCGCCCTTCGACCTCTTCGAGTCGAAGAAGAAGCGCAACAACATCAAGCTCTACGTCCGGCGCGTGTTCATCATGGACGACTGCGAGGACCTCATCCCCGAGTACCTCAACTTCGTCAAGGGCATCGTCGACTCGGAGGATCTCCCGCTCAACATCTCGCGCGAGACGCTCCAGCAGAACAAGATCCTCAAGGTCATCCGCAAGAACCTCGTCAAGAAGTGCCTCGACCTCTTCAGCGAGATCGCCGAGGACAAGGACAACTTCGCCAAGTTCTACGAGGCGTTCAGCAAGAACCTGAAGCTCGGCATCCACGAGGACGCGCAGAACCGCAGCAAGCTCGCCGAGTTCCTGCGCTTCTACTCGACCAAGTCGACCGAAGAGCAGATCTCGTTCAAGGGTGCGTCCCCGCTTTTTCTCTGTCCTTATGGGCTGGCTGACTTACGTGGGTGCCTCCGCAGACTACATCACGCGCATGCCCGAGGTGCAGAAGTCCATCTACTACCTCACGGGCGAGTCCCTCGCCTCCGTGCGCGACTCGCCGTTCCTCGAGGTGCTCAAGAAGAAGGGCTTCGAGGTGCTCCTGCTCGTTGACCCCATCGACGAGTACGCCGTCACGCAGCTCAAGGAGTTCGACGGCAAGAAGCTCGTCTCCGTGTCGAAGGAGGGGCTCGAGCTGGAGGAGACCGAGGACGAGAAGAAGGCGCGCGAGAAGGAGGCGGACGAGTTCAAGGAGCTGTGCACCACCGTGAAAGACGCACTGGGGGACAAGGTCGAGAAGGTCGTCATCTCGAACCGTATCGCCGACTCGCCCTGTGTACTCGTCACCGGCCAGTTCGGGTGGTCATCTAACATGGTACGTGCGCCGCTGCTGCCACTGAACTGTGAACTGATAGTGTGTTGCAGGAGCGCATCATGAAGGCGCAGGCGCTGCGCGACTCGTCCATGTCCTCGTACATGGCATCCAAGAAGACGCTCGAGCTGAACCCGACGAACCCGATCATCAAGGAGCTGAAGCGCAAGGTCGCGGAGGACAAGGGCGACAAGTCCGTGCGCGACCTCACATACCTGCTCTTCGAGACCGCGCTGCTCACGTCGGGCTTCGCGCTGGACGAGCCGACCTCGTTCGCCAAGCGCATCCACCGCATGATTGCGTGAGTGGTTCTTGTTGTGTGCCGCTGTTTCGTGGACGCTGACTGCGTGACAGCCTGGGACTCGACGTGGACCAGGAGGAGGAGGAGGCTACCGCTATGGCCGTGGACGAGGATGCACCGCCGCCAGCCGAGGGCGCGTCGGCGATGGAGGAGATTGATTGATTGCTGTTGAAAATTAGTTGTATTTCTTGTATGGTCTCTTCGGACAAACTAATGTGTATAATTTTTCTGTCTTGGTTCAACATCGGGATGCTGTGAGAGCGGGCGCTCAGACCCTCCGCCAAGCGGGCCTGCGTGACCCACAAAACGTAGCCAATTGTGATTCCGTTTTGCGGAGGGAAAACCCCGTCCCCGCCAAAGCCAATGACCCAGGCTCGATTCGAACGAGCATCTCTTGCAGATACTGCTAACCTTTATCGAGAGCAGACGCGGACCCACCACCTGCGAACTTGAATGGGAGCATTTGTATTGAAGCTTTCTTACCGTGCAAGAAAATGAACGAGTCAGGAACACATATCTGACCCAAGCTCGATTCGAACGAGCGATTTCCTGCATGCATGGGTCTCGCGCAAGTGACTGCCAATGAGTGCAGCCGCGGAATCCATCCGCTACTGGGCCTTTCCCTGCTACTCACTTGTGAACATAGGATCGTATTCAGTTATTTCCTCGCCGTTGAAGTTATTATGGAATAATAAAAATGTCTTACCAGGTTCACGACCCAGACTCGATTCGAACGAGCGGTTCCTGCTGATGAGCACTCAGCCAACATTTTACTTAGTGCAGGTGCGGAAACCGTCCGCCACTAGGCCTTCCTGCGCAATCTATACGACCTTCATTATTTTTGGCGAAAGTAGACGGTAGGCCCTAGCTTGATGCGAATGAGCTGCTCCTGCATGATGCCGGCGTCTTGTCGACCGAAGGAGATTTTCTGTGATTCTCTCCGCTGCAGAATAAAAAGAAATGCTCGACTCCGATCCGAGTCTGTCTCTCAGGCTCGAGCCGAACGAACGAGCGGCTCTCATTCAAGAGGACGGATCAGGACAGTAGTATTGAACTTCAAGCGCGAATAGCCATGGAAAGCATGCGGCGGCGGCACGTTGCGGAGGTGCAAGCCATTCCAGGCATTCGACACTTGAAGTCGATGCTGGCCACTGAAATGGAACAAGGATTCAAGTCGGACTTGTCAGATTTTTGAAGGGATCGCGTCTGAGCTTCTAATTCTTGAAGCAGTCTAAGGAGCTATCCGTCGAGGGTCTAGCCAGCGTCTGTGGAGTACAGGGGAAGCGGGGGGAGGAAAGGAACGGGCGCGCGGAGCAAGAACGCGGCGGCAAACTTGGCGGCAACTTGACCGCATCACTCCTTTGCCGCTCGTCGGCCCGCTGTTTTCGGCCCCGCGCCCTCTTCTCCATCGTCCACCCCATAATTCCGGCCCTGCGCCGCCCGGCGGGCTCGCGCTCACCCACACCGTCGACCCACCGGGGATCGTCATCGCCGCCACTCCAAATGAGTCTAATGGGCTGCGCAGCTGCTCGCGATGCTCGACCACCGAGCGCCGCGCAGCCGACGAGCACCCGCTTTCGACATTGGTCATGGGCGCCGATCATGGGCCCGGCGATCCCTGAGGACCCGCGCAGCCTGCGCTCCAGCCCACGCCCTGCCGCGCGCCGGCGCCGCCGGGGGGAGCTGCGTCGCTCGCGGACGTAACGGAGCGCAAACTGAGCACTAAGGCGCGCCGCCGCTGGGACGCCGCCAAGTTTGTACGGCCTGGAGGTATTCGGGCCGTGTTTTGATTCGTTAGAACGAGGAGTGGTGCGACTATGTGGACGCGGCAAGGAGTAGGTGGAACGCGTCAATCATCGGTGCGCGACGCGTAATTCACGGTTTGGCTCCAGTCGAACCGCGTACATGTATGATGTATGGGACCTGGGAGGCAGCATCCTTCCTCTCGAGCCCCTGACGCACCCTCTGGCTCGTGTTGAATAAGATTATAATCCGCTCTCCTTCAATCCAACCAGTGCGCGCGGTTAGCATCGTATGCAAATTGTACTTTGCGCCCCGTGATGCAAAGGAAATGTCATTGTCCCAAATGCCAGTGGCCCAGGCTCGATTCGAACGAGCAACTCTTGCAGACTTTATTCAATGATATGAGATTGAATGTAGGCGCGGACCATCCGCCACTGGGCTTTTCTATCCTACCCTTCAACCTGGGTAGGATATCATATCTGTTGTAATGTCCTCACTGCTAAAAAGACTTGCTCAACACAGACACGGCCCAGGCTCGGATCGAACGAGCGTCTCCTGCACACGACACGATGTTCGCTCTATGGAGGGCAGGTGCGGACCATCCGCCACTGAGCCTTACTAGCCAACCTGTTAACCTGCTGAAGAGGGAATTTACGTCGAAAGTAAATTAAAACATCCTTTCAATACAATCCCTCATGGCCCAGGCTCGAGTCGAACGAACGTCCCCTGCAGAATTTTCCAGTATTCCGGTTGGGTATAAGAAGCAGGCGCGGACCATCCGCTACTGGGCCTTCCTATCCTGCCTATAGACTTGGCTAAGAACGCTTGAAATTGTAACTTCCTCACCGTGCGGACCAAAAACTGACGTGATATCGAATGACCTAGGCTCGAATTTCAGTTCGAACGAGCGTCTCGTGCTGACATGCCAATCAGGCCCAGCCCTTGTCTGAGTTGTGATGTTATTGTCAATTTTCCGACAGGTGCTCGAAATATTTTACTTACTCTGAACGAACGTCTGCTGAGTAGAGAAATGCAAGACATCTACGAGTTCTCAGGGTAAATGGACAGGCCTGGTGGCGGATGGTTTCGCACTCGCTCTCGATTAAAGGCAGCGAGCTACTCGAGTGAAGAGGTACATTGCTGTATAAATTAGCCGTTTGAATCGGGCTGTGGCAGTATCCTCCTCGTTTGCGCTACTTTTTTGTTAAAGAAAAAATGCAGTTTGGATTTTTAAGCGGAGTAAATTGATATCCTATCCAGGATCGCTGGGGATGTATGAAGGCCCGGTGGCGGATGGTTTCCGCGCCCGCACCTCATACATACTTCGACACTATGAGTCTGTTTGCGGGATAAGCCCGTTCGATTCGGGCCCGGGGCCTATGACAGCCGGGTGTTTCTTTTTCCTCCGGAGTCAGCTCAATAATTGCATAGGGAAAAGACTAATTGAGAACCATTCTCCGAGCACCAAGCTCGTGCGGCGGACGGCGGACCTTCTCGCGAGTGCTCGAGGCGCATCTTCATGAACATGGAGGCAATCCGGGCTTTCCGGTCAGCCCCTAAGCACTAAGCGTTGACTCTCTGGGTTCCACCTCATGGTTGTGCCTTTGAAAGCTTTCCCATTAAATTTGAGCTGGGAGAAGCGGACACGTAAACAGAGCGTCCGATTCAGACAAATCTCAACCAAAACCCAACCGTGGGAACACGATGCCGACTGATTGATCAATGGGTCTCCCCTCGCAGGATTTATAAAAGGGCCTGGGAGACATCAATCTGAACTCCATATATCGGGCTTGACGAGCTTGTCGAGCTTTCTACCGCTGTTTCAAGGAACCCTGATTTGATTATCCGGAGAGAGCCATTTTCATTATACTCACGTACATTGTGCTCGCTGCTGTTCAAAATTCCGATCCTTACATATTGCATCATTCCAGGTAGGACCAGGCCATCGGGCGCAGGTGAGAAATCATTCGCCGCCAGGCCTTCCTTGTGTTGGCTTGCTTTAGTTAGAATTATTTTGTGCCGTTCCAACTTAGACAACTTCCTATTATTATTAATGAGACGTCACTTTGATCATCGAACGAAATCCCAACGCAATCCAGTTACAATTGCAGCAGACTGATCGGAAGAAGTACAACTACGTATACATTTAGAGAACAAACTCGAGGTCCATAATTCACTCAAGTCCAATGTCCGCGTACGAGATCTCTTGGTACGCCCACGCCATGGCCGATTCTGTGTCTGCCTCAGCCTCGTTCACAGGCTTCGATTCAAAACAAGTTCGGGGCCCCACGCAGACAATGACGTAGGATGCTGAGCTGGAACTGAAGCTCTCCACTGCCCTCTATCGCGAACTGAATGCTAGTCGCGTAGTCGATCAGTAGCCTGCCGCAGCCGCCGATGCGGTAGCGATTGCGCTGTTCCCCCGCATGGTATATTTTCAACCAGCGAACCGGCAGTTCCGCGGCAGTCCGAAGAAGAATTTCCTGTCGCGACAGTTATATACGGCTAACGTGACATCAAAAAAGCACGTACCACAACATTCGTCGGCAGTCCAATATCTGCTTGATTCGCGCTCACTTCGAGAGGCATGAGCTTGTGCAATTGCGACACCGCATCGACAAAATGTGGACCAAACTCCAGGGGCCCTCCCACCGAGCGGGGAAGACCAGTTCTACTATGAGCGACGCGGCGTGGTGGGGCAGCACCGTGCGTGAAAAGGGGTCCAGGAGATTGGCTGTAGGTGGATCCTTGATCCTGTTAATAAAATCAACCCTCCGTGGGCGGCGGTCATCATCGGGGGACCGGAGCTCCAATTTCTGAACCCCGGAATAGGAGCCGAGATATTCTGTGTGGTCCGTAATTGGGGCGTTAGGAATTCCGAGATCCTGAGATGGGCCGTTTCCTTTTTGGCAGATGAGTTCCAGATACAATTAAGGAGATATATGTATTTTTAGGTATCTGCGACTAACATCCGCCACATCCTCCTCCACCACCGCCGCCACCACCACCACATCCCCCTCCTCCGCCTCCTCCGCCTCCACCTCCACAACCATTTCCCCCTCCACTGCTTCCACCTCCACAACCTGCCCCTCCCCCTCCGCTACTCCCACCCCCACAGCCTCCTCCCCCGGTGGCACCACTCCCGGCACCACACCCTGCTGCAGTGTTTCCACCAGAGCCTCCACACCCACCGGTGCTGGTTCCTCCACTCCCTCCGCATGGGCCAGCTGGATCAAAATCAATGATAGGCTAACGCGCATATCGGGCCAACACGCACCCACTCCCTGTGTCCTAGGTAAGCAAAAGATGTTCGGACTGGACATTGCAAAGCACGCACCGCTGCGCAACGGCCCGAGCCAGCACCCGCGCCCTGGATCACACTCCCACCTGGCGCCGCGCACGCCGCCGCGCTCGACGATTCGTACAATGGGACGGGCGTCAGGAAGGCCGGGTCGTGCGGCGGCCCTCTGCGCTCATCCTTTTCTGCCCGCTTTGCGATCTTCTCGCGGCGATGCTGCTGTGCCGCCTGCCCTGCGCTCTTGCGGGCAAGCACGAAGACAGCGTTATGATCGCTCGGATGTGTGGCAGCGAGGATGTCAGCGCGACCTGAAGGGAGGAGGTACGATTCAGCCGAGCGCGACCGGATGTTGACGAGGCGGGACAGCTTCTGGCCGATGGTGTCGCCTGGGAGGGGGCACCCACAATGGGTGTAGTTCACACCGTAGCGACCCTTCCACGCTCTGCAGGTGACATCAAAGCAGGTCGCCAGCTGGGATTCATCCACTTTATCGTCGCTATTAGAAGTCTTGAGCTCACCCAAACAAACAGAGTGTTGTATGCTCACTGGTCAATAAATCGCCCAACGTATTTCATGGTGTCATCTGAATACTGGAAAATATTGGCTCAAAGCTGGAAGAGGGTAGAAAGAAACGCACTTTAGGGGCCATCAACTGGTGTGTGTGCCATGCCAGGTCAATATCCAGTGTAGGCACAAAGAACGATGCCGGAGACGAAGCCATCAGATCCAGGAAGCTGTTGAACTTTCGTCTTGGATCACTGGTGAGAGGGAGGAGAACTCACGCATGGTATCTCGCAATTGCGTGTTGAAGTGCGATTTCATCTTCCGGGTTGTCGAAAAACCCAGGCCGTGTCCATTGAAGATCGTGCATCTTGGCCACAAACGATCCTTGACGTAAAGTCTAAGAAAATGATCAGCCCGTTGTTGACCCACCTTGAATAGAAACGCGGTTTACAGCCCCGACCAGTTCCACAGAGAACAATCTGCCATCGGTGTACGCACTGGCGATTCTCCCAATTCTGGATTAGTGTTCATGAGCAAACGCAACTCCAAGCCACAATATTAATGCCACACTTACAGCCGCCCCCCTTGCCCTTTCATGTAGACAACCAACATGCTCTTGAGCGTGCCAAAATGGTAGCTGGCTTGTTTCATGATAAACTCCGCATACTCTTCATTCGAAATCAATGTCCCAGGCTCCTTGCCATTCGGACGTCGCAGCTTTTCATGTTTCAGCATTGCGGCCCTGATGGTCCATCCGCGCGTCACATCTACGGGATTGGTCGGAGTGTGCATAGTCCCGCTGGAGTGGAAGTAATGAGATGGAGGAATTATTGAAAGAAATCAGGGGCCGATACTGACGCCAAAAAACCTTGTTTCTCGGTGAGACGTCGGTGTGTGGACAAATCCTCGGCGAGCTTACGCAACGCCAGGGAGTCGTGGGTGATCTTGAACTGGCATATGCTTCTCGGACAGCGTATCATGAAGCTCTGTTGAAGGTATCCCGTCCCCGTGTCGGTCATGTAAGCTAGAGCTCCGTCAGGATATGGTCGATTTAAACATGGAGGAGAATCAACGAACACGCGCGCACTGCAACGGAGCACTTTGGACAGGTAACCTCTTTGTCTAGCAAACGCATTGCCGCCTCAAATGGGTCGAAGGGAGTAGAGGTCAGTTTAACCCAGTGATTGAGGCGTGGGGAGGAGGTTTTCAGGCTGCGCATATGTGCTGGATCCCCATCCTGTCAGAGGATCAGATATATTCGGGGTCGCGTGCTTAGGTGTTACCAGGGCGGCTACGAGTGTATCACCAGCCTTCTTGAGTCCTCGGAGATAGGGTTTAGGATGATAATATTCCGCAGCGTTCATCTCGCGACCTGTTAGTACCTCTTCTGCGTACCATCTTGCGGGATATGTCAAATGCCGGTACGATACGCCAAGGGAAGAACGAACCCCGGGTTGAGAAGATATGCATGCCACACCTGGCAATGGTAAGTATCACCTCCCTGCCAAACTGGTCTGAGCTCACACCATGATCACATCGATCGGTGGTAGATAGCCCTTCTCGGCATCGGAGGGCTCCAGCGCCTTGCACCAGATCTCAAATCTGCGGTAACGTTAGTCCCGCGTGATGTTAAAAATATTCGAGGAAATCCCACCGCTCAACAGCGAGCCCAACAAACCATGTCCATCGGCGTTCCTTGTCGGAAGGCATGTGCGTCGGGCCTTGTGCGCTGCCCATTGCCTCAACCTTGCTCTTCAACTCCGCGAATTCGTGGAGCAGAACGAGGTGGTTCTTGAGTTGTCGCGTACTGACGAAGGGCGCGGTGCTATGGCTGCCTATTGAGAAGGAGCTGGGGAAAGCGTACGCAGGCGGCGCATCGGATGTACCAGCCCAAGCAGCCAGTCGGGACGTTGACGCAGCAAGGGCGGCGACGCCAGGGGAGCGATCAGAAGAAGAGTACGAGGGTGGAGAAGCAGTTTCCATTGTGTGTAACCTGATAATCAGACGGCAGGTATTTATTTATACAAGGGCTGTGGCGTCCTGGACTGCGGGCCCGGCGTAGCACAGCTTGCTTGATGTGTTTCCCGATCAATACAGCAGTTTGCTATACAAACTAAAGTGGGACGGAGGTCGAGAGCGGGAAGCTGTATATAATTCCCGAGATAGTTGAGATGGCCCCATCTCTCAAGAGACTCCAAGTAACTCGGAGACTCGGAGTCAGCGAGCTCCACGAGCGGATAACGGCAGATCCCAAGTTGAAGAGGGTGTAGGTCAGGGACGCGTGGTTAAGCGGATGTGCCACGAGTCCTAGCCGGAAGGTCCCGGCTGCCATAATCATTTCGTAATGATTATGGTCGTGGGTTCAAATCCCACAAACCGTCGGGAGGTTTGGTGGGTATTGCACCGGTTGAGATCCCGGATGCCGAGTCCCACAGTACCATGACTTGTTCTGTCACGTGTCTGCGCAAATGCATTCCTACCCGGGGTACTGGATCCCTACGTCAATCGTAGTCCAGTGATGGGTGTCACGCGCCAATGCTTCTGCAGAGGTGAGGGCACTTGCTAAGGTGCCGAAAGAATTCCAAGCAAAAAGGCACCAGCAAACATTCCCAAAAAAAAAAAAAAAAAAAAAAAAAGAGGGTGTAGGTCATAGAATATGGAGCTGCCCCATCCGCCTGATCTTCCTCGCCGGCTTGACTATCATGAGGTCAGAGTTGTGGTCGAGAGGAGAAAGGCGGTGTCACACGAGTCATGACAAGTCACACTGAGCACGATCACATGATTCAGCAGGTCAGTAACAGCCGGCTAAGATTTGACGCGTTTTCGCTATCTGTTTTTCCAAGCTGGCCAGTTCAAGGAGTAACTATGCTATGATATAAGTTAACATCATCTCAGGACACTCCCGGAACGGCCCCAGGCAGAACACGGTTATTCGGTTGACCGGCTAGTCGGACTAATCCGGTCCATATCGTTCGTCGGGGTGGAAGTTATAAAAAACGACTGAATCTATCGAAACCTGGATCACCAAAATAGAATGTTCACCTACTCTGTCAGTGAGTACCTCCTCGATCGGGCCAACATCCGGGATACCGTGTCAGTTCTTTCCCCATTATCTTCACTGACTCACACTCTTTCCAGAACTCAAATGGTTTAGGCTCCATTACAGCAAGGTTAAATACTAATTATGTCCGGCTTGGTACGTGGATCGGCGCGAGTTGAGTAGTGGGTTCACGGACAACGTTGTTGTCGATTACTGTAGGCGTCCTCTCTGCCCTGGAAGCAAGTTCTCATCGCCTTTAAAAGCGGAGAACCTGCCCGTCAGTGACCATGCCTGCCCCTGACTTACCGCACTCATAGACATTACTAACACTGCCCAGGCCCAGGTCTGGCGGGGCATGCTCGAGTACCTCGACACCACAAGCCACGTCTTCATGTGTGCCTGAAATTTACATTTATTTACATACAAAAGCTAACGCAGCGGGGTGCTGGTGAACCTCCTGCAACCGGGCGCAATCGCCCACCAACCAAGGCATCATGCACCTGCAACGGATTCCATACCCTTCGCTGGGATGCAGCCCACAGCGACCCACTCGCTCGCAGCCATGCGCCCCCCTCTCCGTTGTCCCCGTTTATCCTTAATAATTCGAGGTTTTCGTCAGGGGCACTACACCTTGCACTACACCTTCACGCTCACAAAGTTGGCATCAGGGAATCCCTGGCGCATGTCTGCCATGAGCGCACAGAGTACGTCTCCGTTGATTTGAATGCCGAGTGAGTGCTGATTAGCTTTTTTTTTTTTTTTGGCTCTAGTGGCGTTCACGAGTGGAAAAGCGGACGTGACGAAGAATCCGGAGACGAATGTTGCTTGGCTGTGATGAGCGGAAGCTCCCTTGTACAAGAATAGGTACGGTATGCCATGGCATGTGTGTTGAATGGTGATTTTTGTCCTCGAGATTTATGATATTGAAGGAGACTCGAACTGTAACTTGAAGCTAGTACGGAATTAGGTCAAGGATTGGATGAAAACCGGTGTTTATTACCGTGATTTCTGTTCAATTTCAATTTCTCTGCCGGTGCAATCAACCGGCCTTGTCTTACTCCCGAGACAGCTCAATTAGTAACACTCAGATCGGGAATCCTCAAGGAACCTGGACGAGTAACAAAAGAAGTAACCCTCACACTCGGCAAACAAGGTAACAACCTCCCGAATAATTAACTTCCTATGACTCCGATCTCGGTTCCCTGTCCAGGGTTCGGAGGTACGACTTTTTCTTCCAGAGTTGATGAAATCGTCGATAGTTGAACTAAATTTACGGACAGTGCCTCAGCGCCCGGAAGCGGAGAATTTACATACGCTCCAGGTCCACATCAATGCGAAGGAATCTCAGCGGTTTTTTACATCCAGGGTAGTTGGCCGTGGGCCACTCCTATCCGCACGCGTATGTTCCTGTTTGGCAGTAGGTAGACCACGTGCATCGTCACGGCTCACCACTATCCGCACCCGTACTATCCGACGAGCATCCGGGCTAGCAGTCGGGGCCCGTCCTACATATACAGCGTCTAATAGAGGTCAGACGAAAGGGAAAGATCGCATTTCGATCGAGAGACAGCGGCTCGCGGCTCCGCCGCTCCGGAACCCCTATACACTGTACAGAGCGAGACCTTTGCTTGCTCCACCGCGCAACCATTCGTGGCCATGCTCAGTTTATGCGCCGAACTCATACAAGAGATTGGAAACAAGGTGTGCGACAGACACAAACTTTGCGTGGTGGTGGTCGCGCTAACCCTCCTTCCAGTTAGTCAGGATTGACCAAAAGTGCCTCCGCGCTGTATGCAAGGACATCGGCCTGGCCATAAATCCCCTGTTCTTCTCCACCCTCGTCTTGAAAACACAGAGCCTTCATTCCGAGAATGGGATCTATATCCTTAAGGCTCTTGCGTCGGGCGACACGGGGTGGTCCACCTATGCAATGACACTCACAATACAGCCTGGGGGGATATTAGAAGGACGTGCTGATTCCAGATTTGATATTTCGGACAGTGCAGTGCAGGAACTGCTAGCTTCCGCCTTGGGGTCTTTGATGAATATTCGCGTCGTGATGTACGTTTCATTTTTCCCGTGTGAACGCCGATTACCTCTACCTTTTGCAGGTGGGAGACGAACAAGAAGGATCCCGAATGGCAACAAGATACTATCCGCGATTTCCTCACCACCTGTCCCCTTCTCGACGACTTCCACTTGGAGACAGGAGATGTTTCGTGCCTTCCGTCGCCACCTCTGTCCGGCCTGCGCAAACTGAATATCACCATACCATACGGGGCCAGGACGCCTCTGGGAAAGCAGGTTCCCCACCTCGTGGCCCAGAACCATGGTCTTACCTCCCTCCACCTGTTGAATTATTCAGGCCCGTGGTCGGAAGTCTGGACTATGCTGCTGAACAATCCCGACTGGAATATCCATCTCACAGACATCAGCCCAACATGCATCACGCGCAACCTGCTCGAATATCTCGGCTCCTACTCCGGAATTCAGAAATTGGAACTCAGGTCCCCCGATGACGACCATTTTTATTGGCGGAATCGAGCAGGAACCGCTGGGCGGTAATCTCCTGGACCCTTTTTACGCATGGTACTGCCCCAACACGCCGCATCGCTCGTAGAGCTCGCATGCCCCGCTCGGAACGAAGGCGCCTGGAGTTTTGGTCCTCACTTTGTCGATGCGCTCTCGCAGCTCCACAACCTCACGCATCTTGAAATGAGCGTCAATCTGGGCGATATAGGACGCCCCAAGAAGGCTGTGGTGCGTGCTTGTTTATCCCACCTTTTTTCTGTACCGTACTAAACAACCTCGTTAACAGGACCTTCTCCTCCGGATTGCCGCGGCACTGCCTGTTCGCTGGTTGAAAATATGCAATGCGAGATCACAGCGCCATCGCTTCGGCGTGAGTTGCGCGAATTCACTGTGGAATTACACGGCCGGTGTTCAGAGGGCCGTGACGAGAGAAGTGAAAAGATTCCGTTCCGTTTCAATAGCTCCCGCCGTCGTCTGCGTGGGGTCAAAAATTCAGCTTGAACTGAAGCCTGTGGATCGGGACGAAGGTGAGTTAGGCGCCGAGTCGGCCATGATGTGGGCATATCAGGAGATTCCGCACCCAGTCATTGAGTCGCAGCTCTGAACTTGAAGATACTCTTGCAATAGTTCGCTACATAGTTTTACATCGTTCTTTCGAACAGTCGTAGTACAAATTACTAAAAATACATATCTATCTATCTGTGTGAGTGACTACTACGCCTCCGCCAAGCCACGAGACATGGCAAATGTACTACGTTCCATATCCCGCGTCCACAGCGTGTCGAGCTCGACCTCTGGTCTAGACTCATCGGACGTAAATGTGCCGCCCGAGTATTTAATGTGGGCGGTCGTGGAGAAGATGCCCTTGCTCTCTACTGCGTGCAGATTGAGCATGAGGCGCGACATCATCGTGACGGATAAACTGGCGTGGTGTGGGTATGTGCAAGAGACGACAGCGATGTAAGGACGTACCAGCTGGCTAGGGTCGATAGACAGCCCCGGAGTAGAGGCTTTCGCCGGGTGTCAATAAGGCGCTAACGATGAGAAGAATTGGCTCACTCCAGCCATCTAGGGAGCGGATTAATTATGAGAAGTTCAGCAATGAGAAGAGAAGGCTTACATAGAACGTCAGGATGTTCGCAAGGTTGGCGAGAGCCATTGCGCTGCGGAGACCGTTATAACTACAGCCAGGGCTTGGAGGAAATGCTTACACAAAGTAAACCGCGTCTAATGAGAGGGAGGAGGTTTAGCTGCGTGGAGGACGTAGAGAAATGCCCACCATCTCTGATAAGAAGACTCAGTAACGGTAAATCCTTCCGCAGTGTGACCGTCTCGTGGCGCGTGTGGAAGGATTTAGTGAGCAACGCGACGACGATCATCAGATCATAGGTGAATAAAGCCTCCCATGGGACTGCCAGATCTTTAAAAGAATCCCCTTTAGCCTGAGTGGCGCATAACAAGCGAGAGCACTCACGAATACCGCTGATACCCAGTTGAAATCAGTAAAAAGGAAAGGTGGCGGACGTGAGGGTTAGACGCACATCGAGGGGGAGTTTGCTATATGACATCCCTCTACTTCTGGCACGGGTGTGCCCCCTTGTCCACTGATAGCCCACTGGCCAATTTTCTTCGTCAACGCCAGCAGATCAAATTTGCTGAGACTCACCAATGAGATCGCCAGGAGGCATGCCGCAGCTGCTACCATATACATCCATATTCTCGATCGACGTCCATATAATGCATATATTCTTATGGTCAAAAGTACTGCCGGAGAATTTGTCGTCAGTAGCGCGAGGGTTGTAGAAGGACTGTCACCGCACCACATATCGCAGTTTGATTTAAAATGAGGAGGAGTTGTCGGAACAGGTTGACGCGTTTGCACCTTTGGTAACGCAAGTCAATTCGGATCGCGCCTAAAGGGAAAGCCTAACCACTGCAGGAGTGAAGTGGTTAGCTCTGGGAATGGGTGTGCCAACGGTAACACGCACTGAATCCGGCACAGAGGTGAACACAAAGACAGACACGACGATGTCCCCGAAGAACGCCAGATAGCGGTTTACGAGAAAGCAGTACGTGCTCAGTGTTTTCGTTTTCCTCCAAAGAAAGCGGACCTCGTCCCCTATAGCCAGTAGTCAGTGATGCACGGCGAATCGTAGCAAGAACGTACCGAATGTCATGAGGTGGTCCCAATATAAAAACGCTACGATCCTGTCGTCAGCGAAAGACAGGAGAACGGTCCAAGGACTGACTTATAGGGACCAGGTATAAATAATCGTGCAATCGGCTTTGTGTGAAATAGTGAGCACGAGGGCTGCGGAAGAGGACACGACAACTGACAGCGCATCTGTAGTCGTTATGAGATCATCGCTCATGGCGGCAGGACCTGGTCCTGGTCAGGGTAGCTGGCAGAGGGAGGGAAAGGTGTGTGTGCGCCCGAAGCGCGTGCTAATAACCGAGTCCAAGTTTTGATACGCCGTCCTTATGGGGTTGAGTTCTTGATGCAGTTTCAACGCAGTTGTTCGTTGGCTGTTTGCACAAACTTGAAAATAATCAAGTCGCGGTCCATACTCCTCAGAATCCAGAGCCACGGCGACTCACCGTTCAATCTTGCCATTCAACTTGGCTTACGGCTGGCATTTTCTGTCTCAAGTCAACTTCAAGTCAAGTCGAATGCTAATGTGAGGTACGGCATCGGTGGAGTAATAACGGCCACGCGGATCCTCGAATTGCAAATTGGTTTGGCGTCTAGATGTTGAGTGATAAGAGGCGAATATGCCGTCCTACCAACGGTTGAATTAGACTAAATTCTCCCGAATACTAAAAGAGTCTTGTAACCTGAGGGCAGAGCTCAGGTTTCAACAGCAGTGTAAGTAGGTCTCCAAATAACTCGAGCAGAAAAGAAAGATGGCTGAGACGAATGTCATTGACAATTTGACAGATTCACGCCGTGATGCTTATCACAGCCTATTACCCCGGGGTGCCCAGTGACAGATCCTGATGGCGCATCACCGAACTTAGCGCAGGGTGGAAAAATTATCCAGATCCATTCGCAAGGGACCTGCGACCGAGAAGGGAGATGTTGGACCCTACTCCCCAGACGCCTCCTTGCGGAGAAATACACACCGCGGGACGCCGTCGTCCTGCAATACCCACTCGCGCACGAGCGTATACCCGCGCTTCCGCGGTAGCCACACGCTCCAGACATACCAGTATGCCAAACCGATTAAAGACACCGCAAGCGCGACCACAGCGTGCAGCTGCCCGAGCGCGCGTCAGTAAAAGCAATTTGAACGTAGAGGTGAGCGAAGATTAAACGAACCCAGTACGGGAGGTTGTCGTACACGCGGCGGCCGGGGGCAGGCGGGACGAGCGGCACAGCGACGAGAAACACGTTAGAGAGGAAGAAGAGCGCGGTGATGGCCCTGGGCGCACGGAACGGCGGCACCCAGCCGAAGGACTTGTATGCAGGTGTGTACAGCAGCAGCAGGCCGAACGAGACCAGCGTGTTAATGAGTGCAAGCGAGTACGATGAGGCTGTGCGCGCGTTAGTTCCGAGCAGGAGAGAGCTATGGCGACGTACTGCTAATCATGAAGAGGTATGCGTCGCCGGGCGGGGGGCCGAGGACGAAGAGACATGAGATGAGATATTGCGTGAGGAGCCCTGCGAGCGGAGCCCCGAACGGCTTGTTGCTGGCGAAGAAGGACGAATATGGGAGGATGCCTTCCCGGCCAAGTTCTTGGATCACTGCGGAGAGATCGGTATGGGGCTCGAAAGCGGAAAACGACGCTTACCTCGCCCTTGCGTGAATTGTCCGGCCAAGAGATTCCCGAGCGTCGAAAGCGCGATGAAGACGCTCAGTGCCTGGGGTGGTCAGCGATGATTAAACTCAGAAGCAAAAAACTAAACTCACTCGCTCCGTAGCCGGGCCAAACAGATTCCGGAAGAACAGTGCGCTGAGTAAATTCAGAGTTTCAAAGCCAGAACTCTTCAGAAAATCACAACCCACGCGACGATACGCTTGCTGCCCAGGATATCATTCTTCGAAACGACCGCAAAGTATGCGACATTGACCGACATATACACCAGCGTCACCGCGGTCATCGCGAGCGGCGCCGCGCGTTTGATCGTCCGCACCGGATCGCGCACCTCTGATAGTGCGTAGTTCGCGTTCGCGTATCCAATGAAAGACCTAGTGCGGATCAGACAAGATCGAAAGAAGAGGAGGGTACCCACCATATGACGCTATAGAGCGCCGTGACGAACCCATTGACGCCGGTGCCAGAGCCCTCCCATAAACGCGCCCACTGGAAGTTGTGCGGGACCTCGTAGGGCTCTCGGACGGTGAAGCCAGGCACATTGAAGAGGCAGAGGATCCCAAGGAGGGAGATGGCCGCGAGGATGATGAGCTTGAACGCGCCGAGAGTGTTTTGGAGGCGCACGCCGAACTTGAGGAGGGTGCCGTGTACGAGGAGGCAGAACGTGAGGACGAGAATCGCAACAAAGCGCGAGGAGAACCGAGTTGGCGTGATTTCGAGGGCGTGAAGGACGTCTGAGGCAGCTCTCAGAGGATAATTCATGAGCAAGAGGCACACACATACATTCTCCAAAGACAATACTGTTCGCCGCGGCGGAGCCCTGTAACGAGTTGATTGGAATACCGGGTGAATCATCGAGGTCGCTCACGATTATCAGAGTGTATGCTACGAATGAGCAGCTGACGAGGAAACGGGGGCGTCTATAAATGAACTCTAAGTAGTTTTTCTCCCCGCCGTTTCTCGGCAGTCCCTGGAGCAGTAAGAATCGGGAGGGAGAGACAATGTGGAAGCATACCGTCCCGAGTTCAACGTATACTGCGGTCCCTGCAGCGGCGATAAGTGCCCCAAGGAGCCACATGAGCAGTGCGACACCGACGCTGCCGGATGTGCGCAGGATCACACTGGGTGTCGCATATATTCTGAGCAGAAAAGATTGAAGTTTCCTTAAGCATTTTTCCCGAGGTCTGCAGCTCACCCAGTTCCAATAACGCGATTGAAAACCAGAAATACCGCGCTGGTCAGCCCTACAATAGAGATGAATTAGGCTAACGCTGATGAAAATGGAGTTCTACCAAGCTGCCGCTTGGCTTGCGGAACGTTGTCGAATGATTCCCCAAAGTTCGCTAAATGATTGTATGAAAAAATTGTGGCAAAAGCTGCTTATCGCGCTTTATCGCGCGTACCGTCTTGCTCATCCAAGGCAGCAACATGATCCGGGGACGAGAGACTTGTAGAAAGGTATCCCCGAGAGCCTGACGCGTCCTCTAGCAGCCGTTCTGTCTCATCCGACGAGGAGACGCGCTCAGACATGAGGGACGGTGGCAAGAGATGTCCCGTTTTGGAGTGTGACTGATGTGACAGGAGAGCGCACAAACTACGTAAGCCAAAGAGTTCTTAGAGTTCAACCTTGAGTTCAACCGGGATTCAGCCACGCTGACAGAAGACAAACTACTGCCGGGAAGTTTGCTTCCACGTAATTTTCGAGAATATGGTCCTGATTATACCGTAAAGGGAGCAGCAGCGCATTTACCCCCGGTGACCTGGGTCCTCCTCGGAGTTGCCCTTGTTTGGAAGTCCATTCTCGATTGAAGGCATGATATATTTATGACCTCAATCTAGGTCAGATTTAAGTTTGTTTCCCCACGAAATGCCTCCCCGGGCTATCTGTGCCATGGTTCATCTATTTTTGCTTGACGGACCAGGTTGTCTATTTTGTCATTTTTATTTATAAAGTGCCTCACCGACACACCCGAGCTCGGGATCAAAATTGCCTACGTTACCGCTGTATGGCGTGAGAGGGCCTATCTTTTTTTGGCCAGCATCACATGATCCTTTGTAGGTTTTGTGTCTCGGCCAACCCGGTGCTTCACGGAATTTTTTTGCTGAACGAACCTAGTCCCAGCTGATTTCTACAGTCCTCTGCAGTGCTCAAATTTCAGGCATTTCGTTCTTGTTCTTCAACTCAGAGTGTGGGAAAGAACCAATCGGAGAGATCCGAAGTCGACTTATCCCCACTGGTACAGCGCGTTCCCAGCCTGTTGCTCTCACACCGCACCAAAGCCTGCCAGTTGATTGGAGTCCCTGGAATACTGCCGCTGCGCAGTGCGAGAAAGCATATATAACCTCGAGAACGGAAGCTAGACTCCCTTACCGACGACTGCTCAAGGACTCTCCGCCGAATCTACAGCGCTCATGTCCACCTTTCCCCTGTCTGCATACGAAAACAAGGCTCGAATCCATGGCCACATCGCGTTCTTTGCATATCTCGTGGCCCTTCCCCTGGGCATATTCATCCCTAGATACCTCCGCACATTCACCAGCTCGTGAGTCCTCGTCGAAACGTCCTGCAGTGTAGGCCGGCGCTCACCGAGAGTTACGATGCAGATGGTTCTGGCCACACGCGATCATGAACTTCCTCGTCACTGGGCCGATGATTTTCACGGCTTTCACTCTAGGATATCAGACCACAAATGCGAGCGGAATGCCGCACTTCAGGGACCCCCACCAGGTGCGTTGTCCTTGCCACGGATTTGCAAATTTTCATCGTATTATTTTATTTTTATTCAGAAAGTCGGGCTGGCGTTGTTAGTTATGTATCTAATTCAAGTCTTCCTTGGCGCCTTCATCCACTGGGTCAAGTTCCCCTTCCGCTTCCCCGGAGGCCGGCATCCGCAGAACTACCTCCACGTCCTTCTCGGTCTCAGCATCGTCGCTCTTGCATCGTGGCAGGTTCGATTCTTACCCTCTGGCTGGACATTCTCGACAACACTGACCGATCCTTAGACACACTACGGACTATGGACCGAATGGGCGTTCGCCACAGGAAACGGACATCCCGTCAACTGGAGATGCAAACACTTTTGGCTAGCCATCGTTGTCGTGCGTCCTCTCCTTTCCCCCACAACCTCGAGCTCACAACGGCGGATTCAAGGTGATGTGGTCGTTGTACTTCATCGGCCTCGTCCTTCTGCCGCGCCAGTTCAAGCAAGAGGCTGCAAGCCGGAGGGCCAAGAGCGAGGACCCCAAAGACGATGTACCTTTGATTTGAGCGACTTTGCTTGTACCCTCATCATTTGTAAAATATTGTAAAAGTACTACTCCTCATTGCTTCTGAAATTCAGATTCACTCTTTGCTGCGGGCTACCCTCTCTACCGCGCCGCGCACTGACAGCTAATTCCACCGCCTGACGAAGTCCTGGACAAAATCTCACGCCGTCACTGGCACCACGCGCCAGTCCTCCCACGCCAGGAATAACCAAGACACACATTTCTTGTCGCAAGGTTCCTCGAGGCGGCTTATTTCCCTTCTCCTGCCAGCGGCATCTGTGGGCTGAGAAGTGATTCCTCAGAGCGTTAACACCCCTCTCAACAAGGATGTCCATACTCGGGCTCGACGGGCTCTAACCCCGGTTCGGACGGGGATATTCACCGACCGGGGTGGAATGCCTGGTTCTTGCCTTCGTTGGCGGAATGCGAGTAATATGTTCAAAATGCATGGCTGAATTCCCACCTTTCCTTCAAGATAAATGAGCGATGGCTGGCTGGACGCAGACGACGCGGAGCCGAAGTATTGAGGCCCATGATCATTACGGATCATACCCAGGGCTGTAACCTACAGCAAAATATGAAGATCAGGACGAGTTTGATATTGAGAGTATATATACACTCCTGTAGTCCGTCACTGCGAGCAAACCTCTACCCGCTAGTTCAGGGAATAAGGCTTCGACGGACTCTAAATCCACCTCAAATCCGTCATTGGTCGAACCAGATATCCGCACCTCCACTTGCTGGAGCACCGGGAGCGGTAAATTCGGTTGCCAGCAGCCACTTCTTTCGTCCGGGTCGGTTGCTCCGGAGTACCCAGGCTGCGACATGAAGAACAAGTCGTTCCAAGCAATTGTTGGGCTGCAGACTAGAAAGTGCCTCGAAGTCTGAACGATCTATTTCAAGGCATGTCAAGGCGGGGAACTCCGAAAAATTGACCTCCAGGGGGTTGGCGAGGTCTAGTGGGGATCATCAGCGGGAGGCGCTGAAGTCGGGCAGAGACAGTTTACCATCAGTAATCCGCAAACGCGTTATGCTCGAGCGCGCGGAAGTCAGGACCTGGAGCAGGGTGGAGTTTTCACGCGTAGCGTCGACGTCGACCTCAACCAGGTGAGTGAAGTCAAATGGGCACCAGTGGGAAATAAACCAGGCCCCGAGGTTAGCTGTGCCAAGCAGCTGCAGCTGTTTGACCTTTATACGACTTTGTGCGGGAAGAGGTTGGGATGTAACGGGAGAGGAAGAGGTAGGGTCGGCGTTACAAAACACCAGTGAATCCAAATCCTGAGTGCAGGTCTCGAATAGAGATGAAGTCAGGTCTAACCCGAGGCTTCAGTTGATGCCCACACGTGGATCTCCACCTCACGGATGGAAGACAATCCAATCCAATGCCGGGACAGGCGCAGCGCATCTTCATCCGGCCATGACGTATCGCTGAAGTTTAATCTGATCTTTTTGAGGAGAGGGAGCTGCATATTCGCGATAAGATGCAGCATCTCGACCTGCGCAAGGAGACTGAGAGAGCGGATGGATCGTATGAGGTGCGGTGAAGTTGTGAGGATAGCGGAAAGGCGGTGGAAAAGGTTGGTCGAAACGCTAAGCCTCCGGTTTTCATCTCCCACATGTCGACCGAGTTCCCATGCATCGAGTTCGACGTGGCGAAATATTTGAGATTGGGCGGAGATACATAGTGTGCGGCAGACGAGGGCGGCGGATTCAATTCGACTTTGGAGGAGTCGTGGAGCGTGAGATGGAAGGAAATCTGGTCACAAAGCTCTTGGAGGTTAAAGACCATATCAGTCATGGTGGTGGTATGCGGGCAAAGGACCGTGGGAGCGGAGCTGATGTGATATCGGTACAGATAAGATAAGATAACCAACATGACGCTTGAAAACGACTCACAATGCATAAGAACTCAGCCAATTGTCCAGATAAGTTCAATGGATTATTATCAGCACCTTTGTTCCAGTTGGGGGAATTTCTTGTTCAAGTACTGTTGCACTTTGCGAAGCGTGATCGTAACCGCTTTGACCTCGCGCCCACTTATGGAACTCTCGCCTGGGCCGTTGAGCCAGATCGAGGAAAGCGTACGATGACAGAAAAGACCACTTGACGTGGCAAGCGCGAAAAGTGCCACATTCGGCCGTCCGAAAAACTATAAAGACTCACGGATGAAGCACAGCATCGTCACCCTTCGTCAATTCCCAGCCATCTGTTCGTCTCAAGCTCATCCCATAGCCACACAAAATTACGCCCACATGCCGGCCACTAGATCTTCGACAGCCTCTCCGCGTCGAAAGAAAGCCACTCCGGAGGAGGCAGCCAGCCTGCCTCGGCGCGTTACCCGCCCAACACCGGTGACCGCGGGGGCTCCGGAGCCCCGCCGACCTGCGTCGTCGGGTGCTGGCCCATCGCGCAATGATCCGGTCCTCTCGACCGTCCAGCAGACGTTCGCCCCCCCGCCCGCCACACACTTGAATACAGCGCCGAGTCCAAGCGCAAACCCTCTGCTTCCCTACCTCAATGGCATCGCCGGCAATTCCATTCCCAGGAGAACGGAGCAACGACGCACGCCTCCCGCCCGCGATACACTGTTCGATAGCACCGCTGGATCGTCGCGCCCCCAGAAGACCTCCCTCGGTATCCATCTCGCGGAGGGCAGCCGCGAGGCAACTCAGAATGTGGACAGAAACAAGCCCGCCGACTGGGCTGCCAGGATAGACGGTGGAGCTTTCGGCGTGCAGCCGCGGAAATCGGGCTGAAGGACAGGAACGTAGTTTGGCGTCGTGTACGCACTATGATTTATGCCACAAATATGATTTTTTTTCTTCTGCGTAAGCCTGGATGACCTGCGCGGGTTATTGCACGACGATACCATGGTGATTGGATTCTGTGTAAGTAGCAAATTAACCTCGCCCACAATCCCAGAGCATTCGAGCCGCGTACGGGGACAAAAAAATCAAAGCTCTTCGCGCTATGCATGAGCATTGATTTACAATTCACAGGGACGGTACGAACACATTGTGGGCCCGTTCGGATATCGATCACATCGAGGCTCCAAATCGTGCCATCTTCAATCGTTCGTCGCCCCGTTCATCGGTTCGTCCGAGCCGCGCCTTGCGTACTTCAATGTATGACACATCATAGATCTTCCCAAACATCTCAAACAGTTCCATCATACCATCCAGACCGACATCACCCCCGGCGGCGCGGCGCATGCGTTTTGCAGTATTCATCATTTTTTGGTGCGAGTGTCCGCGGTACTCGACGACGCGCAGCTCCTCCGCCAAAACGCGGCCAATGATAGTGCGCCACGGGCAAGTCAGCGTGAGGCTGTCCCAGTCGACCGACATGCCGGGGATCTAAAAAAAGGTCATAAAGGAGCGAACGGTTAAATCGGTACCTGAATACATACGTACCTCTACGTCGTGTATGAATGGACCGACCCCTACATCCGGACGGGAAACCGAGCTGCAGGCGTCGGCGAGCGCCTCGCGGTATTTCGGGTCGCAATCCGCAATCTCAAACAGGGCCAGGTCTTCCTCTAATCGTAGGAAGGAGAAAAGGCCGTCAAGAAGAACGTTGCCGATTTCCGGATCCCACTGCATTTGTTTGAGCTAAACTGACAATGGAAACCGGAAGGTTGTACCGACCATTCTACTTCCAGGATAGAAAAAGGTGGCATCTCTGATCCACTCCGTCTTGGCGAGGAATTCGACCTGCTCCTTCCACGCCTTGCAAACTTGAAGAGTGCTCAGGAAACACGATCAAAGAGAAGGAGGGTGACATACCAAAACGATACGTCCCCCACATCTCCTCGTGCTGATCCGTCTCCGACAGCACCAAACGATGGAGTTCCACAGGCAGAGTCAGTCGTGCAGGCATTGGGCGGAATGAGCGGTCAGGCATATCGCGGGTTTCGTTGAAAGAGGAGATGGTGGAAGAGTCGCCCTCAGAGGCAGATTCTGAGCTAGCGTCCGTCTCTCGGTCTTCCCCATCGTCTTCCTCGGAGGGAGCGTGCATGATGGCAGGATTTAGGATTGCGTTTTCAAACTCAGATTCAACTCCGACGCATAACACGATCATATGATTATCTTCGCATCAAACCCGGTGTTGCGTGAAACAGCGTTTGGCTGATACATTAAGGAAATGAACACGGATGAAAGTGTCCACACGTCTAAACGATGAAGTTCTCTGGTTCCACCCTCTCCTAGGGTCAACCAGTGCTCGCAATGAGACGCGCGCCACAAATCGGAAGACCAGGAATCCCGAGCGAATTAGCGACCAAAATTCAGGTGGACAAACCTTGGAATAAAATTCCACCCCCAGATTCCCTATCAAAGTCCCGAGAGGGCACAGAAGAAGAAGAAAAGAGACAAATCCGAAGTTAAACCACATTGTTCATCATGGGCATCTCGGGTGCCATGCCTCAACCAGGAGAAACTAGAAAGGTTACTCCTACCCGATACCTAAACCGAATAAGTTCCGCAACGGACTGATTTATATATAAACCTGAGCATATAATGAAAGCTGAGCCCCTTCACATCCACATCAGCTACTCAAGCTCCGTCCCATCAGATTTACAGTACTCATGTCCCCCGTTCTGTCACCCTTGGAGGAAAAGGCACGAATTCATGGTCTGGTCGCGTTCTTTGCCTACCTCGTGGTACTTCCGCTGGGCATACTTATCCCTTGATATCTCCGCACATTCGCTCAGTCGTGAGTGTTCTGTCGAGCTCGTGGTCCTGTCCCTGAACCAGATTTACGATACAGATGGTTCTGGCCCCACGCGATCATAAACTTCCTCGTCACTGGACCGATGATTTTCACGGCTTTCACGCTAGGTTATCAGACCACGAATACTAGCGGAATGCCACACTTCAGCGACCCCCACCAGGCATGTTAATTGCCTCATCCGTACAGTTCCCAATTCTCACCATATTATTTTTATTCAGAAAGTCGGGCTAGCGCTTCTAATCATGTATCTCATCCAAGTTTTCCTCGACGCCTTGATCCACTGGGTCAGGCTCCCCTTTCGTTTCCCCGGCCGTCGGCATCCACAGAACTACCTCCACGTTCTCCTGGGTCTGTGTATCGTTGCGCTCGCAACGTGGCAGGTTCGCTTCCCAGCCATTAGTTTTATCTTGTGCCGAGTAGTACTAATCGATCTCCCGCTCGGTAGACGTACTACGGACTCTGTACTGAGTGGGCAGTCGTCACAGGCAACGCCCATCCCGTCAACTTGGGATGCAAGCACCTCTGGCTCGGCCTCGTCGTTGTGCGTCCGGTTTACATTTTGTCATAGAAGGTAGTAAGCTCACGGTGAACGGCGCATGCAAGGTGTTTTGGTCGCTGTATTTTTTTGATTTGATTCTGCTGCCGCTCCAGTTCAAGCAAGAGGCTGCGGGCCAGAGATCCAAGAATGTGAGCTGCCCCTTGTCAAGAAGTATCCCAGGAGGATTGTAGCATTGTAACGGAGCTCTTCCCCAGTTTACATCTCGAGCTAGTTTTTCATGTTCGCTGTGAGGAACCGTCGAGGTGTTTCATATACAAAGGCAGCTCGTCAATATGATGCCTCGTGTTGTAAACTTGTAAAAACCGCCCAGGCCTCATATGCAGTCAACATCACCAAGATGGCATAAGGGCGTCGAAATTCTCTATCTGGGAGTCCGTAGACCGGTATTAATTCATTCTCGACAGCGACTCATCCATTGTCCGAGCAGCCCAAATTCCCTCAATGACCTTGATAGGGGCTTGACCAATCAGAGACAAGCAAATGCCAAGCAACGACACGTGAGCGCGTTTTTCTTGACATCCGCCTTCACATCCACAGTAGCTAAACTGGCATCGCGCATCTGGCTCTCAAACTCGGGGTTCCCAGTCCGGAACGGCGCATTCTCAGCAGGTGTGACCATCGTCATTGACTGCCAACGGTTTACATAAATGTCCTCTATGCTTCCCCTAGTTTCTGTTCATTGCCGCCGAAGTCCACTCGATTTTGTCTATGTCCTTTGACCGCCTGGGTGATTGAACGGGCCCGACGTCCGCCCCGACGTCCGCAGATTCTTCGGACGTCGCAGCCTCGGTTAAAATGATTAACCCATTTTTTCGATCCTTCGTCTTGCCTTCGCCGCCATAAATATGCCCATAGCTTGGCATTCGTGGTTCTTTGCTTAAATCCTCCAAACGCCGTACTGAGAGGGTTCCGCCCCTAACTCCGATGTTTCTCCGAGCGTGCTTTATTGGGGCCGCGAACAAGCAGCGAACATGTGTCGACCCCGCCTGACCTGCTGAACAAAAAGAAGAACTGAAGCTGTCATATCGCGGATCGTTTTTAATACAGGGATCAGAGCTCTGTCCTCCTCACTCGGTGATGCTCATTTTCACCCTCGCCCTCGCCTTCCTCGTGTCCAACGTTAGCGCGTTGGGCCAGGACACTTGTGTCGCCTTCCAACCGTCTGGCTCCACTTTCGCTGTCACGAGCAATGGAAAAGCCGCGCCCATCATCTTGTCCTCGGACGACTGGCCTGGAGTCCAACGCGCTGCTCAGGACTTCGCTTCTGACATTCAACGAGTAACAGGTGTAAAACCAACGGTCGCTAATTTTTCCTCCTCCGCGCCCTCGCGCTCTTCGCTCCCCATAATAATCGGAACGCTCGGAAAGTCCTCCTTGATTGACCAGATTGTTAACTCCACGAAACTCGACGTCTCCTCCATCGAAAACCAATGGGAAGCGTTTATGACCCGCGTAGTTGCGAATCCCCTTCCCGGAATCGCCAAAGCATATCTGGTGGTTGGGGCAGATAAAAGAGGTCGGACGATATTCCAAACTCAGTCATTTTGTCGTGCTGAAGTGATAGTTGGTTAGGAACGATCTTTGCATTATACGACCACTCGGAACAATTTGGTGAGTGTTTCCCAAGGATGACCGGTAGCATACTAACGCGTCAAACCAGGCGTTTCACCGTGGTATTGGTGTGTCCATTTAACAGGACATACACATGCGGCCTAGTGACACAATACGCAGGTGGGCTGATGTACCGACAACCCAGCACTCGTCCCTCTTCGTCACGCCAAGTGGCTGCTCCCATGGCGCTCCCTCCGTCAAGGTACCACTCTTTTTTTTCATTCCTTCACCTTCCGTCCAAGTAATTATTTCGTTCCTCAGTACCGTGGGATATTCCTCAACGACGAACAACCGGCGTTGCAAAATTGGGCCGCTGAAAAGTTCACGAACGGGACCGGCGCAGCTTTGACTGGCTCGCCATTCAACCATCTCTTCTACGCGAAATTGTGAGCAACCTGGGCTCATTGGCAGTCGTCCGATTGAGAGTTCGCTAGGTTTGAGTTGATGTTGCGCTTCAAGGCAAATTACCTGTGGCCAGGTGCGTCCGATGCTATGCTACTTGAACATTTCTTGATGCCGCGCTTTTCGCAGCGCAATGGAGCAGGTCGGGAGCATATTCAAACCAAGATTATATTTCAATTGACTAATTGGTCCCAGCGCCTTCGGGGTCGACGATTCTGAAAATCAATTCATGGCCGATTTCTACGGTGTCGTTATGGGCTCGAGGTAAATTTTGCAGCCCAGTCTTCCCCATTGTTACTGTAACATTTGCGACAGCCACCAAGAGCCGATGATGCGGTCGATCCCTGTAGAATGGGGTCTATTTGGGGGCGGGGGCCCCTGGGATTTCGAGTGCGTCCCTTGCTATGGCGTCCTTCCCCATCTCACCTCGCCAAAGGGTTAACTCACAGGTATAGTTGGCGTTCATAATGAAGTCACAGGGCTCACATCCGTAGAATATCACTGCCTTCTGGGTCAACGGCACGATCCGCGCGAAGCCTTTCGAGAACGTATGGACCATTGGAATGCGTGGCAACGGGGACGGTAGGGTTCTTGCCGTTCAATTGAGCGAAACCCTCATCTTCCCTTGCCAGAGGCAATTACCGGATCGGATGCGATAGCCCTACTCGAAAATATCACAGCGAACCAGACGCAGATATTCAAGGAGATCTTCAATGATACGGACGTCAGTACAATCCCACAGGTGTGGGCCCTATGTCCGTAGCTCCATCCATTTCCCTTCCTTCCTTCATTTTACGGTACTTCACAGATAAAGAGGTCGAAGGATATTATGATCAGGGACTTAGAGTTGAAGACTACGTTACATTGCTGTGGACAGATGACAAGTGCGTTCGTTTGATTTCTCCCAATTTACCCCCCCGGCTCATCTCACTAGTTGGGGAAATGTTCGTCGCTATCCTGTTGCTTCGGAGCGCAACAGAACCGGCGGAGCCGGTGTTTATTATCATGTAAATGCTTCATTTTACACATTTGAGTTTGTTAACATTCTTCTTTCCTGCAGCTCGACTACGTGAGCAATGAATTCGTGGTGTCCGAAGTCCTCTAACTTTCGGTGATTCAAGGTTGGCGTTGCTCGAGACTACAAATGGATTACCGTAAGTCCTTATTCCGATGAGAGGTTTAAATCTAAGTAATGCGTCGCAGAGCTCTCAAATCTCCAAGGTTTCGTCTTCGAACTTCTCACCGAGTGTTCAGTAATTAATTAATTTTTTATGTTGTAGATCTACGAGCAGATGTCCATCGCGATCGACCGCGATGCGAGCCGCCTCTGGGTGCTCAATGTAGGAGATTTGAAGCCATACGAACGGGAGACGGAGTTCTTCATCTCATACGGCTGGAATACCACGCGCTGGAACCCCGACAATCTCGACACATTCGTCTCAAGCTGGGCCAAGCGGGAATTCGACCTATCTGATGCGGATGCGACCATCGTGTCTAGCATCGTCGCCAATGTGACGCGATTTAACGCCCGACGCAAACCTGAGCTGCTGAACTCGACAACATACAGCTTGATCAATTATCGCGAGTGCGTTTTCCGATATTTCCGTATTCGACAAACTGATTGTGCCCAGAGCAGAAAGCGTCCAAGCTGCTTGGAACCAGCTCCAAGCAGCGTCGACTGCCATCAACAATAAACTGTCGGCCACCATGAAGCCTGCGTTCTTCCAGCTCGTCCACCATCCCGTTTTGGCGAGCGCTAATCTCGGGAACATGCTAATCGCCGCGGGGAAAAATAATTTGCGCGCGACGCAGGCACGCCTCAGCACAAACGGGCTCGCCGACCAGGTTGAAACGCTCTTTGAGAATGATTTTTCACTGGAGACGGAATACCACAGTTTGCTCGACGGTATGGTGATTCCTTCTTTTAGTTTCATTCCTGATTTCTTTGTCATTCAAAGGGAAATGGAACCAGTGCGTGACCTGCTTGTTGCTCTTAGCCGTGTACTGAAACCAAACCAGCATGATGGACCAGACGCGTAGGTGGACTGCCTTCGTCTATTGGCATGGCTAATTGGTTTTCATCGCCCTTAGATCTCGGCTACGCTTACTGGCAGCAACCAATGTCCGTCTTTCTTCATTCTGCTGTCTCATTTTTTTAACCACCCGCACACAGGACCAACTCGTACGTAGTTTGCTTGGCTGGGGGCTCTTGCTCAACTCACTATTCATAGGATGCCCCCAGTTTCTCGAGTCCAAAAGAACAAGCAGGCGCTGCCCGGCGTAATGCGCATATCTCCAGAAGGTTCGCTCGCGGCATGGTAAGTACTTCTCCCCCGGACTGCTTGGATGTTTATTCGAGTCCTCCAGGCCCGGAGACAATCAGTTCCAATGCGCCAATGGCTTCAACTGTCCCCCTCCGTAAGCACGCGCTACGTCAATCCCGGAGATATTTACCGTTCATCTGTGTAGAACAATATTCATCGACCAATTCGATCCCATCCCTAATCGGTTCATTGACGTTGGCGCGGGCGGCCCCACCCCATTCACTTTCACCGCAACCTCCAATGCGTCGTGGCTCACGGTGTCTCCAGCCCATGGGTCCATCTCTCCGGCGAACACAGAGCAGCGGGTCTTCGCGTCTGTCGATTGGAGTCAGTTGGGGGAAGGCCTAAACGACGCGACTATCACCTTCACCGCTGTCTCGGGCACCCCGCCCACCAGCCTCGTGGTCCCTGCGTTCATTGTGGTGAATAAGACCAGCGTCCCGGCTGGCTTCAAGGGTGCGTACAGAATGAATGTTTGAAGGAAGTGGTGGCTTAATTTCACCGAATGGACAGGGTTCGTCGAAGGCGGCGGAGCGGTCTCCTTCGAAGCGGAGCACGCTACGCGGAATAACTCTGTCGCGGGTATGGTCTGGCGCACGCTTCCCGGCCTGGGGCGCACCCTTTCCGGCGTCACGCCCTGGCCACGCCTCGGAAACAATGAGAATAATTTCACCGCCGGCGCCGGGCCCTCGCTGTGAGATATATCCTCGTTTCGTCAGCGTCCTGCCGCAATTGACACTTTCCAGCGAATACGACTTCCTCACCTTCAACGGCGGGAACATCACCGTCACAACTTACGTCTCGCCCTCAAACAACGGGAACGGCGCGGATCGCCCGTTGGGGTTCGCGGTGCAAGTCGACGACGCCGCGCCGCAGAGCAACTATTTCTTCCCGCCGGCGGTTCCCGGTCAGCAGCCCGCCGCGTGGGGCGGGGTCGACGGGTTCGCCGCCAATTCGATTGTGTCTGTAGTGAATAAGCTGTCCCTCGCGCCAGGCGGACATACGCTGAAGGTACGTATTACTCGCACCGCTTTCCCCTTCCTTTGATCAATGGATTTGCGCGTTAGATATTCATGATCGAGCCGGCGGTGGTGGTGCAGAAGATTGTGATTAGTGCGTCGACTGTTGCGCTCCTGTAGCTATGCCCATGATTTTTGCAGATACTGGCGGCGTGAAGCCGAGCTATTTGGGGCCGCCTGAAAGTGTGTTGATTAAATAAGTTAAGCCGTGCTGTGGAGGGCTGGATGCGGGGCGACCTGTAAAGATAAATCCTGATTTAACACAAACGAGATGTTACAAAGGCGTCGGAATGGCCCAGAAAAATCAAGCGCAGCGCCGGGAGTGCAAGACTCCCGGTCCGAAATTCGAATCCATTTTCAATCACTAGTAGTCTGGCTCAGACAGCTCAGATACGAGGAACAGATCCCGAGAATGCTGCGAGCTTGAAAGATACTGATTGGACGCGATTGACAAAAGGAGGACAAAGGTTTTTCGCGTCGCGTTGGCGTCGCGTTTGCGTGTTGGATCAGCACATGATGTGACTCAACGCGACATGATGTGACCAGTGGCCGGGCATCGGATAAGAAAGGCGGCCCGCGATTTCTCTTCTTCCTCTTGACCACCATCTGCCCATATCGCGCCCAACATGAGTGCAAGGCAACCCTTTGTCCCAGGAAGCGGCCTCGCACCATCCTCAAGACCAGAATCGCGTTCAGCACACGCCACCGCGTCGGCACCTACCCCTCAGCTTCATTTCGTCGCGGACCCGTCGAATCCTCTCAATGGCGGAAGTGGGAATACGCAGAAGTCCCAGAAAGAGGGCGCAGAGAATCCTCCCTTGAACATTGGCTCCCTGACGAAGAGTAATCGTACCCAGAATCCCCCTTCGCGCCGTCAATCCTTGCAAACCACCGCTAACCACATTCCTCGTCCTGCAACATCTGACCCACACTCCTTGCACGCTCCTTCCAACCGCCCAGGCACCTCCGACCCTTTTTCCAAACCCAAATCGAATGCCGCCGTTCCGAATCATAGACACCAGGCCCAGTCGCTCGCTAAATCACACAACATCGTCGCGCCTACGCCTCTCCAGGCCCGCTCTACGCCTTCATTGTTCTCAAACGCAGCATCATCCTTCAAAACTCCTGCTCTTCCCGCCCCGTATACTCCTCCTCAACAGATCGACGCTCATGGATTCCGTACTTCTACGAACGACCCGTCGCACTCCCAGATGACCGACCAGCAGATTTCCCCCGAACAATCCCGTGAGGAGATCAACCCCGACGACTCCACCATGCGCCTCAAGATGCTCCCCAGCCAGCCCGGCCCACACCGCCGTGCCTTCGGCTCGCGCGCAATTACGGACCTTACCCAAGAAGACGAGATATATGAGGTCCCTGAGGCAGAGGTCGCCAGCAATGGAGGCGGACGGAACAAGCGCGCGCGATCGGAGGTCGACGACGACGAGGACGACGAACACGCGCACAGGCAGAGTTATGGCGCCCCCGCCAAACGTTTCAAGACGCAGAAGCACGTCATCGAACGACAGGTGGGTGTACCCTCGACTATCTTGGTACTCATCGTGAACTAATTCGTTAGAACGACGAGAACGCCTACCCCCGCGGATCGATGGACGAGGACGAAATGTATCACCGCTCCTCCAGCCCCCACGACGTCCAAGAGTACCCTCCCCAGCAACCGCGCCACAGCGCCCCGAAACGATCTGCCAATCTTTCAGTTTCCGCCGCCGCGCGCCGTTTCCCGCCGCAATACCCCAACTCCGCGCAATCCACCCAAAGCTCCCAACCGAGCTCCGAAATCGAGCGTCTCATGCAAATCTTGAAGGCAGAGCAGTTCGATTTCGATCTCGACGCCAGGGTCGAGAAATATACACGTTCGGTCGAGAAGTGGAAGGCATGTACTCGAGAGGAATGGACGGCCGGTGCCGATGGTATGCGCTCCCTCTAGCTCGATGTGGCGAAGCTGATAATTCGACCAGATCTTACCGCGCTTTACACCAAGATATTCGACTTCGTGAGTCGCCCGCTCACTGTAGTTTTGCGAGCATTTCTGACGCATCCTATCCTCAAGGCTAAGAACCACATGACGTTCGTCCTTTCTCTCGCCCTTTTCTTTCCCTGTACTAAATAGGATCATGGTTAGCGACAAAGTCCAGCTGTTTTCGGTTTGCGATGGGAGGCTCCAGCGGCAGACCGAGGTGCTCGCCGATCGCGACACGCTTCTCGCCGGGGCGAAGGACCAGTTAATTGCAGAGAGCGGAAACGTGCTGAAGAAATGATGGGTTCGCGATTCGCTGTTTTCGATGCTGTCTGCATTCTTACTGCTCTGCCTCGCGCCTTGCTGTCGTTTCAGTCTAAATCCGTACCCTTGTAATCAATTCTATAGCTGGTAGACCAATTTCAGAGCTGTCGCCATTTCTGAGCTATCGGCGCCGACTTCCGGAAAGGGAACATTGCTGCTGTGGCACTTCGGATTTACGTCCAAGTAGGCATTGTTCGAGGGCCGCCGTTCGAGTCCTAGGCGAAATATGGGCATGATCGAGTCGCTAATCCGGATTTGGCAAGAGCTGAACTAAGATTGAACAGGTTGAGCATCTCGGGTTGATACAGTCAAATTACGGATACATACATAAGTAGATGCACTGGAGATATACTACTGTCTATCGAAGGACCTCTATCATCCTGCTCGGATTACCCCCTGATTATGAGAGCTCCGATACTATAGGTGCGGTATTGCGCGCCGCCATCGGCCTCAGTCATAACCCTGTCGTCCAGATTGCTCAGCGGAATAATGTCCCGGACGACATGCTCCGTGGGCTCGGTGAGGATGCCCACATTGGCCTGTTTATGGAGGTTGAGTATCAGACGAGAAATCATTGTGACTGAGATGCTGCCATGCAAGGTCAAAATCCCGTACAGGGAAAGTTGGGGGCGCATACCAGTTTGCGAAGGCTGCCAGTGAGCCCGGAAGGAGCGGCTACGGAAAGATAAAGTTCGCCGAATTTTGGGCAAGAGGAAGCACTGACCCCCTCAAACTGTGGTGGAGGGATATGATCAATAACAGTTCAAGGGTCATAATGCGACGCACATAGTATGTTGCGATATTTGCGAGGTTTACAAGAGCCACGATGCTAAGATTCCAGCCTTATCAGCCATAACAAGCATTCGCACTATAACTTCACTGACCCGAAATACATAGCACCTTGAGTGATCCTCCGGTCTTAATGTCTTCAAGTCACAAAAGAGAAAACCACGCACCGTCACGAATTACCAATGTGTGGAGACTCATCTGGGGAAATATCCGCCGCCGCCGTGTGGTAATCGCATTGTAGACGGTGAATGCGAAGATAACCGAATCGAACACGAAGAGGGCCTCCCATGAGCCGGCCAACCCTGAATAAAATTCGCTTAGATGAACCCGGGCCATCGAAACTCGGAATACCGACGATATGCACTGTAAAGAACTCTCTTGCTTTTCAACGGGAGAGGGACCGGTGGGGTGGACGTACGTGGATTCCTCGATGCTGAAATTACATCCCCCAAAAATAATAGGTCGAGTGCCCTGTTGCCCATTCATGGACCACTGCACGGGCCCGTCAATTGGTGCAAGAGGTACCCGCGGAAGACATACACATACCAGGGTAGATCCCAAAGTACATAAACCAACCCCAAGAATAATGGCCAGCACCCGTCGACTCCGGCCGTAAATCGCATACACTCGTATAACCATTACAACTGGAAGTTATGACGCGATGTGAGCGACGGAGAGAGAGAAAGGCGGAACATTGAAGCACATACCTGAAACTATTACTTGTGTTAAGGCTACAATGGCTTCACGGAAGAGCGTGTAGCGTATGCATATCTAATGGCGAGCCTTTCAATGAGTGACATATGGTGCGAGGAACAAGCGAATCACCTTCGTTGATAGAGGTAAAAACGCGAGTACTGTCAATGCTATCCGCGATGTGAACGCAAAATAGCGATTCACAAAGAAGCAGTAAGCGCTGAGCGCCTTTCTGCCTCTCCAGATGAGATTTATCTCGGCATCTGTCAAGGAGTTACGGAGGATGCACCCGATGGAGGAGTCGCGAATACCCAGCGTTATTAGATGATCCCAGTAAAGAAAGGCTGGCAAGTAGATGAGCTGAGCAGACCGTGAACAAAACCGACTCAACTTATGCCGATGAGTTGTGAATAGTTCATAAAGATGCTAGACACAGATGAGCGCACGCCTTGACGTAGAGGAAGGAGCGCTACATTTCGCGGGCCATACCAACAGAGTCTGCATCGGCCATTGCAGGGGCGGGAGTTGAGATGGGAGAACCACCTTCAGCAGCGGGCTAGCTAATTATCACAGGCCCACGAGAAGCCGTCTCCCACCCCTGGCCCCACATCATGGTGAGAGGAAATTTAAGAACACGTGGGAAAAGACAGAAGTTCAAACCTAATAGCCTGTTGCTCAGCCTCCCGGCGATTTCCGAATGTTGGTCGGATGACGTTGAGTGCGACGAGACATCGCCCCCAGGTTCGCCAGCTGACACGCAAGACTGCCAAGACATACCCTTTCTTGTGAAATTTGGTGTCCTGTCCTTGTGAGTTAGCGACGATAAAGGGTCGTCAAGAGAGCCTATTATTTCTAAGTGCATCCACGCTCGGGGTTGGCTTGCTGAGAGCGCGTTGAATGCGCATGTTTGGTCGCTCTGTTGGGCGCGACGGGGCACGTGATCAGATGAGTTCCAGTCTCTGAGTCTGAAAGCTTCTCAGACTTGTTGCCGCTAACAAACCACTTACAAATAGCCTTTTGGCTGCAAGATTATTTGAGCTCATTCAAGGCCCAAGGGATAGCGCGCTAGGATATCAAAGATGAATACCTCAAAACTGGATTCACCAGCGGATTTACTCAGGCAGAAATCATTCGTTGCTGTCGGGGGAAATTTTTTGAGAGGAGGTGAAAAGCAAGGGACTTGAGCATTAAGTTAGGATTCCCTAGCGGCTCTTGGCGATCTTGATTCTGAGCTATGAGGGTCTCGCCTTACCCGGGAGTCACTCGCCGAAATGCAGCCCTGGCCTCAAGTTGCGCGTGAATTGCGCTAACTAAAATCCTCCCCGGAGGACGGGACCCAGATACTTCGGACGACGCAAGTCCTCTCATATGCCGAGCAATAAATATATAGACATGGAAGAAAATGGAATCCAAATTCCTCCGCTTGTGTTCGCGTGACTGAGCTATGGTCCGTGCGCGCCAACTACAAGCTGTGGATCCAGTGTCTGGGTGACATTAATCCATGCCGGAGCACTGGCAGGTAGGCGACACCGCCAAACACTAAGTACACAAGTGGGCACTTGGAGTGCAGGAGGGATGTAAACAAATTTGACTCCCAAAACGCACGGACCACACCACACTGAGACGCACGGAGCAAATTAAAATGCCACTGGAATCATCCAGGTAGCTCCCCGGCTCCGAGCTCATCGAAGGTGGCGCTGGATATGTATCTCGCAGGCCCAACGACTCTGAGGCCACTCTCTTCGAACGATGCTCATACATATATACAGCAGGTGTATCATACAATACAAACATCGGTCGGGTTATACGGTACACACAGTTGCACGACGGGACACAGGGATACTTACAAGAGATACGTGGCGGTGCGATGGGGTGGTCTGTGCGCGGGAAATGAGATTAGGCTGTGAGTCGGGGGAAAGTGGCATGAAAATCGACGCACCCTAGATCAGGCCCCGAAGCCGTACAAGGTGCGGCCGGAGCGCTTGAGGGCGTACACGACGTCGAGGGCCGTGACGGTCTTGCTGTAATGCGCATTAGCAATAGCAGTAGTGGGGTGTGGATGGCCATGGGTAGAAGGAAGAGGGCAGACACGTACCGCTTAGCGTGCTCGGTGTAGGTGACGGAGTCGCGGATGACGTTCTCAAGGAAGATCTTGAGGACGCCGCGCGTTTCCTCGTAGATAAGGCCCGAAATGCGCTTCACGCCGCCGCGGCGGGCCAGGCGGCGGATCGCGGGCTTGGTGATACCTGCAGTATCACAGGTGAGCATCGAATGGGTGCGGTAGGCAGGGTGTATGTGACTCGCCTTGAATGTTGTCACGGAGAATCTTGCGGTGGCGCTTTGCACCGCCCTTGCCGAGGCCCTAACGACGGTGACACGAAAGTAAGGATCCGCCGTTCGGTGCAATGCAAGGGGGGTGGCAAGGAAGGGAGGTTGGACTTACTTTGCCTCCTTTGCCACGTCCGGACATGGTGGTAGATAGATTGGGTGGTGGGGTTAGGTGTTGAGATAGGTAGGATTGCTTGGTCGTGGTGGTGGTTCGAGTGAAAGAGCGATCAACCCGAAAACGCGTCTTTTATTTGCGCGGTGTTGGGGCTTGTTGACGCGTCTGTGTGCCGAGATGCCGAATCCTCTTTGACTCTTACCACCCCTTCCCGCCCCCCAATGGCCTCAGCGGTCGATGAAGAATCCAAGAAAAAGGCCAAGGGCCCCGCGCTCAAGTCGCTCATCGACGTCAAGCGCGCCAGCGCGTGGCAGCTGCACTCCTGGCCCATGGAAAAATTCGTCGTCCGGCAGCGCGCACGGCTGCACCTCCCGCGCTCGTACCTCGCCAAGGATGGGGAGGACGTGCAGAGCGTCTCTGCGGGCACCGACCTCAACCAGTTCGTACACCAGCACTACCTCGAATCCGTCGACCCTGCGTCCGTGCCGTGGGTCAACTTTGTGCATGCAGACAACGTTGTCGCGCGCCGGTGCGCACCTTTTTTCAATGTCTTTTTCTGACGCTGATGTGCGGTTTCTTTCTCTTTGCGTCGTAGGCACGAGTTCTTGGGCCCCGATCCGCGCGTGGCGGGCTACGAGATCGACGTTGACAGCGGAAACGTGTACATCCGCTGGTGGGACGGCTTCCTCTCCGACCAATGGACCGGCACACAAAAGTGGAAACTCGACGTGGTTTGGGACGAGGACGCCCAGAAGTGGGTCGAAAAAACGGACTGATTCGTTGTACATATAGGCAGGTCAATGGCCTCAACACTAGCACTGAGCGCTGATTTTACTAAATTTCCGTTTAGAATTTCTTTTGTATTTTATCGCTGGATTTTGGTATGGAATGGAGCCCTCCTTCGACTCGGGAAAACGGTCCAGCAAGCAAATTTGCGCTAAAGCTCCCATCGTCATTTCCTCTTCAAAGTCTCGACCCCCTGACTTTCTGTGAAATTCATCTCACTGCGAAGCCAACTCGGTGTCCAGTCTGCATGTCGTTGCCGGACTTGATGACAGTGTACTTACGCGCGTCGTATACTCTATGGGAAATACCAACTGGTTTCTTTCAGCTTCCACTTTGGCGCTCTTATTCTCTTTCGCACAAACCCTCAGGCCTCAGAAGTACCGCGGACGGATCGTACGCGAGAAACACCGCCTTTGGCTGTCGAGAGAGGAATGTGCTGAGGCAATGGCGCACGTCTGTTTCCCTCCGTAACACCGGACCCCCCTCCGACGAGAATTTCATTGGCGGCCGCGTCTGTATAGTGTTGGCCTAAACACTTGAATATCACTCAGATCAGGATGCGGGTGATCTCCGAGTCAGCGAGAGCGGTCTGCGTGGGACTCTGATTAATATTGTGCATTTAGTGAGTCACTCTTTTCCTCTTGCTCGAAGTCAATTTGAAGTCAATGCACGCCGTTCAGGTATATCATCTTCTATGCTTTCCTTCCCTGTCCCTTATCCGCATTCCAGCAGCAATCATGATACCGGCGGGCTCGGGAGTATCTAAGTCCCCTAAGCAGCCATCGGCCCAAGGCTCCTCTAATCATTATCTCATCGCTCCTTGCCCCGGGTTCTCAAGGATAGCAAGTTCAAAGAAGAAGGCCGCATCACACCTGGTGCGTTCGATAACTCCCATGCGCACGACTTACGTCGACCGTGCACAGATGGGTTTGTAGCGGCGGGCGACTTTCTGGGCTACAAGTTTGGCATTCGGAGTTGGTCAGTGGCCCATCGGCACGAGGCGCAAGCAACTCATGCCATCTGCACACCAGGAAAGGAGCGACCAGTTCAAGGCCAAAGACTACCTGCCAGCCGACAAGCAGTACCTGCTTTCGCGCGGGGCTCACTGCCTTCGCCGTGCCTCTTTGCTTGCATACACCGATGCTGACGAGGACGCGGAACGCCTGCTATCGTTCGGTGGCTCCACCGGAGCCGACGAATGGATCGAAACCCATGTCGGCCGCAAGTCGAACCTAAATTCCGCGAATCTGGGGCAGATTGACGATATTCCCGACCTGGGCGCTGCACCGGAAGACTTCATTGCGCAGGGAGTCGGCGCTCTATCCCTGGGCGGTTGCTGAGACTCCTGATCTAGACGAGATCCTTGATATGGAGAAAGGTCTAGAGGAGGAAGATGATGAGGCGACTGCTGCGCCAAAGGTGACGCCTAACGTCATTAAAGGGAGGTACGCTCCATTTCACCCCTTCGGGTTTGCGTAATTCATGCCTTGCAGTCAAGTGGAGGTCGCTAACGGCAATTTGCTTCAACTGCGAACGTACGATGTCATGATAACTTAGGACAAGTTCTATCAGACTTCGCGCATCTGGCTAATTGGCTACGATGAGGTCCGATTTGATTTCCTCTCCGCATTGTTTCCCTCACTGGCCCTTCCAGAACCGCACACCGCTAACCCCGCCACAAATCTTCCAAGACATATCGGCCGACCACGCGCTCAAGACCGTCACGATTGAGCCATTCCTGCATTCCGCGTCGCTGCAAGCTGCATCAGCCCACCCCTGCAAATACGCAAGCGTCATGAAGGCTATCGAGCGCATGGATAGCAACGTCGTCCCGGAACAGGGTGCACAGGGTAAGGCCCCGGCGTCCAAGGACGGCAAAAAGACGTGGTTTGGTCGCAAAGTAGGCGGCAGCGGGAAGGAGGACAAGGACGTCGAGGACGAGGACGTCGAGGGCATGCACGTCCATTTTTACCTCGTTTTGTTCCTCAAGTTTATCGTCCATCGTTCCCACCATCGAGGTCGACTCGACGGCGTCGTTCTGAGCGCCACAAGGCGTGCATTATGCCCAGAGCAATGTATCTGTACCAAGACTCATCTACTGATAAACATTCTGTCGCTGCACTCCCTTCCCAAAGCTCCCGAAGAGTAAAACAACGATAAGCGTGCATGGCGTCACCTGGCTTTGTGCCCGTCGCACTCGGGGAAACTTTCAACCTATTCGCAGTTTCCGCCGTGGCGTTCTTTTACTCTGTAGACAGATGACACGCGGATTGAGCCATCGAAAGGCTGGCGCAGCTAGGACCAATACCGTTCCTGAAGACTCTGAGTAACAATATTTTGTGGATAACTTCTCCCCAAATCCAATACGTTCTCTGTATATTAAGGGACTCATTGGGCTATAGCTAGAGAGCTGTCGAGTCCAACGTTCCCGCAGCCGGCCCCCTTAGAGTAAACCCGGGTAATACAAAATCGTATGTACTTCCCCACGCGTCCCCGACTTCACGGATTCCACCCAGGGACGAGCGGAAGCGCGGCCCGTGCCTCGTCCACAAAGCACGGCGGCATCCCGCGTTTCGACCGAGAATGAATTCTACGCGGCGGAGGACGGGCGGCAAGGGGAGCCACGCAAAGAGTGTCCGCGGCGCCCCAAACGTCGCATGCTCGACGACGACGTTGTGCACACTGCATTTGCACTAGCGCGCTATGTCTTGCTCCTCGGCGTCAAGCGCGCGTAGTGCTACCGGCGAGGCACAGCGTGAGGTTGAACAGCGTGGGCCGCAGCACAATGGCGCGAAGGACGGACCTAGAGGGTGGTCTTGGCCCAGGGGGAGGTGCGGGCGTAGGGGAAGAAGGTCAGGTAGGAGAGACAGGGCGAGGCCCCGATGCCGCCGAGGAGTGGGAGGTACGCTGCGGCAGCCACGCGAATGCTCCTAATTCTAGGGTGTGTCGCGCGAGGCCATCGAGGGAGCGGTAAGAAGATGGTTTTTTGATCACTCGGCATTCTTCGGCACGCTGGACGCGTCAACAAGCCTCAACACTGCGCAAATAAAAGGCGCGCGTAGGGAACGTGTCGGGGGTTGCTCCAAAAGTTAATCGCTCTCTCCCTCGAACGCCCATTTGGGTTCCGAACGAAAATGGTTTCACCTTGCCGGTCATGTTAGCCCGCCGTCTAACCGAGCCACTGAACTCAGAACTGGGCGGTGGGAACGAAAAACAATTCGCGTACCCATTTCTCCTCCCCATTAAACTAATTTTAATGTTAAGATTTTAACGGACTCTATACCCGACCCCCAGTCACAGCAGAGCTCCTGAAAATGCGACGGCGAGCAGACCAGACACCGCTGCAGCCCGGTCACTGTAACACCCGCCGACGACGCGCCTCCTGTTTTGCCCGCAGCCGGAGAGATAAAATTAACTGGCGGTGCTGCGCCGGACCCACCCAAAGCCGCAGGCGTGCCACCCGAAGCTACAGGAGCAGCACCTGCGGCGGCTAAACCCCAACGTTTAGCTCAAATCAAGGAACTTAAATGAGTAGACACACCAGTCCCGTCGCCCGAGATGGTGACACCGTTGACAGGGTAAATTCCTGAATATATATATAAGAGATATATTAACCGTTCTTTAAGCAAATGGCTCCTCGGCTGTGCTATTCCCGCATATATCCATCTCCTTTCGTTTTTCCTCTGCTCTTTCTCTTCCTTTAACCTCAATTTCCAGTGACATCGGACACTGCCTCTTCATTTACTGCCGCCCCGCTGACCTACGCGCAGTATTTTCTTGACAAGGCGCAGTTGAGCGCAATGCTGCTGCCTACGGTGCAGCCTAGTTCCATTCATCCGGCCGGGGGCCACGTAGTCCCTCCCCAAGATATAAAACGGCGTGCCCATCGTTTAAAATGGCAGTCTTCCGCCCACTTTCTGCCTTCAAATATATCCCTCAAGTGATTCACTCTTGGTCTTATGTGTCAATGATTCGGTCCACTGCTGCTGGAGACCTTGCTTCTACTTGGGCTCAACTGAAGACAGCTCTCAAATGTCCGGGTCGTTTCCATGCTGGCGCCAGGTGCATAAGATCTTCAAGTGCCCAAGTCTTCTTTCCTCTGTCACTCTCTTCCGTCGTACCTCTTTTCGATTTCTGTGGAAATCACCTTCAAGCTCTCTTAAACCACGCCTTTGAGCTTCGCTATTTCATTCCCTGCGCTCGCCCAAGTTTGACCTACTCAGACTGTGACCTTCGGACTTTCGGAAAATGGTGCTGCCGGCCTGAAGCAAATCAATCCGTGGTCGATTGGTCTTTTACCGATCTGCCAAAATTCCCTCCCGCCCGCGACTTCTGTTCACCGACGGGCTCGTAATGTAGGTTTACCATCATGTATTTTTGTATGCCGAATAAAAGTCATTTTCCCTTCATGTCCCAACAATGCTGTCGCCGCCTATGTTCCTCTGTGGGAAACAACGGACGTGAGTTCGAATATCATTCTCATTTAATGTCACCTACCTACCTACCTACCTACCTGACTGTCTTTTATGTTATGAGTGTATTTTTACCAAGAAAACAATATTCATGCCTCCGTTCATCTCAAACCGGAGCGAAGCGGAAGACCGTCTTATATCATTTTAGAAATGTGTGCTGGGGGTAATCTGCGTATGGGTGAGTGAGCTGCAGGCTGTGATCACTGATTCTTTAGGTATGTAAGCTTTGGGTTCCGCCATCACGGCGATCACCGAAAATAGGGGGGGCGAGCCATACGCCTCCTCTCTCTTCTTCCTCCCACCATGTCCGACACGGATGATGGTTGGCTCTTTGTGGGCCCAGAATCTGACGATTACGAATCCAGCCAATCCTATGCACCTGGGGGACTGTGTCCTGTCAAGCTGGGCGATTTGGTCGGCCCAGGCACTCCTCCTCGATACCGGATTATCTTTAAGCTCGGATTTGGTGGTTTTTCGACCGTATGGCTGGCTAACGATAGCGTCGAAAGGTTGGATGTCTTACTTAGAGAAAAGACCATCTGGATCTCATCGGTTTTAGTCGAAACGTTGCACTGAAAATTGTCCAGGCGAAAAGCACGGCGCGGAGCCAGGAACCGGATGTCCTCGAGCGTCTCAGAGCCCTGGATTCTACTGCGGGGCAGGAACCTTATGTTATACAGCTTCTGGACTCTTTTGAGCACACTAGTGCCAATGGCATTCATCAAGTACTCGTCACAGAACCCGTAGTCCCCCTCCTCGCACCCCACTCGCGCTACTGGAAATTCCAACCTAAAGTCACGAAAGACATCCTACGCCAAACGATTGAAGGGCTTGCATATATTCACAGCCATGGCATTGCACACGGAGGTTCGCCCCTTTTCAGTTCTGCATTGTAATTGTCACCTTACGCTGACGTGTGCGTAGATCTCTACCCTGCCAATTTCGGTATCGCGGTCCCCGAGATCCATCGGTTTGAAGAGGTAGCCTTTTGGCATCAGGCTAATTATCCACCACTCCGGGCCATAATACCATTTTCCCCCCATTGCGATCCCCATTCATACCCGCCTTACCTCTGTGGCAACTTGGACCTCGGTGAATTCCTGGGCCTCTATGCCCCAGACATTGTAGGACGCTCGTTGTCGGTGCGCATACTCGACTTTGGCAGTGGTATGCATTCTCTCTAAGTAGCTTTCAATTCGCAACGTAACGGACACATACAGCATACGTCGTGGACGGATCTGCCCCTCCCCGACCTATGACGCCTCCCTTCTATGCTGCGCCCGAGATCGTGTTCCCGCAAGTGGCCTTGAACAAAGAGGATCCTCCATGGGATCAGCGGAGTGATATTTGGTCCCTGGGAGTCACAGTAAGCCTATTTGCGCTATAGTACTCTTGCACGCCCGATTTGAGTTGCGATCCAGTTCCACGATCTAGTCGGTGCTGGAGGGCTGTTTCCCGAACTCCTGTTCGACGATAGAGAGCTTCCGCATTACATGGTGTGTATCTGTGGCGAGGTTCCAGACGCATGGCGCGATCATATCGATTCGCAACCTTGGCCTTTGGGTACGTCTTGCCCAACCATGCTTTCCATGCAAAGTAGTCAAATCCAAAACCAAATATGCTCACGGTCAATCGTAGACTTCGCCCCCGACATGACCGAGGGGTTCTGGGATGCAAGGAAAGGGCTTTTCGCCCAACTGGGCGTGGAAGATCCCCCGGGCTTCGTCAGACTCATGCGGCGCATGTTGGTTCTCGACCCGGCAAAACGGCCCAGCGCACAAGACCTTCTCGATGATCCGTACTTCTCTTGCTCAAACGGCGCCAGGAACGTCGTTGGCAGCATCCATCCCCTTATGCAGCTTCCCACCGGCATTCCCCACGGCAAAGAGGCGGATCTTCAGACGAATCACCCCAATCTCCCGACCTTGGATTGAATCCTCGACTGCTGTGGATACTGCATATGTTGAAGGTGGGTCTCGTTTTTGCGCAGTGACCTGTACCGAGCTCTCGTTATTACAGCTCTTTGCGGAACTTAGGGCGCGGCCTATTTTTAATTAAAATTTGATGTTTTCACGAGATCAGCTGTTGTGAGCTTAATTCTGGCCCGTTTCTCTTGAAAGTAGGACCGATCGATTCCCACTTCAATTCCGGAGGGCTCTGGACCCCACAATCGTGCGGATGCGTGGGAATTTCCTTTTTCGGCAAATCTCGAGGTGTCCACGCAGAACAGCTGTGGTATTAGCAAGAATCATCCTATTAACCTGAATTTTGGATATGTTACACTTGGATGTATGTATGAGGGCTCCGTGAGCTCAGATCAGCTTTCCCGGACACAGTCCACATTTAGTGTAGAGTAGGAAATTAATTGCAATTGGAGCCTTCACCAAATTTTAATCAGGAGGTATATTCGCCATCAAAGGGTTTGGGGCTCTCGGGGACCTATGTGAGTATATCATATCCAAAATCTAGGTCAATTGGATGAGTGTGGCTGATACTATGGCTGTTCTGCGTGGACACCTCGAAATTTTCTGAAAAAGGAAATTCCCACGCATCCGCACGATTGTGAGGTTCAGAGCCCTCCGGAATTGAAGTCGGAATCGATCGGTCCTACTTTCAAGAGGAACGGGCCCGAATTGAGCTCACAACAGCCAATCTCGTGAAAACATCAAATTTTAATAAAAAACGGACCGCGCCCTAAGTTCCGCAAAGAGCTGTAAAGTCGTGCCAGAGCTAACCCGAACTTGCAAAAAGTAATCACATTTTTCGGGCGGCGTGCACTTGTAGTAATGTTGCGCTTCGATGTATATTCTTTGTGTACCTTCGCTAGAAAATTGACTTGTTACTCCAGAATGGTCAGATCGACGGACCATTGCCCGGATTTTCTGCATGGAAAAACGGCCTGCAATTGCCCACAACGTAATCCTGCCTCGTGCTCCTCGATTCCGTCTTGACATCATCTCGCTCAATTCCGCACGACCTCGAACGCATCGACACAGCACAGTGCGTACTAGCAGTTTATTAAAAGGCTAGGGACGGCATATTTTCTTACCAGCTTTCGCCGCCTGCGCAAACGGTAGGCGCTCTCGACGCCGGAATCAAGGAGGGTGTGCGGCGAACAGCGAGGAGAACGCGGGGCCTGCGCGCCCGAGCGGACGCGTGCCCATGTCCGCGCCGACCGTGGGCACGCCGACCGGCTTCTTTTGGACTAGCCTCCGCCCTCGCCTCTGCCGTTCGCGCAGAGCCCCCCCCTGCGCGCTGCGGCCCAAGTGCCGCGCCGCAGTTCAGCTTCTGTGCGCGGCCCCGCAGCCCGGACCCGCCGCGTCGCGAGCCCCGCCTCCGGCTCCACATCGCGCCCCAACGCGTGCCGCTCGCACGCAACGCTGCCCGTCGTGTCCGCCCGCTGTGCTGTGGGCGCGGCGAATTGCGCAAACTCGCTGGCAGCGCCGCCCGCGGCCGCCCGCCGCTCGCGTCGCACATCGCTGCCCGTGGCGTCGGCCCTTTCAAGCTCTGTGCAAATCGTAGCCAACCGCCGGCCGGTGCGGGGAGCAACATGCGTCGTGCACGCCGACCTGAGCACACGAGACCGCGAGCCGCACGCGCACAACCACCCGCGCATTCGCGGACGTCTCTGCGCGTGCGGCATGCGGGGATGTAGCGCGGACGTGCACGACGGGGGGAGGAGGGTGTCGGGCGCGTGCATCGAAGGAGTTGGCCATCGAGCACGCGAGGAGGTGGTCAGATCGGGTTGCTAGTTTAGACGTAAAACAAGTTAAGCAAGTAAGAGACGGCAATGACGCACGGCGGGAAGGGACGCTGGGACGCATCATGGCCTTGTTGGTACCTTGGGCAAGTTGGCGGGCGGGCGGCGGGGGCGCTCGGGCTCGTGCTCCTCGGCGGCGGGCGTAGACGTCTGCGACGGCGGCGCGCGGGTTTGGCGGGCGCGTCGACGTCCATCGCGTCCGGCTCCGCGGTAGCGTTGCGCGTACGAACTTGAACGACGAGCAGGAGCAGCGTGCGTAGGGTTAGGGGTTATCAGCCTTGGTTTGCTTTCGTCAAAAATTCGGAATATCCCGAAGTTTTCACCATTCCCCGATACTTATTCCCGTATAGCCTGATATACTTGGCTCGACGAGAAGACCTAGTAACCAAAAAGAAAAATGATTCGGAAACACCTGTGACCTAATTGTAATGCCACTTACCTATACCAATGTTACAATGTCTCACTGTATCGTCCTCTGCGATTTTCCACCATGGTTGATCAAGACCTGAACAGAGGGCTACCGTATACACGAACGGCTGTCAGTTTGACGGCTGAGTAGCTCAACAATGTGTTCGAGCGCGATATCAGGCTTCAGCTTCGGGGTGGAGGATCATGCTGACGAGAAACCACTCCATCTGGCTTGAGATCTGTTGAATTGTCCATCAGCGTGCAACCCGGAAATAAAGCGAGCGCACCGCATCGGCGGACGCAGCACTTCAGGCAATCAATAACAATATTCACTGAAGCGACTCGGAAATCATGAAGCACGTACAAGAGCGACGCAACTGCGAGCCACGACGACTCTGACCGGATGAGACCGTTTTTGGCCTCGTTCTTGATTACTACCGACACGATGCAGGGTGTGTCATCGCCCTCGCTCTGGTTTAACCGTGAGAAGAGTCAGTATCATATGTATCATATTGACAATACACGGAATAATCCCCACCAAACGCTTTCAACACTCGAAAAGAGCTCCGAAAACATCGCGGAGTCCTGTTCGAAGACCTCCACGGGGTCATAAACCCCGGAAGATACTCCACCCACGTGAAGTGATGCACAAGGAACGCGCCTGGCGCTGCGGCAAAAGCACTGGCAGGCGCACTGTGAACTCGTTCGTCTGCCGGCGGATGGCGCCCGCGGAAGGGTCCAGCATAGTCGGCATGCCATTCCTGAGTTAGACGGCGTCTGTCTTGCTTCTGGAACTATTCAAGCTACCCACGGGCCATGTCGTTCCCCCGGTGGAACTTAATAATGCCGTTCAGCTGACAGCTGTGCGGGCACTCCGCTCGCCGTTCCAAACTTGTTACACGGCGCCTATCTTGCTTCTGGAACTATTCGACGCCTCGGCAAACGGGTAGGACCGACCAGTGTCTACAGCTTCACCATTGAACACGGCACGTTGTAGCAGCGTGTATCTTGGACGAGCGCCGGCACTACGGGGCGGGTAGCCCCAGGCTGATGTATTTCAGGAACTCAGCGCAACACAGATGCAACGGTCGGCTTAGAGCTCACCCCATTCGGCGGCAATGTGCGTTTCGCTCCAAATTTACCTGACATCTGTCTTGGTTCAACGGGATCGATGGAACCCGGCCCGCACGCCTGATCGGGAAACCCGGCCCTTGGAAAAAAAGACGGCCCTTCGCGCGCCCATCCGCGGCTCAGGGCGGTGTGTTGAATCAAACACGGTACTTCAGCATGTTGCACGTGGTCGCATCGCCACGGACCGATTATATCCAGGCCCCATGCAGTCTCCAATTGGAAAGGGCCGCCTTTGAGAATAGTGGGCCTTCCTAGGCATTAAAGACGGCTCTGGGCCATGTTCCATCCCAAGGGCCGTCTTTCCTGATTAAGCGTGCGGGCCGCGTCTTGTACATCCTCGTCTTGGTTGTAAGTTGACATCATTTAAGGTCCACAACTCGCCCACGTCTTATTAAGGGCCCTGATGGATGTCCGAATCTGGATGGTCAAGCTGTGGGGGAATTGATAGTCTCAGCGCCAGACTGCCACGACATCTCCATTTGGGAGCCCTGTCGTGGCGCTGAGACTAGGAATGAAAACATCGCCAGTGAGCGATGCTGTACGATCACCGAGCCAGGCGCCGGTAATGTAGCGACAGATGCATCCTCAGCCAATGGAACTACTGGGTCCCGCCTGCAGAGCGCTCCTTGGATCACTTTAATATCGTATCGGGACATGGTCCATTGGTCCTGTTTAGTTAATTCTAGCACAAATCTCCCTTCCGTGGCCTCATCGGAGTGCCAAATACGCGCCAGATCGAGCGGTGGGTTCTATGACATATGGTATGCATCCACACCGGGATTACGGAAATTTCGGGGCAGTCGAAGTTAGTTTCGATGCAGCACGTGACCATTTCGGGCGCGCTGAAATGCATCGGCCTTCCCATATACAGCAAGCCCGAAGCATTTCGGCGCACCCGGAGCGAACACGTGCCGCATCGAAACCAATCGGATGCCCCGAAATTGCTTTAATCCCGGTGTGATGGGGTGTTTTCAACGGGGTAGACATCGCATATGACAAGAAGATCGAAAGATTCAGGGACAGTTCGACCAATCTCCACAGCAGCGCACGGCAAGATGCGAAAGAGCGCCCTACACTGATGCCGCGTGGGCGCAAGTATATAAAGCAGCCTCCTCGAATGCTATTCCTCCCTTGAACCATCACGACCATGTCGAAAATGTAAGTATTTCTAACGTCGTGTGAAGGAATTGCTGATGCATCTTCGACTAGGATTCGCCTTGAAAGTAATCAATCATTAATCATGCTCGTCCTCGGCGACTGAATTTTGCACCTCAGGCATTCGTATCAGGTCCCTAACCAATCCCCATGATGATCTTCCTGCGGATATGCAAATGTTGGGTCACCTGATCCTCGACGGGAACATTTTCCTTCAAACCCTGCCTGTGGGTTCGGAGGAGTCTCAAAATAGTTGGAAGCTCGATTTTGGATGCAAAATGTGAGTATGAGATGACCTTCCACAGGATAACATTCATGTCCTCTCACAGACCGTCCCATGCTCCTACCTTCTCAGTGGCAATTCTGCGTCTAAATAAAGACGGGAACATCAGGCTCCTTGGTTCTGTCGAGATCGGGAAAGGGGAAGTTATCAACGCTGTGGAAACGAATAAACGTAGGCGCGCACTCCGCTTGTCTACGTGGTTACTGATTATGACAATGTAGGAGTCGTCCGCCTTCAGCTCAATAAAGTGAACCCCGATGGTCCTTCTCTCGAATTCAGTGCAGGGTTCACTGTTTCTGATGCCCCACCTGCGGAGCTGTCCGGATTCAGTTTAATTGACACTCCAAATAACCTCAGTGAGACCTCAGGAAGGCATGTTGTATTATTGTCTGAGCTGTCCACAGTCACCTCGCTGCAGAGTCCCCGGATTGCAGATGATTTGCAAAGAATGCTGGATGCCATCAACGGTCAGGTCATTGTTGATCCCCTTTACCTTGGGGTGATGCACGAGAGGATCCTTCTGCTGCCCTATCACCACCACAACGACCGGGCTCGATTCCACAATCGACTAGGAGAGGTTGCCTTGCGATGTTACGGGACATCGGGGTCAGTGGATAGCCTGAACCTGGCAATAAGTGCCTATGATGACGCAGTGCGAGATAATCCTGGTTCTGCAATCTATCTTTCCGATCTTGGCGACGCCCTGGTTCAGCGCTTTGAGCGGCTCGGGGACCTCACCGACATCAGGCGGGCGGTGCCAGCCTTAGAGGCATCTGTCAGTCTCCCTCTGGATGCCAACACCGACGCAGCTCTACTATTCGATAGGTTTGGTGTCGCCCTGCGCTGTCGTTTTGACTGCCTCACCAACCCCGAAGATATCCAGAGGTCTGTGTCGATGTGTGAGGCTGCTGTCGGGCTCACGGAGAACCACTCCCAAATCTACCCTGGACTTCTCAACAATCTTGGGATTTCTCTCCTCCGTCGCTTTGACAGTTTAGGGGACCTCACTGACCTCAATGAGGGAGTGTCTAAACTTGCGACTGTAGCCGAAATGACTTCGGACGGCCACCCACACATGCTTTCATGTCTCAACAACCTTGGGAGTGGACTGTTCCAGCGCTTTAAGCGTTTAGGTGACCTGGCTGACCTCAACAAAGCAGTGTCCCAATTCGAGACTGCTGTTGGGCTCATGCCGGACCACCACCCGAACGCGGCTTTATGCCTCAGACATCTTGGAAATTCACTGCTCAGTCGCTTCAAGCATTTAGGCGATGTCATTGACCTCAACGAAGCGGTCTCTAAATTCGAGGCGGCAGTGAGACTCACGCCGAATCATCACCCGGAGGCAGCTTCAAGGCTGAACAGTCTTGGGGAGGCCCTACTCAGCCGCTTCGAGCGTTTTGGTGACCTCAGTGACATCAATGAGGCGGTGTCTAAATTCGAGGCTAGTCTCAAACTCACACCGGATGGTCACCCTGCCATGCATATTTCAAACAACCTTGGGAATGCACTGCTCGCGCGCTTTGAGCGTTTAGGTGACCTCACTGACATCAATGAGGTGGTATCCAAATACGAGGCTGCACTTGAACTCGCGTCGGATGGCCATCGAGACAAGCCTGCACTGCTTAACAATCTCGGGAATTCCCTGCTCAGTCGTTTTGCGCGATGGGGAGACCTCGCTGACATCACCCGGGCAGTCCCTATGCTCGAGGCTGCAGTTGACCTCACTCCGCGGGGCCACCCGAAAATACCTTCACGGCTGGACAATCTTGGGAGGGCCCTGTGCTATCGCTTCGAGCGTTTTGGGCAGCTCATTGATATCAATGAGGCAATGTCTAAATTCGAGGCTGCACTTGAGCTCACGCCGGATGGCCACCCAGACACCCCTTTCTGGCTGAAGAATTTAGGAAATTCCCTCTTGCGTCGCTTTACGCACTTGGGAGATCTCGCTGACATAAATGAGGCGGTGGCTAAGTTCGAGGCTGCAGTCAAACTGACACCCGATGGCCACCCTACCATGGCTTCACGGTTGAACAATCTCGGGGATTCCCTGCTCAGGCGGTTTGAGTGCTTTGGGGACCTCAGTGACATCAACCAGGCAGTGTCTAAGTTTGAGGCTGCAGTCGAACTCACACCGGATGGCCACCCTGATAAACATTCATGGCTGAACAACCTGGGGAATTCGCTCTTACTTCGCTTTGGCCGTTCAGGGGACCTTACTGACATCACCAAGGCAGTGTCGAAGTTTGGCACTGCAGTTGAACTCACTCCGGATGGCCACCCACGCGAGTCTGCACGGTTAAATAATCTTGGGCATTCCCTGATGCTTCGCTCTGAGTACACTGGGGACCTCTCAGACATCACCCAAGCGGTGTTAAAACATAGGGCTGCACTCAAACTCATGCCAGATGACCACCCAAGCATGCCTTCACGGCTGAACAATCTCGGGATTTCACTGCTTAGTCGCTTTGAACGCTCCGCAGACCTCAATGACATCAATGAGGCAGTATCCAAACTTGAGGCTGCAGTTGAACTCACACAGGATGGTCACCCAGACAAGCCGTCACTGCTGAACAATCTTGGGCTTTCCCTGCAGCATCGGTTCATCCGGCTCCATGATCCTCATGATTATCACCAAATGCTCGTTCAATTCACCCGTGCAGCATGCTCACCAACTGGTTTTGCGCATATACGATTTCAGGCAGCCACTTTGTGGGCAAGCACTGCCAAAATTACCCAACACCCATCTCTCCTCGAGGCATATACTACGGCTATCAATCTCCTCCCTCAGTTGGCCTGGCTTGGTTTATCTATTAATGACCGTCATCATCACATCAGGCAGGCAGGCACAGTGGTGAGGGATGCCGCCACAGCAGCAATTGCAGAAAATCAGTTATCCACTGCAGTTGAGTGGCTTGAACAAGGCCGGTCAATTATCTGGGGTCAGATTCTCAACTTGCGCACCCCAGTGGATGATCTGAGGAAATCCCATCCTGATATTGCGGATAAGCTTGTCTCCTACTCGACTCGGCTGGAAGCAGCTGGCACCAAGAGTAGTACCTTACCGGAGAGGGAGACTGGACCATCCCAGTCGCCACAAGCTGTTGCACAGGATTCGCATGCTCTGGCAGATAAAAGAGACAAACTCCTGAAGCAAATCAGAACATTGGCCGGGTTTGAGAGGTTCTTATTGCCAAAGCCAATCTCTGAGCTTTCACTCGCTGCAGCATTGGGCCCTGTTGTCCTGTTGAATATCACTGAACACAGGTGTGATGCTCTAATCCTTATGCCGGGCCTCCAAGATGAAGTCATGCATGTCACACTCCCTGACTTCACCTTGCAGGATGCACGGACGATGACAGAATCGCTTGGCTCTCTTGTCCGTGGTGCTGCACGCAATGAGAGGTTGGAAGGCCACCAGGAAGGTGCTCTGCCTGTGAATGAGCAGTTTTCACAAATCCTCTCTGCACTCTGGATTCGAATTGTTAAGCCGATCTCGGACGGAATAGCTTGTTCGGTACACTTTTCTTTTCCTCAAATAATACGATCTCTCATCATTGTTCTAGACTCCACCCAACCAGGATCTCGGTCGCATTTGGTGGTGTCCAACAGGGCCACTTGCTTTTCTCCCCATTCATGCAGCTGGCCTCTACGGGGAAGACAACGGCTTTGGCTCGAAGTTGTCCGACTTCTTCATTTCTTCCTACACCCCCTCGTTGACTGCCTTGATCGAGGGCGTCCGAGCCCGAGATGAGTCAGAAGAAAGACTCCAGATCCTTGCTGTTGCTCAGCCATTTGCTATAGGACAGAGCTCCATTCCTGGGACCCTCCGCGAAATTGCCTCTATTGGATGCTTCACCACCATTCCTGTTTTGCATTTGGAGCAACATTTGGCGACAGTAGACAGTGTTCAAGATGGCATGAGGAAGTCTCGCTGGGCGCACTTTGCATGTCATGGTGTCCAGCATGTTTCCGATCCTACAAATAGTGCCCTCCTCCTCGCTGAGAGCTCAAGGCTAACACTGTCGAGCATTATACAGCTGTCCCTTCCAGCCAATGACCTAGCATTCCTTTCTGCATGTCAAACTGCCACTGGGTCCAGGAGCCTCGAAGATGAATCAGTTCATTTGACTGCTGGAATGTTACTGGCAGGATACCGTGGTGTTATAGGGACAATGTGGTCGATCATGGACCATGATGCCCCTAAAGTTGCTGGTGATGTTTATGCACATCTATTTCAGACATCACCCCCAGACGCGACGAGGGCAGCGGAAGCGCTTCATCTCGCCGTCGAGAAGCTCCGGGACTCGGACAAAGCTGATGGGACTAAATCATTTTATCGCTGGGTGCCATTCATACATGTCGGTGTTTAATGGAGGTGATATCGGACATCAAGAATTTGAATACTATGCATTGCTTGCGTATTGCACTCTGTATTTCCTGTATTTCCTGTATTTCCTTCTTTGTACATTGTAATCCCAAATTCAGATGTAGGGACTCACCCATGAAGTGCTCAGATGGTTAAAGAAGACGTTCAGTGTAGTCCAAATTTGCAAGGGCCTGAATAATTCGAGTCCTGTTGCACGGACGAGTTTAATTGTATCCACAGAGGTCAAGGCCAGTTAACTCGCCTTCAAATCTATTAGATTTCCTTGCTCAAGGAGCTCAAGTCGCCAACTTTATTGATGTGTATCAGCACTGCCACTGATGTACTGATCCGAACTCGGTCCATGGCTCCAACTCCCTCGCAAGTTCCTCTCATCCTCACTGTCAGTGTCATTCACATCATTTGGGCCTCCATCTTATTGATGGAACAACGCCAACTTTGCCCGCCTCAATGTCTATTTAACATCTGCCTATTCATCCTGCAGGCTGCAGGTGAAACATCGGAGAAACTCACGAATTGCGACTGTCGCGCACTAATAGCACCGTGGCTAGGCTGCTGTTCTCTGCGAGCTCTTCCATCTTCGCATGGGAGCGCGAAGTGTGGAAAGTGTGATTCTTATTTTCTCAATTGGTGACTAGGAAAACACTGACATCCACTGAAAAAAAAGGGAGACTGAAGGAGGGGCACACCGTGGGGGCTCGTACCGCCATGCGCAGCAATGGCTTTAAAAGCCGCGTTCTCGTGCAGAGACAAGGAGGCAATTCGTCAGAACAGCGGGTATTGTAAAGGAGCAACGCTAGCTGGAAGAAGGAAAAACTTCGGGCTTACTGTATGTGCAATGCGTAAACACGACGGATTGGACCAATGACAAGGAACAGGTCGCGGCCGGCGCGATCTTGTGTTATGTCGGAAGGGATGATGTAAGATTCTTGGTTCTCGGGGAAAGGACAATACATGGATAGTACAAGAAAAATTGAAGTTGATCTGGGTTGAAAACTCGAAATTCGGTATCAAGGCCCATCACACCACAGAAATAGGCAACCCCATCGCCTTCCGGCCCAGTGGCTCCTCCAAATCCGCGTCCTTGCCCAACCCCACGAAGCCAACTCCAGTCGTCGCGACCGGAAAGTCCGGCGGTGGGAGCCCCTTCAAAAATTCGTCCTTCTGGCGCGCAAGGTAGTTCGCGTTCGCGGGGGTGAGCGGCATCGCGGGGATGTACATCACTTGGGTGCGAGGATCAGATCAATATTTAATCAGTATAGAAACAACAAGATGCACCAGCGGAGTCCTCGGTGCCGGTGTGCTCCTGTTCAACGGAGTGTACGACGTCGCAGTGCCAGAAAACGGTATCACCGGGATTGACGGTAGGCACAGACGTCATGGTCGTGTCCAGGAGCAAATGCTGTTACTATGTTATGGATGCATTCTGGAGGATATGCGCGACTTACGGGGTGCAGCTCATTCGTCGGGCATGGACCCCCATAGCCACTGTCGCGCTCGAAAATCCCTGGGAACTCAGGGGTCGAAATATCTGCGGGGTGTTAGGGCTGGAAAGATTGAGCCTAGATATGAGGTACCGAATTGCCAATTCTTCGCATCGAGGATTTCTTTCGAATCGGCAGGTACAAGGGGGCGGAAGAACGGGCGGAGGATGATGTAGGCGTTCGAAAGAAGTACGTCCGGGAATACCTTGAGAGTCCCTTGTTGAGGACCGGTTTTACTGGATTTTGAAAATGATCCAGCTGATGAACCAACGTTTGGCAGAACGCACGAACCTAAGAGCGAGCCATCCTTGGAACGTCCTGAATACGCTCGACTGTGATATCGTCAGGAACCGAGACTTGCAATTAAAAACCCAACACACCTGGTCAGGTCTACGATACAAGGATGTCCGCGCCTCAAGGCGCGGTTCCAGCGCGTAGGGATCGTGTTTCATCCACGCTCCCGAGAGAATGTCCGCGAAACACGCGCGGAAATTCTCATCCTCCCACCGCTCGATAGAGCCCCCTGCGAGCAAGCAAGCGCAAGTCAGTTCGAATGAAAAACGAACAAGTGCGCGACATGCCGTCAATATGCGGTGGAAAGCTCCCCCACGGTACGCCAGGGTGGCGGATACGAAAGCGGTCCGCGTAGCTGAGCGGCGTCGCCAGATCAACGCCTTCTGGTGTCTCCTCGGACGTGACATGGTACAAAATATTGAGCCAGGTTGAGGCCGCTAGCATATTGGGATGCGCGCGCGCCTGGACCTGCGCCTTCGTCCAACTTGTAAAGCGTCAGAAATCATGTACATAAGCAAACCAGATCACATACTAGAGATGGAAGAACTGCTTATCCTCCTCCGGGAATCCTTGCAAGGGAATTAGGCGACAAGGCTTGGAAGTGGATTAGGTCCAACCTTCAGCTTGGGGGTTGGCCTTGATGAACTCCTCGAGACTGGTCTTCCACGCTCGTGCCTGGTCATCGTCTACGACATCTTTGATAACGACCGTTCCCTTGCGTTTGATGTCCGCGATCTGCGCCTCGCTCAACTTGTCCAAGTCGGCGAAAGACACTTGGGGAATGTACTGCGAATTTAATCAGCACGCTGGACAGCGAGGAACTCCCCTAATGCGAACAGCAGAGCCCTCTTTCGCGATGGTCTTCGTGACGGTGTCCAACTCAGCGAGAACCTCCTTCCAGGCCTTGGTAAGATCCTGCTCAAAATTAGGGTTCGTCGCCGCAATAGCGCGCTTGATTTCAGTGAATCTAGGAGGCAGTGGTGCGGCCATTGTGAAGGTAAGAGAACAACAGCCTTGAGATTGCAACGAGGACTCTCTTATGAAACAGAGATCGGGCCGAAGTAAGTCAGCTGAGCGGCGGCCTGATGGGAATCGAGGCTCGGCCAAGCCTCAGCGCTCGACAACTGTTCCTGTACGCACTTCATGTGGCCGTTTTTTGACCTAATACGTTCAGACACGTACCTAAGACTACCTTATAATTATTGCACGAGAGTCAGCTGTTGGTTGTGATTTGCAATAAACGGAAGGCGGGTCGGTAATTCCTCGGCGAAATGCTAAGGGCCTGATCGGGTACTCTTGAAATTCTCTAGAATTCCTATTCTGCTTCTTACTCATCCCCTCATGTGCTTTCCATATTTTTTCAATAAAATCTAGCTGATGAGAGTGGTGAACATATAAGCCAACTTGAAGCACTCAAAATTCTAGGATTCTTCAAGAATCGTGCTAGAAAAGCTTAGAATGTCAATCACTTCACCTGATTTGCATCGCACATCTCTCTCCATGATAAGAATGCATAGATTGTACACTTAGTTGGTCCTATAGTACAGAGAGAGATGGGAGAATGAGGGGATTGAGCACCCGATCAGGCCCTAAGATGTCTGATGGATAATCCGCGTTCACACGAGAAGGGATGACCTCACGCAAGTTCAATTCTGCATACTGGCACGACATGCATCAGCCCACACTTTTTTAACGGCTGCCCAGTACTCCTCGGGACGCGAGCATGGGCACCATGCGCGCTGTTGTCGAAACGCAACCTCCGGACGTCAAGCCCGTCGCTCGCAGCGCGCGCCGCAGACTCTATATCGGTCCAGGGGACCATGTCGTCGGCCTTTGAGTAGATATAGAGCCTTGGAGAGCATTCATCGATCCAGGGTAGGACTCGGGGACGTCGGAGCGCATCCATCATGACCTGAACCGGCTCGGCTGGCGCAATATCTTGCGTAGATGTGGGAGCTTGGCAGACATCCAGCCGAATATAATTACCACCCTGTCCGCGGTGAATTTCCAGTCAGTTCATGCTGTACGCTCGCTGAGTGGCGTACGTTGGATCTGTTGATGAAGCAGAAGCACTGGTTACTCGATAATTAAAAGCATGGGGTGCGAGAGGTGTTAGTCTTTCGGTGGCGGACGTGGAGGCCGTCTAAGGTTGGGGCAAGAAAAGGTTCACAAACAGAAACTTGTTTCTGATTGTACACTGTCTACCAAAAATGTCGCGAATCGGCTTATATAATCGTGCACTGCACGTGCACATGCCGTCTCCGCCGACTGGGTAACTCAGCCTCCCTGAACGAGTGCAGCACTTCAAAAACTGTGTGGGATTTTCTGATAAGCTGTGTCATTGAATCCGTATGTCTGGCTTAAAAAAATGTGTTGAAGTCTTGATAGTTCCGAGCTTCCAGAGATGCCGCCTGGTAACTGTGCCCGCGGATCTACGGCATCCTGACGGCAGGAGCCAAATTAATCCAGTGATCTGACGGTTGGCACTATAAATTCTCATCCGAGGCTTGTCGACTAGATTTGTCCATACGGAGGCCCACAGATGTGTCGCTGTGGTACCGTCCGTCGAGAAAATTAAATGATGTGACTGGGGCTATGTGGAATACGATCTGCTGCAATAGAATCGGCAACTAACCTCGAAATTCCAAGCTGCGACGTTGTTAAACTTATTTTCGGAATGGATATATATAAATTACATGCACAAGTCAATCCGTACGCCCGACACTCACTCAGATGACGGCTTATCTTTCGAAAATCCCTCTCGCCCGGTCGACAGACCCTATAACTATGACTTGAAGTTGACTTCAACCACATGCTTGGATCTCGGATGTCATCAAACACGTCAATATGATCATGAGTGGAAGAATTCAGCGACGGATATGGAATTCTTTACAGGGCCACAGATGTGGTTGATAACACTTGTGAAAGTGCCTCGAAGTTAGTTGCGCTTCAGAACAAGCCACTGTAGAGGAATGATATATGTAGATGGGTGTAGACACCGGTGATGGCGGCCCACATACCCTCCAGATTCGGAGGTACAGAGGTCTGTGGTGGTAGTCGGGCGGTCCATGTAGGAGGCCTGGCTGGACATCCACAGACGTGGTAAGGGTGGGGACCGAGTGCACCGCCCCTTCATCCTCCTTGAAGTCCCTGATAGAGGCAACCGGCAGTATCACAAAGGCATCGCCGCACGTCCCTTGGTGAGCCAAGTCAGATCCCTATCATATTCTTCGCTCCGGAACGAGGTGATATGGCTGGGAAAAGCCCAATAGCAATAATCACGCACGAGTCCGTGCGATCCTACTCTTGCAAAACGGGTAGATCAATGCGGAGGAGTGGTGATAAACAGGAAGAACATGGGGAGAGAGAAGGAGGCCAAGACGCGAGTTTTTTCCAGGGATACGGTAGACTTCATGCCCGGCGAATTTCGTGTCCAGGACAGTCGAGTGGAGCCGCACTGACGTAGATCTACAGTGCGTTCAATCAGCCACAGCATTTGCGCAGCATGATGCAGAAGGGCACTTACACTTCATTACTATTAGTCGCCTGATCTCGCTGTGCAGCGGTGACACGGCAGGAGAAAGTGGAACGAATAGCAGAATAATGGTGGCACAGCTGGTCCGTCGGCGTGCACTGCAATCCGGGCGCCGGGAGCAAAAGGACAGGCAGGAAAAAGAAGACGAAAGAGCTCGAAAAAGAAATGTGCCAAAATGAGGGGCCAGCAGGACTAGTGCTGTCAGGGTCTAGGGCTCAAGCCCAAGCCCGACTCAAAGTCGGGCCCAAGCAGGGCTCAGGGCCGGGGTTAGAAATTTGCAGAGCCCCCGACCCTGGGCTTGGGCTCGGGTCGCTGTGTGCCAACATGTGTGAGTGAATGGTGAGTTTTTGAGAGCTCATAACATAAGTTGAATCTTATGGGTGTCTAAGACTTTGGGCCATGTCTTCTGCTTTGTTCGAGATTAGGGAGGGTGAAGGAGGTGAAACGGAAGATCCCGGAGTGTTGATCGACGTCATTCAAATGCTGCGGTTACATCCATTAAAACATCATATGCTTTATAGGAAGTCATTCTACAGTTATACAGCCCATTCATCACTGAAGGACTCACCTCAATGCAGCCCCCAAAAAAATTCAACCAAGCCTGGGCCTGAGCCCGACCCGACCCTGATAGCACTAAGTAGGACGGCGTGGAGAGCAAGCAAAGGAGGATGTGATCAGCTTGTCATATGAATTTACTTCATTCAAGGCCTCCTGATGCTCCCCGTATTGGGAATGGGGACACCGGCCAGATAGAAATAATCTGGGATAGATGAACCAGAGTGGCAATTCCAACCAATAAGCTAATACCAGGCCTCACAAGTATCGGTCCGCTGGGGCTTTCAGCGAGTGGCTCCAAGCTTGTCATTATCTATACCCGGGCCATTGCAAGGCCGCGTGAAAGTTCAGGCAAGTTTCCAATAGTAGATAAGATTCTGTCGCTACACTCCTTCAACGCGCCCGCCCAGTGTCCCAGTTGATATCCTCCTCGCCCGGCTCACGGTACGGCTCAAAACCGGCCGTATTACGGGAGGATAGTGCATAAAATATTGCAATAGAACTGTGAATGTTAACCAAGGTGCCCAAACTGCCACAGCTACCTCCTTGACAGATATGCGTGCACGCCGCGAGGGGCTGCTTCACGATCATTGTGGTTTCCGAGTTCAACAAGTTCAACGTGAACGAAAAGCTTCCCTGACAGGGACACTGGAAAGGCATTTCTTACAATTATGGCTTGAACGATAAATCTCGTGCAGTGGAATCACTCACTGTAAGGTAATATTCCTCGTACATTACAGTTGGTGAGAATGGATTTGATTTGAGTGGGAGCAAAGAAGTTCCGGTGGGAGGTGCGCATAGCATTCGGTGAGCTCTCAGCCATCAGCGCCCATGAAACGTACTGCTTCTCAGACTAGGATGAAAAGAAGGCACAAAAAGTCAACTTGCCGTGAGTCCGGTGAAATCCGGCAAGGCCCGAAGTGCCGGCATGAGCAATGCCGAGTGTCGCGGCATCACATTGCGCCGGTCCGGTGCGCGCTGCCTCAATTCAAGGCCATTTGGACAGATCTTTGGACGTACCCGTAAATAGCTGTAAATATGGGTTCAACGCCGTAAGTATTGGATCTTGGTCGCGTAACCGCCCTCGCCCTACGTCTCGCCCCGGTCGCCTGCACTCGCTACGCCCTGTTCCGCGCTGATGTGCCGGCCTCAGTTCAACCTAAGTCCGGTTCTCGAGGTACAAATTTCGACTTGATCTTTACTTCAAATTACTCATTTCGGGTTACAGCTGCGGCGATTCAATACTCTGAGCTAGAACGAGCGTTGCAGCTGTAACTGAGCAGTTCAAGCGTAGTTTAACCTTGGTCAGTCCGCCCACATTCTATCCAACTCAAGTGCATACCTATCCTCAGACTATGTTAGATTTCGACGTTCTATGCAGGAATATCGCACCCCCGGAATCTGTGAGTCCCAATGACTGCGTTAGAAAAACTGTCCTCGAGTTGGAGTTGAACCGATACCGAGGTCAGCCACTTGGTGTTCCAACTTGAACTTATCCGCAGGTCTCTTTCTTTCCTTCAAGTCATTTCTAATTGATGCACTATTGAGTATTTCTCCCTAGCTTTCATGCTCGTCTGATTAGCATTGACATTTGTCTATCGTAGTTCAACAAATCTCGTCTCACTAAACGTTCAATCAAGGCCCAACGGCTGGTTGAGTCACCCAGTTTAAATTCAACTCATCCCGAGGCCAGTCAACACTCTCGACGCGTTGTGGTCTTTAATTTAGAGTAAAGTAGACTTAAGATCAGGGACCTATAATATCGGACCGACTTGGCTTGTAGCGAATGCCACGAAAGGCACGAAAACCACTCGTGCAGTTCGAAAAATCCCATCGCCAAACGCAAGTCAAGTCTTGAATCCGAGCCAATTCGAGGTATGTTCATTTTCTTGAATTTCGGACATGCAGATGTATCACGTTGAATTCAATGGCCTGGAGGGTTAATTGACTTGCGTGAGCTTCAGCTCTGAACTTCGTTCATTTGCTTACCCTGCATCCACGATGTCTGTTCCCGCGCTCCTCCTCGATTCGCTCTGGAGGCTTCAACTCACCATCTCGCTCAATTCCGCACGACCTCGAACGCATCGACACAGCACAGTGCGTACTAGCAGTTTATTAAAAGGCTAGGGACGGCATATTTTCTTACCAGCTGTCGCCGCCTGCGCAAACGATAGGCGCTCTCGACGCCGGATTTGAGGAGGGTGCGGGCGGGCAGCGAGGAGAACGCGGGGCCTGAGCGGATGCGACTTGGTCGCAGTGTCCAGCACGCCGACTTGTGCCATTCCGCTTCTCGGGGACCAGCCCCCGCTCTCGCCTCTGCCGTTCGCGCGGAGCTCCCCCCTGCGCGCTGCTGCCCAAGTGCCGCAAGTCAGCTTCTTCGACCCGCTGCGTCGCGAGCTCCGCCTCCTGCTCCGCATCCCGCCCCAACGCGTGCCGGTCGTGCGCATCGCCGCCCGTCATGTCCGCCTGCCGTGTGCGCAGCGAATTGTGCCAACTCGCCCGCACCCGCCCGCCGCTCGAATCACACGCACGCCGCTGCCCGTGGAGTCGGCCCTTTCAAGCCCGGTGCAAATCGCAGCCAACCGCCAGCCGGCGGGGGGGGCTGCGTCGGGCGCGCCGAGCTAGGCACACGAGACCGCGTGCGGCATGCGGGGATGTAGCGCGGACGGGTACGACGGGGGGAGGAGGGTATCGGGCACGTGCATCGAGCATGCGTTAGATCGGGTTGCTAGTTTAGATGGAAGGTTGCGCACCCCGATATCGCGGTGCCTGCCTGCCCTCGTGCACTTGCGCGTCGTCGATCGCGGTGAGGCTGAGCGCCGTTGTTGGTAGGATTAGATGCGCTGGCACGCACCGTCTTTTCTGCGGCAATTTTCCTTGTTTCAGAGACTTGAAAGGGGACGTAGTAAGCAAGTAGGAGACGGCAGCGACGCACCTCGTGCAGTTGCGCAACGTCCGTCAGCGGGATAAGGACGAGCGTGACGCGCAGGCCATTTTCCTCGCGGCGGGTGTCAATTGCGCTGCTGATATGGCGAGTAAGCCAAGAGCACGGCGGGGAGGGGACGCTGCGACGCACCATGGCCTTGTTGGTACCTTGGGCAAGTTGGCGGGTGGGCGGCGGGGGCGCGCATCTCGTGCTCGGTCTCGTTCTCCTCGGCCGCGGGCTTGGCGGGCGCGTCGACGTCCATCTCCCGGCGTGAGCGCCTGCCGGTGCCCGTGCTTGCCTTGTCGGTCTCGGGCTCGGGCACGCTCTGCGGGCGCGTTGCTCTTTTGGGCTCCTGTTCATAGTTCGTCAGCTATTTAGGGCACAGACGAGCAGGGCACGTCGCACGCGTGACTCTGACTCCGCCCCGACGCCCTGGGAGCACGATTAGCAAGCGCACCAACAGCCAGGAGAAGAAGCAGGAAGCAATGCTCACCTCGCCCCCGCGCAGCATCCCCGCCTTCGGCACGCCCACCTTCTCCTTCTCTTGCACCCGGCCCGTCTCAGGCTAAACGGGCGAAAACACAAAAGCTGGCCACGGCCCGGCTGTCTGTCGCCCCCGCGATGATGCATTCGTATTCGCGCCGTACGAATCTGCGCACGGGCAAGACGGTGGAGCGGCTGAAGAGGAGGCGGGAGAGCGTGCTTGCGGAGGCGCGGGGAGTGGGGAGCGTACGGACGGTGGCGAGGGGTATGAGCACGGTGTACTTTATGCAAGAACGATGTGTAGCAGCAATGTAGCAGGAGTCCTGATAACCCCTAACCCTACGCTACTGATTTGATTCCGGAATATCCCGAGGGTTTCGCCATTCCTGATATTCCTGGCTATCGATATCCAGTCGACGGGAAGACTTAGCAAGCAAAAGAAAATTGATTCGGAGACACCTGTAATATCACTTGCCTTGCCTATACTCCAAGAGTTCTACTCTTTATAAAATAACGTGTGTCCGTGTGAAGCCTTTAAACTCCGCCAGGCTATCACCGAGTCCTTGAAAGACGTGGAACCACGTACCAACACGACAGCAATTTTGAGCCAACATTTTATTGGTGCTGCTGCGGAGCCGCATGATTCAGATTCCAGCGAAGTGCCGGGGCGCTTCGCGCCCCGGCGCGCTCTTGTACTACTTAATATTACAATGTCTGATCTCATATCGTCCTCAGCAATTTTGCACCACCATGCGTGAACAGGTAAAATCTTCTGGCTGCTGACTGTACCGTATACGGGGCCTTTTTTGTGTACGTTACGGTGGGCGGCGGCTTATTACGACTGAACCTGTCCCCGTCCCGTCTCCCGTACCGTACAAAAATGTCTGAAGAGCTACGGCTCAAAAACGAGGACAGTGCACAAAATATTTAAATTGAAATAGAGCTGTGCATGTCAACCAAGGTGCCCAAACTCGAAAAACTGCCACAATTATATATGTACCTCTTTCAGCTCTTCCAAAACCACGCATATCTACTCAAATGTCAGCCCAAGTTGATATGGGAGCCGAAAGTACCAGTTCCAGCCACCAGATTTCAATGTGATCAAAACTACTTCAGGCTTAGGGCCTGATCGGGTGCACAAGAATTTCCGTTAGAATCGGCTTAGAATAGAATTCGCATCACGCTCCTGTCACTCACCACACGGCCACTTCTTTCTCGCTCTCCCTTGCATCCTCCAAGCTCCAAGCATCCTCCGTACTGTCCATGGCGACGAACACGCAGCCAAGTGCTCCCGACACCCCTAATAATGACCCCAGCTCTTCCAAAACAACTGCGACATGGCTTACGGAGGAAATCAAGGCTATGCTACGCGAACTGACTGCATCACCAAATCCGAAAAGATCTGATATGACCTGATTTGGAACGGCTTGGCAGATGCCGTCGGCAAGGGCTTGGAAGTTGAATACCTGGCCGGATATTCCCTTCCATAGGTTTTACCTGGCAAGGTATTGACCATATAAGCAATCCTGAGGCCCTCACAGATATCCAAAGGACTGCCAGGACTTGCAAGGGATACATGGCTGTGGATGGTCCACTGTCACCGCCGTACCAATTACTTCATTTGTTACGCCGATCGAAATAATAAAAATATTATTATTACAGAGGTGTGTAGCCTGCATGAACCTTGTCCGGAATGCCCCCGTCTCCATCTTCTGTGCCGAATCCTTCACTTCTGAAGGCTCGTTTTTCAATAATTTCTCTTCAATGGGCCTACCTCACAGTCAAAATCAAGAACTCGAATTGTTGCCGCGATATGGCAGCAGCGGCGTCGATATTGATTGAATCGACTTTGACGTGCCGACACGCCAGTACGACGCGGGCTAAATGCACGGCGATCACGTCAAAGCTCCGACGGGTCATGCGGTCAAGAAACTCCGATGGTCCGTGCACTCTTTGATAAGGCGTGATGTGATTGATGGCGGTTGGTGCACTTGTTCCTTTCTCCCATCTCCTCACTCACCCAGCACTTCTCCCCTGCTCGCTATGCTCCCTATTCCAGCAAGTTTCTTCCTCAAGACTTCTTCAGATGCCCATTGCTGCAAAAGTGCTGCCCCGAGTGCAACAGACATCGCGCTCTTCGCACCCTCACCCCCTCAAGCTCATCAAGATGTTTAGCCCGCAAGCGTGTCAAGCTCGTCAAGCGTTCAAGCCCGTCAAGCCCGTCAAGTTCATTAAGCGCACAGCCCTGCCCTCAAGCATGTCAAGCCCATCCTCAAGCCGGTCAAGCTCAAGTATACATAGCCGCAAATGTCTCGCGCTCTATGCATGTCTGCATCAAACCACCCCGTCGCAAGCGAGCCTCTTACGTATCTTTTGCGACCCAACCTGTCGTTCATCTGTTACCCAACCGCTGTAGTAGATGTATTCGCTCGAATATAATTTATTTTCTGTTGCATTTTATTTGGGATTTGAATGAGAATACGGTACTGGTCGTCGTTGAAAAACATCGGGATTTACTGCAAGGCCTTATAATGGCTGGAATGCGTTGGAAGGGACGGCAGGCCTGCCAAGCTTCGCCAAGCCTGATGACCATGCTGAAGTTTGTGGATCTCAGGGAAGGCTAGTTATAGCCTTCTGAGCCTGCCGGCCTTTGCGTACCTTATATGGCCTTGCGTGGCCATAGATTGTTTTTCCGCTTTTGGTGATGTGAAAAGAAGGACACGCAGATGAGCGGGAATGGATTCAAACCTCAAGTTTGGGCCTCAGTAATAACAAAAGTTCGTGAGGCAAATCCCGATGCCAATCCCCCAAAGGACAAGCAAAAATGTATGAACAAACTGAGCTATGTGCGTAAGCACACACAATTGCGGCCGCGCGAGCACTGACCATGTAGTAGCTCAAGAAAGTCTTTGACCTCTACCTCTTTGTGCAGAAATTCTCTGGTACCGGCTGGGACGACGACGCAAAGCATGCGACGAACACGGAGGGCTACGTGGCAGACTTTGTCAAGGTGCGTCGCTGTGCTTATAGGCTGCTTGCACCAAGCTGACTACCCCCACTAGACATATGGGGACCAGTATGCCCGTTGCTTCAAGTCGGCTTGCCCCTACTGGACCGAACTCGACATGTTGTACAGCGGACTGATCAACAAGGCGACTGGGGAGAATGTGGAACATCTCGGAAAGGCAAAGAAGACGCGCCGCAGGAAATCAGCCCAGACGAGTGCGCCGGACGCTACTCCACGTGCAGGTCCAAGCACAGGCAGCCCAGCGCGTGCACCGCTTGCTTCCATCTCTGCCAACACCGCCAACACCGCAAATTCGTCGGCGGAGAGTGAAACAGCTCCGCAGCCCGGATCCACTGCCCACGAGAACGAGTTTGAAGATGAACTTGACCTTGTGCGAGCATTTTCTCCCGCATATATCCGTGTTCGGACTCATCTCTCCTAGCTTTCAATCACCCGAAATCCCAAGAAGCGTGAACGTGCCGAGACAGATGACGAAAGCAGTGACAACGTCGACGAAAACAAGGGCAAGAGTGCGCCCAAACGCCAGCGTACCAACTCCGGAGGTATCGCTCGCCGTAATGCAGAGGCAGGTACTCAAATCTCGCGTGCACTTGACAACCTCTCGGCGGTCATGGCGCAGCCACTCATCACGTCCGAAGACCTCAGCCATATCAATGAAGTGGTTGAAATCCTCAAGGACACTACACTCCTCCCTGAAGATCCTCGCGGAAAGCTCTATCGTGCCGTCTCGACTGCTCTCAGCGGTGACCCGGCTCTCGCTCGTCTGTTTATTCAGGAAACAGATCGCATCCGACGGATCGGGCTTCTCGAAGGCATATTGGAAGACAAGGGTCTGTTGAATCCATTCTAGGTGTGTCCCTTTGCTGTCTGCCTGATGGTATACCGTACTTACCGTGCATTTATGCGTAGATATTGCTATTTCTGCATCACTTAAAGTCCCAGTTGCATAGTTTCAATGTTTGTCGTCTCTCTCCGCATTGTACTTTTATCCGCATTGTTTCTCTATTGTCTTTGTTGATAGCCTTGTCAAATTTGTACAACGAATGGAATCAAATTGCATCATGTCCGGGTGATCGAGAAGATATACAGACCACATTGCCTGAGCGATTCGGTCCCGGCGTGCATCTGCCCTCGTTTTCTGTGCATCATCAATGGCGTACACATGCTCACGCTCGACAGCTGGCTCTCCTGCAAAGAACGGGTCCCCCTTTGACAAAAAAGTCGCCCGTGAGCGTTCCGAGGCCTTTTTCCAGATATCTGTTGCCTCGGACTCAATCAGCACCTGATAAGGATCCATGCACGGGCACGCACCGGCTGATGGTATCTCCCGAACGCTGAAATCTCTCCTGCAGCTCTCGCTGACTGCTTCCGTGAACCATCCAGTACATAAACATCGCAAGTTGCTCTTGGGACGTGATGAACCGGCTATCTGCAAGGTGTCCGTTCGCAGCCAACTCTGCCCAGAGTAGTGAGAATTCCAAGGCTGACATCCCGAGCTCTCGATGGCAACGATCTGGATGCCCCAGAAGAACTTCATCCAGCCAGGCTCTTCCCGTAAGAATTGAAGTGTGCATTGGCATTGGTAGCGGTCGTTCGAGCTCCAGGAGTGCAGTGCTGAAAAAGACCACAGCAATAACAGCACTGTGGGTGGCGGCACATCGTTTCTGGATGGTAGAGAGCTTTACGCACTTGGCAGCAGGTTGTCTGCGTCTCAAGTATGCGGGCATCGTGTGTGAGTGCGGTACAAGTGTGCTAGCGCGTCGAGGCGCGTTGTTCGCTGTGGTTAGAGGCCGTGTGACTGATTGTGACATTCTATAGAACTCAAATTCTAAGGAAATTCTCGTGCACCCGATCAGGCCCTTTTAGGCTGAAATTCAAGCTGATATGGTTTGTTTCAGGAGAGCTGAAAGAAGAAATAGTTGTGAGCTCCAGTTTAGGCACCTCTTTGTCGCAATCTGATACATTGTCTTTCAAATACATTTCGGTGAAGCAAATTTTCGTGTTGTTCCAGTCCTTTCAGTTCAACCGATACATGTACTTAAACTGTCGGTGTCAACTTGAATTCAGGTACACCCGAAGTGCTATTCAACACTTGAGGTCTCGAGTTGCACATCTGGCGGGCTTGAATTTAGCAATTGTCGGTGTGATTGTCTCAGCTGCACTCCCGAGTTGATCCGGTGCGCAGGGGGCTACCCTAATTATAGCTGTAGAACTCAATCCAGAGCACAGGTTTAACTATATGTACAAGCTCGTGCCGAGGATACGGGCAATCCACCCCCTGCAAAATGCAGATCACGTGGGTGGCCCCCGCTAAGGTATAGGGGTGCTCAATTCTTAGCCCCGTCTCCCCGTCTCATATTTGTCCGAAACAAAGATTTCAAACTCCGCCTGGCGTAGGCTCAATCGGCTGCCAGTTGGCACGGTTATTATGGCTTGTAAGCCCTGCTGATCTCCCTAGAAACATGTGGGCGACGCATAGCCTTCATTTCAAGCCATTTGCAACCTGGGGAAAAATATAATGATGTGTATTCATTCAGTAATCCTTTGATCCATATCGAACCCCACATGGGAAACATTGCTACACCATAAAAATCTCGAACACCCTTGGGTAGACGTTTGTGCATTGTATTGACTCCTCCGCAATAGTTTCGACGTAAATTCACTCTGGGCAGAGCAGCAATACCTACCCGAAATCTTGCTTGCCGAGCGGAGTTTGAAGTTGATATTTATCTCGAACAAATAAAAGACGGGGCAATTTAAGACGGGGAGACGGGCACAAGAATTGAGCACCCCTTATGGTCAATTCATGCACTGGGCACATGTTCGGTGCCTTAGCGCAGCTGTATGTTGCGCTACGCTGTATTATGTTGCCTGTTTAAGTTATGGTTGCCGGTTCAATCTATCGTGTGTTTTTACGCTTCCTTCTGCATTCCCTTTAAACTATATATAGGCTATTATAGTACCAGGCTTCACAAGTACCTGCATGGCCGCAGCTGGAAAAGAACTGCTGCAGCACAGTGGAGAGGATTGTTTATGCTTCAGGAATGCTGGGGCTGAATGCCGAAATTTTAAGGTACGGGACTCGTTTCCTCGCCTCGGTCATCCGGAGAAGATTTTTGTATAAGATTAGATGAAATACTAGGAGGGCGATAAGTTGAAAAGAATAGTTAGAACTGGGCTAAATTCAACAGCGCGCAGTGTCCCTGCAGTCTATATTCAACTGCGGGAGACGTAGCAATTGCGGGCACAGTGCAAACGAAAATTCACATAAGGAGTTTTCATGCTGTGAAGAAGCAAAGAAGAGCAAAAGGGGCCGAGTAGAAAGGGGACGGTTTGTGGGGAGTGCAGGTAACTGCAGGTCGCAGTCACGGAGAGGTGCGGTTTGAAATTGAAAAGCAGTGCGGATTGCGGCACAGTGTGAATATTAGTCTCCCATGGGGTTGATTCCTGGACTCTGCTAAGGCCGTGTGCTTGAAGCAAAAGCGGACTTCGCACTGCCCCTAGGTCATTTGATGTTGAGAAGTCAGAACGAGCAGAGAGGCAAAAAGAAGGGGATACGTCGAATAGGGATTGAACCAAAGCCATGCAAATGAAAGCCATCTATCTCATAAAGAGAAAGGATAATTTAATGACAGCTTTCGAGACGTGTCTCCTGCAGGCCCTCCGCTCACAGTGGCTCACTGGCATATTTTTGATCCACACATTTTTCAGGCGGCCCAAATAACTTGACAGTTATAAATGTCTCTGAAACTGTATCTCGAAGGAGCGTAGAGTGCAATAATGTGATCAGTGCGTAAGTACCTCTGTTTGAAAAGCAAAAGACTTGAATTGTTTCACTGCTTTGAACTGAAGTCATGTGGATCAGCGCGACGAGGAAAAGTGGCCAAATATACACATACAAACGCGCTCCAGCCTTCTGACCAGGCATAGATTTTTCGGGGGTAAGACATAAGGGGAAAACTTAGATTGAATCTCGTAGTGAATGTGTGGATGTGCAGTATGTACATACCTCTGTGAGACTGAGGCGAGGGACTGCTATTAATGTTCGACCGTTATCTATGCCAAATATAAATTCCTACTCAGTCGGATCCAGCGAGTGGCCGAGGTGGGAAGGCACATGGCAGCCTACTCCAAAATCCAAGTTGATTCTAACGCCTCGGGCTATTCACCATACCATATACGGTATTACCTGAGCTGCTCATCGAAATCGAGCTACTAGTACTGCCAGTGCGGCAGCGACTCGGGCATGGAAGGGTGAAATCACCTTTTTTTAAATTCAAGGGTGCTTGACGTGGAAAGCACGGAAGCAAAACATCGTGTCAGGCTTTTCTCAGAAAGATAAGCATTGGCTTCCCTTAAGAGTGAAGGTGAGTGCTCGCCGATTTTTTCGTAGCAAGACACTTTATTCAAGTAGTCCATTCAAGATCAAGTGGCCGATCGGTAGGAGTAGTACTCACTGATTGAGTTTCACTTGCATGTCTGCATTGAAATGTGTTGCGGACTTATGACTGATGGCGTACGACAGCTGGAATGGAAGAATGCCCGGATATCAGTCCAAGTATCAGTGGCGCAATCGGAGATATTACAGCGCCGGCGTGCGTATTTATTTTGGGGATGATTCCATCCCCCACAATTGGAGGGGTGGAAACCCCACTTGCCCTTGGGTGATGTAATACCTGAGGGAAAAGATTGAAAGTTCGGTTGAAGACGCCAGGGTTCAAAATTTAAACTGCCAAAGAAATGAGGATCGGCCAGAATGGGGTGATTCGGATCTGGGTCATATCCGACTCACTGCCACCCAATTGCCGCATATCACAATCCTTCGCTTGTTACACCCGGATACTGTCCTTAGCGTCTTCCGCCCCCCACTCATCGATGTCGCTCACGATCGATGAAATCAAGGAGAGATGTCCTCGCTTTCGGATTCTCGTGCTCGGGCGACGGAATGCTGGAAAGACCACAATTCTCAAAAAAATGTGTGGATCCGATGGCAGTGACTTGGAAATCATCAATGTCGAAGGAGAGAAGGTGGCTAGTTCTACTACTAGTACTGCTTATACCACTGGAAATTGACTATCATATTTAGGTGGATCCGTCCATCCTAGAGCCAAACCGCCAGGTGCATACCTAAGGTACTTGGATTAGGGTTCTGTCTCACTCAGCAGTGACCACAGCGTGGCATGAGCGATATCGAGAATGAGATAACCTTCAAGAACAACCCTCTCTTTGTCTTCCACGACTCACGGGGGGTTGAGGCTGGAGCTGAGCATGAACAGAATTCCCCGCTCAGCACCGAGTATTTGTGGAATTTTCTTGAGAAACGCTCCGAGGAAACAAGGATTCGGGACCAGGTGCATGCCGTATGGTATGTGGAATTAGACCCCAGGCCCTAATACTCACCTCCATCGAGGTTTTGTATTCCCATGGACAACCCAAGAGCTCCAAGTGCTGAATTTGAGCTCGCATTTTTCAATGCAAGATGTTCGCCAGGTGAGTATTTATTTATAATGATTGAGTCTAGAAACACTGACTCTGCTTAGTCCCTGTTATCGCAGTATTCACAAAGTTTGAGTCACTCCTTGATGAGGCATATGATAACCTCCCCGACGACGATGAGTCGAGTGATGCAGAGAGGGATGAGGAGGCCCTCAAAGTCGCTCAGTCCAAATTCAAGGCAACCGTGCTGAAGGCAATTCAAAGCACCAAGTGTCCTCCAAACCAGTGTGTCCAAGTTCAGAGTGCGCTCTTACTTCCTCAGGGTTTTCAACCTGAATAGCTGATGACTATTCCAGACTTAAATGAGGCGGTAACTAACTGTGCGGCTCTGACCGAGAAAACATATGCGGCCATCGAGGACAAAACCCTTTCAGACCTTTTTGCACTGGCACAAAGGAATTCTCTCAGTGTTGGAAACCATCAAATGTTTGCAAAGATACTGTAAGTGCATTTACTGGAATGCAGGAGAACATAAATGCTGATATGGACAAGCCAGGAACAAGGTTGGATGCAGCGGGTGGGAATAGACAACACCCAAATAATTGAGAGTGCCTACAAATATGCACTGGACTATATACCAGTCTGGAGAATGGTGAGTTGGGATATATTTCAGTGGAGTGTGTCCGGGTCAGCTTCTTGCTGATGCTTGATCACATGCAGAATGTGAGTGCTGCTAGGCATTTGTCATGCCATTTTAACAACTGCGGGTTCCATCATACGTAGTGGGTGGGTGCAGATTCTGTCACCTCTGCGGTCCCACTTGCTGACATGTCGACCTTTCCACTGCACACAGGTTGTCAGTGCACCTTCTGTTGCCTCTGCCATCCCTCTCACTGACATGCCGACCTTTCCACTGCACACAGGATGTGAGTGCACCTTTTGTCACCTGCACCTTCCCGCTTGCTGACATGTCAACCTTTCCACCGCACACAGTATGTGAGTGCACCTTCTGTTGCCTCTGCCGTCTTGCTCACTGACATGCCAACCTTTCCACTGCACACAGCGTGTGAGTGCACCTTCTGTTGTCTCTGCCGTCTTGCTCGCTGACATGCCGACCTTTCCACTGCACACAGCGTGTGAGTGCACCTTCTGTTGCCTCTGCCGTCTTGCTTGCTGACATGTCAACCTTTCCACCGCACACAGCGTGTGAGTGCACCTTCTGTTGCCTCTGCCATCCCACTTGCTGACATGTCGACCTTTCCACTGCACACAGGTTGTCAGTGCACCTTCTATTGCCTCTGCCATCTTGCTCGCTGACATGTAGACCTTTCCACCACACACAGTATGTGAGTGCACCTTCTGTTGCCTCTGCCGTTTTGCTCGCCGACATGTCGCCCTTTCTACTGCACACAGTATGTGAGTGCACCTTCTGTCACCTCTGCTGTCTCGCTCGCTGACATGTAGACCTTTCCGCACACAGGATGTGAGTGCACCTTCTGTCGCCTCTGCCGTCTCGCTTGCTGACATGTCTATCTTTCCACCACACACAGGATGTGAGTGCACCTTCTGTTGCCTCTGCCGTCTCGCTCACTGACATGTCGACCTTTCCACCGCACACAGCGTGTGAGTGCACCTTCTGTTGCCTCTGCCGTCTCGCTTGCTGACATGTTGACCTTTCCACCGCACACAGGGTGTGAGTGCACCTTCTGTTGCCTCTGCCGTCTCGCTCACTGACATGTCGACCTTTCCACTGCACACAGCTTGTGAGTGCACCTTCTGTTGTCTCTGCCGTCTCACTTGCTGACATGTTGACCTTTCCACCGCACACAGCTTGTGAGTGCACCTTCTGTTGCCTCTACCGTCTCCCTCGCTGACATGTCGATCTTTCCACCGCACACAGCTTGTGAGTGCACCTTCTGTCACCTCTGCCATCTCGCTCGCTGACATGTAGACCTTTCCACACACAGGATGTGAGTGCACCTTCTGTCGCCTCTGCCGTCTCGCTCGCTGACATGTCAATCTTTCCACCGCACACAGAATGTGAGTGTAGCTTCTGTCGCCTGCACCGTCTCGGTCACTGACATGTCGATCTTTCCACTGTCTACAGCGTGTGCAGCAGGTGGATACTTTCCATGGCCTATGTTATACTGCTTGCTTAACTGCTTCGTAGAAGCATGCTGTACAAGATTTCTTACCTGATTTTGTGACTTGCCTAGTACCTCATATTCTGTCTGGTTGGTTAATCCTCATCCCTGCTCGTAGTTTGGACAATCCAGCGGCATTATCACCGATCTTCCACGTTGCCTCTCTATTGCTATTGGTGTGTTTATTCCGCTATTCTATGATATCTGCTGCTGAAGTTGACTACCCCCAGTCGCCTGCATTGTATTTGCATCCACCGCTGAAAAATCACAAGAGCCTCACACTCTGATTGACCATACCATCCAACTACTCAAGAGCAGGGGGGATTTTGCAGCATCCATCCGTAAGGCTGTTGATGATGCCCTCTCCAAATTCCCCAAGGGAGCCGATCATGCCAGGCTTATTGGTCAGCTTGTTGAGATTGTGATGAAGAACGTTGATAGTTTGCACGGACTCTAGTTTTTGATACAACTGTGATTTTCCAATCTTGATTCAGATCCATGTGTTTAATATTGCGATAGAAATGGGCAACCGCCAGTTTGATTCCATCGAATTATTTTGCAGGGGTTCATGTCATCCTACCAGCAGTACACCTGCTCCAGAAAGATACATCTTTCCACAAGACTTTCCTTCTCACATTGCCCTCATTATATTAATTGGTTTGGGAGTGTGCGAGTAAAGACCACTCAGTGTGCAGATAGCTCTGGTCCAAACTCTGGGTTCAATTGTTTCGATGTGCCAGAGAAGAGTGGGCTTGAGGTAAATGTACAGGCATCAAGCCCAAAATGGAGTACATGGAGGAAACCAACAACACTTGAAGCTTCCCCTCAATTGAAGAATGAGGAGAGTTGTAGCTTCAGTTCTTCACACTGACACAGGATGGCACCAAACGGAAGTTGCCGATACCCAGCCTCTGATGCGCTAGAGAATCATCTGAGTCAAATGAATTTGGACAAGTTGGATCATGGGAACTTCCATCTGTTTTTCTGGAGCACCAAAGCTTGAAGTCATATGCCCTGTGTCCTGGTGCTCATTCCAGTGGAATCCAGCCATTGTTTCCAACCAGCGAGCCTTTTGCTTTATGCATGTTGGCTCGTCAAATTTGCAAGAATCCCTTAAGAAACACTTATCAATCCTCGTTGTACAAGTTTCAACTGTTGTCAGAAAAGGTTCTTCAGTGCAATTCTATCAGAGATCGTGCACCACTTCTTCAATTTGCACAGCCAACTCTGGTTGGTTGCCTTGTTGGTGGCTAGGCTGGTCAATCTGAGTTTAAATTAAAGGATTGAGCAACTTACCATATAAGGTTATCCCGGACCGCATGTCCGAGCGTGCACAAACAATGACAAAATCTGCCCAACAGCTTCCAGTGGGCTCAATATTTGAGATGTCGCTTTCAGATTAGCATAGTTAGATTTAGAATCGAAATCTGACTATCTTTCACTGGGGGCAAAGGCCCGGCCTTTGCCCCTGGTGTTTGCCTCAGAGAGCTAAGCTTTTTGATGCATGGTTGTAGAACCCGTGAATAACCTTATTTGGCAAGCCGCTTGATCCATCAGATTGACCGGTCTGTCTATCAACACTTTCATAGACAGACGGTCACTGGTCTAGTTGGTGGCGGCCTCAACTGTGAATAAATAGGTACATAGTTCTTTAGAATTCAGAAAAGTCTCCTAACTCGTCGGAGCCTTGAAGTGAACTTGAAGTTGACCGGGGATCACTGAAATATCCCACGGTGCAAATGCCTGCCATCTGCCGACAAGCAAGGTATTCTGAAGTGGTATTTTTGCCTGCACTGAGATTGTAATGTGCCGCCAAGTCCAAGTCTGCTGGGTCAATCCTAGAGAAGTTTGAATACTCATAATACCTTCCTCAAGGGACAAGTACTAGTATGTAGCTCCCTGTCGGGGCCAATACACTATCAGATGCGCTGAAAGAGCTCCACTAGGCAGACACTTCCTTGTTAGTCCATTAGACTGAAAGGTGTTTATTATTGACGCACGGTCTCTGCCTATAACCAAAACCTCTATCTCTTCCCAATATCTGGTCTCGCAAAGTTCCTGGAGCTTTTCATCCCGGATGCAGGTAGGATACATAGCTCCTGTCGGTTAGGCCAACATTACTGTCTGGCACATATTTTTTGAGGAGAGTGAGGAATCTTGCACCGTTATCGTGTTGCAGCGAGGCAAGGGTGATGTCGCAGGTGAAGGGTCAGTTCATGGGGAAATTTACGAGCTTGGTCAAACAGGTAGACAGGAGACCGTCGAGAATATGGGCCTCTCAAGTCGAATGGGTACGTTTCTGCCAATAGAAGTTGGGCTGCAGGATGATTGTAACTGCCACAGCTCTCAGCTTCTCCTGAAGTAGAGAAAATGGCGCACGCGGTTGTGAGTGCAGGAAAGCTGAGCATTCCAAATGATGGGATCGCTGGAAAGCCGTTGATAGGGCGTGCACACAAGCACACATGAAAATCCCAATTTTCGTTCATTTTATAGACCTATTACAACCCTAGTGAGGCGAAGTAGTCCGAGTATACATTCCCCTTGTAATGGTATACTGCACTGTTGAAGGCCGAAAGCTGATGGGACACTACATATTCATGAACACAAGGATAATCTGGAATGGTTGAATTGTGACTTGAATCTTACCGTTGGGTGCCGGCTGCCAGTTGACTGCTGGGTGGCTTGTGTGCTGGAAGTGAACCACTCAGAGGAACTACGAATTTAACTAGACTTGCTTGCTAGTGCAGCACTCTGAAGGACTTGACACGGAATGTTGAAAGATTAGATTGAACTGCTGGGACGACTTGGACCCGACCGGCAGGTCAACTATTGAACTTGATGATGAACTGATGATTAGTCTGACCTCCCGGCGGACTTGATTGATAAGATGAGATGTTTGAATACTGAACTGGATGAGACCTTGATTGAACTCTAGATAAAGCCTGAACGCTCTCTTAGTTGAGACTAGGCATAACTCTAGCATTCGCCAGCCGGCCGCCACCTGGGATTGCTGAAGTATTAGATGATTTTGGTTATCCTACAACCCGACTGCCGGGCCATTGGAGTGATGACTTCGAAAGGCATAGTCCGACCGGCTGCCGTTCCTGATGAATGAACCGAGGACCTTGACACCACTATGAGTTGGATACAAGTTGAACGAAAGGCTTCTTTTCACTCTAATGGTTCGGAAGATATCCATTAGATTATACTGCCAGGCAGTCCTCTGAAGTTACTTGCTCTACTAACTGGACCTGACCAGCCGTCGGATAAACGGAGTCTTGGCTCAGTAATAATCATTACAAGTCTTGGCTAGAAGCTTGAAGGAAAAGCCGATGGGCTGTCCAGAATACCCACGGGCGGTGAAATCTGCTTACTACCATTGGACCGCCGGGCACATCTGATTTACATACCACATGGATCGCTGACTCACTGCTGACTCAACCAGTTTCTATTATCTCCGTTTGTAATCTTGTACTTGTATAAAAGGTGTAGTGTACTTCATGTAGAGGCAGTCAATTCGACCCCTGCAATTTGGGACTAGAGTTAGCTCAAGAATAGAAAAGACAAGATTTGATTTGCAAGAAGATTGAAGTTTAAGATGCATACAACTAAGATTGTTACCGCCCACCCGTCTAAGTGCTTAGTGCTGCTAGCAACTTGAAGCCACCGGACTGCCATCCCTTCTGACTCTGCTTTTCCATTGAGCCTTGCTCTAGCCTCACGTTGAGCATTGCTACATTTCTGATAGTGTTGAGCGCTGCTCCACGGTGAAACGGTGCACCTAAGTATAGGCTGAAATGCAGTAAGGTCCTCAGATAGGTGCTAACGAGCAACACCACACTAAATCACTAACACACACTACACACACAACACACAACCAATATGAAGTGCGAGATAATTGAGTTCGGGTCACCCTGCAGTATACAGGTAAGATGGAACTTCGTGGGAGGGGATCAACTCAAAGAAGGATCGATAGAACCTCTAGGAGTCTACAGTAGTTTGAAAACCACTAAAAGCACACAGCTCTGACACAAGGTATCGGAGTTTAGGTAGATGAAAGCTTGCTCTGGGAACCACAGTAGGTTCATGAACTGTGCGCAGCTACGACCAGCCTACTAAACGGGGCTGATTCCAATAGCGGACACGACTACGACCGTTCTACTAAGGCGGGAACGATTCCAATAGCCCAACTAATGAACTACGACCGGCCTACTCTGCGTGGACGATTCCAATAGAACACTAGCCTGCCTCTTGCAACTTAACAGAGGACTTTCGCGAACTCGCCGTGACCCTCCACGAGATGAGGTTGAAGTGATTGGCTTAGATGATCCTTTAAAGCTTATGGAGCCAACAAAATCAAAGCTTCTGTATTAATGGATCTATACCAGAGAAATGTTTTATATCACAAATCTCCGCACGGATACAGAGGACACTAACGCCTTTGACAGGTGGCTTCGACTTCCGTCTAAGCGCAACCAAGGGGGCAAGGATGAACTGCTGTATGGCGGGTTCTACGTGGTCTTTTATAGGTTTTCGATAATTACATGACAGAGCAGTATGAATAAGAGAGAATAAGAGAAAATGAGTAAACGGAGCGATTCGGAACGGAATAGGCATAGTGACGCGGCTCTCTAGTGGTGGTTGGATAGGTGCCTGGCATCGGAAAGTCATCAGCAATGACTTCGCGAACCGTTCTGGGTATATTTGAAATATTGTAGCCCAGGCCGAAGGGTTTCGCAACCGGGCCTGCCGCCTTGGTGTACACGTCCCACACCGGCATGGTTGATAATCCACCCTGTGTGTCTGCCCAGCTCTCGTAAGAGCGGTAAATCGCTGGCCCGGCCGTTCGCGAACGCGAGGCCTTCCGGCTTTGGCCAAGACTACTCCGATCGCCAATATGCTTCCGCTTTGGCAGTGTTTGGTCCTCGCGACCACGTCGCGACCATCACATGTGGTCCCCTTGACCCAGGGTTGACTACTGCTCGAACCAACCCACGCCAGGTACCAATAGTCAGAGGTTCGCGAATATCAATGTTCGTTCGCGAACTTGTTCCTTTGCCCTTTCAGTCATAAGTCCACTGAGAGTGAGGTTCGCGAATATTAAGGTTCGTTCGCGAACTCGTTCTGAAGCCCTTCCAGTCATAAGTCTACTGAAAGTGAGGTTCGCGAATATTAAGGTTCGTTCGCGAACTCGTTCTGAAGCCCTTCCGTATGGAAGTGGTGTTTGCGAACTGTTCCCTGCCCTTGTCTGGTGCAGTACAATCCACGAAGGGTGTCAAGGCTTTTGTTATATCTCCTGGGTATGGTATCTAGCCTGCAGGGCAAGCTGCTTCCCGGATCACAAGAAACAACTCTGTCTGATGGAGTTCGCGAACACTTCTAGGATCATGAAGCGGATCCCCTATGTTTATAAGGACCACGCTTCTATGTCTCCTCAGTGCACGCTATCCTTCTAGCATCATTAATACACAGTCGGCAGTTCGGAGCTCACTCCGGCTTTAATTGTATACCACCGAACAGGGGTTCTTAGAATTGTGCTAAGAATCGCGAAAAAGCGTGATTACACGGGTGGTTCAAAACCAGCCGTATCAACGGCAGTTTGAAGTTGATATTCCTCCTAGTCTTTTGGCATAATGCTGCTACGTTACTCGGTGACAAGGGTTGCTAGAGCACGATAGTTAGCCAAAGCATTGCATTGATTTTCGAAGTCCTAGTATATTACTTGCAATACAAATTGAAGTGATTATAAGTGCCATTTGAGATTATTCAAGTGCCACTAGGTTATTGACCACCCGTCCGCCCAATATATTGAAGTCACAGAAGTCTTGAAGGACGATATACTTGTCCTACCTCCCTGAACACACACATGATTGACATTAGAGTTGGAGTTTGTGATATATTTTGAATTTGGATTTGGTTAGAGTTTAGCTGAATTCGCTCACTAGATTTGCTGAGTTTGAGTCTTGATTACACAGCTGCACTCAAGTGCACCGTTTCACCGTTGTATAGTATTCCGGTTCTGCATAAGCAGAGCATCCAAGTAGGCTATGGTTAAGCTGAGTCTCAGTGTAAGGTGGGCCAATGGCCATCACCAATATTATCAATATAAATGTATTTTACATTAGGGCTGTTCACAGTAGCCCTTTTTGGCTCCTTTTTGCGTTCCTTTTTGGTTCCTTTTTGTTTCCTTTTTGCCATTTCCCCGCCATTTGAGCAAAAAGGAGCGAAAAAGGAGTGCAAAAAGAAGTGCAAAAAGGGCTACTATGAACCCCTAAGGAAGCGGATTTGGGCAAAAAGGGAGTAAAAAGGTCCTTTTTGTGTCTGCGGCACGCTCACGGCAGGGCTCAGCCGGCTGCTTAACTTGAGAGTCCGATTGTGTGCACCCATTAACATATATCGATATCGATCATTTTGCTGCCTCAGCCGTTGATGCCCACATGTCGTCGGGTAGCCTACGCGCTGTCGTCCTCGACGAGCTCCATATCCACCACCACCATATTCTGCAGGAACGGCTCCGATGTCGTGCCATGGATCTTATGTCGGTGTCAAGTGACACCGACTCTTCGGCATCGAACACCCGTGCTTGGGCTTACGAGGAGACATGAGTATGGGAAAGAATCAGTAGTAGTTGAGGGAGTAGATAGGACTTTAAATGACTGTGGTGGAACAGAGTGAAAGGATCGGAGTTTGAATTTCATCAAAGAGGAGCGAAAAGAGGACTGTGAAAAGGAATGCTAAAAGGGCAACTTTGGGAAAATGGAACCATGTGGCTCATTTTTGAAAAAGGGCCCTTTTTGGCTTCCTTTTGGTCTTCCTCTTTCGTCCCTCTTTCAAAAAGGAGAAAAAAAGGAACAGAAAAAGGATGCAAAAAGGAGCGAAAAAGGGCTACTGTGAACAGCCCTATTGTAGTTACTTGTTGTGGACAGAGGCCGTTGGACTCTGTATAAAAGCGGGACTTCACATCAGGTGATGTCCTTAGCACTCAACCACTTCTTGTATAAACACAGTAACCACTCACAATAAACACTGTGCAGGTTCTCTGTGTGCCTTTAAGTAAGAGCAAGCACTCTTAACACTCAGAAATTCAGCTTCCCAAGCATCATTCCACTTTGCGATGTCTTCCCGGAAGCTTGGGATCTCTCAAAGTGTTTCTGCCGAAGGTTGAGGTGAGACCATTGGAGAGAGAGAAATCAGGTTGTCAAGGGTGCTTCTTTTTTTTTTAATGGGCACGAGACCTGCACACATATGGCGGTCGTTCTGCACATTTATTATTTCGGCATATTTTCATGTATTTCCAGGTTTTTTTGTCAGATTTCACCTCTGAGCAACTTTTTGCAGAGAACATACAAAATTTGTCTTACAGAACAATATATTTTGTCATTGACCAAGAAAACTTTCTTTCCTGACCTCTGCAAACATTTTTTTCGCTGTCGGAGGTTGTCGGACCGCTCTCAGATCACGTGATATGTACATTACCGTTCCAATTCAGAATACTGAGTGTCACTCTGTAAGGTGCTTAGACAATGTTCTGAGGCAGAATTGACTTGAAGATGAACCAGAATCATTGGCTCTTGGGATAGCTGGATACCAGCAGCAGTCAGTAGAATTCTCACCAAGGTTTAGGGGTATCAGCCTCTTTTCGAGCTGTGGGGACATATCATTGTGGAAGTCACTTGTTTATGTGGATCCAGAGGGACAGATACCTCTTTGAAGAGTTCCCAGGCATGTTATGGCTCCATCTGAGTTACAGGACACCAGGGAACACAGAGAAATATTGTTATTTGCTGGTGTATCTTGATCCCGATAGTCGTGTTTCATCACGTGATCTACTCTAGTATCCACCAAACCAAACATTTTTTCTGAATAGCAGCTTTATGCCGGAGGAACATGTTTGCAGGCACCTGAAAAAAAACCTCAGTTTTTTTGACATCTGAAAAAGATCCAGGTAAGGTCAAATAGATTGAAAATACACCGGAAATGCACAAATATATACCGAAATAATAAATGTGCAGAACGACCGCCATACACACACACACACAACACAACAAATTCAGATCCCAAAATTTCAAGCCCACAAGGTTGGTACAAGGTCGAGAGATACCGAAGATAACCACATCAACACGCGTTCTTTGCATTTATTTGGCTATTGGGCGTGACAGTGCACGTACCATGTAGTTCAACCTGCATGAACATTTCGCTTCAGGGTGTAGAAACTTTGGGCTTATTCTCTTGAGTTATCGCCCTACTAGTAAACTTCAGTACAATATTTAGTTGTCCAGCCCGAGTCAGACCTGTCCTTTTGAAAGTTTTGTGGAACTGCGACTTCAGGGAAGTTGAAATTATTATAATTCTTTAAATCCACAACATTATGTAAATGCGGGTGCGTACACTGTGAAGATTTCAAGTTTTTGAGTGAAAAAATTGATGAAAAATGCTTCAAGTTTTACAGAGGTTTTTTGCTAAAAATATAGGTAAAAAAGTTGAATCATTTTCAAAAGTTTCTCAACTTTAGGTGAAATTGTCAAAATAAAATGGAAAACTGCTGAAAAACTCTTGAGTTTTTCACCTACATTTTTGGCGAAAAACTTGTGTAAAAATTCAAAACATTTTTCACCAGTTTTTTCAGTCAAAAATTTGAAAGCCTCAACCAGTGGTAGTGTCCGGAACTGAGACAAATGCGAAGATTCTAATCGGTATTTTCTCAACAATGAAGTTGAAGTGTAACCTGCAAACCTTGTTGCACGACTCGGGTTCGTATTTTAAATTTGAATACTACTGTGATCAGTTGAGTTGTTCGGTGACACCGCTTGAGACAGGTCATCTGAGGGCCGCCTTGATAAAAGGAACGGAAATTTCTACCATTGAAAAAGCTCCCGGATTATTGATATGGAAGCTTTTTCACAAGTGTTTTTTGGTGCGGGGCAAACCCGCTCTGCAGCTGAATATTTGTCGGAATACAGGAAACGTTTCGCGCGCTTGCCATTTATTTCACCGAGGAGCCGCTCCACACTGCCAGGTAGACTGAAACCTAATTACAGCCGTATCCCGAGAGAATCCATCATCCAAGTAAAACATGAACTTCCTGTTGGAAGGTCAAGTTCAACTTCCGTCTTTTATAACATAAGCGCTCATGGCCTGAGCATTTTGTGTAAGCAAGTTGACTCTCGTCAAATGCATATGGGCGAGATTCTTCCGAGAAGGATAAGACTCAGGATAATATTAACCGAGAACGCTCGTCAATCCGCATCATGTTTTCCGACTGTGTTCAAGCAACTTATTTAAAAAAATTTCAACCATCGTCGAGACTCGAAATAGGCTCTTTCAATGCAGATCGCTCGCCACTACTACTGCAGCTCCCACACCCAGGCCTTGACCGTGAATAAATAGTAGGTACGCAACTCCTTAGAATTCAGAAAAGTCTCCGAACTCGTCGGAGCCTTGAAGTGAACTTGAAGTTGAACGGGGATCATTGAAATATTTCCTCAAGTGATGCGGTGCATGGACAGCCTTCTGCGGACAAGGTACATATTTTAAAGTGGAATTTCTCCCCTGCGCTGAGATGGCAATGTGTCGCCGAGTCCGCCGAGTCTGCTGAGTCAATGCTCCAGAAGCTTGAGGACTGGTAATCCGGAAAATTCAAGAGGCTCTCATATGGTCTTCCAAGGACAAAGTATGTAGCACGCTGGCCGATTTCTTCGCTAGGCCATAGATGCGGCGAAAGGGACCCACTAGGCAGCCGTCCAGCACTAGTCTTCGCGTACTTCGTCGCTAGGCCTTTATTATTTACACATGTGCATCCAAAGCCAACTCCAGCGAGGACGCAGTGGCCGCTCACCGGTGGAGAGAACCAGTATTAGTACCGGGGCGAAACAAAAGAGATGAGAGACATAAGGAAGAAAAATACATGTAAAAGCCGTCAACACATTATATATTCAAGCCGAGTGGGTATCCAAGTCATAAATTTTGTTCTCGTCTTCGTGTTCGTTTTCTACCGTCCACTCGCGCCTTCTCGCACATCTATCTTGCGCAGGACCCTCAAGTCCGCGTGCGCGTCCTCGTCGCCCTTCGCGGCACCGTCGTATTCGCCTCGGGCTCCACAACCTCCTCCTTGATCTTCCGGCTCCGCGACACGCGCACTTTCACCACCGGCCCCCCCACCTCGCGCTCCTCGCCCGGTGTATTCTCCTTCGCGCCCACCTCCACCGCAGTCGGCGCCGACGCAGGCACCGCGCCCTTCCTTGTCGCGCGCGCCTTGGGGGCTGCTGGCACCGGTAACGCGGGAGGGGTATTGCCCCTCCCGCGTGCGGCGCCCCTTCGGTGCAGGCACGACTGCGACGAACTGCACGTCCGCGTCCCCGATCGTATCGAGCGGGTCCGCCGCCTCGTCCTCGACCGGCGCGCGCGAGCGCCCCCGCGTCTTGCGCTCCGGGGGCACGGCGGGCTCCGTGGCGGGCTCAGCGACGGGTGGGGCGGCGTCGGGTGAGGCCGCGTCGTCCGTCTCCGACTCTGGCTCGGCGGTGCCTCTGCACTCGCGCCGGGGCTTGGACGGCGCAGCGGGGACGACAGGGAGCGCCGCAGGCTCGTCATCCGCCTCCGATTCCAGCTCGCCGGCGGTGGGATTGCGGCTGCGTTCGCGGCGCGCAGGTTTCGCGGCAGGCGGGGCTCGTTCTCCTCGGCGGCGGGCGCAGGGGAGTCGCGGCTCTGCGACTGCGACTTCGGCGCGCGGGCACGTCGACGTCCATCTCGTCGGGCTCCGCGGTAACGCCTCCCGGTGCCCGTGCTCTCCTTCTCGGGCTCGGGCTCGGGCACGGCGCTGCGCTTTTGGGCTCCTGCTTATACTTGGACGTCAGCTATGCAGGATACAAACGAGCATGGAATGACCCACCACTACCACCGGCTGACTCCGCGTCGACGGGCGCGGGCGCCTGGGGGTCAATTAGCATGCGCACCTTCAGCCAGGAGAGGAAGCAGGAAGAAAGGCTCACCTCCCGCCCGCGCAGCATCCTCGGCTTCGGCGCGCCCACCTCTCCCTCTCCTTCTCCTTCTCCTGCTCCGGCGCCTTCCCCTTCTCTTGCACCTCGTCGTTCCCGCCCTCGGCATAACTCCACCCACCCCTCATCCCCCTCCCTCTGTACGCTCCCAAACTAACCCCATCCCCCGCGCCCACCCGCCTCCGCACGCATGCTACGTATCCTGCCTCCTCTTCTCCCGTCGCCGTCTTCCCGCACCCACCCGAGCCCCGGCGCGCCCCAGCTTCACATGCGACATCCCCGCACCGCCCCCCTAACGAACGCATCGCGCTCCGCCTCCACTCCGAGATCGCGCGGCGCTCCGCGCCCGAGACGCCTCGTACAGGCATTGCAGGTGGGGCGGGCCCGCGGGGCGCTTGCGGGGTCGTGACCGCCGCGGCGGGGAGCGCGCGCGCGGGGATGGGGGCGTGGCGCTTCGCGTCCGAGACGCGTTCAGGCGTCGCAAGTGGGGCGGGCGTGGGCACGACCTTCCACGCGCACGCGCCGCCGAGGGAGTAGCGTGGCGCCCACCCGCAGCGGGCCCGCGGGGCACTTGCGGGGTCGTGAACGCCGCGGCGGGGAGCGCGCGCGGGGGCGGGGGCGGGGGGCTGTACGTGTGGGTGTCGCAAGTGGGGCGGGCGCGGGCGCGACCTTCCGAGTCTACGGCGAGTCCTCGACGCGCACGCACCACCGAGGGAGTAGCCCGCAGCGGGCACGCGGGGCGCTTGCGGGGTCATGAACGCCGCGGCGGGGAGGGGGCGCGGCGCTCCAAGTCTGAGACGCGTGCAGGTGTCGCAGGCGTGGGTGGCGCAGGCGGGGCGGGCGTGGGCGGGCGCCGCACCGTGCCGCCAAGGGAGTAGCCCACAGCGGGCACGCGGGGCGCTTGCGGGGTCGTGAACGCCGCGGCGGGGAGGGGGCGCGGCGCTCCGTGTCCGAGACGCGTGCAGGCGTCGCAGGTGGCGCAATTGGAGCGGGCGCGGGCGCAGCAGCGGCGGCAGGCGCGGGCGAGTCCTCGACGTGCACGCGCCGCGCCGAGGGAGTAGCGCAGCGCTGCAGGGGCGGAGGGGGCGGGGGCGGCGGGCTGTCGAGGTGTGCCGCCGCTGCTGAGGCGTATGGTGAATGCTGCCACCTTCCCGCGCCGCGCGCGCGAGGGCCCTGTACTCCTGCTCTTGCTCCTACTCCTGCTCGTGCTATTCCGGGGAGTCCACGTCCATCGCCACTACATCCTCTTCATTTTCATCCTTGTCTTCGTTCTGCGCGGCCTGCACAACCACACATATCAGCCTCGGTCGCCAAGGAAGAGCGGGAGCACTCACCTCGGCACCAACCGACCGCCGCCCAAACCCACGCGGCGGGGTGCGGCGCGCCGCCTGCTTCTGCGGCGACTGGGACCGGCGCGGGTCTGCGAGGGAGGGAGCAAATGAGTATTCTGCGCGTAGATGGGGAAGGAGGGAGGGAGGAATAAAGAGGGACGGAAGAGGAAGAAAGGCGGGGCGCAGTCAAAGTAGGAAGCTGACGGGGGATGGAATGGATGGGGAAGGGCAAGGGCGGGCGGAGGGATGAGGAAGCACAATGCACGGACACGAGACCGCCGAGGCGGGGAAAGAGGAAGGCGCGTGGTGGAGAGCACACGGACGAGGAGATGGATGGGTTATACAAGGAGAAGACATCAAGAATGTGACGAAGAAGGAAGGAAGGAGGAGGAAGGAAGGGCAGGGAAATGCATAGAGGAGGCGGGCGGGCAGCGAGCGGAGGGTGAGGAAGACGAAGACGAAGAGAAGGAGGCAAAAGGCAAAGCGAAAGAGAGGGTTGGACGGTAGAGACGTGAATCGCTGGAGAAAGCGGGTGCGAGGCCGAGGGAGGACGACGTGGAGGCGCGCAAACCGGGTATGAAATGAAGCAAGACACAGGCTGGAAGGGGAAGCCCGGGCAGCGAAGGGGAAGAGCAATGAGGCGAAAGCGATGGTGAAGGAGGAATGCGACAAGGAGAATACAGAGGCAACGTATGACGAAGGAGGAGCAGCAGCAAAGGGAGGAGTATGAAATCCCAAGACTCAGAGAAGGACGCACCGGCTGCGGCTGCGCCTGATTCTTCTGTGGCGGCGAGCGGGAGAGAGCGAGGGCGTCCGCGGAGATGCAGGGGCGGGGAACGAAGCGGGCGGGAGGCGCAGCAGGGACTGCAGGACGCGGAGGTTCTGGCGCGGGTCGGGCGAGGGGACCTGCGCGGCGGCGATCATGGAGCGTCGGAGGGCGCGGTCGTCGATTCCAGTAGCAAAAGAAGACGCGCAGCAAAAAGTCAGCGTCACCCAAAAAGCCTTCAGAAAAGCGAGAACGACGCGGCGAGGGCCTTGCGTAGCCCCGTTGATCTCGCGCGATCGTCTTCGTCTTCCCTCCCCCTCCTTCCCCGCCCCGTCTTCGAGTGCGTTAGGATAGACGACCTGAGGGTGCGGATACACGACACGGCCGTCAACGCCGACCCAGAACCTCGAGGAACGCTTTGTGGTCGTCGCTGGACACGATGCGCGCGTAGACGGCGGGGTAGTACAGCCTTCACGCGCCCGAAGGACACGCTCGGCGTGTCCACGCTGAATGTCACCACATCGTTTGTACTAGATGTAGTACTAGTGGGCAGAGCAGAAGCTGTATCGTTTCGAAACGGCCGGGCGAGTCGAGTCAAGTGAGAAGCGAAGTTTGGTCGTTGGACGAATCCCATCAGTTCGGTGATGGCCGGCACGCTGACCAAGAGCGATCAAATTCTGTTTCCTTCGGACCATCATGGCTGCGCGCTCCGTTCTGCATGTCCAGGAACTTTGCGACTGCATCGTGGACTTTATCCACAACAGTCCTGGGGATCTCAAGTCCTGCGCCCTTGTCTCCCCCCGGCTCGCATCCTCAGCGCAATACCACCTTTTCCACGAGGTCCGATTTGGGAACGGCATAAAATGGAACGACGCGGGGGCCTGCCAGCGATTTTGCGCAGTTCTCAAGACTTCCTCGCATCTCGCTCCGCTCATTCACCGGATTCGGGCCTGTTTTACGCCCGATGTCCTTAGCCGGCTTTGCGAAGTAGAATTTCCGAATTTGCACGACCTCGTGCTGTTCCGGCCGTTGAGGGACAACCTGGTCGCCAACGCCATCCCACAAGCGGCGCGTCTCATAGGCACTCCGTCCCTCCGCTACCTGAAGCTGCAGGATCTGGTGTTAGGACACATCGACAACGTCGCACAGCTCTTTCAGCATCGCACCCACGCCATGGAGTCGCTTGCTCTATCTCATATTAGCGTCAGTAAACCCTCTGAGACGTTTACACCTGATTACCACAATGCGAGGCTAAAAATCAAGACGCTGAGCTTCGACTCCATCATGTCCGGCAACAGTCATTTGTGGCTGCTTCATCCCCAGATACCGTTCGATTTTTCAGCACTCGAGGACCTTGACCTTGGCGGCTCATTGTCGTCCTCCTGCCTCAGCCTGCTAGAACACAGCCGGCTTTCGATCTGCAAACTACGAATCTACGCTCGTACGTTGCTCCTCCCATCCTCCCCATTCTGTAGCTTTAATAACAAGCAATATCATGCAGAGGATGCAGTCAATCCGAAATACACCAATAGTCCGATACCTTTTACGGTCATGACGCGGCTTCCCGTGCTCACGCACCTAACGATCGGAAGCCTCGGGGAGGAGCTACAAGACGTGGAGACCCTTCTCGAGGGCTTGCCCCCGACAAACTGCCTTGCACGTCTGACGATCGACATCATGACGCGGCCCCGGGAGGATGGGCTGCGGCAGCTTGGCGTCGCATGTGCGAGCATGGGCATGGGGTGTACGGTCGAGGTGCATCTGTGGCGGTTTATGAGTCGTGGAATGAGCACGGGCGACATGACGGACGTGGTATGCACCGCCTTTGTGGAGCTAGATGAAAGGGGGAGCCTGGTGGTGCGAGTGGATGGTGGTAAGTACCATATTTCGTTTCAGGCGCAGTTTATTCATTTCATGCGCAGTTTTTGGCCCCGATTAGATGCGTAGTCTCCGCACATACATCCCCCGGAATCGGCTATCTGGCCGTTCAGTTATTCGAGATCCTCTCCGTGGTATTCCAGAGTTTCTAGTGACCCTCTTCTATTCGAACTCCTCTACGAAGAAATGCTTGGGATCCACGCATCCGGCGAGCTGATCTCTTTGACATTCCGATTCCCGACAACCGTACTTCGCATACCCTGCTCCGAGGCATTCCTGCTCGGTGTCACACTCCGTATCAGTGCATCCCCGAAAGCTCGCCCGTTCAATGTCGATTTGGCCGCTAGGATACCTCAATACCTCGGCGCGTTGTTGATGGTGACCCGGGGAAGGACGCCTCACCGGCGATATCGTCAAGGCTGAGCTAACTTGCCTTGCAGCAAGACGCGGGCCCTCGCAGACCTCGACGACGACGAAGTCGTCGCACGCCTGCAGTATATCGCCTCGAAAACACCCCGAGTAAACACAACGACCTCAGCGAGGCACCAACTATCAATCCGATTATCAGCAAACTCTTAGGGTCCGCCGTCTTTGACCCCAGCTTTTCGACCGTGAATTAATCTCCACTGCGGCAGGCGGGCCTCGCAGACCTAAACTACAACGAAGCGATCGCACCCCCGCAGCATACCCTGCGTTCCGACCCTCCCTAGACCCACCTCAGTCGGGGTCTTCGTAGGTCTGTGCAGCACATGTTTAGGTCAGTGTAGGCACCCAACAGGCCCTGTGTAGGCAGCTAGACACCCGCCTTTGGAACGTATTTTAGCATGCTAACTTGTCTGCAGACATTTGTGCTCGAGGTATTTCAGCTGGTTGATTTGCCGTTCAAGTCTTGCTCCGTCGCCGGGCTCATACCGGTCAATCTACTCGCGCCCAAATTATCACACTTTACTGACTTATCCGCAGACACGTTCACTCGCGGTCAACTCGCCGAGCGGCCATCGCCGAGCTGCCCGATAGCCCCGGATTGTATATTTGACGTCCATGTCTGCCGAGTTGACTTCGACCCACACCGAAGCAATAGTCAGCAACCTGCCGTGCAAGCCTATTCGACTTCTTTACTGACTTCGTATCTCTGTAGGCTTCTGTGCTCGCCGCATTTCAAGGAATGCTCGTCAGACTGGCATGTGGTTGGTTCAATAGACATTGAGAATGTCGCACTACCCGAGGCATGCCTCTAATTTGTATACTGATTTAGTTCGCACTGATATAAGTCCAGCCGACAGCCAGGCAATCGCTGCCTCGATTCAATTTTACTCCCTCGAGTTATCGAGAGTGAGTTCAACTCATGTCGAGGTCAGTCAACTTGCGTTCGAAATCATTGTAATTCATTTACTGACTCGTGTGCAGACCTTCTCCCTCTGCCTTCAAAATGTCCTGAATGTTTGAGCTGCTGGAAGTTTGCGAGGTGGGCTCTCGGCTCGTTGTAAGTGCGCCAAATTTGAGTCAGTTGAATTCCTGACCTCTATTAGACACCGTTCGATCTTAGCTTCGCAACCTACACACACACTGGCAGACTCGACAAGCAGTCAGTTCGATTCAAGGTACGATTTTGTCTTGAGGTTCATTTCAAGTGACGTATCTGAGGGCTATAGCCTCGTCGACAACTTTGCTTGCCTGGCGCGAATGACTGCAAGTTGAATTCAAGCAGGTTCAACCTCAGTCCGGTTCTCGAGGTACAAATTTCGACTTGATCTTTACTTCAAATCACTTATGTCGGGTTACGCTAGAACGAACGTTGCAGCTGTAACTGAGCAGTTCAAGTGTGGTTTAGCCTTGGTCAGCACTTGGCATTCCAACATATTCCAACTTACCAACTTGACCTTGTCCGCAGGGCTCTTTCTTCCTTCACTGAGTTCAAGTCATTTCCAATGGATGCACTATTGAGTATTTCCAAGGTAAGCTCCCTCGCTTTCGTGCTCGTCTGGCTAGCATTAACATTTGTCTACAGTAGTTCAACAAATCTTGTCTCACTGGTTGACTCGGCTGCCTTGTAGCGTTCAATTATAGTTGGCTACGTTACCCAGTTTAAATTCAACTCATCCCGAGACCTCTCGCTACAAATAATCTCGACGCATCGTGGTCTTTAATGTAGAGATAAGTGGACTTGAGATCTGGTACCCATAATTATCGGACCGACTTGGCTTGTAGCGAACGAAAACTACCCGTGCAGTTCGAAAAATCCCATCGTCGGCACAACTCAAGCTCAAGCCTTGTCAATGAATCCGAGCCAATTCGAGGTTTGTTCATTTTCGTGAATTTCGGACATGCCCTGAAGGATGTATCACACCTTGAGCGTTGAATTCAATGCTGTGGCGCGGTAATTGACGTGCGTGAGCTTCAGCCCTGAATATCGTTCAGTGTATACGCTCCGCCTCCGCATCCGCGATGTCTGTTCTCGTGCTCCTCCTCGATTCGGTCTTGAGGGCCGAGGCTTCAAGGCATCATCCCGCACAATTCCGCACGACCTCGAACGCACAGTGAGTACTAGCAGATTGCTACGGACGGCATATGTACGTGCATTTTTTTTATTAGCGTTCGCCGTCGGCGCACACGGTAGGCGCTCTCGACGCCAGATGTGAAGAGGGTCCCGCCTCCTGCTCCACATCCCGCTCCAACGCGTTCCGCGCACGCACATCGCCGCCCTGCTGTCTGCGCGGTGAATTGCGACAACTCGCTGGCAGCGCCGCCCGCCGCTGTCCGTGGAGACGGCCCTTCCGAGTTCTGTGCAAATCGCCGCCAACCACCGGCCGGTGCGGGGCGCAACGTGCGTCATGCGCGCCGACCTGAGCACACGATACCACGTGCGGCATGCGGGGATGAAGCGCGGACGTGCACGGTGGGGGAGGGTATCGGACGCGTGCATCTGCGCAAAACGGTGGATGGAGGGCCTGAAGAGGACTCGAGGTGGGATAGCATGCGTGCGGAGGCCTGAGTGCACGCGGGGACCGGGGAGTGTACTGATGGTGGAGAAGGGGATGAGGGGCGGGGCCCGGACGACGAGCAGCAGAAGGCCTGCCCCTAACCCTACGCTGCTGATTTGACATCAGGAAATCAACAGGAGCCGGATAAGGGCGGGTAGGGCTCATTCTAGAACTCCGTGAACCCTTACCCGCACCATCTTCAGTCTGGCACCGATTCCGCAACCCGGACTTGTTGGCCCTAGTCTCGGACACTCCATGTCTGGTCCTAGCTCTCCTCCTATCCAGCTTCCGCCTGCGACGGCTCGATAGTGTAGTGGAAACGCACTCCGTATCCTTTCACCCCAGTGTTTGACTTACGGAAAGTCCGGAGTTCGATCCTCCGTCAAGCCCTTTTCCCGTGTTACCCACCTTTTTTGATTACTTCAGGCCGTTTGGTATTCGCGACTCGATGGCGTAACTGTAACACATCCTGCCATGGTTCTTGCACAAGCACGTCTTTTGCAGGAAGTCCGGAGTTCAATCCTCCGTCGAGCCATCCCTCTTTTCCATTCCTTTTTCATGCGCCTCTTACCAGACCTTCGCATCGCTCGCACACATGGTCCAGTGGCGTAGTGGTAACGCACTCTGTTTGCGTAGCTGGCGGGAAACTGAAATCATGGAGGGACCGGAGTTCGAATCTCCGACGGGCCTTTATCTTCTTTTTGTCCGTCGAGTAAGAAGATAGGGCGCGTTTTTGAACGGTTCAGTGGCGTAATGGTAACGCACTCCGCATTCCTATGTAGTTCGCGGTATGCTTCACGGAAAGTTCGGAGTTCGATTCTCCGCTGAGCCATTATGAAGAAAACCCTTCTTTTTCATGGCGATAGTTTTGGCTGGTCTTTTGATTCCTACGGCTCGGTGGCGTAATGGTATCGCACTCCGTGATCTAATGGATTTTTATATCGATTGACGGAAAGTCCGGAGTTTGATTCTCCGTCGAGCCATTCCGACGGAAACCCTTCTTTTTACGGTGATCGTCTTGGCTGGTCGTTTGACTCCTACGGCTTGATGGCGTAATGGTAACGCACTCCGTAAATATGCACATTTTATATCGATTGACGGAAAGTCCGGAGTTCGATTCTCTGTTGAGCCATTCCGATGGAAACCCTTCTTTTTATGGTGATCGTCTTGGCTGGTCGTTCGACTCCTACGGCTTGATGGCGTAATGGTAACGCACTCCGTAAATATGCACATTTTATATCGATTGACGGAAAGTCCGGAGTTCAATTCTCTGTCAAGCCGTTTGACGGAAACCGTTCTTTTTTGCTCGGCCATTCATATGGCTTGTTGGCGTAGTGATAATTGACATTTTTGGTAGTCTGGTCATGGCTTGGTGGCGTAATGGTAATGTGCTCCGTGTACCTAACGTTCTCATATCGGCTGATGGAAGGTTCGGAGTTCGATTCTCCGTCAAGCCATAACCTTTTACTTGGAGTCGGTCCTTTGTGGTCTTGAGTTCGAGTCTCTAATGGCCTGTTGGCGTAATGGTAACACATTCCGTGCACCTATAGCATTCGTATATCAGTTGACGGAAGGTTCGGAGTTCGATTCTCTGTCAAGCCACTAGTTGGGTCCAGATATCATTTTTAGTTGAAGGCTTAAGGCGTTGTTCTCGGAGTTCGGTGTTTTGAGGTCACGTCGGGAGCTATCACAATGTGATGGCTCACACCGACCACAAACGGGGGCGCGTCGCGTCGTCAAACTAGGGCACATACTGCAAATTTGAGTCAGCAGTTCCCTCTGGGGTATGTGCGAATGTGTGCAAAGCAAGACTGAGTGGTCCCAGATGCAGCGAGCAACGAAAGCTGGCCAGTCTGCGCTGCAACTCGTCAAACAGTTATTTTTGGAATGAAATCACATCGTGTACACGCTGTATGTCCGTGAATTCTATTCTGTGTACCTGGTGCCCTCTGGATGAGTATGAAGCTATTATAAATGAGCCCACTAGATATTTGGAGGGGATTCTCTCATGTAGTAGAAGATCTTGTTGATAACACCAAAATATTCAATCTGGTCTATTACAGTGGTGCTACACAAAATGTGAGGAGGCCATGCCCTGCAGAATCACAATGTGATTCCAGTCATATAATTTTCATGCGTGCAAAGTAACCATTGCGGCCAGGGCGGTCATCCTCGTCGTGGGATCAAAAATGTCTTAAAACGGAAAAATTTGGGCCGCGCCCTATGTTCTGGAAGAAGCTGTAAACTGTGAACCGGAATAGCCCATAGCATGAATAGGCAGTGGAGTGGGTCGTAGGATTTGTTCATATACTCACCGAATTCCATCGCCGACGGCGTGCAAGGTGGACGTACATCCGTCCGTGTAGCTGCGTATAAATGCGTGAGTAGCTGGTGCACGTCGATCCGCGGCAGCCGGTGGCACAGGCATGCGAGGGGTAGGCTCACGTGCACTGCACTGATTCAGTGATTGCACTTCGGGTGTGCAATGCACAGGCCCCGCGAGGTGCCAGCGCGAGGTACAGTCAGACTGCCCTGTGAGGTGGAGGCCATGTACATCTGCGGGAGGTGGGAGGCGCGAGGTTTAGCTGCCAGCTCCAGCAGGAGGTAGAGCACCGTGCTGCAGCACGAGAAAAGGCGCAAGCATGCACACATGTGCACAGCATACGGCCGTACGAGGTACAGCAGCGTGAGGTGCAGCCTGACAGCCACGCAAGGCACAGACATGTGCGGAGAGCAGCGCAGAATCAACGAGCGCCTTGATTGGCAGCCACGTGCCTGGAGTGTCTCAAATGCCACGAGGCATGTCGGAGGGCACTGCATGTGTATCACCATGGCAGCGCCCTGAGCAGGTCGGTCGACGCAAGTGGGAACACAGCACTCACGCCCACGACATACTTCCTCGAATCCCGCAGCGTAGCACGTAGAGGGACAATGAAAGAAGATAGAATGGAACGCACCCTCCCCATGAAGCTGCCAATCGAACCGCCCGTGTATGGAGCCATAAAGGAAGATGACTGTGTGGGAGTTGGAGTTATGGGTGACTTGCACGGCATGCATCGACATTGAGATAGATTGACACTGATCGCCATACTTGCCGAGCATGATGACCGTCGTCGCCGGAGTTCTGCCCAGGCGGTCGAAGGAGCACAAAGATGCAGGCAGAAGGTACTACAAAAGCGCCCTTGCTCCCGCTGAGAACTGCGAAGACATGCTGAGTGGATCTTGCTCGTATGAGTGCAGAATAGTATTTCAGGAGGAAAGGCCATGGATGAACTTGAAGAAAGTCCGAGGCGCAGGCGAGAAGCGCGAAAATTTCTAGTTTCTGGACAGCTCGCAGAGTGGAAATGAAGCTGGAGGCACGGCCACGGAACACCGCCACTGATTGGGATCATCCTCTGTTTTTTTTTTGCAGTGCATTAGATTGTGACAATGAGCACATAACAGCAGTTATGGTCATCCCCTTGGGTCTAGGCTTTCGCCCCCTTTTGGGCCAACATTGGTTGTGCAGCACAATCACACAAGGTAGTCTTTCTGGGAAACGTGACCCGAAATATTGTTGTGTGACTACTACACCAGGAAGGAATGCCTTTATGCAGACCATTGTCTTTTATAGACGGTACTGTGGGACTCGGCTGACAACACAATACCCACTAAACCTCCTGATGGTATGAGGCTGAAGGAAACTTCCGACAGCAACCGGCACGTGGCTCAGCTTGTCACTGGCATATCCACGAAGCCAACACTGCCGGCAAGTGCCATGACCGTGGGTTCATGGCATTTGATTGGCAGAGCACCGACACTTGCCATGGCGTTGGCCAGGCATTGCACAAATCCCTTTGTTCCTTTGTCGGCGTGGGAAGTCGGTCTGCCTTCCGCGGCTTGCAATCGGTGATCATTCGGCAATCACTTCCACCTTGTAACCTTGAGGCTTTCTGATTTTCTCGACCACTCCGGAGTCCAGAAAATATATTGTTCTTCCCATAAGTTAGTTCTACAAAAGCTTTTTCTTGTTTGTCACTTTCCCGAAGACTTCTCAACATGTAGCCAATTTTGCATGGGCACCGGGTTTCAAGCCGCATGCAAAACAAATTCATTGCACTGCAGGGGTTGGTGCAGATAAAGGCCACAAGATGTACCGGTAAGTTTTGCCTTGGGCTCTCAAAGTTTCCCTGATCCAGTTCGGAATGAGATGACGGCCAGCGAGTAATGAGTGAGCCAAGGGGAGAACTTCTCATTGCGTTTGAACTTGAACACCGGACTTTCCCATGCTGACAAAGGAACAAAGGGATTTGTGCAATCCCTGGCCAACGCCATGGCAAGTGTCGGTGCTCTGCCAATCAAATGCCATGAACCCACGGTCATGGCACTTGCCTGCAGTGCAAATAGTGGTTTTACCGGGATTCGAACCCTCGCGGGACCCGGGACTTCCAAAACTAATTAGAAGTCAGAACAGCATGTAACCACTCCACCATGCTGCCCCCATCCTCTGTGAACTTGAGGGTGTTTCATATCTGCGGACACCCTCGCCCTCTCCCGCTCACTGCACATGGTCGTAGCGGCGCGTCTGGTGTCGCTGCAGAAGAATCAGGTGCAGCCGGTGGGTCCTTTTCTGGGTCTTGGAATTTCATGCCGTGCTGTCCTCTTCCTTCCTTCCCTTTCATTGCCCACCCTGCAGCCGTCCACCTCTTCGTTTCCACCCTCCTTCATCTGCATCAAGCCATGTCCCGTTCTGTCTTCCTGCTTGATGTACCCCACACACGTTCCGTCACCTCCACTTCCCCCTCCCCTTCCCCCTTCCCCACCTTCTCCGTCATCCCCGTCATGCGTCGAGCCTCGTACTTGGTAAAATGCCACTTCTCCTTCGCATCCTCGTTCAATGCTCTATCTGCATCTGCACCTTCCTTGCACCTCCTCCTTCACTCCTCCTTTGCTCCTCCTTCCTCCTCCGTCCATCCTTGACTCTTTCACTCCTCCTTTCCTGCTTTATTCACCACGCATCGTAATGACTGACTCCTTCCCCTCCCTCCCCTCACAGACCTGTGCCCAGCCCAATCCCTGTGGAAGCAGGAGGCGCATGCATCGCCCTTCAGCGCGCCGCATGGATTTGGGCGGCAGTCAATTGGTGCGGAGGTGTGTTCTCGCTCTTCATTGTTTTGTGACTGGTGATGGAGGCTGACACGTCACTTGTAGACTAGGCAGAACAGGGACGAAGACAAGAGCGAAGAGGAAGAGGACGTGGTGCCCATGGACGTGGACTCCCCGCACATGCAGGAGCAAGAGGACACGCTGCTGTACAGGACCTCGTGCGCGTGGCACGGTGTGAGGGTGCTACGCACCCTACATGTGTCACGACGGACTTACCGGCACCACGCGACTTTGGGACGAAGGAATATCCGGATTGGGCTTCCTGCTTGCCGGAAATGGACATCGTCCAACCAGGCCGTTCGAGCTTTCGACTATCCTTAGGGCACCGCGCGACTGTTCACGAGGGCCGAACGACCGCCCTCTCTGGCCATACACCCTGACTAAAGTACCATGACACCACGGGAAACTTGCTCCGATGGGATCACCACCTTCACCGAATGTCCACAAGGGACGTTCTTCGCGGACTCCCTTTCCAGCCCACATACTGACCTGGAGAGCATCAAATCCATGTCCAGGATGGCTCCCCCAGTCGCCCACGCCTCCCACGCCTCCAGGAATCCCCATGAACTCGCTGAAGGGCAGTTCGTCCCAGAAGGCCGTTCCCCAATTCTCCTTCCGTTACCCACCTGAAACTGTTGGACCCCGTTTCAGCCCCTCCTCGTCACATAACGCATGACCCAAAGGAGGTAGGGGAAAAGGTATAAAAGGGAGACGGAAACGGACCCAGTAGTCAGTCGTTCACACCTGGACATCGGTTCCCCCGCACTGTTCTACAGTGTACCTTAGTCCACACCCAAATACAACCACTCACTTGCTTCACAGCACTTTACTTCTAACCCCCCTTGCAGCTTAAGTCCTTAAGCTCGTGCTTATACCCTTCTCAAAGCGAACCTATCCTCCTTCGCGAGCTCGCGCTCTGTTGAAAGTTGATAGCTAGCCTTGGACCCATTGGCAAACCGTCGTCCCAGCCAAACATTTTATGCCTCAACACATTATCGTCCCTGCCAAACAAACCCCAAGGAACGGCGTCGAAGCCTTCCGCAGGAGATCGCACTTGCGTAATCCACACAACCTCCCGCTCAATCATTAGGGGGAAAAGCGAGAGAGGGAGCAAAGCGGAGACTTCGTACTGAAGAGCACCAGTACTCTGACCAGATAAAGGAAGGTTACAGGCCCTCGACTGGTTTATTCACACACACACACACTCTCTACGACAATCGTCCCGTCGGGACGACCACCCTCATTTATCTCACCAACCCAAAGGGCAATCCAATAAACCTTGCAATCCCCTAAAAATCATACTCAGAATCCCCTAGAGGACAAACAAGCTGTTGCCAGTGTAAACCAATTCACACACCAGCACCACAGTCCCAATCACAGCGGGAGGGTGGGAGCAGCTAGCAGCAGCAGCACCAGCACACCTCGACAGCCTGCTGCCTGCTGCCTCCGCAAGTGCGCCGCGTGCGCGTCGAGGAGTCGCTGTAGAGTCGGAAGATCGCGCCCACGCCCGCCCGTGCCTGCCCCGTCTGCGACGCCTGCACGCGTCTCGGACACGGAGTGCCGCACCCCCTCCCTGCTGCGGCATTCATGACCCCGCAAGTGCCCTGCATGCCCCCTGCGGGTGGGGCGCCACGCTACTCCCTCTGTGGCGCATGCGCATTGAGGACTCGCCTGCACCCATCCCACCTGCGACACCTGCACAAGGTGTCTCGGACGCAGAACGCCGCGCCCCCTCCCCGCCACGGCGTTCACGACTCTGCAAGCGCCACGCTACTCCCTCCGTGGCATGTGCGCATGGAAGGTCATGCCTGCTCCTGCCCCGCCTGCACGTGTCTTGGACACAGAGCGCTGCGTGATTTCGGAGCGGCGGTGGAGCGCTGGATGCGTTCTTTAGGGGGATGTTGCCTGTTAAGCTGGGGCGCACACCAGGGCTCGGGCGGGTGCGCAGACAGTGACGCACATCCTGCTGGCGAATCTGCGCTACACGGCGGAGGGGCTGAAGAAGCGGCAGGACAGCATGCTTGCGCGCAAAGTGGGGAGCGTCTGGATGGGGATGAGGGGCGGATGGAGTTTTATGCTGGGGGCGAGAACGACGAGGTGCAAGAGAAGGGGAGGGAGAGGGAGAGGGTGGGCGAGGATGCTGCACAGCGGGCACGCGAGCGCGAGGTGAGCCTACCTTCCTGCGTCCTCTCCTCCCTGTTAGTGCGCTTGCTAATTCACCCCCAGGTGCATGTGCCCGTCGAGGCAGAGTCAGCCAGTGGTGGTGCTGGTGGGTCGTTCCCTACTCGTTTGTACCCTATAGCTGATGTACAAGTATAAGCGGGGGCCCAAAAAAGCTGCATGCGTAGAGCGCCAGGCCCGAGCTCGAGAAGGAGAGCACAGGCACCGGGAGGCGTTACTGCGGAGCCAGACGAGATGGACGTCGACATGCCCGCCAAGCCCGCCCGCCGACTCCTACGCCCACCGCTGAGGAGAACGGGCCCGAGCACGAGGTGAGCATCGACCCTGCCCCCGCGTGCCGCAGCCGCAGACGCAAGCCCATCGCCGAGTCCGAGTTGGAGGCGGACGACGCCCCGCCGTCCCCGTTGCATCCACCAAGCCCCAGTGCGGGCACAAGGGCACTGCCGAGCCGGAGAGCGACGCCGAGCCCGCTGCTGCGCCTGTCCGCTGCGCGCGCAAATCGCCGTCTACTTCTATCGAAGCACTGCGGATGCATGCCCAAGTGTGGCGCCCACGAGCGCACCGCTGGAGCGCAAAATGCGGGCCCACAAGCGCGCGCCGGTCGAGGACGAGGTGGTGGACCCACTCGATACGATCGGGGATGCGGACACGGTTGTGCCTGCGCCGAAGGGGGCGTCAAGCCGGTGAAGGAGGAGGAGGTGGAGCCTGTGCTCGAGGTACCTGCTGGGCAGGCGAAGATGGCTGCTGCTGCTCCCGTCTTACCGGTGCCAGCAGCCCCCAAGGCGCGCGCGATGCGGAAGGGCGCGGTGCCTGCGTCGGCACAGGCTGTGTTGGAGGTGGGGGAGACGGATAATACGCCAGGTGAGGAGTGCGAGGAGGTGAAGGTGCGCGTGTCGCGGAGCTGGAAGGTCAAGGAGGTCGTGGAGCCCGAGGTGGGTGTGACGTTGCCGCGGACACGGACTTGAGGGTCCTGCACGAAATAAATGTGGAAAGCGCGAGTGGACGGCAGAAACGAACTCGAGAAGAATGTATTTTCTTTTCTTGTCTTTTTTGTATCACCTCGGTACTGGTTCTCTCTACCGAGCTGCCGTTCTGTCTGCGCTGGAGTCGGTGTTGGATGTACAGATGTAAAAAATAAACACCTTTCCGTCTAGCGATGAACTGCCCAGTGGATCCCTTTCATTACAGTCGCATCTAGTACTTAGTCTATGCGAACTTAAGAAATCGGCCAGCCTGAGGGTGCTACATACTTTGTCCTTGGAAGAAGACCCATATGAAACTCACTTGTCCAGGACTACCGCTCTTCAAACTTCTGTAGGATTGACTCGGCGGCAGATTACAATCTCAGCGCAGGCGAAAATACCACTTCAAAATACCTCTATGGCACATATACTGTCCAAAAATTATTAGCTGACATCTCTCAACCGTAAACATGGTTTTGGCTCACAACTTTGGGTGGATTCTTGAAATTGCTGACAACTTCGTACTGGGCTACAATTGTCACCCCTCAGACCAGGTAGTTCGGAAATACATTCAAACCTCGGTACATCTTGGAGGGTCTTTATATCGAGGCCAATTCCTTCAAATTGATCCTGCTGATGACAACATTGATGCCATGTCTTTTGCCGAGTCTCAAAATGGAAACCATCTTATTCCTAGTCTATATTGTCAGTAGGAGGTCCTCAATACCTCTACACTGATTAGCCTGACTCTTGTTCATCTGTAAATTCAAAGCATAAATAGGTTCAAGAGCAGCAAATAAGGCTCCAACCATTTTGTTTCCGTTTATGAAAGTCCACAAACCAAACGGAAACGGTGAAAAAAATGTTTAAAAACTGTTTAAACTGTTTATAAATGGTATGGTCGGGTAACATTTTTGCACCTCTGTGAATGGATTCATTGTAGTGCTTGGGGCCTCATGATGGCTTCCAGAGTCTCATATCTATCTCCATCATCAATGCTGGGGTTATTTAGGGCCTAAACATACAAGTTTAGTTTCGCCAAGATGCCCGGGGGCGGTCAGTTCTGGAAATATCTCATCAATCGAGTATCCACGGTGAGAGTTGAACGTCTTGATGTTAGCTCAAGCGTTCAACCGTCTTGTTGTGCACTATAATTACAGCAGATGTTGGAAAAAAATCGGTCATCAGGTGGTTTATCTCCACAACCATTTAAACTGTTTGTTTACTATCCGTTTATCATTTACGCAGGTCCATAAAATAAATGGAAATATAAACGGTTTTATCCGTTTAAAACGTTTAGAAATGGAAATGGTTGGAGCCTTAGCAGCAAAAACATGGAGCCACCTCCAACTATTTAGGAGCCGTTCAGAGCAGTCTTCCCTGGGACCTACTTGAAAATTCCAGGGGATCCTCATGGGAATCTCATCCTCATCAAGCAGTCATTCCATGCCGGAGTCCATCCAGGCCCCTGGCAATTGACCACGCTTAAATTGAGGACCAGTTCCTGCTGAAGGTGACGTACTCTGCCAACTAACAGTATGCGAAATCTAAGGCTCTCTTTCAGAATTCATCGTAGCGGCCTAGCAACTTGCCTGCAGCTTACTTTGGGCCAGCCTCAACAATTCCATCGAATGCCAACTTCAGCTCCTCGCTGAAATTAAGGCCCTGGAGTTGGGTTTTTCAGGATTCGGACATAGCGGATGAGCGGGCGCTTCAAGGCTACCTCAGGTACTGTAACACGTGTGGGCTGTGGAAGGCACAATTACCTGTAAGTCAGGCTTTTCTTAGAAGGATGACTCGGAGCAGTGCTTCAAAGTTCTTTAGATTATTCGGTTCCCGACGTTTGGATCCGGTGAATGGGAGGGCACATGGCAGCCCGCTCCAAAATCCGCCATCATGATTTCGTTCCAACCTTTGGTTGAATCCAACGCCTCGGACCGTTTACTGTATCATATATGAGTCACCCCGAGCTCCTCATTGAAATCGAGGCTACCGCCAGTGTGGGTTTCCAGTGATTCGGGCATGCAAGGGTGAGAGGTGGCGACTTCGCCTTTTTTTACAATTCAAGGGTGCTTGACGGTGACACGTGTAGAAGGCAAGAGAAAAGTTCGTGTCAGGCTTTTCTTAGAAAGATAAGCATCAGCTTCCCTTAGGGATGAAGCTGATTGCTCGCCGGTTTTTCATAGTAAGACACTTTATTCAAGCAGTCCGTCCATTTAACATCTAATGGCTGAAACGGTTCCAGGGAGTACTCACTCATTGAGTCTCACTCGCATGTCTGCATTGAAATGTGTGTGGACTTCTGATGGATCTCGTATGACAGCTGGAATGGAAGTAGGCCCTGATATCAATCCAAGTATTGCTGTCGCAACCGGAGATATTACAGTGCCGCGCGCGCATTCATTTTGGGAACCATTCCACACTCTACAATTGGAGGGGTGGAAAACCCCACTTGCCCTTGGGTGATATACCTGAGAAAAAATATTGAAAGTTCGGTTGGAGACACCAGGGTTCACAATTTAAATTGTCCAAAAGCAAAGAAATGATGATCGGCCGGAATCAGAATAGGATGATTCGGATCTAGGTCATATCCGACTGCCATCATGCATATCGTAATCCTTCGCTTGTTACACCCGGATACTGTCCTCAGTGCCTTCCCCCCCCCCACTCATCGATGTCGCTCACGATCTCCCAAATCAAGGCGAAATGTCCTCGCTTTCGGATTCTAGTACTCGGACAACGGAACGCTGGAAAGACCACAATTCTCAAAGAAATGTGTGGATCCAATGGCAGCGACTTGGAAATCGTTAATGTTGAAGGAGAGAAGGTGGCTAGTTCTACTACTAGTACTTCTTATACCTGTAGAAACCGACTATTATATTTAGGTGGATTTGTCCATCCTAGAGCCAAACCGCCAGGTGCGTGCCAAAGTAAACTTGGATTAGGCTTCTTTCTCACTCATTGGTAACCACAGCGTGGCATGAGTGATATCGAGAACGAGATAACCTTCAAGAGCAATGCTCTCTTTGTCTTCCACGACTCTCGGGGCATTGAAACTGGAGCTGAGCAGGAACAGAATTCACCGCTCAGCACGGAGTATTTGTGGAATTTTCTGGAGAAGCGCTCCAAGACAACGAAGATCCGGGACCAGGTGCATGCCGTATGGTATGTAGAATTAGACCCTAGGCATTAATACTTACCTACAATTAGGTTTTGTATTCCAATGGACAACCCAAGAGCCTCAAGTGCCGAATTTGAGCTCGCATTTTTCAATGCAAAACGTTCGCCAGGCAAGTGTTTATTTATAATGATTGAGTCTAGACTACCTGACTCTGCTTAGTCCCCATCATCGCAGTATTCACCAAGTTTGAGTCACTGATTGATGAAGCATACGATAACCTTCCCGAGGATGATGATTCAAGTGATGGAGACCGGGATGAGGAGGCCCTCAAAGTGGCTCAGTCCAAATTCAAGGCAACCGTACTAAAAGCAATTCAAAGCACCAAGTATCCCCCGAACCAGTTTGTCCAGCTTCAGAGTGCGCTATTACTTCAGTGTTTTCAACCCGAGGAGCTAATGACTATTCCAGACTTAAATGAGGCAGCAACCAAATGTGTAGCTCTGACCAAGAAAACATATGCGGCCATACAAGACGAAACACTTTCAGACCTTTTTGCACTGGCACAAAGAAATTCTGTCAGTGTTGGAAACCAGAAGGTGTTCAAAAGCATCCTGTAAGTGCACTTACTGGGATGCAGGAGAACATAAATGCTGATATGGACAAGCCGGGAAACGCAAGGTTGGAAGCCGCGGATGGGAATAGACAACATCCAAATAATTGAGAGTGTCTTCAAATATGTGAAGGAATACATACCTTTCTGGAGAGCGGTGAGTTGGGATTTATTTCAGTTGAATCTGCTGATGTTTTATCACATGCAGAATGTGAGTGTGGCTTGGTGTTTGTTGTGCCATTTTAACAACAGTGGGCTCCATCATACATAGTTGGTGAGTGGACTTTCTGTCGCCTCCACTGTCCTGCTTGCTGACATCCCCACCTTTTGACCATGTGCAGGATGTCAGTGCCCCTTCTGTCGCCTCCTCCATCCTGCTTGCTGACATGTCCACCTTTCCACTGCATAGTATGTGAGTGCACCTTCTGTCACCTCCACCCTCCTGCTTGCTGACATGTCTGCCTCCCCACTACACACAGTATGTGAGTATACCTTCTGTTGCCTCCACTGTCCTGCTCACTGACATCCCCATCTTTCCACCACACACAGCATGTGAGTGCACCTTCTATCACCTCCACCATCCTGCTTGCTGACATATCAACCTTTCCACTGTGCACAGGATGTCAGTGCACCTTCTGTTGCCTCAGCCATCCTGCTTGCTGACATCCCCACCTTTCCACTGTGCACAGGATATCAATACACCCTTCTGTCACCTCTGCCATCCTGCTTGCTGACATGTTGACCTTTCCACTGCACACAGGATGTAAGTGCACTTTCTGTTACCTCCACCATCCTGCTTGCTGACATGTCCACCTTTCCACTGTATAGTATGTAAGTGTGCCTTTGGTCATGTCCACCCTCCTGCTCACTGGTAGGTCCATCTTTCCGACACACACAGTATGTGAGTGTACCTTCTGTTGCCTCTGCTGTCCCACTCATTGATGTCCTGTGTTCCCACCACATGCAGGGTGTGAGTGTGCCTTCTGTCGCCTCTGCTGTCCCGCTTGCTGACCTCCTGCCTTCCCACTCCACACAGCATGTCAGTGTGCTTTTTGTCACCACCCTCCCACTCGCTGACATGTCTGCCTTTCCACTGCATAGTATGCGAGTGCACCTTCTGTTGCCTCCACCATCCTGCTTGCTGATATCTCTGCCTTTCTGCCATGCACAGGATGTCAGTGCACCTTCTGTCGCTTCTGTTATCCTGCTTGCTGACATGTCTGCCTTTCCACTGCATAGTATGTGAGTGTGTCTTCTGTCACCTCTGCCCTCCCGCTCACTGACATCCCCATCTTTCCACTGCATGCAGGCATGCAGGGTGTGAGTGCACCTTCTGTTGCTTCTGCCATCCCACTTGCTGACATCCCTGCCTTTCCACTGCACGCAGTGGGTGAGTGCACCCTCTGTCACCTCCACCCTCCTGCTCGCTGACATCCCTGTCTTTCCACTGCACACAGGGTGTGAGTGGACCTTCTGTTGCCTCTGCTATCCTGCTCGCTGACATGTCTGCCTTTCCACTGCATAGTCTGTGAGTGCCCCTTCTGTTGCCTCTGCTGTCCCACTTACTGACATGTCCACCTTTCTGTCACACACAGGGTGTGAGTGCACCTTCTGCCGCCTTTGCTGTCCTACTTGCTGACATGTCCACCTTTCCACCACGCAGGGTGTGAGTGCACCTTCTGTCGCCTCCGCCATCCTGCTCACTGACATGTCTGCCTTTCCACTGCATAGTATGTAAGTGCACCTTCTGATATCTCTACCCTCCCACTCGCTGACACTCCCATCTTTCCACCACACACAGTGTGTAAGTGTACCTTCTGTTGCCTCCACTGTCCTGCTTGCTGACATCCCAACCTTCCCAGGATTGGGTGCACTTTCTGCTGCCTCTCCAGTGTTGTACTCACTGACATTCCTGCATTCCATCATGTGCAGGAGGTGGGTGCTTTCTGTGGCCTTCAACTGCTTCATAGAAGCATACTGTACAAGATTTCTTACCTGGTTTTGTGACTTGTCTCGTCCCTCATATTCTCTCTGTTCCTGGTTAATCCTGATCATCACCCTTAGTTCAGACAATCCAGTAGCATCATCACTGAGCTTCCACATTACTTATCTATTGCAATTGGTATTTATTCCCCATTATTGTATTATATCTGTTGCTTGAGCTGATTATGCCCAGTCGCCTGCATCATATTTTCATCCACCGCTGAAAAATCACAAGAGCCTCACACTCTGGTTGGCCATACCATCCAGCTACTCAAGACCAGGGAGGATTTTGCCACATCCATCAAAACAGCTGTTCAGGATGTGCACTCCGAATTCCCTGATGAAGTTGACCACCCCAGGCTTGTTGGTCAGCTTGCTGAGATTGTGATGAAGAATGTTGATAGTTTGCACGGACTCTAGATCTAGTACTTGCAACTGCATTTTTCCTATGTTGATTCAGATCCATGCATTGTAGAAATTTACGGTTGAAATGTGTGCCAATCCTGTCTTGATTCTATCAAATTAATTTCTTCGGGGGGTTCAAGTCATTTGACCAATAGTACACCTGCCCCAGTCAAATACACTTCCTTCTGCATGTCTTTCCTTCCTCATATAGTTCTCATAATTGTAATGGACTTTATTAGAATGGTACATTTAAAGTGACCGAGTGACTCAGGGCAAACTGTGTTTGATTTTTGCAATGTACTAGAGAGGAGTGAGCTTGAGGTAAAATCCAATGTCAAGCCTGAAATGGAGCATGGGGAGGATACCAACAAAAGCTTCCCCTCAATCAGTGCGGGTTGAAGTCAACTTGGCAGACTGGGACCCCAAATGTACAATCCGGAGGCCATCAGGCAGCTCGGCAATGGCCGCTCGGTGAGTTGACCACGAGTGAACGTGCCTGCAGAAAGTGGGATAAATTTGGACGTGAGTAGACTGACCGGTATGAGCTCGGTGACAGAACAAGACTTGAACCATGCAAGTCATTGAGGCAAATCAACCAGTGGAAATACCTTGAGCGCAAATGTCTACAGACAAGTTAGCACGCTAAAATATGTTCCCAGGGCAAGTCAACTTACCCCAGTATGAGTTCAATTAACATCGGTGAATGGGGCAAGTACCGTGTCACTTGCAGAGGAGGAGATGTTTTAGTGATCCCCGTTAAACTTCAAGTTCACTTCAAGGCTCCGATGAGTTAGGAGACTTTTTGAATTCTAAGGAACCGCCTACATACCTACTATTGACAGAATGCATTGACGACAGTTGAAAAAATAATGGTTGCTTGAACACAGTCAGAAAATATGATGAGAATCAATGAGCGTTCTTCAAATTCTCGGAAGAGAGTCAGAGTGCACATGTTATAAAAGACAAAAGTTGAACTTCACCTTCCAACAGGAAGTTCATTTTACTTGGATGATTGATTCTCTCGGGGATACGGCTGTAATTTGGTTTCAGTCTACCTGAGGAGCGGCTCCTAGGCGAAATACATGGAGAGCGCATGAACACATGAAACGTTTCCTGTATTCCGATGAATATTCAGATATAAATTCAAAAAACACTGGATGACTTTCCATAAGCATTAAAAAATCTACGGGGAATATTTTTGTTCATTTCGGCGAGATGCCGAGGCAGCTGTCAGGACCCCATCAGACTTGGATCTTGGTTTTCCAAGTGTTGACCCCTACATAAACCTTAATTTATTGTGAATCTGAACAGGGGGTAGGGACCTCCTGTCCAGATTATAATAGACAGCTTTTGCACGAAATAAACGAGTTAGGCGAGCCTCCGCCTATACTTCGCCTAATTGGGTTGCATGTACAGTTTCAGCAACTCACTCTGGTGCCCTCTGGTGCAATTTATTGCATCTCCTTAGTACCCCCCTCCTTCCGAGTTCAACAACCCCAATATTAATACGAACACTATGGTTTCACAGCATAATGGGCTTCAATGACTCCTAGGGAAATTATGGCAATGGCTGTGCCTGCAAGAAGCCGTTCAGTCTCCATTGGACCATCTCTTCCTCCTCCAGTTCCTCCAGTTGGTGGCAGAGAGCGAATCCATTGATATACATTGGTGGACGTGATGGGTGGAAGTGAGACCCATTGTTTACAAGCAACAACCAGCGGATTAATTATAAGACATGATTATTTTATGCTGTGGCTTGTGACCATGGGAACCAACAACGAATAGATTTTCAGAGTAAACCATGCATGCCAACATTGTTGGCACCCCCAAATATTCCGAAAAACATTTTTATCCTTATGGAAAGTCATCCACTGGTGAAAATCACCGTGGAGGCCAGCTTCCATATCCATAATCCGAGAGTTTTAGCAGGGCGCTCCTTTTTCTTTATCACAGTGGCCCTCAAATGGCATGCTTCAAGCGGTCTCACCGAACAACTGATCACAGGTGTTCAAATTGAAAATACCAACCTAAGTCTCGCGCAACAGTCTTTGAGGGTTGCACTTCAGCTTCATTGTTGAGAAAATACCGATTCGCATTCTCGCATTTCTGTAACTGGACAGGTCTGACTAGGGCTGGACCACTAAATATTGTACTGAAGTTTACTAGTGGGGCAATAACTCGAGAGAATAAGCCCAAAGTTTCTACACCCTGAAGTGAAATGATGTTTGTGCAGGTTGAACTACATGGCACGTGTGCTGTCGCGCCCAATAAAATAGCCAAATAAATGCAAAGAATGCATGTTGGTGTGGTTATCTTCGGTTGTCTTTTGATTTTCTTCTGCTTCTTCTTTTCCAGTCATAGGCACTTGTTTTCTGTTTATCTCTTGAAGTACCAACCCCGTGCGCTTGAAAATTCGGGTCATTCGGAGTGTGGTGTTATCTGTGAGCACAGTTGAGGTGAAGCGCCAAAGCGCCCTGTGAGTCAGTTTGGAGTGTAACTCCTGCCATGGTCGTGGTTGAGGAAAGATGTGTAGGTGAAAATGCAGCCATGGGGTGATTCCAAAATGGGTTTCTTGAGTTTCTGAATTAGGTGATTGGCTCGTCTGAAGTCATGCAGTGGCGCAAGGGCACATGTAATGCATGCACAGCCCTCACAGCAACTTGGATGCTCTGCTTATGCGGAATCAGAATACTATACCACGGCTCTCTCCAGCGATCCCATCATTCAGGATACCCAGCGTTGTTGTATTTGCAAGCATGTGTACCATCTTTCTCTTCTTCAGGAGAAGCTGAGAGCTGTGGCAGTTATGATAGTTCTGCAGCCTGACTTCTGATGGCAGAAGCTTACTCATTTGGCTTGCGAGCCCCATATTCTCGAAAGTCTCTTGTCAAACTGTTTGACCAAGCCCGTAAATTTCCCCGTGAACCAACCCTTCATCTGTGACATCACCCTTGCCTCACTGCAACACGATAACGGCACAAGATTCCTCACTCTCCTCAAAAAATATGTGCCAGACAGCGATGTTGGCCCAACTGACAGGAGCTACGTATGCTACTTGCATCCCGGATGGACAGAGGAAAAGCTGCAGGAACTTCGTGAGACTGGATATAGGGAATAGGGCTGCTGGCTGGAACTGTATTGACGGTTATATGGGTTTCATAATACGGAACCCATACTGTCCCATCACCCCTTCAATACCTCCATCTGACAGGATGGGTTTCACCATACCGTACATCATTACGGCCATCGAAAATATAGCTGAATATGGTGATAAGCCGTGTACCAAACACAGGTGTAATTTTGCGAATTGCAGCCTTACATCCACTTAACACGCATACTCCGTAATTATAGAAGCTATCATGAGCTCCGCGTGAGTAGGCTTAAAGCCACAGGGCTTAGGCCTCCCTAGGACACGGTTATATTGTGGTACCTCTATGTCGGAGATTTTTATTTTTACTGGTAAGGCGCTCTAAGGCCTTGTAAGGCCACAAGAGCTTCACTGCTCATAAGAGCCTTATAAGAGGAAAGAACCCTTGTAAGATGGTGGGACTCTTATAAGAGAAACGCTTACAAGGCATTATAAGGGAACGGGTTCTGATAATGAAAATTGTGAGGCGACACTTCATCCTATTGTATTGACTGACTGCCTACCACTGACTCGTTGCTAGTGGGTCACTTTTTGCTTACTTACTTACTTCAACTGATTTAGTTCAAGGCTTTCAAGACGTATACACACATTAATTACTTACTACTGGGCTGGTTCAAACTTGTGACCTCGCGCGCACAAAGGAAATTTACAGAATACAAAACTACTACTATACCATTGAGCTGTTTAAGATGTAGGTTTCTCTATTCCTTTTATGGTGCTCTTGAGCTCCCACCTGACCCAGCCCCCATTCCGCACGGCCTCGTCAAGGCCTCATGCTCCCTCTCAGTGCGACACATTGGACCGTTGACAGGGATAGCTTCGTTTGTATTTCTGAGTGAAATTGCAAAATATGTTGACATGATTTTCAATGTACGATGTTTTACTTCCTGATTGAGTGTTGGGAGTCGACCAATCAGACGTACCATAGTACCACCCAGCGCCAAATATTCTTCGTTGATAAAAAGGACTCCCAATGAATTCTGCTCAGATTTTTTGTCACTGTGGTCAAAATTGTGTAAATTCAATCATGAATGAACCAATCAACAAAATCAGCCAGATGATATACATCAATATTCACAGAATTGTTAAACTGACCGAGGTCTGAGCAGTTCAATGGCAATTGAAGAAAATGAAAGTCCCTGCAGGACTCTAAAGCCTTGACTAGGATAAGCCTGAGGAAATTAAAGGGATGAAACAAAGTATTTGGATTTGGTTGACACCACTCAGCGTGAACAAGGGCGGAAATTACCAAGGACTGATGAGGTACTTTGCCGGAGTAGTGTTAACCGTCATCATTGAAAGAGTAGATCTGGAGGTTTAAAGCTGGTGCATGCCATGCTGTATATTTGTGTGAAATGAAGGGCAGTGCACCTTCATAGCATGCAAACGAACCTCCCCAATGATGTGTTGAATAAATGTTCTAAATGTTCACACAGTCAGTAGAACACTGCACACTTGCTGCTAGAATATTACTAACCTTGGTACACAGCGGATTGTCTTAGGGAGGGTCTATGGATGACAGGCACATAAAGGAAGCTGAGCTCAGGCCTCATTGTATGAAGTCCACACATTGGGTCAGATATTTGGTAGCAAATCTTTCGTCCGACCAAAAAGACCGTTGGTGAATGAGAAATGCTGTCGGGTGACAGGACTCACAGTCCATCCGAAATCCAGTTTGTATTTGAGATTCCTCAAAAAAGAACGCTTCCAGAAGTCTAACCCAATTCATGATCAGTCCGCACATCTAGTCCTCTTACTCGGGTTAAATCAACGCCTCGCCGAACGGAATGTCGCACAGGAGATCAAGAGGTGTCAGATCTCTGGATCTGACCCACTATCAACAACACGTGCCGCCTAGGGGGGCCAAATATTTGTGTTTGTTTCGAACAAATAGCACACCGTCGAAACGTTGTTAGCACATCTGTGTGGCCACTAAAAAAATTGTGGATGCATGGGTGAGACCCTGAGAGAGCTTCCTTTAAGCTGAAAGCACTTCCGGTCCCTGTAATCAAGGCCACGGAGTGAAGGCATTCCCTACCAAATTGAGACGTAAATCCGGTGTCTCGTTCAGTTGAGCCAGTTACTCTCGGGCAAAATTGGAGCTACTCTATGCACAGTATGCATGGTGTTTAAACACCACACAGATACTCAAATGCATATATTTTACCCTCCCTGCACTTGCCGGGGCTCGCATCACCTCAAATCACGTGTTGTTGATAGTGGGTCAGATCCAGAGATCTGACACCTCTTGCAGGAGATCTCGTGCGCTGCCTCCACAGACAAAAATAGCTCAAAAGATTGAGCTCAAACCCAGAAAAACTGCGCCAGCAATGGAAAAGGAAAGCGGCGACCCACAGACACAGTTGTACTTGAAGCAGAGGAGGAGGTCTACGAAAATTTAAGCCCAACACTTAACGGCAGCATATAAATGAGAGGTACAGTTGGGACAGGAGGAAATGTGGTATAGATGGGGGAAAATGTGAGAGATGGATCGTGTTGGCATGGGAGATATGGCAGAGAGCAGGAGGTATCTAATAGAAGGAAGGGCTAGGCCTTTAACTAGGGTGATGGGGTCGCACAAAAATACGGCAGCGTGCAAGAGGAGGGCACGGTGAATAGGTTCATGGGGTGCACGACACACATCCCGATCAAAGCACAGTGCTCCGCCTTCTGGCCCGTCGTATTGATCTGGCGCAGGTTGTGCGCGATGATGGGGCCTTCGATCCGGTAGAGACGGCGGGGTCCGTGGCCTGCGGTATTTCGTGTGGTTAGTGGCACAGAACAGACAGAATGAGAAAAAGCGCACGCTGAGGCCGACGCAGAGGCTTGTGAAGGCGTATGTGAGGGCGTCGTCACCAAGCACTGCAATTCCCTGGAAGGTGTTGAGAAGGTCGAAGGACAAGCATCCACATTTTGGACGGCAGAAAGGAGCACATCTGTTGATACCCCGGTTCCAGCGGTGAATGCCAGGAAGAGCTGAATTGCAAGCAAGAACAACAACATCCTCGAGATGTACTGCCCCAATCCAAACCTTGGACGCAAAAGAGGGGGAGCCGAAACCCACCGCCGGTTGAAATTGCACAGGTGAAGGCAGAGTGCAGCAGACGAAGAGCGTGAGACTCAGGCGCACACTATCTCCCCGGATGTAGCGTACGAGCACGACGTGGACGCGTACAACGCGACTCAGCTGCACATGCGAACCCCACGGGCAATATGCCGGCGTCTCTGCATGTGCGGCATGGGGACGTGTCATGCCCAGGTCAGGCCGGTCCACAACGTGAGTGGGAGAATGCAGCTGAATGGCACGCTTGTTGCCGTTGCTCTCCAAAGACGGTTAGTATTTGCAAGATGCAGATGGGTCAAAAGACGCACCATGCGGCGTCATCAATGCCCTGTCCTTCCACGACGTAGTGCACAAGCCGTGAGTCTTTCTGTCCAAGCTCTAAGCACAAGTTCAGGAGCGCAGGTTCGCCAGCAACTGACACGGTGAGCGCGAGTCGGCTCCTTCAGCACCGCTTCGCGTCGCTCTGCACCGGCACAATCACGGTCGGGGAGGGCCGTACGAAAGGCCCTAACCAGCGCATTGGTGGACGCTGGAAACGAATTTGGGTGGCAGATGAGGTACATAAGGGTGGAGAGACACACCTGGATCAGTGCATGCCTGTGGGGTGAACCCTGCCCGTCATCAGCACCCTACATCTCACCAAGACTTGCCAGGCAACTGAGTCCGCATCCCCAGCGCGATGGTTATGCGCTATTATTGTTCCGGAGGGCGTGCAGTTCATTTGATGTGTTGGTAATACGAGAATCTGCAGCCTGAGGAAGCAGCGCGGCGTGCAGACAGCATATATGGATGTAGACGCACCCCGTCCAAGAATTTCCCTTCCTTTTGAAGGCATAGGAGCCTATGGAGGACTGCATGTGGCGGGTTGAGCCGTTTGGACATCACTGTGGCTGCTCAGGCTGTCTTGAATGCCCACAGCAAGTCGGTGAATGCGATGCAAATCAGATCAATTATGGGCCCAATCGGCGTCGACAAGGCCAGGGGAACAAATAATAGGTTGATGGGTGTCGGATAAGTAGTCTCGAAAAGAGTTAGATTGGCAAGGGCTTGCAAGAGGAGTCGCGGATCCACAAGAGCTTGCAAGAGGATTTGTTGTCTTGTGTTTGTCTTACAAGCGGCTTATAACGTGACCCTCTTGTAAGAGCATTTACAAATCTCCGACATACTATGGGACTACAGATATAGCCTGACCAAGGCTAGACTGACTAAAAACACTCTAATCTCTAATCGAGATTAGGTGTCTGCCAGGCTATTAAACAAGGAGATGGGAAGGAAATATATGTCCACTTGCAGGCGACCTCAACCCACCAAACCAGGCTAGACTCGAGGATTGTTTACCCATATTTGAAGATCTGGATCAACGTGTTGGATCACATGATAGGCTAGTGGGTCTGCCCAAAAAAAGCAGAGCCGTCGGCAATGAGCGGTGGCAGTGTAAAATCATGATGGCTGTTGAACTGGAGAAAGAATATGGAATATCTCCACAACCACGGAAGCTATGGACACGATCCTGGTGTCGACAGGGAGCTATGATACAGACGATGAATACTGATGCCCGGGATGGGCAATTGACGAAGAACTGCGAAGCGCACGAGTCTCTGACTCGGATATTCAAATGACCTCAAACACGGAGTCGTATGTCTTGAGTCTGACTCAAGACTGACTCAGCGGTTGTGGGACAGCCAATCAGGATAGAGGGAATGGCTAATATCAGCCTGACGGGATGGAAAGCTATCCGAGAGTAGAGTAATAACCATGATGTAAAGAGTTTCCAGAGTAGTATAAAGGGAGGCCAGAGAGCTGGGATCAGGAGCGAATTGTGCTGGAGCTCTGCGGACACGAGTTTCAGTGCAGTTATAGTTGCTCAGAGTCCCAGAGTTACATTTGTACTCTTGCATTCTATATAAATACCATTGGATTGGATTGGATCTAAAGTTGTGATTAAGACACTGTGAACGGCTTGATTGAGACACTGAACTTGTCACAGTCAAGACTTTGCATCCAACTCTACAAGAGAGCGGATTGGGTAGTGCGAGGGAGCGTCTCGAAAAGATGATCAAATAAAAGGCTAAAGAATATATGACGAATAACTACTCTACTTATACTGTTCCGAAGAGCGTGAGAGACATGTATGTAAATATATAACACAATGAGGTATCCGACCGAATCGTGATCAGAGACATCAAACGTCAAGAAGAAATGTCAAAGGAAATTAAAAGGAAACCTATTGTAACCCGTAACCAGGTGTTCTTACAAAGAACCATTAAATACACGTGAAGACGTGCATTGCTGCTATCTTTAGCCAGTGTTCTCGTAATCTTTGTATGTCATGCCCTCTTCAAGAGGCACTTGAATAATTTTATTGTTAGGTGCTGGGGTCATGCCTGTGATCTCGTGATTGATCACGTGTGGTGTTGTCACGAGATTTGGCTTAAATCGTGACAGAACTGGACACTGTAATCGAATTGGGACTGTAAAGAACCTAGAAACTGTGTTTAAAACTCATGCTTGACTTGCACTTGAACTGTGGAGTGATCCGAGACCCAACCTGCCTAATCTCGATTAGGTTAACTTCGTCTTAATTGACATAAATCCGCCTGTTCTCTGAACCATTACCTAAAACACTGTTCGTACAACCGCTATCGAGTAATTCGATTGACCTGAGCATACCCAGTGCCTCACAAAAGCCTTGAAATCACTCAATGAACTATCCCACTCATCTTAGAGTCTGAGTTGTCCAGTGACCTAATACTTGGTCTACTTCCCTGAACAAACACATACCTTGTCCACTCATAAAGAGGAGGAGCAGTTGTTGGATTTGTGATATATTGGTTGTTTTGTGTTAGATTTATTCTTGCACTTTATGCCGGTCTAGCATTTAGATCTTCCACCCACACCTTGAGTCGGGCAAAGCGTTTCATTGTTGACGGTGGTAGAGTGGGCACGAGAGGAGGAAATGCGAGACAGTCTCAGGGACGAGGCAGAGGGTGCAGTCAGGGGACGGTCCGAGGTGGAAGCAGTGGAGGAATGCATTGAGGCCGATGTGGGCAGTGTGCAGCTGCATGAGGATGCTGCATTGCAGGTGGCTGAGGTCGTTGTACATGCGGGAGATGGCGTTGGACAGTTTGGCAGCATCGAAGAGGGAGAGGCGGTGATGGCACGATGAGGTGAACCATTCCACAAGCCAGTGTGCACAGAACGTGTGCATGCTGGCTGCAGTGGCAGCCACTCTGCTCAGGGGGAGGACACCTTCTAGCTCGTGGATGCGCTGCATGAGGGGGGTGGAGGCGCCTTGGGCCGCCTCCTTTGTGCGCACGTCGACGGCCTCATTCCCTTCAATTCTGATGTGTGCCAGGACCCAATGAATGCAGATGCGAAGCATGCTGCGGGCATGATGGAGGCGTCGGAGGAGGGTGTGGAAAGTGGCGAGGAGGTACTGTCCCAGTTGCGATTTGGGGGAGGCAATAGCGGTGATGGCAGGTTGACAGTCCATAAATATGACCACGCTGGTGAGCCTCGGCGTCGCCTTAATGGTATCGAGGGCCAGAATGGCACCCGTGACCTCCACCTCGAATATGGTGTGCTTGTCCATCGTGCCCATGTGCAGCGTTGTGAATACGCCTGCCATGGCGATGGGTGCAGCCAGGACGGCCTGCGGCTCAGTGTTCTGCGCTCCCTGTAAACCTGACCTCCCTCCTGCCTCTGCTGTGGCTCCATTGCCTGCTCCCTCGTGCCCATCCGTGCCCGCTGCAACACTGCTGACTTCGTCCCTGTGCATGCCTGTAACCGCCGTGACGCCGTCGACTGTGTCCCTGCCCACGCCCATAACTGCTCCTGCCATGCGAACACCTGCTGCGCCCAGGACACGCGCATGGTGTGCAGTCCCCTCTCCAGCTGTGCCAACACCTCCTGTGCCTGACAGACTCGCTCTGTGTGCGACTGCCGCTGCTCCCACTCCCCCTTTGAAGCCCAACCTGTCCGTGAAGATGCACATACCTCCCTTTGCCACAATATTCTCCACATCCCCCTTCGCTTTGTCCTTCGTCTGAGTGACATTTGTCGTGAGCAGGCCTTGCAGCAGCAGCTCAAATGCGCATAGCGGGTTGATCACCTCAAATTCCCTCTTGAAGATCAGGAAGGCTTGGAGGAGGTGGTGGATTTGGGACTGGTGGAATCGAGGGACGCGGCAGCAGCGTTGGACGATGGGGTGGAGAGGGTGGGAGGGGGGGAGCGAGACGAGTTGCGCCATGGCATTGTATGCGGTGTGATTGAGTCGGATGTGGGCCAGGAGGATGTTGGCGTGGAAGTCGAGGGTGTCCATTGCTGTGGTACGAAGTGTGCTGGTGATGAGTTTGCATGCCTGCCGCTGGACCTTCCCTAGTGCCTTTGCGACCCATACCGTTCCTGTGCATCCCGTATCCTCATTTGACAACATGGGGTGGTACCAGACCGGGAGGGCATATTCCATATGTGGGATGACCACTGTCTGGAATAGCTGGTGCATGTACGCGTGGGAGAGGAGATGCGTGAGAGAGCGAGAACTGCTTTGGTGCCGCGGCTCTGGGCCAGCTTGACATGTTCCCAGAAGTTGAGTTTGTAGTCGAGGACGACACCGAGGAGCTTGGCACTCTCGGACACTTTGATGGTCGTGCTGTCAAAGGTCAGAGAGAGGGGGCGGTAGTGTTCTGCATGGCGGTGTGGAGAAATGAAGTGGACCAGTTGGAATTTGCCGAGGCCATATGTGAGACCCTTGTGCTTGGCACACGGGGAGGCTTCATCTGCCATGTGCTGCTCCAGTTGTCCGACATTCTCTTCGAGGGAGTACACTGCCATGAAGCGGCTGTTGTCGTCGATGTAGCCAGTCGTGTTGCCATCAGGGTTCCAAAGCAACTCATCTGCATAGAGCAGGTATAACAGCACACTGAGGGGGAGCCTTGGGGGAGCCCATTGGGGACCAGACAGGGAGGGGAGGTGTGATCGTCGAAGGTGAGTGTCATGCAGCGGCTGTGCTGGAAGGAGCCGATAAACCCGACTATCTGATCCGGGACTTGGCTCTCACGGACGATGCGGATCAGGTGCACATGGCTGATGGATGGGAATGCCTGAGAAATATCCACCAGCAATATGCTCATGACTTTCCTGATGCGCCACGTGTCCTTGATTTTCTGCATGAGCTGCAGAAGCGCATCCACCATGCTGCACCCGGGTCTGCCGCCAAACTGATTCTTCAACAGAAACCCTTCGTCCTCCGTGAACACTGAGAGCCAGTCGGTGATCACTGACTCCACGACCTTCCCCAGGCACTCCTCTTCTGTGATGGGTCTGCATGCGCCCAGGACAGTGTAGTCACTCTTGCCCGGTTTGCGGAGGGTGGCAGTTATGGACACCTTCCACGAGTCAGGGAATCGTGTCAACAATTTCTTGATGGTTTCTCATCCGATCCTCTTGCAAGTAGACTCAAAATTCAACAATTTATCAGCCGCTTGCTATGAGTCCACCAGCGTATTTTCCGACTCACAGTGCCATGTGGTATTGTATGTTCCGGCACAACTTGAACCTCATACTGTATTCTTGCTGCATGGACCCACCGAGGAGCCTCTTGGTTGGGACTCTGTGGCTTTCATCATTTTATTAAAATGTTTTGTTCACATCTGGCATGGGACTTAAAACTGATTGAAATTGAATACTGTAAGGCTTTTGAATAATGAGGTATTTTGACGATCCGGGCATGACACATCCTAGGTAATGCATGTAAGTATGATATATCCAGAAACTAAGTCAATCGGATCAGTATATTTAATGCTAGAGCTGTTAGGAGAAGATGCCTCAAAATTTGCCGAAAAAGGCAATTCCCACGCTTCTAACATATTTTCGAACGTCACTCCCTCTGGAATCGCAAGGCAAATCTATTGATCATAGTTTCAAGGGAATCGGGGAAGAACTGAGCTCAGTAGAGCTGAAATATCCGAAACATCAAAAAAAAAAAAAAAAAAAAAAAAAAAAATGGGCCGCACCCTAAGTTCCGCAACTGGCTGTAAGCACTGCCACTATGCTCCCTTCAACACAGCCACTATATTCATTAGCACAGCCCCTAATTTCTTGACATGAATAAACGGGGACATGATGTGAAGAGGTGTGCAAAAACCTCATCTTTGATTGATTATAAATGATTACATAAGTACTTATAATTAGAATTCAGATTTTTTTCCTTGGTCACTGCAGTCGGGGGACCTTTCGAGACATGCACCTATATCTCAGCCATTTGAAGTTCGAGTATTCATTCGTTGTCCTTGGTACTGGATTCAGCTCACACAATGTACCGGGAGCGTGCCACCAGTGGTTGAATGTTGTAGTCTTGGTTGAAATTCGTGGAATACTTAACCTGAATTCGGGAACTCTTGAAGCGGACCGGTATTTAAAACGGGTAACTGATTACAGTGCACTTTACCCGTTTCAAATAAGCTCAGATGCCCTACAGCGGTGGGGCGACGGATTCGGGTCGTGACCTGGGTTACAACAATGATGCGATGCCATTGATGCGGCGCAGTGCCGAAGTGTTTCGCGCAGTTACACCCAAGTCGCACTGTCGCAACCAGTCCCACTAACCAAGGTGAGTCACACTATCCATTGCTCTGATAGTAGGATTGGGGAATCCCACTCCCACTCTTCTAGTATATACTCGACTGTTAATACCTCTCATACCTTTACAGGAAGCTCGCTTTGGATCGTCGTAAAGCCGGGTTCCAAAGGTAAGGAGGCTTTTGTAGGCCTCTGCACCCACTCTTCATTTCCATTCGCCAATCAGCCTTGCTGATTGTACGCGACCCATGACCATCTTGGCATGCCATTCCGGAGCTTCGCTCCGTCCTTGCCTCCCCTTCGTCGCATTGTATACTTTCGGCGCTTCTTTTACGGAGCGGATGCCGGATTCATATACGGGTCAAACGTAACGAAACTTTCCCCTGTGCCACGCTCATCCTGAGCTACACAGGTATAATCGCTTCGCGATTCTTTTGTCTATTTTTGACATCCTTGTGCAGGGAACGTACAGATTTTGGTCTTCGCGCGATCCGTTATTTTTACCTCTCCCAAAATCTCGTTCCTTGTAAGGGCGCATTCCTCTGTTGGGTCTAGCAGACCTCCTTATATTTTCTCTAGCGTTGTTCAGTGAATTCTTGGCTCCGCCGATCATTCACAACATGCTCAATATTCTAGGTAAGCGGCTTCGCCGCTGGCAATTTATAGTGCCAGACTCTGATTACTTCTCAGGCAGTCATCGGCTGCCTGCTCTTTTCTTCGCCCACCCTCCTCACCCTTTTTAATCTTGTTTTTATCGGTTCTCTTCGTAGTTTATTCATAGTTTACTCATTGTACGTAGCCCACACTCGACAACTTCCCTTGGAGCTTTGGCTCCGGTTGGCGTAACCCCCGCTCGCTAAGAGTATAAGCGGCAGAGGCCTGTGATCGACGCACTAGATGCGCTCGGATGTCTTGATAACCGCCAACGAATTCTGACGCACAGCTTCTCGAATGGTAATTATATTCAATTCCGCGCCGATAATTTAATGCCGCGCATGCCAGGTGGATCGTTCCATCTATTAGCGTTGGCTGGAATACTCTCAACAAAGACGAACAATACGCAGTCCTCGACCTCCGAGCGCCCTAATTATCGATTCGTCTCCCGGCAGGGACAGCCTCCAAAAAATGCAGAACGCCTTGACCAGTCCCATCAAAAACAACATGCTCAGGCTCCTCGCGAATGGCTGCGTAATGCTGGGCTATTGCGTCTTGTGGATCGCACTCGGTGAGATACTGCGCCAGCCGAGTCCGGTTCAGGTCATGATGGATGCGATCCGACGTCCCCGAGTCCTACCCTGGATCGACGAACGCTCTCCAAGGTCTATATCTACTCAAAGGCCGACGACATGGTCCCCTGGACCGATATAGAGGAGCATGCGGCGCGCGCTGCGAGCGATGGGCTTGACGTCCGGAGGTTGCGTTTCGACAACAGCGCGCATGTTGCCCATGCTCGCGTTCATCCCGAGGAGTACTGGGCGGCCGTTAAAAAAGTGTGGGCTGATGCATGTCGTGCCAGTATGCAGAATTGAACTTGCGTGAGGGCATCCCTTCTCGGATTATCCATAAGCCATCTTAGCATTTCGCCGAGGAATTACCGACCCGCCTTCCTTTTATTACAAATCACAACCAACAGCTGACTCTCGTGCAATAATTATAAGGTAGTCTTAGGTACGTGTCTGAACGTATTAGGTCAAAAAACGGCCACATGAAGTGCGTACAGGAACAGTTGTCGAGCGCTGAGGCTTGGCCGAGCCTCGATTCCCATCAGGCCGCCGCTCAGCTGACTTACTTCGGCCCGATCTCTGTTTCATAAAGAGTCCTCGTTGCAATCTCAAGGCTGTTGTTCTCTTACCTTCACAATGGCCGCACCACTGCCTCCTAGATTCACTGAAATCAAGCGCGCTATTGCGGCGACGAACCCTAATTTTGAGCAGGATCTTACCAAGGCCTGGAAGGAGGTTCTCGCTGAGTTGGACACCGTCACGAAGACCATCGCGAAAGAGGGCTCTGCTGTTCGCATTACGGGAGTTCCTCGCTGTCCAGCGTGCTGATTAAATTCGCAGTACATTCCCCAAGTGTCTTTCGCCGACTTGGACAAGTTGAGCGAGGCGCAGATCGCGGACATCAAACGCAAGGGAACGGTCGTTATCAAAGATGTCGTAGACGATGACCAGGCACGAGCGTGGAAGACCAGTCTCGAGGAGTTCATCAAGGCCAACCCCCAAGCTGAAGGTTGGACCTAATCCACTTCCAAGCCTTGTCGCCTAATTCCCTTGCAAGGATTCCCGGAGGAGGATAAGCAGTTCTTCCATCTCTAGTATGTGATCTGGTTTGCTTATGTACATGATTTCTGACGCTTTCCAAGTTGGACGAAGGCGCAGGTCCAGGCGCGCGCGCATCCCAATATGCTAGCGGTCTCAACCTGGCTCAATAGTTTGTACCATGTCACGTCCGAGGAGACACCAGAAGGCGTTGATCTGGCGACGCCGCTCAGCTACGCGGACCGCTTTCGTATCCGCCACCCTGGCGTACCGTGGGGGAGCTTTCCACCGCATATTGACGGCATGTCGCGCACTTGTTCGTTTTTCATTCGAACTGACTTGCGCTTGCTTGCCCGCAGGAGGCTCTATCGAGCGGTGGGAGGATGAGAATTTCCGCGCGTGTTTCGCGGACATTCTCTCGGGAGCGTGGATGAAGCACGATCCCTACGCGCTCGAACCGCGCCTCGAGGCGCAGACATCCTTGTATCGCAGACCTGGCCAGGTGTGTCGGGCCCTTAACTGCAAGTCCCAGTTCCTGACGATATCACAGTCGAGCGTATTCAGGACGTTCCAAGGATGGCTCGCTCTTAGGTTCGTGCGTTCTGCCCAACGTTGGTTCATCAGCTGGATCATTTTCAACATCCAGCAAAACCGGTCCTCAACAAGGGACTCTCAAGGTATTCCCGGACGTACTTCTTTCGAACGCCTACATCATCCTCCGCCCGTTCTTCCGTCCCCTTGCATCTGCCGATTCGAAAGAAATCCTCGATGCGAAGAATTGGCAATTCGGTACCTCATATCTAGGCTCAATCTTTCCAGCCCTAACACCCCGCAGATATTTCGACACCTGAGTTCCCAGGGATTTTCGAGCGCGACAGCGGCTATGGGGGCCCACGCCCGACGAATGAGCTCCACCCCGTAAGTCGCGCATATCCTCCAGAATCCATCCATAACACAGGAACAGCATTTGCTCCTGGACGCGACCATGACGTCTGTGCCTACCGTCAATCCCGGTGATACCGTTTTCTGGCACTGCGACGTCGTACACTCCGTTGAACAGGAGCACACCGGCGCCGAGGACTCCGCTGGTGCATCTTGTTGTTTCTATACTGATTGAATATTGATCTGATCCTCGTACCCAAGTGATGTACATCCCCGCGGTGCCGCTGACCCCCGCGAACGCGAACTACCTTGCGCGCCAGAAGGACGAATTTTTGAAGGGGCTCCCACCGCCGGACTTTCCGGTCGCGACGACTGGAGTTGGCTTCGTGGGGTTGGGCAAGGACGCGGATTTGGAGGAGCCATTGGGCCGGAATGCGATGGGGTTGCCTATTTCTGTGGCGTGATGGGCCTTGATACCGAATTTCGAGTTTTCAACCCAGATCAACCGAAGATCAACTTCCAATTTTTCTTGTACTATCCATGTATTGTCCTTTCCCCGAGAACCAAGAATCTTACATCATCCCTTCGGACATAACACAAGATCGCGCCGCCCGCGACCTGTTCCTTGTCATTGGTCCAATCCGTCGTGTTTACGCATTGCATACAGTAAGTCCGAAGTTTTTCCTTCTTCCAGCTAGCGTTGCTCCTTTACAATACCCGCTGTTCTGACGAACTGCCTCCTTGTCTCTGCACGAGAACGCGGCTTTTAAGGCCATTGCTGCGCATGGGTACGAGTCCCCACGGTGTGCCCCTCCTTCAGTCTCCCTTTTTTTTCAGTGGATGTCAGTGTTTTCCTGTGCCATAGATCCTCGACCGGACAGTCACCAATTGAGAAAATAAGAATCACATTTTCCACACTTCGCGCTCCCATGCGAAGACGACGCGGCAGAGTTCGCAGAGAACAGCAGCCTAGCCACGGTGCTATTAGTGCGCGACGGTCGCAATTCGTGAGTTTCTCCGATGTTTCACCTGCAGCCTGCAGGATGAATTGGCAGATGTTAAATAGACATTGAGGCGGGCGAAGTTGGCGTTCCATTGTTGTTCCATCAATGAGATGGAGGCCCAAATGATGTGAATGAGCACCGCTCGCCGGCGATGTTTTCATTCCTATTCTCAGCGCCACGACAAGGCTCCCAAATTGGGATGTCGTGGCAGTCTGGCGCTGAGACTATTAATTCCCCCACAGCTTGACCATCCAGATTGGGACATACATCGGGGCCCATAATAAGACGTGGGCAAGCTGTGGACCTGAAATGATGTTAACTTACAACCAAGACGAGGATGTACAAGATGCGGCCCGCACGCTTAATCAGGAAAGGCGGCCCTTGGGATGGAACGTGGCCCAGAGCCGTCTTTGATCCTTAGGAAGGCCGCGCTTTTCTCAAAGGCGGCCCTTTCCAATTGGAGACTGCATGGGGCCTGGATATAATCGGTCCGTGGCGATGCGACGACGGGCAAAATGCTGAAGTGCCGTGTTTGATTCAACACACCGCCCTGAGCCGCGGATGGCGCGAAGGGGCGTCTTTTATTCCAAGGCCGGGTTTCCCGATCAGGCGTGCGGGCCGAGTTCCGTCGATCCCGTTGAACCAAAACAGATGTCATGTAAATTTGGAGCGAGACGCACATCATCGCCGCGGGGGGTGAGCTCTAAGTCGACCGCTACATCTGTGTTGCGCTGAGTTCCTGAAATACATCAGCCTGGGGCTACCCGCCCCGTAGTGCCGGCGCTCGTCCAAGTCTCCAAGATACACGCTGCTACAACGTGCCGTGTTCAATGGTGAAGCTGTAGACACTGGTCGGTCCTACCCTTTTGCCGACGCGTCGAATAGTTCCAGAAGCAAGATAGTTCCACCGAGGGAACGACATGGGAGAACTGTGGCCCGTGGGTAGCTTGAATAGTTCCAGAAGCAAGACAGACGCCGTCTAACTCAGGAATGGCATGCCGACTATGCTGGACCCTTCCGCGGGCGCCATCCGGCAGACGAACGAGTTCACAGTGCGCCTGCTAGTGCTTTCTTCCGCAGCGCCGGGCGCGTTCCTTGTGCATTACTTCACGTGGGTAGAGTATCTTCCGTGGTTTACGACCCCGTGGTCTTCGAACAGGACTCCGCGATGTTTTCGGAGCTCTTTTCGAGTGTTGAAAGCGTCTGGTGGGGATTATTCCGTGTATTGTCAATATTGCTTCATGATTTCCGAGTCGCTTCAATGAATGTTGTTATTGATTGCCTGAAGTGCTGCGTCCGCCGATGCGGTGTGCTCGCTATATTTCCGGGTTGCACGCTGATGGACAATTCGACAGATCTCAAGCCAGATGGAGTGGTTTCTCGTCAGCATGTAGTGATGCCCGTGGCCTGGCTTGGCTTTGGCCTGGCTTGAGCGGGCCTGGGCTTGTGATTCTTCAGGCCAAAGCCCAAGCCCGCGAGTAGGGCTTGGCCTGACCTGGCTCGGGCCTGAGCCAGGGCCTCCGTAGGTACGCCCGCCACCGCTTGATTTGACCATGAAGACCTGCATGAAAGAGACATAAGTGTTATAAAATGTTGAACCAAGGTGATAAGTACAATCCACATCCATCTTCGAGCCTTGGTAGCTAATTTAGAGTCCCATAGAACTCCGCGCAAGCGAAATTTCTTCGCACGATGTCAAAAATGGTTCAAAATGTTGTAAATCCGGAGGGAAGAAATGAACTCGGAAGTTTGAGCATGTTGAGCTTAGTTGAATCTCGGCTGGGTCGCACCGGTATGGGTGATTGTCCAAGCCAGGGCTTGCAGGCCTGGCTCGGGCTTGAGAATCTTCAAGCCCAAACCCTGGGCCCACTCAAGCCCGACGTTTGGCCTGGCTTGGCCTGGCCTGAGCAGGCCTGGCTTGTCGGGCCTGAGGGCCTCGGGCCAGGCCACGGGCATCACTATCTGGAAGTGGAATGTTAAGGATGAGAAGTAGTTCACTGATGCTATTAGCGAGCGCAGGTTACTCAGGGCACCGGGAGCCTTGCACAATGTATCCTGGGATTTTTGTAATGGATTTTAGTGGAGTGTCACGATTTTTTTCAGGCAACGAGCTCTACCGTGACCCCACAGAAAAAGAGATGATCTTGCAGTGACCGTGACCGTTGCTCCCATACAGGTATGTACAGTATGCCGTGCGGTCCGTGCCGTGCTCGATAATATTTCAGTGTGTTGGACGCTTACTCGGCACGACCTTGTTACATCATACATGTAATTAACCGTGCGTTCTTGATTGAGTTCTACAGCTATTACTCTTGGTAAACTAACACCTGCAGTGCAAACTCCCTCGCAACTCTTCAGCATAATTCAACAGCACATTCTGGACTGGAATCGCGCGATCGGCTTTTGAACCTCGAGAACGCTGCGCTTTGCTTGTTCAATAATTCAGCGTCAAATTCAAGATAATGCTCCCCCGAAATCTGCGAGTCCCAATGACTGTATTACAAGATCATTGCTGACCTTCCGGGGAAGTCCCAGATCCGATCCGACCCAACCCCCGACTCGATCTTTGAACGGTTCAATTCCGCGTCAGGTCAGGAAGGTTCGAGCAATCCCAGCGAATTACTACTGACTCGTTTACAGAATACCCGCTCGAGTTCAATCAAGTCCGAGCTTCATTCGGACCGACCTACCTCAATTAAACAAACGTACGTCCTTGAATTCCGCGGTCTTTACCTCGTCCCAACTAACCCTTTCATTTCCAGACTCCCCGCAATTTCTTTCAACACATTTGCGCACGTTTGAAGCCCTCACCTTTTCTCAATGCACCAGCGACGCATTTTTTTCTTCTTGGGGACTCGCGAGAACCCCGCCGACTCGAGATTTCAACGCAGCTGTTGTACTCAGTCTATTGAGTTCTGGAGAACTTGCTGACAACGCGCGCAGAATCTGTACTGATGATCAAGGTAAATACTTTGTTTTGGAGTCCGAGTCGGCGCATTCTTGACTTTGCGCTCCCAGTTGGGCTCTCAGATTTTGTGAACTCCGCCGGCTCAGCACTTGAATGCACTTTTTGCACTCAGTAGACTTCACTGTGTAACACTGCTACACAACGAGAGTCAGTGCTTCGATTTCTCTCATCAGACGCACGATTTACTGACCCTTCGACAAAGTCCCCGTTTCGTTACTCGTATCCGTGTTAACTTGATACTTTACTTGACTCGGCGTGCGGCGGGACTCGGCCCATTAGACAAACTCACCATCTATGCTACCAGAGATAAGCACGGTAACCAAGTAAGTACATTGAAGGAGGGGTAAGTAGATAGGAAGAGAGGTAAGGGGACGTGCGCGGACTTGTCTCCGCACCGAGAACGCAGCGCCAGCCTTCAGGCGGGCTTCGTGAGCTCGAGAACGCGAGAACGCGCCGAAGATGAACGCAAGCGGTGTAGAAGATTGGTTTGTCCCCGGGGTAGGAACAGAGAGGAGCGGGTCGAGCGGTAGCCTGTGTGTAGCCGTAGGGTAGAATAGCAATGTGATGGTCGGGGGAACAACTCAGCTTGTAGGATAAACTCGATAGGGTGGCTCTGGAGACTCGTGGTCCAACTCGATGGACCCTCGCGACTCGATAGGTAGACTCAGAACTCGGGGAGATGGGGGGAAGAAGGAGAAGGGAGAAGAAGTCCCTTTCCGTCGCATTTGTGACGGCTTTAATACATGATCGGGATGGCTGCACGCGTGCTCGTGCGTCACCAGAGCCCTGGAAACAGCAGACAAATACTAGAGGACAGGTAACTAAGTGTCCGTGGTGCAATGAAATAAGGAAACTAAATATAGAAACCTAGGCTGACTCCACCTCCGACCGCCGTGCTGACCGGGACGTGCGCAAAGACGGAATAGGGAGATGCAACTGCCCCCGAACAGTGCTGTCGAGAGGTTGACCAGACCTCCGACGTATCAATCCCCAGCGCACGCTGAGCCAGCCGTGATCTCGGGACGAAGCGTCGTGTTGGTGTGTAGCAAGAGATAGGATAGGGAATGAGGAATGGAGGGTGGAGAGACGCATGGAGGGGAAAGAAAAATAAGTAGATAGTGAGGAACTCGCCAGCCATCCATCCAACGCGGGTATAACGCGGTTGCGCGCTCGAGATGAACTTGAAGGCGCGATCACATGATCATTTGATGCGCGTGTCGAGGGAGTGTGGCGGAGGCAATATAGCGCTGGCGGAGAGAAGACTCGCAAAATCTGGATAAAAGGATGGAGGGGAAGAATAGTGATAATCAGGGAGCTCGATAACAGAGGGAGATAGTGGGTGGCTGATAACGCCCGGTTGGGAACTCAACCGCAAGTGCCGTAAACTGCACAAGCGATGAGCGTGCCTATAGGCACTTCCACAGAGGGGGGTACTTTGGATTTCGCCCTCGGAATCCCGCATTAATGTGCAAGGAAATGTGCAAACAGAGAGAAGAAAAGAAATGGGGAAAGGGGAAAAAAAAGACAGAGACGAGAATCAACGACTCAGCTCAAGGGTCCGCGAAGCTGTCCTCGCATCCAGGGTATCGTAAAAACATGTCGTGACCTTCGCGCATGCGGTAGCTAACCGCCTCGCAACGCTTCAGCGCGTTGAGGTACCAGACCTCCCCGTTGCGACGCTTGACTTCAAGCAGGATCTGTGCTGGGTAAGCGCTGCCGAGGTAGCCCCAGTCGCACGTGGGTGAGACATTCGTCCAGAAGTCGTCCTCAAACTGGTGCGACTGGTGTTGGACGGCGAGCTTGCTTGAACGCTCCCGCAATTCTTCGTGCTGCCTGCCAAAGATTTTGTAGCCGATTATGTAAAAACGACGCACCATTCGCTTGAAATTGTCCTCGTTCATGGGTTCGTTCACCACACCACCAGAGATGCGCGGTGGGTAGCGGGCTGGAATCGTGCCGTATCGCAAGCAGGCTATAATCTCGGACTTGCGCAGGGCGCGGTCACGGCGATATACAGTACGCACAACAGGAAAGGAAATCCACTCATCGTTAATCTCGTAATACACCACGGACTCGTAGTGGTAACGGAGCGCGAGGTCGTGGCGGAACCAAGACGAGTTCCTGCCAGTGTCGAGTAGATCTTCGTCGTCGCTGATGACCGGGAGCCTGTCGGTTGGGAAGCCGAGGAGCGCGTCGTACGGGTTATTGAAGCCCCGTTTAGTGATGTTGCTCGGCTCGCGGTTCCGAGTGGGCTTCCAGGATGACATAGTGGACGGGAAAAAAAAGGGGGAAGGAAAGGGAAAGGGGGAGTGAGATGCAGGAATGAGTGCGTATATAAGGGAGGAAAGCGGATAGGGGAATGCGGAAGATGGAGAGAGCGGGACAGGGGCGCGGGGCATGACAGTAGATCGGTGTTTTGCCGCGGGGATATCTAACTGGCGGATCAATAAGAGACGGTGGCTGTTCGACTCATCTCCGCGTGGCCAACAAATGTTCGATAGGCGATGTCGAGACGGTATTCATCGTTTATAGCTTCGGAAAGGTCGGTCCGTTTGAAGGGAGGATTGAGCGAAGTTCGCAAGGTCTGGTTGTCAGGACGGAAATAGAAGAGGCGCAACCTACGTATATTTACGTGGCCCTTTAAAATCGCGCCGCTGAGCTCGCGCAGCACAAACGAATCCCTGTCGCGCTTCTGGTGAATGATGTAAGGACCAGAGTAAGTCCACTTCTCTTTGTCGCCCTTGGTTTCATCGAGCTTCGACTCGCGCAACCAAACGTACATTCCCTCCTCGTAATCTGAGAAGTCGAACATGTAATGGTGGCGTTTGTGAAGATCGTCGATGGCGCGCGCGCGAGATTCCCGAAGCTTCTTGCTGGCCTCTTCGAGTTTCGGGTCGCGTTGACTCAACTGGAGTGCGCGAATCGCTAACAACTCCTCGTGAGTGCGGACCTTGTGCCAATCAAGTGTCTGCCAAGTGATTTCCGCCATGTCATAGGAAAATACCGGGTGCACACCGTAGAGAAGGTAATAGGGCGAAAAACCCGTCGCTCGACTCGTCGTTACGCGCATCGCGAACAGAACTGCTTTCAAGAACTTCGGCCAGTTCCCCTTGGCGTCGCCCGTGCACTTGTAGAGCGCATCGACCAGGGGCTTGTGGTTGCGCTCGATGGGCGCGTTCCCTTCGGGATGATATGCTGTGGAAATAATCACGGTGCAGTTGTAGAGCGTGCGCAAGAGATGCATTACTTCCTTCTTGAACTCCGGGCCTCCGTCAATTGTGATGAATGGAACACACGCGAACCGGCAGATAATATCCTCGTAGATGAACCTGGAAACAGTTTTAGCGTCCAAGACTTTCACCGCGCGCGCTTCGGGCCAAATAATTGTCGGTTCGACAGCATGAATGATGTACTTCATGCCGCCAACGCCCTCGACCATATGAATGCTGTCAATATTGAAATGGCGGAGGAGGGGAGCTTGCCAGGATGCGTGATAAGGAAGAAACGGAATGCGCTTGATCGCCTTCTGACATTCGATACAGGACCTGACGAAATAACTGATATCGTCGTACATGTTAGGCCAATGAAAACGATCACGTAGCTGGGCATACACCGCGTCTCGTCCTCGATGGCCACATTCGTTGTGAGCCTGCGCCATAAGAGCGCCACGTTTGGCCGTGTCCTCGATCACAAGAGCTGGTAGTTGATTTGCGCCCTTCCTCGGCGCGAGCCAAAGCCTGTCCTGATGCAATAAGTATCTCCGGGCTCGTTTTAGGAAACTCAGCTTGTCACGGTCGGTATACAGTCGTTGGGGATATGTTCCAGTCAGTAGAAACTCGCGCAACTCCTGCCAAAGCTCCGGTGAGTCCTCGTCTCGGACCTTGTGTCGATGGCCTGCTGCAGCATTCGCTAATTCTGAAAGGGGGATACTTTGAATGTGAGCCTCCGAGGTGAAATATTCAAAGGGGATCAAATCGTCTCCTAGCTGAAATAAGTCCGTGTTCACTTGGAAAGTTTTGCGTCGCGTAAATTCGGGGAGTTGACGTGTGGTGTGCGTGCAGACGCGTCGTAGAGCGGAGTGAGCGAGGTAGGAGAAAGGTGTGGAAGGATCGAGCTCGCCGGTCGCGAAGTCGTCTGGTTTGAACTGTGGGACATCGCGAAATGCGGATGTGGCTCGATATATGGGCATTTGAGCGCCAGCGGAAGCGTACATCTGAAGATACGGAGTAGACAGTCGATGGTATGAGGAATCAAGTAAGAACTTAACAGCAGAGGTAAGAGTTGCTCCGGGCGGTGCATTGTGTGAGCCAGAATAAACCATGTCCAGGTAGGCCTCGAGAAATTCTTCCGGGTCCTGGTCGTCGTAGTTTGTGTCGGTTGGAGCGGGCGGACGCCGCGAGAGCGCGTCTTCCAGCTTGAAGGACTCGGCGCGGACGTGGTTCGGCTCAAAGTCGAACAGGCGAATCCACGCAACCCATCGCAAGAGCGGCGCATTGGGGACATCATCGGGCTCGCGAAGCATTTTAGCAAGAGATTTGGCGTCATGATCTAGACGAAAATGGACTCCCCAGATGCGATGGCGCAGCTCCTTGAATGCGCGGAAAACTCCATATACCTCCGTCTTGGGTTGTCCGTAGTTCTGCTCGGTGGAATTGAACGTGCAAGAGCCAAACAGCGCAGGGCGTTTCTCGGAGTTGAGGATCTGGTATACGGCGTAGCCAGTGCCCATCCAAGACGAGTCAACGCCTACAACCATAAGGCCTTCATCAGAATTTCTCGGCCGTTGCGAAATCAACTTAGCTAATGTATAATCCAACCGGACAAGAACAGGCGCCGAGGCCATTTTGAGCTTCAGAATATTCTGCGCCTCGATCGCCTCCTCTGTGATGCGAAATTCAACAGTAACGACTCGCAGAAGAGTGGTGAGTGGCTTAGCTATTATCGCGAACCCGAAGATCCATCTGCGCCCGCCTCCGGCGAGGCCAAGAAAACTACGAACTTCAGAGACGGAGGTTGGAATGGGCCAATCGAGAACGCGCTGAACAAGGCTCGGAGAGACCTTCCAGCCCTCGTACGAGACGACGGACCCTACGATGTGGAGGTTAAATGCAGCTAAAACGGTCTTCGCGCCTGACGCGGTAATCCCGGCCATAATTAGAGTTCCCAGAAAATCGTCGAGGTTCTGCGCGTATTCCCAAACAAATCTGCGAATATCAGGGTTCTCCGGTATGGAAACGTCGTCGTACCGGGACCTCGGCCCTTTGACTCCGCAGTCGTCGATGAATGGATCGGCCTTCTTGGGCGCTATCGGTTTCAGAGCATGAGCGACGCGAAGAATAAACTGCTGCATCGCGTTAGTGTAACCTTGGCCCATCGTGGCTTGTTGCTTAGGTCCCGCTGGCGAGTGAAACGCTTGCATGGGGCGAGATTTCGGATGGATCCAAATTGCGTCGAAACCTGAATATAAATCGGCCAGCCCGTACATTGAATAACCAACAAAAGACTCAGCGAAATCGTTGACGTTGGGAATCATCGCGGCGTCTTGGATAGTCACCGCATTCAGCGGTTCGAGGTTTAAAATAATTCGCACCGGCGGGTCGGATCCTGGCTTCTTCATGACGGGGAACATGGCGCAGCGGTAGCTCGAGACGGTTGGCTCGAATCGGCCGCCCTTCTCGTTGTCCAATATCACCTTTCGCACGTCCTCAAGGAGCGCGATGGGGATAGGAATGGGTTTGCGTTGCCAAGGGACATGCTCGATGGTGGGAAATTCGTAGTCCGGATAGTAGTCTCTGGAAAACGAACCCTTCTCCGAATATTCGAAGGCAAAGGCGGACTCACGTTCAACAGCTATGAAGGCAAGTAGGTTGAGCTCGGCGTTCGATAAAATTCCAGGCTCAATCTTCGCGAGCATGGACTCTAGTCGTTCGAGGGTGACGCGAGTGCCAAATTTGAGCGTGCGATAGTCTGGAGGGTGTGTAGGAAGATCAGTGAAGGTAGTGCGCGGGATGGGACGGAAAACGTGGGCCTGGGGATCAGGTTGTGTAGTCGGTACGGGCTTGACTTTACGGTCAACAGGCTTGTAGCGTTTCTTCGGAGGGGCTTTGGTTGTCGCATTCGTCCAACGCATCGCTGCACTAGTGCGCCGCGCGTCAGAAAGGGACTTGGGGGGCATGCCAGGGCTAGATAAATTAATTTGAGCGAGGAGTCGTTCGGTCCAAGGAGAAGAAGTAAGAGTCCGATAATCAGTAGCAGAGGAGACGCAGTATTCATACAGGAAGGAGTCGAGAGATGGAGGAGGTGATAGATGAAACAGAGAATCGAAATCAGAGAACTCAGCTTTGCCCATTAACGCTTCCAAAGATCTTCCGAGGGTATTTGTAGGGGAGGGTTGGAAGATCGCGGATGCACTCCCCCGAATTAAAAATCCTCATGCCGGTCTTCCTCGTCCGACACCTCTTCAAAGGTGGCGCGATGACCGCGGGAGATCGTGGAGGCGTTGCGCGGATCCTTGGGGTCAGTAATTGTCACAACGATAGTAGGATGAGTCTTCCTATCTCCGCCTTTCCACAGATACAGGCTGACGCCACCGTTGCGTTCGTAGTCGAGTCGCGCAGCAAACCACTGCAGGAACGGCTGTCCTAGAATTAAGTCATGGCTGCCGAGCTCCTGGTGTGAGACGAAGATATGATGGGGGAAAACATGACCTCCGATGCGCAATCCAACGTCCGTGGCGCAACCGCGGAGCTGCTCCGGACTTCCGTGGATGCCCTTGAGCGCCCACTTCATGCCCTCGAAATCTACGGCGAGGTTGCAGCGCGCTGGTACCGATCTGCTAGCTAGGTTCAGCTCGGAACCAGAGTCGATCATGGCCGTCAGCTCTGTGTCTCCGATTTGGATAGAAAGTGAGCCGGTACTCATCGCGAAATAGCGTCCCTCTGGGACTTTGGCAATGGCGCTCCCATAATTGACCAAGAACTCCTGGATCTCGTCGAAGGAGGCGTCTGCGTAGGCGTACCTGGGGCTCGAATCGAGAATCTCGGGGCTATTAGCAAGGATTTCAGTCTCGGACTCAGCAAAACGGACAAAATACTCAGCAGATTTCGTAGAGTATTCGCGCTTGGAGCGAGTCGCATCCGTGAACAGCTTTTGGAGCTGCGGACTCAACCCTACAAGTTCAAGCAATGGGATAGTCACCTGTGTCTTCAGCAGGGTCTCGAAAACAGCTTTAGCATCAGCGCGTTCCTGGATCTCCGAGGTAATATGATACTTATCGCCAGGCGCAGGCTTCTTGGCGTCTCGCATGATAACATCATCATCTCGTGGTTTGGAGTTAGAAGGACGCGCGTCCCTCCAACCATCCTGTCGGTTGATGGGGTTCGATGGCGGCTTGGGCAGAGACGGCCCCGACGGCGCAACCGGAGGCACCGTAGGCGCAGGACCCGGGGCTGGTTCTTTCACCATATGCGGCGGAACCTCGCGCCCTTTTCCTTTGCTTTCCGGACGCCTGTGTTAGGATTTTGCGTTTTGCGGGCGTAAGTCAGTAATAGATTACTGATGTCGTGAGTGATGTTTTTGGAAATATGAGTTTATAGGTCGTAAGTCGTTAGAGCGTATCTGACTAGAGCAGATAGCAGGGTTCGTAAATTCTCAATGCGAGTGACTCAAACTTAAATCGGTCAACCAGTATAACTACAATTGTGACCTTGTGTCCCAGTGGGCTCTGCGCTTAACAAGGGATAACACAAGGCGATAACTTCCTATAGGCTACAGTGGGCTAGGTAGTTAGTTGAAATCGGCTATAGGCAACTTAGGCTAGCTTATTCGAGGGGTAGTTGTAGATGCTACGTAGTGGATTGAAGTAAAGATGTGGTTGCTAGAACATTCTACGTAGCATTGGAACATTCTTGTGTTGCACTAGAATGTTCCTTGAAATGGTTAATGAATGTGAGTCAGAGTTATGGAAATGTTCTAGAATATTCCAGTAAGACCAGGATTATACTCCGAACATCTCGCAGGTACTGTGTAAGTAAAGAAGCATCTACATAGATTGACCATGCACTAAACCATAAGGGCTTAGCACTTAATTGATGTGGAAAACATGTGGGAAACATGTTTTCGCAGCGAGCACGAGTTCAAATCAAACTCGGATAGTTCCGATCAAATATTGATGGATGTGAACGTACTTGAGTTTAAGCTGTTCAGAAGCTTGAACTTGAGTCTGAGTCAAGTTCTGGGACTCAGAATAATGATTTAGAAGTGTGTCTTCACTATCAAGCCAACAATAGAATATTATAATCAATAATATGCAGAGAATTCAATGAGATAATGAATTCTACAATATTCCATAACATAGCCCCCCCAGTGTAGACACAGTTCTGAAAATGCATCAGGCTCCAACTCAGTACAGATTGACACTAGTTAGAAGACAGGAGATAAATTATCTTAAGACCAGCCGGTGAGTTGAACATCAAGGAACCCTGACGAGAGTTGATTGAACTGAAAGGAGAGTGTATTCTCATGAGCCAAATCCTTGTTGCAGTCAAAGATATTCAATATGCCATTCAGTCTCTGTGGAGGACAATTCCGATGCAACTGATTTTGGATTGCATCAGGCAAGACACTGGACAGCAAATGAGTTTCACAGACTCTGAAAGGAGTAAGGTGCAATGACCATGGTGAATTTTGCAGAATTAAAATTTCTGGAGCCCGAAATAATATTCGGGCAGATGAGGAGTGTCTCTGCAAGGAATGGAAGGTGTGCACAATTGAGATGGACAAGGTGCAACCAAATACAGACTACACCCAAGACAATGAATTCTCGGGAGCTGGAGGATCATCTGTGTTGAGCTTGGCAGAGTTGGACAATTGAGCTGAACTGCATGGAATGAACAGTGAAAATAACAATTTGCTTCTCAGAGGAATTCCAGAGTCCAAAACTGGGTGCTCTGCTGAAAGCACCAATATATGAGCGACGGAAGTCAGAGCGGTTCAGCTGGCTACATGGATGAACTCAGGCTGTGAAAGTTGCAGTGTTACAACAGTCACATTGAATTTTCCGATCTAGAAAGGATGGAAATCTGCACCAGGAGCGAATAAATGTAGCATCGTGCAGTCAAATGGAGCAGAGTGAACAACTCAGGGAGGTGAAGAAGAGTGCACAGACACTGTGGAAACAGATCATGAACAAGGAACGTAGGCTGAGTGACTTGGCCAGCATGGGAGATTTGGAGCAAGGAATGCACGGTAGACACACTACTCAACTTCGAGGACCAGAAGACGAGATTAGATCTTACAGTCACGGAGTTATGAGCCACTGCATTGACAGAGGCTTAGAGTGACAATAAACCAGGACCATTTCCGAGCAAGGAACGGCCCAGCGAGGTGGTATGTCTGTAAAAGGCAACCACAAGTATTGATGTGTTGCACAAACCAGCCCATGGTTCAACGGATCCCTGGTATCAGAGACATGTATTAGCGCATTGCAAACCAGTCGCACCCAGAAAGAATTAATTTCTCGAGCAAAGCGGATGGAATTAAGATTCTGGCGAGAACTGAGCTTTTGGATCTCTTTTGACAAGCTCTTCATTAATTCATTGCCCCATCCAAAAGTGAATCGACTTGTATGCAATGTATGGAAAGTATGCTGAGCACTTCTTGAACTGGACAGGATGAATCTCTCTGCACAGGTGGTCAAGGCAGTGAGGTTGAACTGGGTCAGGACATGGACTCAGACCTTGAAAGTCGCATTGTGGCAACAGTCATATAACATTGAACTTTCAACCTCGAGTGCTCTTCTTGCAAGAATGGGGCTTCGAACAAGGAGAGTAAAAGCAGGCACCAGAAGGTTGCGCATGAAAGTTGAGCAGTGCGGACGATTGAGTGGCCCGGAAGAGGACTGTCAAGAAGTTGTCAAATACCTCTTGGTGTGGACACAGGCTCAGAATTTGCTGAGTGACTTTGGAAGAATACCAAGTTGGAGCAATGATTGGAGAACGGCTTGTTAACATGGATGCAGGAAAGACCAAATTTGAGAGTATCTTGCTCACGAGTGCAGTGATACAACTTTTTCTTTGGAGCTGATGTCATGGGTGCGTTGAATGAGCAAGAAGTAGATTTGGCATGTCACAGATCTGGGGATGCCTTGTATCAAAGACATGCCAAGATCACGAGAAAACTGCATTCTGACCGACACAATTTCTGGCAGACTCAAGTGAAATTAGGATCCTGGAGGATGAACATACTTCTGGATCTTATTTTCCTCACGTAGCCTAAGAATTGGGATCGGCCATTTGGGACTCACAGTATTGCCATAGATGAGCTTAACAAATGCCAGATGGAATAGTAGAACCAGTCGGACAGACATGGTTTCGAAATTGTCACTATTTCCACAGATTTCTCTCAGGGAGGCAGTCAGGCTGAATGCCAGGCAACTAATGCAGGCGAGCCTAAGCAAAGACCTTAAGAGCTTGGATGATGGTCGAAAATTTATACCATATCCCAGGCTTTACATAGCTCATTAATTCACATGATATTCCCCCCCTTGCATGCTGGAAGGATTAAGAATGACCTTCGGAGACAATACAATTGGAAGTCTGGGAATATGCGATGCTTTCCAGGGATCAAGAGATCAATATCTCAACATCAGAATGATCAACTCAGCAGTTGTTGCATTGAGCTTGTTTCCAAGATAGACAGACTCGGGCCAGGCTTGAGTTATCTCTGAACCTGAGGATGCTCAGAATCATTGTTGAATACAGCAATCAGCATACTTCCAAGAGCCATTCTTCCAGCATGCATATTTATCACAGCTAAACTGGAGGACTATGGCCCAATGAGCCAGTACAAGTTCAGTAAATACTGGTTGACATGTGTCTTCTCATGCTAACATATTGTTCAGCTTCTCCACAATTATTAGAATATTCTCAAATTCATACAATTGCAGGAGATCGCTGATAAACATGATTGCACAGCAAGCAGTCTGGAGAGCTGGGCATGATGCCAGAGTTCGGTTTTCTTGTTGACAAACCTCAGTGACTGAATCAATTGTTTGGGCCAGCAATCGGATGCAGGTCTGAGAATGACCAAAATGGGCGGCTTCCATCAGAATGTTGTTGGAACACAAGCTCTGAATCGTTCCGGGACGCACAAATAGTCATTACTTTGCCATCTGCATAGTTTTGCACCAGAATTATACTGCAGGCCGACTGGGCAGTACCAATTAAATCTTTGCTTCCAGCCGCTAATGATTGCTTCTCGAACTATGCAGCAGTCATAAATGCAACAAGGCCATCACAATCGGAATGCAAAGTGAGATTGGGCTCAAAATCAGTCCCATGGATTTCCCACAATATTGCGGGAGGTTCAGCAGCAAAGCTAATTCTTCCGACTGAATGCTGAACGCAACAGTTAGCTGTTCTTCAATAGATCTTATTGCAGCTCAATTTGTACAGAGGCGATGAATCATGTGAAGGACCTTGACTTGACCGCAACGGCTTCTCAATCCGGAGCTTGGTTCAAACTTAGAGTTCACCAGTACTGGTCAGATTAGAAAGTTCTGTGCCAGAAAAGTTTCATTCAGATTCAACATAGAAGGAAACAATGGTCAAATCGGGATGTAGCCCAAAGTAAGCTTCCTTCCATTGATCTTACTGCAGCCCAATTTCGCCAGAGGCAGTGAAATTGTTTACAAGACCTTGATCCAACTGGAGTGGCTTCTGAATCCGCAGCTTGGTTCAACCTTAGTTCACCAGTGCTGGCCAGATAAATAGATCTGCAGTTGAATTGCGGGAAGCACTGCACCAGAAAAGGGACACTGAGCTGTCGCGCTCCTTTCTGCCAAATTGCCGCGGACTTGCACCAGAGACCAGTAACAAATAACCTGATCTGCATGGATAGTTACTCCAACCAAATTGTCTGCATTTGTTCTAATACAAGCAATAGGTTGTGCTGTCTTGAATTTGCAGGATTCTGGCGAACTCGGTGTTCCATGCATCTCTAGAGGAATGTTTCCGCTTGCACAGATCACCATATAGAACGGGATCGGAGAAATATATCACACCGGCCTCCTTGTGACTTGACAGACCCAATCAAGAAACCGGCGAGCCCACACTGAGCAAGGACTGACAGTGTGAGAGCGTCTCGCGAGATTCCCACGAACAGTACAAGATTCAAGTGCTCAGAAGATGCTGATGTCACCATCTCAGGCAAGCCCAAATCGAGTCCAGTAATGCACTGAGAAAGGCTGCCTGCAACAGGTGTCATTGCCAAATGGTCAGAATTGACAACTTCCAATGGATAGCAATTTCTGAATACTAGTTCAACAGTGTCAACTGTGGTCAACTGAATGCATCCCCAAATCAGATGAGTAATTTAGAGTAACTCAGAACAATCCAAGGCTTGAAAAATCGTGACCTGGTATCAGAGGCTTATCTGGAATAAACAATTCACTCATTTTCCACACTGAAATAATCATCCGAGGCTTGTCGAAGTTTAAATGATCACTTGACAATGCAATAACTCATCTGTGTGCTGGAGCGATGCTGGGCTGTAATGCGACCAATTTACATCAGATTTCAAGGACAGCGAGTCCGAAAACATCAACCTTTGACAGCTGGAACCAGCTTAGGAACTGGTGAAACATCCCTGAATGTGCAGAATTCCATCTCGTGTGTAGTTGCATCCACACGATATAGCTTTCCAGGCATAACATAACCTCGGACTGAGGTATACATAAGCACTTGCTTGCATAAATCAAATGCTTCTTGAGTCCATTCCCATCTCGTTGCCTTCGGCAAATGAAAGAAAGGATGTGCAATGCGTGCATAGGAAGGGACATGTCCAGAGAAATATACCATCATGCCGAAAAAAGCTTGGAGCTCTGGGACATTGCATGGTTCTGTTAATGAAGAATTGCATCAGCCTTCTACCTGTACATTGACCAGCCTAATCAGGAAACCTTCTGTCCGATGAGGAACAGATTGAAACCCAAATTGGCATTTGGCCGGAGAGGGTTGCCTTCTCAGATTGCAGTAAGCATGAGACCCATATATGATTCAATTGCTCCTCAAAGGTTGTAAAGAAGAGGACAATATCATCGATTTAGTCCAGAGAAAATATGGTGCCAGCACATTCTGAATAATGCGCTGAAAAGGGATGAGGGCATTGCAAGAGCCGAGTGACATGCATCGGAATTTCCAAAGTCCGCACTGAGCTCGGAATGCTTAGGCTCTCAGCAGTGTTATCAGACATAGTCTCAGAAGGAAATTTAATTTGTTCCATCGACTTGGTGCTGAAACATGTTCTCCTGGGACCTCAGATGTCTTTGGGCCACTTTAAATTGGTTCCTCAGCCAACCAATCATCGGGTTCAGTTGCATTGTGCTGTGCCTTGGATGATATATTGATATCAGCTCGGACAGGTTGACTTGTGGAATCTGATTGTACTTTCGAGGTAGCCTGGTCACCAGTAAGTTGCTCATTATCCAACATGCAGACAATGGCGGCATGAACATTGAGGTGATTCTGATCTTCGGGTGGGAATTTGTCAAATCGATCCAACCGATTCTTGGGGTTCCATGCCTTTCCCAAAATCTGACCTTCTCCAACTGTTGCAGGCTAAGTGGAGAAATTTGCTACATGCAAGAACAGGTGATTTAAAGAGTCTGCAGAGCCAAATGTATTATCCTCATCTCCGCGGGCGAATAACTCCTTCTCGATGAAAAGTGTGTCAACTTCTTTGGTAAAGTAAGCTTTGACGGGAACTGCAGCACTCGATTCGGCAGGTTTATCCAGTCGATCAATTGCGCATACATCTCCATGGTTAATATGCAGGTTCCCAACAAGGATCTCATTTCGAACTCGAGTTCAACCGCTTACATGCTGTCTCCTTCCGTAATATTGAAGGACAGCATTCAGTTCTCCCTTGTCTCTGATGATCAGGAGAGAATGCTGAGCTGCACTGCCAGTCCTACCAATAGATGGTGCTGACATGATTGACTTCAATATTCAGCTTGACATGCTCATCTTCCAATATTTAACCATAGAAGAAACGGCCAAACTAATGCACGAGGCCAAATTAAGCCCAATGCATGGAGAATATGATTGAGTAAGCAACCAGTGTGGAAGAGAATGTTGAACTGTGAAGCCAGTGCCATAAAATATAGTGTTAGCATCATCGCCTTCAATATTCAATTTGATATGTTCAGCTTTCGACTTAACATGAAGATCAATAGTCAAGCTGATGTTTGAGGCGAAATTGGGGTGATGTCCGCACTGTGTCTGATTGACAACCCAAAGCACAACAAATATTTGATACTGCACAGCCAATTTGGACGAGGATGGCTTATGGCAGGAGTAGTTGAAGTGAACAGTAAGTTCATAGCTTTCATCAGAATCTGAGAATACAGAAGTGGGGTAGGGATAAAGAGTGTGAGGTGAGAGAGTAATATCTCAAACACAAGAGACAAATGAGTTGACTGATCAAAGCCAGTCTCGGAGATGCCAAGGAGCGTGGAAATTATCCCCGATAATTTGTAAGTAATGAGCTGCTTCAGGGTAATCAGATCAAATAGAACCAGCCTGGATGGCTTCCGTCAGAACTCTATGCATGTTATGCAAACATTGCACCAGCTCTGAATCGTTCCGGGGCCATTCAGTGACTCTGATTGACATGATTATTCATTGGATGAGTTGGAAGTTGTTGGATAGAGAGAGGTGCAGCCAGTTCAAAGCATACTCAAGTTAAATAGTATTCAACATTTGATTGAGTCATGGACAGTCTGAACAGCTCTCTGATGTTCCAACCCACACAGTGTAATCTCTGAGGCAGATGTGCCTATTAGGCAAAATACGGTTGCCCGAATAATCAATCTGTAGTATAACCCAACCACAGCTTCAATTAACCGGCCAGAAGAAAGTAATTAAACTATTCTCTCTTCTCCAGGAAGTCACATTCACAGAATGGGATGAGTGGTAAGATAACTGGAGACCATTGAACAAGGGAGTGTGGGTCACAGATATAAAGTGGCAAGGAAGGAGTGGATTGTCAGATGGTCCAGCATTCTGATCATGAATGTGTATTGTTTTGTGTGATTTAGTTAGAACACATGCCTAGTGCAAGGATGTGCAGAATGATTTCTGAATGTATGGGTTTTTAGTAGTTATTGAGGATGATAAGGAGTAACACTCAATTGAGAATTTCCCAATGTGTCCACCAATGTTAGGATTTTGCGTTTTGCGGGCGTAAGTCAGTAATAGATTACTGATGTCGTGAGTGATGTTTTTGGAAATATGAGTTTATAGGTCGTAAGTCGTTAGAGCGTATCTGACTAGAGCAGATAGCAGGGTTCGTAAATTCTCAATGCGAGTGACTCAAACTTAAATCGGTCAACCAGTATAACTACAATTGTGACCTTGTGTCCCAGTGGGCTCTGCGCTTAACAAGGGATAACACAAGGCGATAACTTCCTATAGGCTACAGTGGGCTAGGTAGTTAGTTGAAATCGGCTATAGGCAACTTAGGCTAGCTTATTCGAGGGGTAGTTGTAGATGCTACGTAGTGGATTGAAGTAAAGATGTGGTTGCTAGAACATTCTACGTAGCATTGGAACATTCTTGTGTTGCACTAGAATGTTCCTTGAAATGGTTAATGAATGTGAGTCAGAGTTATGGAAATGTTCTAGAATATTCCAGTAAGACCAGGATTATACTCCGAACATCTCGCAGGTACTGTGTAAGTAAAGAAGCATCTACATAGATTGACCATGCACTAAACCATAAGGGCTTAGCACTTAATTGATGTGGAAAACATGTGGGAAACATGTTTTCGCAGCGAGCACGAGTTCAAATCAAACTCGGATAGTTCCGATCAAATATTGATGGATGTGAACGTACTTGAGTTTAAGCTGTTCAGAAGCTTGAACTTGAGTCTGAGTCAAGTTCTGGGACTCAGAATAATGATTTAGAAGTGTGTCTTCACTATCAAGCCAACAATAGAATATTATAATCAATAATATGCAGAGAATTCAATGAGATAATGAATTCTACAATATTCCATAACAGCCTGGCTGGGTCGAATCGGACACCTGTATCTTTTCCCGTTGATAAGGCGTGCATCTTTGCGCGCCTGAAATCTTTGTTTTCGTACAAATGCAAGTGGATGGCTTGTATTTGTGACTCCAGTAAGACTAGAGGGCACTGGTTCAATCCCGGAACAGAGTGTTAAGCCGTTTGAAGCATTGCAAACTAGCATAACCAACAAAGGAAGACTGGGTTGCCGTCTGAGGTACTCTTCACGGGGGCTTAGGATACTGGCCTGGCTTCAAAACACACTAGCTAGCCATAGGACTCACCCGGCGCGGAGTATTAAACCAATGCTACAAGTTCGGTGTCAATATGGATGTTAGGCAATCAAGGGACTTTGGAAGGAAACAGGAGAGACTAGCTATTGGCGCGAGGCTTTGAACTGAGGCCAAGGAGATTATGAAGGGTTTCCCAAAATAGAAGCCAGTCGGCGCCAGGAAATCGACAATGAAGCGAGCGCGCGCCAGTATAAATTGGAGCGTACTCAAACGGGTCAGCACCAGGCTACATGCTGAAAAGCTGGCGCCAACCCTTGAAGTAAAATAAGGAGCAAGGATAATGCATACCTTGGCGCGAGGATCTCATAAGGAAGAAAGAATCCGAAAGAGGAAATTTGCACAAGTCGGCGCCAAGAAGTGTATAAATAGTTGGCGCCGACTTCCCTCAAATTCCCTCGACGAACTCAAGGATGCCCTGAGTAATGAAGGCTTACCAGGAGGCTTGGCACTCGCTTAGAGAAGCTATTAGCCGATGGTATTAGCAAGGGACAATTATGAAGTAGAGGGGTTTAGCGAAGCTAGCCGACGAAGGATGGCCCTCTTTGGGTTGAATTCGCTAAGAGCTGGCCTCTCATTGGCCCAAGGAAGTACTGCGGCTTTCTAAGGCTCGCTAAGGAGATGGACTAACCGAGGGATTGAAGGAAATGACAAGGACGATATTAGGATGAGGCGTCTAAGCGACGCTAAAGAGAGAGGTGCACCCGAGACGGAGCCAGAGAGCTCGCTTATACCTTATTATTACTCATTCAACGTTTGTACATCTCGCTTAGTTCAGTAGTATAAAGCCGCATGTAAACCAGTAGTTAGGCAGTGAAAACTCCCCCGTTATTGGCACATAGCTCTTTTGAGCTCAGAGCTCAGCTCAGTCACTGGACAACTCGCCTAAGAGCCTGCACTATACTCATCTGCCGTCCCAGTCACTGAACCCTTGCAAGTTCACACTCGGCGCCAGCCCAGTCACTAGTCGGCGCCAGCTTCCTACCACACACTCATCCCGCGCCAAGTCCCTGAATTATTGCAAGAGTTCAAACTCGCGCCGGCCCAGTCACTGTGCTAGAAAGCCTTAGAGCCAACCTTCCACACTCAGCTCCTCTACCCCTCTTTGGTGTCCGCCCAGTCACTGGCCTAGGTGTCTAGTCGGCTTTGTCTATCACACTCGGTTGCCTGCTCAGTCACTGAACTTACATTCAAACTCGGTGCCAGCTCAGTCACTGTGACATTGCTCAGCCCGCTCTCTGCATACTCGGTTCGCGCCAGTCACTGAACCTTGCAAGTTCACACTCGCGCCAGCTCAGTCACTGTGTTAGCTTTCTACGCCCTTCCCCACACTCATCGGCCCGTCTTCTATTTATAAGTCCAATCTCTGGCGCGAGCCACTTCACTCGTAGACTTAAAACATCTACACCCTCGTCGATAAGACATCTGGAGACACTGTTATATAAAGGAGGATCTTCCACCCACTAAAGTACCTGTGGTCTTTCTACTGAAATTGAAGGGTCGATACGAGTACCCGTCTCCCCGAACTAAATAACGATAAGACTGTTGGAGTGATTGGTTGTTGGAGTTTAGTGTGATTAGAGTTAAGACTTATTGTCTTACTCTTTTGATATTAGATTTCACGGCTGCATGCCACTGCACCGTTTCACCGTGCGTGTGACAGGATCAGCGTCTCGCGTCATGAAGTCTAGGGAGGATACCGCGAAATTATTGCCTGTGAGAACACTTGTGGTGCCGTACGAAAGGCCCATTGAGCTAGTGCGTGCTGTCTGTACCTCGTTAGCGGCTGCACGATCGCGGGCGACGGCGCGAATGTAGTCAGCAACACCACCTACGAACCCTGGGGGGATTCGCGGCAAGTCCCCTCCTCCGTCGACTAGAACATACCGTGATGTGTTGGTATCGTACCTAATAACGTTAGCGGCCAACAAGGCGTGTGTGTCTGGGCAATTTCGAAGTCCGAGCTGGTGCGCACCATATTTTGAACACATGAAACATCTGCGTTGATCATGTTCGCTGGGTTGGTTGAAATTACCTGGTCCGACAGGCTGCTGCGCCGCTTGGGGCGGATTTCCACCGGCTCTTGCCGCAAGGTTCAGGTTGAGCGTCTGAATCTGTTTCGCAAGATCCTCGATGGCGTTGGACGCGAGAGGAACTTGGGAGGGAAGGGGCTTAGGCAACTCGAAGTTAAACGAGGTGGAAGTAGACGTAGCTTCGAGCAACACATCCTGCTGAGAGCTCTCGGCCCAAGGTTTGAAGGTCAACGAGTCATCGTCGAAGCGCTTCTGTAAATATCCGATAGATTCTGCAACCGAGGGAGGATCTGAACGCTTACGTTTCGCTTCGGGAACTTGAGAAAGGAACCATTCCTTGATCACCTCAGGTATCCCGGCTATGAAATAGAAGTCGCGCTCCTTGTTCGAGATGCGAACTTTCTTGACCAGGGGGACTGCTATCTTGGAGAAGTTACGGTAGTACGTCTCGACATCGGACATATTGGTATAAGATGACTTAGCTGATTGTTTCTCGCAGAAATCCTTCAGCATTGTCTCGGTGTAATCGGGGATACGCTCCGAGTGGCCGAACAAGAGCAGCAACTGTGTCTTCGCAGCGGTCCAGGTCTTGCCAGTCATCTCCGGGTCGAACTCGGGCATGTAGCGAATAAGGTTGCGAACATCATCCGAGGAGTATTGCACGATGTACGGCACGAGATGATCGACGTCCGTAATGCCAGCGTTGGCTCCATGCTGGACGATGCTGGTCAGGAAAGCCGTGACTTCCTTACCGTCGAAGCGCGGGGCGCCAGAGGCACGGGCCGAGGGCATGGGAACCTGAAGGATGTTGTTGGCTGCCATGGCTAAGGCCGAGAGGAAGCGTAAGTTAGGGGTAGTTAGTTAGGGGTAAAACGGCGAGTAAAGTAGGCAGTAGACGCAGCAGAAAACCTGCTCCCTCGCGGTGGGCTCCACTGTAGAAGATTGGTTTGTCCCCGGGGTAGGAACAGAGAGGAGCGGGTCGAGCGGTAGCCTGTGTGTAGCCGTAGGGTAGAATAGCAATGTGATGGTCGGGGGAACAACTCAGCTTGTAGGATAAACTCGATAGGGTGGCTCTGGAGACTCGTGGTCCAACTCGATGGACCCTCGCGACTCGATAGGTAGACTCAGAACTCGGGGAGATGGGGGGAAGAAGGAGAAGGGAGAAGAAGTCCCTTTCCGTCGCATTTGTGACAGCTTTAATACATGATCGGGATGGCTGCACGCGTGCTCGTGCGTCACCAGAGCCCTGGAAACAGCAGACAAATACTAGAGGACAGGTAACTAAGTGTCCGTGGTGCAATGAAATAAGGAAACTAAATATAGAAACCTAGGCTGACTCCACCTCCGACCGCCGTGCTGACCGGGACGTGCGCAAAGACGGAATAGGGAGATGCAACTGCCCCCGAACAGTGCTGTCGAGAGGTTGACCAGACCTCCGACGTATCAATCCCCAGCGCACGCTGAGCCAGCCGTGATCTCGGGACGAAGCGTCGTGTTGGTGTGTAGCAAGAGATAGGATAGGGAATGAGGAATGGAGGGTGGAGAGACGCATGGAGGGGAAAGAAAAATAAGTAGATAGTGAGGAACTCGCCAGCCATCCATCCAACGCGGGTATAACGCGGTTGCGCGCTCGAGATGAACTTGAAGGCGCGATCACATGATCATTTGATGCGCGTGTCGAGGGAGTGTGGCGGAGGCAATATAGCGCTGGCGGAGAGAAGACTCGCAAAATCTGGATAAAAGGATGGAGGGGAAGAATAGTGATAATCAGGGAGCTCGATAACAGAGGGAGATAGTGGGTGGCTGATAACGCCCGGTTGGGAACTCAACCGCAAGTGCCGTAAACTGCACAAGCGATGAGCGTGCCTATAGGCACTTCCACAGCGGCACTTCGGCGGCGCGGGCCCTTCCTTGTGCGTGCACCTGCTGAGACACGGGTTACGAGGCGGACTCGGCGCGCGCGCCCGAGCGGGGTATCCCGGCGATGCGGGCGCAGAACGCGGGCGCCGTTCGCCGCCACCTCGCGCGCTCACACTCTCTCATAGACAGACGCTTCAACACGAAGCTCATGCCTCGCTTGTTGAAGTCTGTTGACTATCAGGGGGGTCCGATCGGACTTCCAGCTTATTACCAATCTTTTGGCAGGCAAATCACACTGATTACCAATCTTTTGTCAATCATTTGGCAAATACTCATAAAGTGACCATCAAACTTGAATAGCTTACAGCTAGTTGCGGAACTTAGGGCGCGGCCCATTTTTTTTAAAAATAGATGTTTCGGATATTTCAGCTCTACTGAGCTCAGTTCTTCACCGATTCCCTTGAAACTATGATCAATAGATTTGCCTTGCGATTCCGGAGGGAGTGACGTTCGAAAATAGGTTAGAAGCGTGGTAATTGCCTTTTTCGGCAAATTTTGAGGCATCTTCTCCTATCAGCTCTAGCATTAAATAAACTGATCTGATTGACTTAGTCCTTGGATATATCATACTTACATGTATTACCTAGGATATATCGTGCCCAGATAAGGATTGCAATGTTTTGTTCACATCTGGCATGGGACTTAAAACTGATTGAAATTGAATACTGTAAGGCTTTTGAATAATGAGGTATTTTGACAATCTGGGCATGACACATCCTAGGTAATACATGTAAGTATGATATATCCAAAAACTAAGTCGATCGTATCAGTATGTTTACAGCCAGTTGCGGAACTTAGGGCGCGGCCGATTTTTTTTTCCATTTTGAGCTGTTTTTGATCTTTTTCACCAAATCAACTGCCCCGGCCTGAGTTCTTCACATAAGACCCTAGAAACTATATGGCCAGGATCGCGCTGCGATTCCGCAGGGGGTGTCGTCCTCCGATTCATCATATTCAACTTTTTTAAAATGCAGTATAGGATTCTGTAGTTTCTGCTTATATCTGGTCTTGCACGGGTAGATAAAGTTCAAATAAGATGTATGATCATTCAATAATACCTTCGCACTATGTGAAGGGAGCCTCGTTGTCCGAATGTGATTCATGCACTGGGGTAGAGAGCAGCAGCGGGCAGCACTCCTGAGCAAGAAGTTCCAAAACTGGAAGTCTTTGGATTGAACAGCTTCGTTTATGCGAACACGGTCCAGGAATCACATTCGGACAACGAGGCTCCCTTCACATAGTGCGAAGGTATTATTGAATGATCATACATCTTATTTGAACTTTATCTACCCGTGCAAGACCAGATATAAGCAGAAACTACAGAATCCTATACTGCATTTTAAAAAAGTTGAATATGATGAATCGGAGGACGACACCCCCTGCGGAATCGCAGCGCGATCCTGGCCATATAGTTTCTAGGGTCTTATGTGAAGAACTCAGGCCGGGGCAGTTGATTTGGTGAAAAAGATCAAAAACAGCTCAAAATGGAAAAAAAAATCGGCCGCGCCCTAAGTTCCGCAACTGGCTGTAATGCTAGAGTTGTTAGGAGAAGATGCCTCAAAATTTGCCGAAAAAGGCAATTCCCACGCTTCTAACATATTTTCGAACGTCACTCCCTCCGGAATCGCAAGGCAAATCTATTGATCATAGTTTCAAGGGAATCGGTGAAGAACTGAGCTCAGTAGAGCTGAAATATCCGAAACATCTATAATAAAAAAAATTGGGCCGCGCCCTAAGTTCCGCAACTGGCTGTAACACCTCGGCCAATTTGCAAAATTCTGAAGAGACAGAACTCTTCCTAGCAGGGTAAAATATGACTTCACATCTTTGCCTGGTGCAAATACATGATTCCCAGTGCTACAGAGTTGATTGGTAATAAGCGGAAACCCCGATCGGACCCCCTTTGTAACAACAGGACTACTCGCACTACGACTTGAGCGGTCAATGAAGGCGGGGCGGACTTGGTGTGTACAGAGCAGAGCACAGCGCAAGCCGCACACACACAGCGCCCCGCTGCAGAGGTAGGAGGTATGTACTATGACAGTATTTATCACTGAAAAATAAGTGATATTAACAACGACCTCCATGTACCGTGCTCCTAATGAGCAAATCACGGTCTGTGGTCCGAGAACGTGCTTATTTGACATCTCCGTGGTTCATAAGCTATACTTTTGAGGCACAGATGTACATTTAAGACCCTCAATATAGTTCATTTATTCGCAAGTCGAGCTTTTATGGGTGTGCAGAGAGCACGAAGAAGATTGGCTTTGCCGGCGGTTGAGCAGTTGCCGAGGACCGGATCAGTCCGTGCCGATGATGTTTTTGACAATCTGACTGCTAACCCCGTTGACTTCACCTGCATCATGGCTGATAGATAGGGAATTTCTTGAGGGGATCCATAGATTGGTGTAAGCCAACTTTGCCATGAGTCTCCTTTGCTTGAAATTTGTTTTCATACTGCTGTACCTCGTGATGGTGCCGGAACGGTGCAACATCGGTCCAACGGTGTTCGCAGATGGGGTTTAAAGGAATATAGAATAATTCCCAGGGACGCTGGGAAACTTGTGTCTCTCCGCGTTCAAGGTTGAAAATTTTACTTCCGAGTTGAAATCGTGGGATTGTTGGCCAATCTCGGCTAGACTCGGCAAACCACGACCTCGGAGCACGAAACACAACAAGTACGGTGTTCGAACACGGTTCCCAAACCACATAATATTCGGTGAAAAATGCTTTTATAGGTACGCATGCCCATGCGCAGCGTCTCGTGTGCGGCGCTCTGCATGCGCGTCTTCCGCGGTGCTGATGCACCCGTGACGTACGCGTCGCGCACAAGACACATGAACAAAGTCAAAAGACGAAAGAAAAGAGAGGCGGACGACGCAGTGCGCACCTTGCGTGCCATCCCACACACACGCGAACTTGCCCTGCGTCGGATTAGTTTCAGTGCCGGAAAGCGGGTACGCTCAACGGCAGCGGCAAGGCAAGGCAATACGGATAGAAAGAATACGAAGCGGTGAGTGGAGCGCACGGGGAGGACGACCGGAGAACGGGCCGCAGAAGCGAGCAAAGATGGAACAGGGATTGCGCGAAGACATGCTTTGCAGCCGGTGCAAGCGCTCCCTTGCTCCCGCTCGGCGCTGAGAACTGCGAAGACATGCCGAGTGGATCTTGAGCGCACCAATACAGAATGAACGTTCCGAGAGGAAAGGCCGTGGATGAACTTGAAGAAAGTCCGAGGCGCATGCGAGAAGCGCGAAAATTTCTAGTTTCCGGACGGCTCGCAGAGTGGAAATGAAGCTGGAGGCACCGCCACGGAACACCGCCACTGATCGGGATCATCCTCTGTGAACTTGAATCCACTCGCCTGGCCACTTTGGCACGATACAGCTCCTGTGCTCTGCCTCTGCTACTGGTGCTACCTCTAATACGAGCGATGTGGTGACCTCCTTCGGCGTCGACACGCCCACAGTCTCCTTCGGGCGTGCGACAAACTGCAGCGTGCGGCTGTACTATTCCGCCGTCTCGCCCGTGCACGCGCGTATCGTGTTCAGCACCGACAGTAAGGCGTTCCTCGAGGTGCTCGGCGCGGCGGGCGTTAGTGTCGACGGCTGCCTCGTGTATCCTAGTGCACTCGAAGACACGCAAGGGAAGGGGAAAACTCATTACCGCCGACTCGTATATTGGTTCCCCCTCAGCCAGACTAATTGCTGTCTGTTTCCTTGCCTCCTCATTCATACTTACTGTTCTGGACTCATTTGCGCACTGTTCTCCTGTCCCGGGTACTTATGCTCCTTTAATACTTATAACTAGTTAGATTGTATTTAAGCCGTAGTAATTCACTCGAGACCTCTGCGCGTTTGCAGAGGGTCACTGTGCATAAGGCCGAATTCCTACACGGTGGGGATGCGGAGAGGGGAGAACCCGATGCCTTACTAAGTTACATATGTAAACTAACTTAGCCTGCCAAAGTTAACTTAGCCAAACTTATGGTAGGGCAAGTTGATTTCACAAGTTAAGTAAAGTGAAAGTATAAGTTAAGTGCCTTCAAGTTGGATTAAGTTTCTGAAAGTTTACTTCAAATAGCCACCCTTTCCACCGTCCCGCGTCCAGTACGGTCGCTCCAAGTACCTTGTGAGTGTTTTATATAGGCATTTCATCCACTGCCAGGTATGGGCAACAGACACCAAGGATATATCACAGTATTGCAGTGAATGTTGCATGTTTCATCTCTCGCGGTGGGGTGGTCCCGAGGAAGTCCTGCTCGTCGACGATATGACACGATGGTGAGACGCTGATCTATCTACCCTTTGCCTCTGTCTACTGATGTGGTCGTCGCCTAACCTGGCAAAACAACGACCCGTCCTTCCTCCCTACCACAGCGGGCAAGTTACAGTCAAATTCGAATGTTTCTCGGGTTCTTTCGACGCTTAGCGAACGTCCACGTGCACCTAAGGGAGCGGCGACGCAGTCACGTGGTGGCCTGTTAGGGGGGGCTACCGTGTATGAGTAAAACCCCCCTAAGAGGCCGGGGTAGGCATCGGAGGGAAGGAGGTCGTGGCAGTACTTCCACGTGCCCTTCTCGGCCGGTCCCGCCCCCCGCTGCGGTGTACCACCTCCCTCCTCCCGCCCTCCTCCCGCCCCTCCGAGGCCTCCGACGCACACATCCGAGTTTTCTGTATCTGGCAAAGTCAACCAAGGTCTTTGGTTGAACATTGCACAGAGTAGCAGAGGATCAGATTCAGCATCTTTGAAAAAATTTCCAGTGAAAGAACTCTTCACTTATATTGTAAGAAGCCTGTACTAAGTGCCAAAGCTGGGATTTATACTTATTCCAGGTCTCAGACCACAAATATAGGAGGAAAAACATCGAAATTTGGCACATGCCTTAAGCATCATGCACATTGCTGGTTAAACCAGCTCTATATCTGCTGGACAGTATTAATTCATCATCCCAAGTATGGAAAGTACAGAATCAAATCCTCTTTGATCGATGAAAGCCCAAAAAGGATGATGTGGAAGCGTCCGACGACCTTCAGCACCTCCAACACCTCTCCAATATCTTCAACATGCCGTGAATTGTGCACAACCATTCGGTCTGGCGGGAATTTGGTGGGGCATGCATGTTTCACAGATTGTGTTTATTTGTTCATATGCAAAAAAAGCATTTGGTTGATTGGAATGTAGGTGTCGGAAGTGTGGAAGGTGCCCCAAGCCCACCCAACAATTGAAGTCCTTGTACATCACCTTGAATAAATATATCGTTTGGAAATGTGTTGACTGATTGGCCAGATTTAGCAGGTTCAACCATAGATTATATCTTTGAATCACCATATGACACAGATTCCTGTGATGACTCAAATTACCTTGAGCATCCAATCAGCACAACTCGATTGCCCGGAATTAATTTTATGATGTACCACTATCAAACTGGTGGCATAGTGGAGGCCTCCGATGTGTCGGAGGTAGTAAGCCCGATGCTTTGCTATCACCTCTAATGCTTTGGGAGGACTCCCGAGTAATATCAATCAAATTCACCTGTGTCTTGCAAATTTATCCTGAGTACCACCAGTCGCAGGAGTACAGGATGCACAGTGACTGTAGTGGCCGTTGCACACCAGCTACCACCTATACCCACCTGAAATTCTTGGATTAGGCAGGGGAGGGAGGTGTCGGAGGCCAAATTGGAGGCACTGGAGGTGGTGTTGTTCCTTGAACTGCTCTTTTTGTGTGTTCAATCGGAAGTAGAGACTATTGGTACTACATGTGAACCTCAAGTAAGAATAAATATTCATATTGGAAGCCAGTATGTCATTATTTGGGACGTGTCGGAGGCCTCCGACGGCCTCCGACACCTCCAGGATCTCCAGTCATCTATGATATAATCATATAAACCTTGAAGATGGTAATTGATTAGTGGGCTACTGGATTCATATATTTTCCTGCGACATTCTATTGAATGTGGTTGAGCTGTAGCCTACCAGAGGTCATAGGCATTGTAAGCTCCACCTGCAGATTAAACCTATCTTAGGTCCTCCATACTAGTTGCATACAGAAGGAAAACAACCAGAACATCCGTGCTTTGATCTACTGGCCAAACTCAACCACGGGGACGTAGGAGGCTCGCTGTTGATTGTGAATAATTTTCTAACTGGCCCCAAGACTCATGATGACTCAAAATTATGTTGAGCATCCAATCAGAAGAGCTCGATTGTCTAGAATCAACTTTATCATGCATCAATATCAAAGGGGAGGTGCCGCTCAGGTGCGGTGTAGGCCTCCGACGCAACCTCCTATATGGCGGAAAGCCTCCTGAGCAGTTCAAACATGTTACAGGATGAATCAACCTATGTGTGCAGACTCTGGGGTGCTTTGCGAATAGATAGATTCACTGGAATTCATTCTATGCTGGATCAAATTGGCCGTGAACTGCAGCTGGAGGCCTTCGACACATGCCAGGAAGGCTCCCAAGCAGTTCTAGCATCCCACAGATCAGACCCCTATGTGTGAGGCTGCTTCTGATGTTACTTATCAATAGCTGGAGTCACTGGAAGTAGCTTTACAGTGCATGAATATTGGACTGGAGGCAAGCCGGAGGCCTCCAACACGTTGATGTTAATTTTAAAACAAGCAAGGATCATGCTTTGAAAGTAATCTAAATCATGCACAGTATATGAGGCTATAAGGGCATAAACAGGAACCAAATTAGAGGCAGGTTATAGGCTGCGATGGAGGCCCCGAAGCCGCCAGCAGAGGGTGGTGGGAAACCGAAGGAAGATCCCGAAGATCACGCGAAGGGCATTTATAAGCAGATGACATAATAGAAGCCACGATACCTCCCGCGCTCCGACGCCTACCCCAGCCTCTTAGGGGGGTTTTACTAATACACGGTAACCCTCCCTAACAGGCCTCCACGTGACTGCATCACCGCTCCCTTAGGTGTCCACGTGATCATATAGATCTTTTCAACTTTTTTTTCACTGTGATCCACTTCAACGTGACTCATGCGTTCCTCCGTCATGCTTCCCACCAGTTCGCAGTTCTTGTTCCCATGGACTTGAACCGCCCCCTCCCCACAAACGGCCTCGGAAGTATCCCCGTAGTACATACAGATGGGCTGACAGGAATGTCCATCAGCTGCCCCCGCAAACATGGCTTCCATTGTAAGATATGCATATTATTTCCCGGGTCCCTTTTTTTTTACCGACGAATCCCAAGACAATGTTGGCACGATCAAATGGCCAGTTCAATTAACTGAAGATGCTCACCAGCTACATGGCTTTTGTGCTCGCCAGTGCATATAGCAGCCAGGGGGGCAACTACATCTGGCTGACAACTAGTTCCCTCGGAGTACCTGCACATCCCGTCGACTCCACAGTCAATATCCCCGTCTCCAGCCCACTATCTGATCCTCCCGCAGACGTGCCGATGGATGTTGATTCTTCATCCGGGCCAAAACCTGCCAATGGAGGCATCACAGGGAGGATAACTGTATGACTATCCTAAAACATTCAAAAGATATGCTGAAAACATTTACAATAAATTTCCGATGTTTGTCAGTGGAATATACAGAAGATGTTCAAAATAACTTCTCAATGACCAGAATATCTTTTTCATACTCCTTGTTATCAAGAAGATATTGTGAACATATTTTATGTATTGCGGGCTTGAACACGCAAAAGTCATTGTAAATATTTCCACCATATCTTTGAGATATTTGAGCACAAGTTATCTGGCTATCCTCCTTGTGCATGCTGAAACGGACAAACAACTTGAAGCCGGTTGAAGCGGAAATGCGCGGATGATTTATCACCCAAAAAAATCCCCGCCAACACTAGTGTTTGCCGCGGTCAGGTTCTGAACCGCTGGTGAACCTGAATCGGACCTGAACCGGACCCAAGTCCGGTTCAGTGGCTGTGAGGTTCACCAAACCGAACCCCGGGTCCAGTTCGAGGTTCACAGATTTTCAGGAAGGTTGGAAATCGCTCTGAGCTAGTGGAGATGCATCAACTTTGATCAAAATATGATTGTTGAAAAATTGACTCAACCACTGAGCTCTATTTGTGAAGCCGGGGCCTTCCCTGAAGGTGTGGTGAAATAATGCTGCATAGATTGAATGCTTGGATGCTTCCCAGAAATTGAAACACACTTACAGGTGTCAAAAATCTGCCTACTTTCAAATTTCACCAAAACAAAACAGGTTCAAGGTTTGAACCCGGTTCTGAACCTGAACCGAACCCCGTTGAGCCGAACCTGGGCTCCGGTTCAAGGTTCGGGAAATTGGCTGAACCGGACCTGAGGTCCAGTTCGGGGTTCGGAAAAATCAGGCATGAACCGGACCGCGGCAACATTAGCCAACACATAGTTGGGTGAGCGGTAGCCTCAAACATTGTGGCGGAGCACGAGACCTGCGGCCAAAGAAAAACCCGAAAGTAGGGTATAAATGCCTGTCTAGAATATCAGAATCATTAACGGCGGCCTCCGATGGCAGCCAACTTGGGCGACAAGTGAAAACTTGGCTGTTACTTGGATGACACATCAAACTTGGCTGGTGCCTGATGCAATCAGGTCCATCTGATCGTATAAGTTACTTTCCCTGATGGAACTTGGCGGGCCAAGTTAGCTTAAGTACCGCTAAGTCAAGTTAAGTAGCAAGTTACTGTAAGTTTCAGCAAGCAAAGTGAACCAATTAAAGTTTAAAGCATCAGCATAGCCCCGTGAGTTGTCCATGAACCTGATTTGGTCGGCCTGCGAGACATCCCTGAGTCCATCCATGGATTATGAGGCTATTAAGCGAAGGAGATCTGGGATGGGGATCAATTTTGCACTGTATTAAATGAATTCAAGATACTAGGATTTTCTGGCATGTGCAACAGTCTTGTAGGGACATTGTTGTTCTTGGTTTTGCCTTGCATGGCTGGAACTATCCGAGGTTGGCTCCCAACTTTAATAGTTGGGTGGCAGGATTTATTTTGGACATGATGAACTCTATATCACAGGCATTGGTTCAACATAATGAGGAATGATTTTCTACAGAACATGCTTTAGACACGCAACCAAATATTGACCGACCGAATAAATTGTTGGAGTCCCCGCCATCCCATCTCTGCAGTCAGAGGATGATGAGGATACCACCAATGTTGGAGGGGGTCATATGGACCCATCAGATAATAACTTTTGCATCTGAATTACTTCCATCTTTCTCCAATACTCACATCTCGAGTCTCAAGTCATGTGATCACAGGTTGTTTATGTATGGCCAGATTTCCGACTACATTGTATGGATATAAAGCATATAACAGCTCATATGGGATGTCTGAAGCCTCAAGCACACAGGCCAGTGGTTTTAGAAAGGGAGTGGTAGCCGTGTGGGCGGAGTTTGAATAAGCTAAGGGAGTCAAGCGTGGGAAAAGTTAAGGTAAGTTAAGTTCGGCCCAGCCAAGCCGAAGTGATAAGGTACTTTTCTCGGACTCGGGAGAACCCTACAGTATTTAACCGTGAAGTGGAACAGCACGTGGAAGTGGAACACTGTGCCGTTTGTCACCTTGCAGGTTGCCTGCAACCCCAAAATTTTGGGACATTACTCTCCTATGTATGAGACTCCCATACACCCAAGGATTTGCGAGGAAAGCTTCCATAGCTCCTGTTCTATCCCAATGTCTTTTTCAAGTTTTTTGCTATTATTTTCCAGATTTGAACCCGCGGGATAAATACACAGCCCGACCGCTATTTTGAGTTGGTTGAGTGTATACTGGCAGTTTTCGAGGTCGAATATTACGAATATACACCTCCCCAACCTCCGTCGAAAGGCCAGTAAATCGTGCGTCTGGTACGAAAATATGAGTACTGGCCCTCAGGATATAGAAATCTGCGCAGTGTGTTAGACAATGACGTCGATAATAGATACAGATCTGCGAACTCCACAAGAAGTCAGCAGTCCCCAAAAGTGCGTTGAAATCCCGAGTCGGCGGGGTTCTCGCGAGCGCACAAGCCGAGGAAAAAGCGCCACTGAACCTTCCCCGAGCGACGTCGATAGCTCAGCCGACAAATTCACTATCTCCGTCCACCATTGTGACATATCTATCCGACGTTTACAACACTAGTACTTTACGCGCCGCTCTGTCCACCGCGATCCTCGTAAACTCGTCCAAATCCTCCTTTGGCAACCCGAGAATATCGTTGTGCAACCCATGTCTCGCTTCATAGTTCCCGCACCCGTCCGGATAAAATGCCCTGGTATAGAGCAGCTTCAAGAACCCGCGTCGATCCCCCCCTTTGAATTGTGCCACTCCCGCAGCGAAGCGCACCTCGTGCGCGTCATGTTCAATCTTCCAATCACTCTCCTTCGTTCCAGTGACCCGCAACACGGACTCGAGCATGTCCTTCTGGCTGAGCAAAAAGGACGAGACGTACGCCGGCTTGTTGCGGAACTGAGACAATGTGGCGCTTTTGTCGCTGGCACCGTCGGGGAGCACTTTGAGGCTCAGAAGACGCGCGACGGCGAGGGCGGTCTGGGGCCAAGTGGTGGTGTTGATTTTCGTGGTACCGTCGTCGATGAAGGTGACAGAGCGATTCTCGAAGTCGAAACCGTACGCGAAGGGTCCAGCGCTGAGACTGTATTCGTACCAGAAACTGCAGGAAATGCCGACCCAGGAGCTCTTCCCGAGCTTCTCGATGAGGTCGCGGTTCGCTCGTTTGCCCGGGCCAATCATTGCATCCTCCCCCATCTTTTTCTCGGTGGGATCGCCGCCATACTCGTTGGGCAAGACCCAGGGAACATTGGCGGCGGCGGCAGCTTCGATGAGCTTGGCAGATTGGCCTGGGGGTGACATGACGCTCATGGTGATGATGAGGGCGTCCTGGCCGCGAAGAGCCTCGATCAGGGATGCGGGATCCTCGTAGTCGACCTTCTTGACTTCGACGCGGGCGGGAATCTTGGAGGTGCTGTCAGCCCGGGTTATGGCGGTGAGGTGATGTTTCCCGGTCTTGAGCAACGCCTCGGTAATGAATGTGCCCATTTGGCCCCCTGCCTGAGGCACTGTGAGGGACTAATTTTTCAATTAGGAAATTTGAACTTACGCCTACGATAGCGACTTTCTCGATGTAATTCTGGCGTGTGCTGGTGGCCATGGTGGGTCTAGGGAAACTCGGGTTAATATATGCCCGGCAGCGATTGAAACTCGGACGTACTGTTGGATGTGGGCTGAAGGTTCAACGCCTGAGTAGCCGGCTTTGTAGTTGACGCAGCGGATAAACGGCGTCTTGGGCCGTATGCTGACGTGGCTCGGCATTGGGTCTCGCACGTCCAAGAGCCCTCGTTGCATCAGCGACTTATTGACGAGGTATGGATATTCTTGGATTAGCTCTTCCTGGACACTACGGCTGGAATGTCAAAGCGGCTTTCCCGTGGCAGCGCTTGACAATTTGCGGTGTTCGCCCGTAAATTATTGATGATCCGAATTGTTTTGTTCCTGTGCTCAAGCGAATTGACCAAGCCGCTATGATAACCAAGTGATAACTCCTCGGGGTTCAATTTTATTTTGGGAGGCCATGTACGGCATCGGGAGAATATCCGACGGAAGAGTATCCGGCGGCGGCGGAAGAGTATCCGAACAGTCAGCATTAGTAAATCTCATCGGGCCAACATCGGGCATGACAATAAAATCAGTGAATTGGGTATTTCGAATACTACTCTCTTCACCGTGCGAGCGGAGAAGAGGAGCAGAGTGCCGTGTGCATCCGTCAACGGACCTGGGTAAGTTCTGGGACTTCCATTGATGAGCCTCGGTACGCGCTCAGCACAGAACGAGCCAAAGCTGACCAAAGCACTCGGACATCACCGGACTCGGGGTGATCGCCGAAGCGTGAGTCATAGGCATGAGTCATTTCGAGTCACTGTCTGAGTAAGAGGACAAGTTGTCTGAGTAAGAGGATGAGTTGGAATGAGTCAGGTCGTTTAGTTTCTATAAATAAATTTTGTAAAAGGTATATAAGGGCCTCGAGCTCGCAGCCAACAAGCAGATTTTCCCCCACTTCGTGTAGTGTTCACGTGACGAATAGCATCTGTTTGATCACGTGTTTAGTATTTCGTGTCCCTCGTCGTAAGCTCTCGTCCTCCGTCGTACGTATCGTATTCGCAGTCTTCGTCGTCACTGCGCGGTCCCTCGTCGTCATCGTCTTAGTCGCGGCCTTCGTCGTTTGCCGCCTACGTAACAAATCGTTTGTTTTTAGCACATCGCTTTCGTTCAGTAGGCTTCATAGTCTACTGTAGTATCGACCCACCACACCACACACCTACACCTCGGGTGCAGGGACGAAGTTGAACCAACTCGCATTCACACCAGTTCTTCGGTCTTCCGAGAGTGGTTGTTGGATCTTGTTTTATTTTCCTTACACTCTCAGACGCACCGTAGGCGTATCACCATGTCCAGAAAATAGAACGGGAAGAGAATTAGAAATGAAGGAGATGATTCGCGGAGCGCTAACGAGTCGGAGGAGCGGAGCAAAAGAAAACAGAAAACAAAAAATCCGTCTCTGCTTCCCTTACACGCATCGGTCGAACCCCGGTCTCTTCCAGAGCCTGCCCTTCAACCATGTTTAAAGGTTTGACCTGCGTCCCCAAGCTACGCAACTGATGCCCGTACGCATCTGAGCCAGGCAGGGTAAGTGAGAGGTTTGGTCCTTCCTTGTTGAGGAAATCAAGTTTTTGACTCGAATTGAGTGACATTTTTCTCTACTCCGAATCGAGATGAAATAAATCGAAAGCGGATGCAGTTTTGCAAAAACAATTGGTTGATTTGCGCTGCGCTGACGAGAATGAATCCGAGGCAAAGGCGAACGAGACAACGGAGCAAAACGGAGCAAAAGAGAACAGAAAAAAAACCTGCTTTCTGTATTGAACCACAGTGTGGCTGTGCATTTCGGCCACGATCATGAAGTCGCAATTTGTGCGATTTCAACGGTAGGACAGATAAATAAATTCATCTGAGCCGAAAGAGTTGTACCTGGGAAGCCACTAAAGAGGTACCGAGATATCTTAGCACATAAAAGTCTGTAATTGTTGCAGAGAAGTGGTTGCGGCGTAAGCTTGACCTACGGCTAACATCTGATAGCAAAAACTAGACTAAGGGGAAGTACAGTACTTAACCGTGAAGTGGAACGCTCAGGCCGTGCGGCCAATTGTGGACTTAATAGTGCTCCAATGACCTCATACTTTGTTGTAGGCTTGTTTAGTGTCGTCCCAACTACCCGAAAATACAAAGAACCATGCGGTTATGTGCTATTCTCATGGAGAAAGAGGGCAATCTTTCTCAGCGCTCAAATTTGCCAAATCACGTGGAAGTGGAACATGAGGAAACCGAGTAATCGAGCTCATACTTGCAAATGTGAGTCCCCCCGTTTCGTGCTAACTTAATACTTCACTCGGCATACAACGGGACTCGGTCCATGAGATTGGTCTACGGAGTGCAAGTGGTAGTAACTGAGTAACGGAGGGGTAAGTAGATAGGAAGATAAAAGACTTACCTCCGCGCGTTGGGCCTCTGGGAAGTGAGGGAGGGAGATCATAAGCAAGTGAGTAGAAATAGTCGTAGACACGCGCGCGCGGACTTGGCGCCGCGCGGTGGGCGTTCGGCATGCCCGAGACGCAGCGCAAGCCTCAATGCAGGCTTCGTGCGCTCGAGAACCCCGGCGCGAGCTTCTCCGGGGCTCTTTCCTTGCGGGCTGAGACACGGGGTACAGAGGCGGACTCGGCGCGCGATACCCGCGCGAGAGCGCCGACTTGTGCGCTTCTTCGAGGTTCCGTGAGGGCGCGAGCCCGCACCGCTACTTGAGCGGTTAACGAAGGCGGGGCGGACTTGTTGTGTACATAGCAGAGCGCAGAGCGGGGACCGCGGCAAGCCGCCGCGCGCATTGCGGAGGTAGGCGTACCCGTGCCCGTGCGCGGCATCTCGCGCGTCTTCTGTGGTCTTGAAGCGCCCGTGGTGTACGCGTCTTGCGAGTTCCGCACGCACAAGGCACATGAGCAGCAGAGTCAAAAGAAAAGAAAAGAGAGGCGGGTGACGCAGTGCGCACCTTGCGTGCCATCCCACACCTACACCCGCCCCATCGCGAAGTTTGCCTGAGCTCCGTTAGTTTCGATGCAGGAAGGCGGGCGCGCGCCTCCAAGACTCAACGAAGGCAGCGGCAAGGCAAGACGGATAATACGAAGCGGTGATGTCGAGCGCATGGGGAGAACAGGCGATAGAAGCGAGCAAAGAGTATTGGCCGAGGCTGCGCTAATTACACATGCGAGCAGTATATATACTGTATTGGTCGTCCGACATCGCCTTGCCTTGGATCCTCAGATGGAACAGGGATTGCGCGAAGACGTGCATCAGCTTTTCTGCAAATTTCTTGAGCTCTGGAAGCTCTTTTCCTCTGGAATTGAAAAATTTCAGGAAAATATATATTGCCATCAGCGAAGAAAACGAGCATTCAGCCCGTAGGCAAAAGTTTTTTTTTTGACTTGAGGGAAATCAGACCTACCTTGACCTCTTGCGACTTGAGGTCTGGAACGGTCGATTCAAGAGCGATCAAGAGCTGTCAAGAGCGTGTCCAGAAATTTGCAGAAAGTCTGATGTGGTTTGCAGCCGGTGAACGTGCTCCCTTGCTCCCGCTGAGAACTGCGATGGTCATCGATATCCGGTCATCGGTGACATGCCGAGTAGATTTTGAGCGAGTGGTCCGGGAGGAAAGGCCGCGGATGAAAGAACTCAGGCGGGAAGTGAGTTGGACGGAGTGTCCTGACACCCGGACACTTTGCTATACTGTTATATTCTGTCACATCACGGGTGTTGATAACACCGTGACACGTCGCCTACTACTAAGGCTCCAACCATTTCCATTTATAAATGTTTTAAACGGTATTTACCGTTTATTTTATGGACCTGCGTAAATGGTAAACGGATAGTAAACAAACAATTTAAACGGTTGTGAGAATTAACCATCTGGCGACCGATTTTTCCGAGCATCTGCTATAATTATGGTGCAAAACGAGACAGGTGAACGGTTGAACTAACCACAAGACCCTACCTCTCGCCGTGGATCCTCGATGGACGAGATATTTCCAGAACTGACCGCTCCCGGGCATCTCGGAGAAACTAAACTATTGTGTTCAAGCCCTATATAACCTCCAGCATCGAAGTAGGAGACAGATATGAGACTCTGGAACCATAAAGGAGCCCCACGCACTACAGTAAATCCATCCAGAGAGGTGTAAGAATGCTACCTCGGCCATACCATTTATAAACAGTTTAAACGGTTTTTAAACACATTTTCGACGTTGCCAGGGAAAATGTCCAGGAGGAAATGCCGTTACGCACAATTTTTACCAGTGTGGGACTCTGACCCGAATGCTTTAACCTATTCCTTTTTTGGTCATGGGTCGTATACCCACTAAAACCCCCTTTGTGGATAGCCAATCATCCGGCAATGAATCTTCATCTAACAAGCGACCACTCCATGTGTGTAGAACTGTTTTTTTCTTCAGAGCGAGTGGTCCGAAGCGAACTTTGCTCTTGACTCGAGCTCGTTACCAGTCTGCCTACGAATGGCAACAATGTGGCGAGAAAGTGACTTTCCAGTCCGAGGGACCGGGAACCGATGATCGGCAAGTCTTCGGCACCCCTCTAGAATTTCAAACTCAGGCCCACGTCGATTGACACTTCCTAATTGTACCAGTCTGCCTACTACGGCAACGTGCTCGCCACAGATTTCCTTAGTACGACGTACGGTTTATTTGTAGTATTTGGAGCCCGAGTCGGCACATATTTGACTTGCGCTCTCAGTCTTCAGATCTCAGCTTTTGAAGCCCGAGTTGAACCGCGCCGACTCGACTCGGTATTTGAATGCACTTTTTGTAGTATACTCAGTAAGGCTCGCAGACTTCACCAACACTCCGTGATACAACGAGGGTCAGTACTTCGATTTTTTTTTACCAGACGCACGATTTACTGGCCCTTCGACAGAGTCCCCCCTGTTTACTTACCCTTATCCTTGCGCACTCGGCTGTTCGAGCCGAGAACCCCCCCGACTCGAGATTTCAACGCACTTTTGGGGACTACTGACGTCTTGTGGAGTTACTAACCATGCGCGCGCAGAATCTGAACCTATAACCAAGATAAGTACTTCAAATTTTCTTAGTACGACGCACGGTTTACTTACAGTATTTTGGAGCCCGAGTCGGCGTGTTTTTGACGTGCGCTCTCAGATTTGAAGCCCGAAAACCGCGCCAACTCAGCTTTTGACGCCCGAGTTGAACCCCGCCCGCCGACTCGGCATATTTGTATTCGGCAAGTCTCGTAGACGTTCACTGACACTCCGCGATACAACGAGGGTGAGTACTTGAAAATTTCTTACCAGACGCAACGCACGGTTACTGACCTTTCAACGGAGTTCCCCGTTTACTTACTCTGATCCCTGCTTACTTGATTCTTTACTCGGCGTGCGGCGGGACTCGGTCCATGAGATGCGTCTACGGAGTACAAGTGGTGGAAGTATTGTAAGTAGAAGTAGTCGGACGCACGCGCGGACTTGGCTCCGCACGTTTGGGCTCTGGGAAGGGAGAGAGGGAGGGAATAAGCAAGGAAGTAGAAGTAGAAGTAGTTACCTCCGCGCGGTGGGGCTTCAGCGGCGGTCGGCATGCCCGAGACGCGGCCTGCCCGAGACGCTGTACCCGCGCAACACGGGCGTCGGTCGGGAGCGTGCTCACGACACGCCGAACGCGAGCGCAAGGGGTACAAAGGCGGCGCGGGCGTCTCGCGATGCCCGAGCCGGGTACCCCGCCGACGCGGGCTCGGGCGTTTCTTCGTGTTGCTCTGAGGCTGCGTGAGGCCGCCACACCCCGCACCGTCAACGAGGGCGGGGCGGACTTGCTGTGTACATAGCAGAGCGCAGCGCAAGCCGCACACGCACACCCCGCTGTGGAAGTAGGAGGTACGCGTGCTCGTGCCCGGGCTCGTGTGCGGCGCCCTTGTTCGTGCGTCTTGCGGGTTCCGCGCGCGCACAAGGCACATCAACAGCAGAGTCCAAAGAAAAGAAAAGAAAAGGGCGACGCACCCACACACACCCGCGTCCCATCGCGAACTTGCCTTGCGTCGCGTTAGTCTCAATGGAGGAAGGCGGGCACGCACCGACAGCGGCGAGGCAAGGCGAGGCGGATGGAATACAAAGCGGTAAGGTGGAGCGCACGGGGAGAATGGCCGGAGAAGAGGCAAAGAAGCGAGCAAAGATGGAAGAGGGATTGCGCCAAGACATGCTTTGCAGCCGGTCAATGCGCTCCCTTGCTCCCGCTGAGAACTGGATGACATGCCGAGTGGACCTTGAGCGCACGAGTGCAGAATGCGTGTTCCGGGAGGCAGGGCCATTGATGGAGGAAGTCCGCAGGTGCAGGCGAGAAGTGAACGAAAGTTTCTAGTTTCCGGCTCGCAGAGGTTTGCGCAGAGTGGAAATGAAGACACCGCCACCAAGCACCGCCACTGATCGGGATCATCCTCTACGATCCAGCTTTTGCACTCTGCTTCTGCCATGAGTACCAGCTCAAGTGATGTGGTGACAAGGACGCATGGTTAAGCGGGTGGCCACGCATCCTAGCCGGAAGTTCCCGGCTGACGTAAATCTAACAAGTTTACGTTCGTGGGTTCGATTCCCACAGAACCACGGGAGGTTTAGTGGGTAGTGGCAGTACACTGCCGAGTCCCACAGTACCGTGACATCATTGTCTCACGTGTCTGCGCAAATGCATTCCTACCCTGGGCTCGGTCGTCACCCAAGACAAAGCACTGGCGGCCACGCGGGCGCACCGACAATGCCTTGCAGAGGCGGTGTTAGCTACTCCAAATGCAACTAAAATAAATAAATAAATAAAAAAGTGATGTGGTGACCTCCTTCGGCATGGACCTGCCGAGCGTGTCTTTCGGGCGCGCGAAGGCTGTACTACCCCGCCGTCTCGCCCGTGCACGCGCCCATTGTGTTCAACGATGACCGCAAGGCGTTCCTCGGGGTGTGTGGCATGGCGGGCATCAGCGCTGATGGGTATCTTGTGTGTCCTAATGCACTCGAAGGCGGGCAAGGGAAGGGGGGGAAGACTCAGACGACCGCGCTGGGGAACGAGAGCGAAATCGAGAAGCAGTTTAGGTTCACATACCCACCGAAGGAGCTGCGCAAGGCCCTTGCTGTGTCGCCTGCCCGTGCGTCCTTTCGACCTTCTGGAGGTTTTTTTTTTTTGGGTGGGACTGACTTTCTGCCTTCTGTTTTTTTCACTTTCCCTTGGTTATTCGCCCTCTCTTCCTCGCCCATTTACCATACGAACGCGACGACACACAGGCACCGACTCGCCACCGCAGGCCCCCCAACAGCGCACTCCGCCTCTCCATGATCGCCGCCGCGCACTTCTCCCCGCGGTGTCCCCCGGCGTCCCTTTGCCTGACCCATGCCAGAACCTCCGCGTCCTGCAGTCCCCGCTGCGCATCCCGCCCGCTTCGTTCGCCGCCCCTGCATCTCTGCGGACACCCTCCCCCTCTCCCGCTCGCCGCACATGGTCGTAGCAGAAGAATCAGGCGCAGCCAGTGGGTCCCTTTCTGGGTCTTGGGATCTCATCCCGCGCTTTCCCCTTCCTTCCTCCCTTCCTTTTCGTGGCCCGCCCCATCCGCCTCCTCGTTTCCACCCTCCTTCGTGTGCATAAAGCCACGCTCCGTCCCGCCCCCATTCTGTCGTCCTGCTTGATGTACCCACCCGCGTCCCTTCACCTCCACCTCCACTCCCCCTTCCCCGCCCTCTCCATTGTCCCCGTCATGCGGCGCTTCATACTTGGTCATATGCCACTTCTGCTTCACATCCTCGGTCGATGCTCTATCTGCATCTGCACCTTCCCTGCTCCTCCACCGCCCCCCTGCATCGCCCGCCTTCCTCCTCTCACCCCTCCTTCGCTCCTTCCGCATCCGCATCCACACGCACCGTACTCATTCGCTCCCTCCCTCGCAGATCCGCGCCCGGTCCCAATCCCCGCAGAAGCAGAAGGCGCGCGCATGCCGGGTCAGTTGGTACGGAGGTGTGTTCTCGCTCTTCATTGTTTTGTGACTGGTGATGGAGGCTGACGCATCGTTTGTAGGCGGAGCAGAGCGAAGACAAGGACGAGGATGAAGACGAAGAGGATGTGGTGCCCATAGACGTAGACTCCCCGGAATAGCACGAGCAGGAGCAGGAGCAAGAGTACACCCCGCTGTACAAAGATCTCGCGCGCCAACGCCGTCAGCACCAGCAGCAGCACACCTCGACAGCCCGCCGCCCCATGGCGGGGAGCCCTCTCCGCCGTGGCGTTCATGACCCCGCGTGCCCGCTGCGGGCCCGCTGCGCCTGCGATGCCTGCACACGTCTCGGACGCAGAGCGCTGCGCAATCTCGGAGCGGAGACGGAGCACGCTGCGGGTGGGGCGCCGCGCTACTCCCTCTGCGGCGTGTGTGCGCGGAAGGTCGCGCCCGCCCCCGCTCCGCCTGCCTGCACGCGCGGGCGCAGGCGTCTCGGACGCAGAACATCGCGCACGCTCCCCGGCTCGGCGTTCATGACCCTGCAAGCGCCCCGCGTGCCCGCTGCGGGCGGGGTGCTGCGTTACTCCCTCGGCGGCGCAGCGTCCTGCCTGCGCCACCTGCCCGCGTCTCGGACGCGGAGCGCCGCGCGATCTCGGAGCGGCGGCGGAGCGCGCTGGGGCGCCAGATGCGTTCGTTAGGGGGGGATGTCGCCTGTGCAGCTGGGGCACGCGCTGGGGCGCAGACGGCGACGGTAGCACGAGCAGTAGCACGGGCGGGAGCGCGCTGGTGGTGCACGTGCTGCTGGCGAATCTGCGCAAGACTGCGACGGGAGAAGAGGCGGGATAGCGTGCGTGCGGAGGCGGGAGGGGAGTGGGGAGCGTACAGAGCGAGGGGGATGAGGGGACGAGGGGCGGGTGGGGTTTTATGCCGGGGCCAAGACCGAGAACGACGAGGAGCAGGAGACAGAGACGGCGAGGGAGACAGGGAAAGAGAAGGAGAAGATGGGCGCGCCGAAGGGGAGGATGCTGCACGCGCGGGCGCGCGAGCGTGAGGTGGGTCTTCGTACTTCCTGTCTTCCTGTCTTCCTGCCTTGTCCTGTCTTTGATCTCTTTCGCTGAGTGACCTCCAGGTGCCCGTCGAAGAAGAGCCTCAGTCAGAACCGGTGGTGCGTATCCCCCCCCCCTAGTCTGTCCTGTATAGCTAGCTGACGTGCAAGTATAAGCAGGAGGCTAAAAGAGCAGCGCGCGCGCAGAGCGCCGTACTCGAGCCCGAGAAGCACGGGCACTGGGAGGCATTACCGCGGAGCCGGACGAGACGGACGTCGACGTGCCCGCCAAGCCCGCGCGCCATAGCCGCAGCCGCAAGCCCACCACCGAGCACAAGAGCGAGCACGAGACGAGCACCGACCCCGCACCCACGCACCGCAGCCGCAGCTGCAAGTCCGCTGCCAAGCTTGAATTGGAGGCGGACGACGCGCCGGCGGCACTCCCCACGGTCCCCGCCGTGCCGGCCAAGCCCCAGCGCGGGTGCTGGGGCACCGCCGAGCCCGCCGCTGCGCCCGCCGTGCCCCCGGAGCGCAAGACGTGGGGGCGCTCGCGCGCACCGGGCGGCGGACCCGCTCGATACGATCGGGGACGCAGGCGTGGAGCTCGTCGCGGTCATCCCCACGCCGAAGGGGCGTCAAGCCAGTGAAGGAGGAGGAGGCGGAGCCTGTGCTCCAGGCACGTGCTGGGCGGGCGAAGATGGCCACTGCTACTCCCGCGTTATCGGTGCCAGCAGCCCCCAAGGCGCGGGCGACGAGGAAGGGCGCGGCGCCGGCGGCGGTGGAGGTGGGAGAAGGAGAATATGCCGGGCGAGGAGCGCGAGGAGGTGGAGGGCCGGCAGTGAAGGTGCGCGTATCGCGGAGCAGGAAGGTCAAGGAGGAGGATGCGGAGCCTGTGTTCGAGGCGCCCGCACCCGCACCGGCGTGTGCTGGGCAGGCGAAGAAGGCTGTTGCCCCTCCCGCCTTACCGGTGCCAGCCCCCAAGGCGCGCGCGACGAGGAAGGGCGTGGTGCCTTCGTTGGTGCCGGCTGCGGTGGAGGTGGGCGCGAAGGAGAATACGCCGGGCGAGGAGCGCGAGGAGGGGCCGGCGGTGAAGGTGCGCATGTTGTGGAGCTGGAAGGTCAAGGAGGAGAATGCGGAGCCTGTGTTTGAAGCGCCCGTACCCACGCACGCTGGACAGGCGAAGAAGGCTGCTGCGCGCGCGGTGCCAGCAGCCCCCAAGGCGCACGCGACGAGGAAGGGCGTGGCGCTGGCTGTGGTGGAGGTGGGGGAGAAGGAGAATACGCCGGGCGAGGAGCGCGAGGAGGGGCCGGCGGTGAAGGTGCGCGTGTCGCGGAGCCGGAAGCTCAAGGGGGAGGTTGTAGAGTCGGAGGCGAATGCGATGGTGCCGCGAAGGGCGCGGACTTGAGGGCCTGCGCACCATAGATGTGCAAGGCGCGAGGGGACGACGGAAAACGAACACGAGAAGAGAAATTATGACTTGGATACCCACTCGGCTTGAATGCATACGTTGATGGTTTTTTTACGTGTATTTTTCTTTTGTTTCGCCGCTGCTGGTTCTCCTGTCCTCGCTGGAGTCGGTGTGGGATGTACGGATGTAATTGTAAATAATCAAAAAGTTCTGAGTCAGTCATGAGCGACTGAGTGCGGGAAGACCGCTACTGTCTGGTGGAGCTTTCCCCTGCGTATTGGCTCCGACAGTGCTATACACTAATACTTGTCCCTTGAATTCGAAGAAGGCATTACGAGTCTTCAAGCTTCTGGAGGATTGACTCGGCGGACTCGGACTCGGCGACACATTACCATTGCATTACCATCTCAGTGCAGGGGAGAAATTCCACTTCAAAATATGTACCTCGTCCGCAGAAGGCATGCATTTGCACCGTGTCACTTGCGGAGGAGGAGATGTTTCAGTGATCCCTGTTCAATTTCAAGCTCACTTCAAGGCTCTGACGAGTTAGGAGACTTTTTGAATTCTAAGGAACTACTTACCTATTTATTCACGGTCAAGGCCTGGCTGGTGAACTGCAGTAGTGGCTCCGTGAACTCCAGTAGTAGTGGCGCGGAATCACGGACAGCATGCGTCGACGACAGTTGAAAAAAATAATGGTTGCTTGAACACAGTCAGAAAGTATGATGAGAATCGATGAGCGTTATTCAAATTCTCGGAGGAATCTCGCTTGAATCTCGCCCATTTGATGAGAGTCAGAGCGCGCATGTTATAAAAGATGAAAGTTGAATTTCACCTTCCAACAGGAAGTTCATTTTACTTGGCTTGGATGATTGATTCTCTCGGGGATACGGCTGTAATTTAGTTTCAGTCTACCTGTGGAGCGGCTCCTCGGTGAAATACATCGAGAGCACGGGAAACGTTTCCTGTATTCCGACAAATAGACCAACGATTTCAAAAAACACTGATGAAATTCGCCGTGGAGGCAAGCTTCCATATCCATAATCCGAGAGCTTTTTGAATGAGCAGAGCTCTCCGTTTTCTTTATCACAGCGGCCCTCAGATGGCATGTTTCAAGCGGTCTCACCTAACAACTGATCACAGGGGTTCAAATTGAAAATACCAACCCAAGTCTCGCGTAACAGTCTTTGCAGGTTGCACTTCGGCTTCATTGCTGAGAAAATACCGATTCGAATCCTTGCATTTGTCTAAGTTCGGGACACTATGCACCCGCATTTACATAATAATTTCAACTTCCCTGAAGTCGCAGTTCCACAAAACTTTTAAAAGTACAGGTCTGACTCGGGCTGGACCACTAAATATTGTACTGAAGTTTACTAGTAGGTGATAACTCGAGGGAATAAGCCCAAAGTTTCTACACCCTGAAGTGAAATGTTCGTGCAGGTTGAACTATATGGCACGTGCGCTGCCGCGCCCAATAAAATAGCCAAATAAATGCAAAGAACGCGGGTTGGTGTGGTTATCTTCGGTGGTATTTTGATTTTCTTCTGTTTCTTCTTTTCCAGTCATAGGCACTTGTTTTTCTGTTTATCTCTCGAACTTGTACCAACCTTGTGTGCTTGAAAATTCGGGATCTGGATTTGTTGTGTTGTGTGTACAGGTCTCGTGCCCATAAAAAAATAAGCATCTTTGTCAACTCGCTCTCTCTCTCTCCAATGGTTTCACCTCAACCTTCAGCAGAAACGCTTCCAGAGATCCCAAGCTTCCGGGAAGACATTGTAAAGTGGAACAATGCTTGGGAAGCTGAACTTCCAAGACTCAGCTTGACTGTAGGCGAATGCTCTGCTTATGCAGAATCGGAATACTATCCCACGGCTCTCCAGCGATCCCATCATTTGGGATGCCCAGCTTTCCTGCATTCACAAGCGTGTGCACCATCTTTCTCTACTTCAGGAGAAGCTGAGAGCTGTGGCAGTTATGATCATCCTGCAGTCCAACTTCTGTTGGCCGGAACTTACCTATCGGCTCGAGAGCCCCATATTCTCGAAGGTCTCCTGTCTACCTGTTTGACCGAGCCCGTAAATTTCCCCATGAACCGATCTTTCACCTGCGACATCACCCTTGCCTCACTGCAACACGATAACGGCACAAGATTCCTCACTCTCCTCAAAAGATATGTGCCAGACAGTGATGTTGGCCTAACCGACAGGAGCTACGTATCCTACCTGCATCCGGGATGGAAAGAGGAAAAACTCCAGGAGCTTCGCGAGACCAGATATTGGGAAGAGAGGTCCTGGTTATAGGCAGAGACCATGCATCAATAATAAACACCTTTCAGTGTAACAGACTAATGACGAAGTGCCTGCCTGGTGGAGCTCTTTCGTCACATCTAATAGGGAGCTACACACTAGTACTTGTCCCTTGAGGAAGGTATTACAAGTCTTCAAACTTCTGTAGGATTGACTCAACAGACTCGGACTTGGCGACACATTACAATCTCAATGCTGGTGAAAATACCACTTCAGAATACCTCGCTCATGGGCAGATGGCATGCATTTGCACTGCGTCGGGGATATTTCAGTGATCCCCGGTCAACTTCAAGCTCACTTCAAGGCTCCAACGAGTTAGGAGACTTTTCTGAATTCTAAGAAACTATGCAATCGTTTATTCACAGTTAAGGCCACCACTGGTAACAAGGTCACCAACCAGAGTTGAGCCTGGCTGTGCGAAGTGAAGAAGTGGCGCGCGCGATCTCTGACAGAATTATATTATTATACCAGAAGAGCCTCTGGCGACAACAGTTGAAACTTGTACGTAGTGATGCCTTTGGCTTGGCTTGGCTTGTAAGCCATGGCTTTGGCTTAGCTTCACCGGGCTTTGGCTTCAAAATTGCGAAGCCATGGCTTGTGGTAGATTTTTTTTAAATGCCGCCAGTCCCCGTAATAGCCAGGGCCGATATAAAACACATCATTGGGCCTAACTAGAGGTACTGGACCATTTAGTGGTGTCCCAGATGACACCCAAAGCAGTGGTTGGGTCATTTCTTCGAGGTCATTATTATTTTTTTCCGGCCTGGCAGCCGGACCTACCTACCAGCCCGAGGTCCCAGCTTGACCGGCCCGCACCCCCTTGAGTTATGTTGTCGGAGGTTCAACAGACACATGACCTCACCTGTTGAAATCTTTGGTCATAGTGTAATAAATTATCCGCTCGGAAAATACCTGGAATGGAGGAGATTGAAGAGCTGATGAGACACACAGTCAACATGCACCGACTTCAGCCAGATTATGTAGAAATTTGCTCAGAAGGGGAGTTTGCAAGCAAGGGGTAATTGCGAGGCAAACCAGTGAGGTAAATACCACAAGTACTCTAGCTTTTATATGTAGGAAAATATAAGGGGATAGATAGGAGAACAGTAAGCAAGGAGAACTATGTGGGTCAGAATTGAAGAGAAAATATTGTGACCATACTAAATCTGCATCAGCACCCCTGTTTGGTGCCATCCTGTGCCATCCTGTGCCATCCTGTGTCAGTATGAAGAATTGAAGCTACAACTCTCCTCATTCTTCAATTGAGGGGAAGCTTCAAGTGTTGTTGGTTTCCTCCATGTGCTCCATTTTGGGCTTGATGGCTGTACATTTACCTCAAGCCCACTCCTCTTTGACACATTGAAACAATTGAACCCAGAGTTTGCACTGGAGCTATCTGCACTTTAAATGTGCTACATCTGACACTGAGTGGTCTTTACTTGTGCACTCCCAAGTCAATCAATATGATGAGAGCGACGTGAGAAGGAAAGTCTTGTGGAAAGATATATCTATATCTTTCTGGAGCAGGTGTACTGTTGGTAGGATGACATGAACCCCCGGAAGATAATTCGATGCAATCAAACTGGTGGTTGCCCATTTCTATCGCAATATTCTGTGATGCATGGATCTGAATCAAGGTTGGAAAATTGTAGTTGTATCAAAAACTAGAGTCCGTGCAAACTATCAACATTCTTCATCACAATCTCAACAAGGTGATCAATAAGCCTGGCATGATCGGCTCCCTTGGGGAATTTGGAGTGGGCATTGTCAACAGCCTTACGGATGGATGCTGCAAAATCCCCCCTGCTCTTGAGTAGTCGGATGGTATGGTCCATCAGACTGTGTGGCTCTTGTGATTTTTCAGCAGTGGATGCAAATACAATGCAGGCAACTGGGGGTAGTCAGCTCAAGCAGCAGATTTCATAGAATAGTGGGGAATAGACACACCAATGGCAATATAGAGGTAACGTGGAAGATCAATGATAATACCGCTAGTTTGTCCGAACTACAGGCAGGGATGAGGATGAACCAAACAGAGAGAATATGAGGTACTAGGCAAGTCACAAAATCAGGTAAGAAATCTTGTACAGCACGTTTCTACAAAGCAGTTGAGCAAGCAGTATGACACAAGCAACTGAAAGTACCCACCCTCTGCACACAATGGAATGTGGGAATGGTCAGCAAGGAGGCTAGTGCAGCTGACAGAAGTTGCACTCACAACCTGTGTCCAGTGGAAAGGTTGACATGTCAGCGAGCAGGGTGGCAGAGGGGACAGAAGGTGCACTCACAAACTGTGTGCAGTGGAAAGGTTGACATGTCAGCAAGCAGGATAGCAGAGGGGACAGCAGGTGCACTCACACCTGTGTACAGTGGAAAGGCTGACATGTCAGCAAGCAGGATAGCAGAGGGGACAGCAGGTGCACTCACACCCTGTGTGCAGTAGAAAGGTCAACATGTCAGCAAGTGGGATGGCAGAGGGGACAGAAGCAGCACTCACATACTGGGGGTGGTGAAAAGGTCAACATGTCAGCGAGCAGGGTGGCAGAGGGGACAGAAGGTGCACTCACAAACTGTGCAGTGGAAAGGTTGACATGTCAGCAAGTGATGGCAGAGGGGACAGCAGGTGCACTCACACCCTGTATGTGGTGGAAAGGTTGCCATGTCAGCAAGTGGGACGGTGGAGGCGACAGAAGCAGCACTCACATACTGTGTGTGGTGGAAAGGTCGGCATGTCAGCAAGTGGGACAGCGGAGGTGACAGAAGCAGCACTCACACGCTGTGTGTGTCAACATGTCAGAGAGTGGGATGGCAGAGGCAGCAGAAAGTGTACTCACATCCTGTGTGCAGTGGAAAGGTTGACATGTCAGCAAGTGGGATGGCAGAGGCGACAGAAGCCACACCCACATCCTGTGTGCAGTGGAAAAGTTGTCATGTCAGCAAGCAGGATGGCAGAGGCAATAGAAGCTGCACTCACAACCTGTGTGTGGTGGAAAGGTCAATATGTCAGCAAGCGGGATGGCGGAGGTGCCAGAAGCAGCACTCACATACTGTGTGGGTGGAAAGGTTGCAATGTCAGCAAGCAGGATGGCAGAGACAACAGAAGGTGCACTCACACTCTGTGTGTGGTGGAAAGGTCGACATGTCAGCAGCAGAGGCAACAGAAGTAGCACTCACAGCCTGTTTGCCATGGAAAGGTCGACATGTCAAACAGTGGGATGGCAGAGGTGACAAAAGGTACACTCACATACTGTGTGTGGTGGAAAGGTTGACATGTCAGCAAGCAGGACAGTAGAGGCGACTGAAAGTGTACTCACAAACTATGTATGAGGGAACCCATAGGTGTTAAAATGGCACAACAAATTCCAAGCAGCACCCACCAACTGTATGTGATCAAGCATCAGCAGGCAACTGACCTGGACACATTTAACTATTAATCCCAACTCACCGGGCTCCAGCAAGGTATATAGTACTGTACATATTCGTAGACACTCTCAATTATTTGGGTGTTGTCTATTCCTATCCGTGGCTTCCGCGGCTTCCAACCTGGCATTTCCCGGCTTGTCCATATCAGCATTTATGTTCTCCCGCATCCCAGTAAATGCACTTACAGTATACTTGCGAAAACCTGCTGGTTTCCAACAATAATGGAATTTCTTTGTGCCAGTGCAAAAAGGGCCAAAAGTGTTTCATCCTGTATTGCCGCATAAGTTTTCTCGGTCAGAGCCGCACACCCAGTTGCCGCCTCATTTAAGTCTGGAATAGTCATCAGCTACTTGAGTTGAAAAAACCAAGGAAGTAATAGCTCACTCTGAAGCTGGACAACCTCGTTCGGGGGATACTTGGTGCTTTGAATCGCTTTTAGCACGGTTCCCTCAAATTTCAACTGAGCCACTTTGCAGGCCTTCTCGTCCCTCTCTGCATCACTCAAATCATCGTCCTCGGGAAGGCTATCATATGCCTCATCGAGGAGTGACTCAAACTTGGTGAACACTGCGATAACAGGGACTAAGCAGAGTCAGGTAGTCTAGACCCACTCATTATAAATAAACACTTGCCTGGCGAAGATTTTGCATTGAAAAATGCAAGTTCAAATTCAGCACTTGGGGCTCTTGGGTTGTCCATCGGAATACAAAACCTTGATGGAGGTGAGTATCAGCACCCGGGGTCTAATTCCACATACCATATGGCATGCACTTGGTCCTGAATTCTTGTTCTCTTGGAACGCTTCTCAAGAAAATTCCACAAATACTCGGCACTGAGCGGGGAATTCTGTTCATGCTCAGCTCCAGCCTCAATGCCCCGTGAGTCATGGAAGACAAAGAGAGGGTTGCTCTTGAAGGTTATCTGGTTCTCAATATTGCTCATGCCACGCTGTGCTCACTGCTGAGTAAGAAAGAAGCCTAATCCAAGTTTACTCAGGCACGCACCTGGCGGTTTGGCTCCAGGATGGATGGATCCACCTAAATATGATAGTCAATTTCTGGAGGTATCAGAAGTACTAGTAGTATAACTAGCCACCTTCTCTCCTTCGACATTGATGATTTCCAAGTCGCTGCCATCAGATCCACACATTCTTTTGAGAATTGTGGTCTTTCCAGCATTCCGTCGCCCGATGACTAGAATCCGAAAGCGAGGACATTTCCTCTTGATCTCATCAATCGTGAGCGACATTGCTAGGATGTGGGTGAGACCGAGAACACGGGGTGTAACAAGAGAGGAATTATGATATGCATTTGGGTGAGTCGTATATGACCTAGATCCGAATCATCCGGGTGATGGCAATGCCCAAATCCGAGTCGGATATCAGGACCAAATCCGAAACGCTGATCTGTCGGTTCCTTTCTTACAAATTCCGACCCATGCCCAAACCATGCCTTCTCCGAACTTTCAATTTTTTTCTGAGGTACCCAAGGGCAAGGCTTAGGTTTTCTCCCACCAGGTATGATTTCCAAAGATGAATACGCAGGCCGCCGCTATAATGGCTCCCATTGTGCCAGAAATACTTGAACTGATATCCGGGCACTTCCATTGCAGCCGTCGTACGAGATTGGAAAGATTAAGTCTGAAGCATGTAACAGATTTCAATGCAGACGTGCGAATGATCGGGGACTCTCTGGGACCGTTCGGCCAAAAATGGACTAAGTGCATTGAAGTAGGACCCCGGATAATAGATCTGAAGGCCTGATTTCAAAACGGGAAATTTGTCAGGACAGATTCTCGCAATTTTTTCAGGACTGCAACAGGCCTGGAGCCCAAATTAGGCCAAAAAATGTCAGGATTCCGTGCCAGGCCCAATTTTTTGGCCCCAAATGGTCGTTTTGAGAAAAAAATTCTTCCGCTGGCGCCAATTTGTCAGGACTGGCACCAGGGGAAATCGCGATTTTGGAGCTTTTTGTCAGGATTCGGACCACCCCTAGAGGCCCAAAATCTCAAAATTTTGTCAGGACATGCATCAGGGATCTCGACCTATTATCCGGGGTCCTATTGAAGTGTCGACGGAGAACCGAGCAAGAGCTTGAGGCAAGCTGATGCTTATCTTCTAAGAAAAACTTGGCGCAATGTTCTGATCCCGCACATGCCATCTTGAAGCGTAACCACGCACAATTTCCCTATGGGAGGTATGAGCCTTTTCATTTGTAGTGTCTGTTTACAAGAGACTATGATTTCTCTATGCTTGCCAAATATAAAAAAGGTTCTTGGAGAACAAATGAGCTAGAGCTCCGACGCCACCAGCTCAGTGATTTAGCATCAATTTTTTTGACAGAACAGCCTTGGACTTAAAGAAATGAGCGGGGAACAGTGGTGAGATCCGGTCAATCCAAACTCCGCGATAAATTCACATCCTTTTTCAGTAGAGAAAGCATTCATAAGTGCATTGAATCCCTACATGTGATCCTAGACGAATCTATAATGAAGAACAGGACTTCATGTGGCTCTGAAGGCAAATTTAAACCATCAATTGACTTGATGAATAGACACGGAATCTCACACCTTTCGGAACAGTTTTATTCTTGAGTTGGGAGGCAACATGTCTAGCTCTCATTTGTACCACCCCGAGAACGCCGCCTCAACTAGTACTCTTATCCGTAAGTCCTCTATACGTTGAAGCCCTTTTTTTCTCAATACACCTCAGCGGCGCCTCGCGCACCGTCCACTTAAATGCCCGAGATTCCCGCCGACTCGGGATTTCAACGCACTTTTGGGGACTACTGACTTCTTGTGGAGTTACTAACAATGCGCGCGCAGAATCTGTACTTATCATCAAGGTCAGTCGTTCAATTTTTCGATTGAGCGTTGATTGAGCGGCGCACGATTTACTTGCAGTATTTGGAGTCCGAGTCGGCGCATTTTGGACTTGCGCTCTCAGTTGCGCTCTCAGATTTTTGTGAACTCCGCCGACTCGGCATTTGAATGCACTTTTTGTACTGAGTAAGTCTCGTGGACGTTCACTGACACTCCGCGATACAACGAAGGTCAGTATTTCAATTTAACTATTGGCCCACGCAACGGACGCAAGATTTATTGACCCTTCTTTGCACTGGGGTTGCACCGAGTGTTACTCTAATCCGTACTAAGTTGATACGTGCGGCGGGGACTCGGTCCATTGGATAGGTCTACGGAGTACAAGTGGTAGTAACTGAGTAACGGAGGTAAGTAGAAGTAGTCAGACGCGCGCTGGGGCCCTGGGAAGTGAGGGAGATAAGTAGCAAGTGAGTAAGTAGTCGTAGACGCGCGCGCGCGGACTTACCTCTATGCGGTGGGGCCTCAGCGGCATTCGGCATGCCCGAGCCTGAGGCGAGCTGTACCCGCGCAACACGGGCGTCGGGAGCACGCCCACGACGCGCCGAATGCGAGCGGCACTTCGGCGGCGCGGGCGTCTCGCGATGCCCGAGCTGGTACCCCGGCGACACGGGCTCGGGCACTTCTTCGCGTGCTCCGATGCTCCATGAGGGCGCCCACGACGCCCCGGGCGCTGTTCGCCGCCGTCTCGCGCGCTCGCACTACGACTTCAGCGGTCAACGAAGGCGGGGGGAACTTGGTGCGCAGCAGAGCGCAGATCGGGCTCCCGCCGCAAGTCGCACGCAAGACGCACACTGCCGTGCGCATTCGCGGGGCGTCCCTGCGGGCGCTCCTGCGAGTTCCGCGCGCGCATAAGGCACATCAGCACCAGAGTCTGGATCTCGCAGTGAGAAAAGAGGGCTGCGGACACACTATTACGCCAAGTTGATCTGAGCGTGAACAACAAGACGCCTCAGACCTGCTCGAACAGTTCGAAAGCGTGTTGGTCATGTGAGCGTACACCAAGAGGCACTTGAAGCTCAAGGGCTGAGTTGTGTCCCTTGGGCAGGCGGGAAAAAATCCACGGAGCGCTGTCCACCGACATGAGTTCCCCCTGTGGTTATTGTCAGCTGTAAAATTGCGTGTGTTTTGCAAGCTATGCTGTACCAAGTTGAACCGTTTTTCAATAACTTCCATAAACTTCCCTGAAGCTACGTGATTTCAGTTGCTTTTTAGGGGTAATGTGAAGCTTTAATTATTGCACAGCATATGTGCCATATGCCGGAATCAAAATTTCTTCCTCCACCTCCTGAGGCCTGAGGTCAATTTTATTCGTCAGATGTGACTGACTCCACTATTCCTATTTCGAGCCTTTGTATTGTTTCTGACTGCCCAACATCATATCCCTGCAGTTCAGCTGTAGGCAGCTCGCCATGCACATTGTAGATAGCGGATAGATTGAGATATGTTCTATGAATATTTGCATAGGATCAGTTACGTGGTTCCCATACGAATAGGGTTTAACTCATCAGCTCATCTCGTTAACGTGGTGAATACAAGGTGTAATTCCGACATAGGGCGTCTGGACAGGTTAAGATTGTCTCAGAACTGGGCCTATGATCTCGAATGGTAGCCGGCAGTGACTGCCCACAATGTAAGCAGCTGAAAGACATAGGTATTAGCACCCCCCGAAACCCTTATCGCACCAAATTAAGGGGTGAAAGCACCCGGAAAGTGGAACATTGATGATCCTCTGCTATGCCCGAGAACTTGATGAAGATGACTGTCACCACAGGTAGCATATAAAGTCTGCATCTTGGGCCTGTGGTCTCCTCACTCCCCGTAACGATGCCCCGCAAGCCCGCCATCATCGATATCCAGCTGAACAGCATAGCAGCCTGCCTGACTCCTGTTCTGGCTCTCCTGAACGAACTGCTTCATTGTTTTGGTGCTCCTTTCGTGCAGGCTATTTCAAACACAGCCCTCAACTTGGTTTCCGCAGTGCAGGTAATAGGGGAGGGTACCTCACTACAACACTGACCGAGACTTCCAGAATGCAAAAACGAACAAGGAGGAATGTATGAAGCTCACCGAGCACATACATGAAATTCTCTTTGCTATTATCAAGCTTCATATGCAATCGGAGCCTCCGGGGGGCTTTTTGCCTCCTGCAACTTTGCATCACATCGGGAACTTCACCAAGTATGTTTTTCTCCTGTCATAACAAAACTGCAACTTAATGAATGGTAAGAACACTCCACAAAATACACACATTCGTGGAAGCACAGCAGAATCAGAGCAGAATCAAGCACTTCCTTAAGCAAGGTGAAATGAGGATGCTGCTTAAAGAGTGCTGGGAAGGACTGCAGGATGCTTTGGAGGTATTCAAGGCAAGTTTGATTCTGGCAACCACTAAGGAGCCATGTGTAAATTTAGTAAACATCAGTTTCAGGATGGTGCCACAATTGTGACAGATGCTCTCAAGATGCAGGAAACAACGCAAAACCTTCACGAGGAACTCCTCGACTTGATTTTGAACATGACTGAGGGAAGTTCAGACAGGTCGTCCTCTGTATGTCAATGATCTATGCCTATTTCAAGAGCTCATTATTTTATTTGGAAATCAGATGTATCACAGTATCAGTGGCTCAGAAAATAGGTACTGGAATCTGTTGGACATCCAACCTGTGCACTGATCATCTTTGAAAGCTCGATTTCCTTTAGGCTGTTGCCAGCCAAACCAAAGATATTCCATGGGCGTGAATCAGAACTCCATGAAATCCTTCAAAATTTCTGTAATAAAGAAGCACCTAGAGTAGCAATTCTTGGGGCCGGTGGAATTGGCAAAACAAGCCTTGCCAAAGCTGCGCTCCATCATCCAGACATCAGTGCAAAGTATGAAACCAAGTTGTTTGTGGCCTGTGATTTAGCTACCACCAGCATTGAACTGGCAGCCTTGGTTGGATCCAACATAGGGTTGAAGCCAGGCAGGGACCTTACCAAACCTGTGGTTCAACATGTTGCTCAAGGACCACCCTCTCTGTTGGTCCTAGATAATCTGGAAACACCATGGGAGAAAATTGAGTCCCGTGGTGGGGTTGAAGAGTTTTTGTCCCTCCTTACCGATGTACAACATCTTGCACTGATAGTAAGCATATGCCCATATTGTGATTCAGTTTTAATGTTTGACAACTTGACCAGATAACAATGCGGGGTTCAGAGCGACCAGCCAAGGTCCGCTGGACCCACCCATTTCTGCCACCTTTGGGGCCTCTATCCGATGATGCAGCTTGGCAGACCTTCATTGACATCACCGACAATGACCATGATAGCCAGAAAATCACTCAACTTCTTGAGATTGCAGATAACCTGCCTTTGGCAGTAGATCTTCTGGCTCATTTAGTTGACTATGAAGGTGTCTCAAGTGTCCTGGCTCGCTGGAAAACAGAGAAGACATACATGCTTTCTAAAGGCCATGACAAAAGTTCGAACTTGAATGCATCTATTGCCCTTTCACTTTCCAGTCCACGAATGACCTCTGGAGCCAAAGGACTATTAAGTCTTCTCTCAATCCTTCCAGATGGGCTTTCGAATTCAGAGCTCATCCACAGCAACCTCCCCATCCCTGATCTCCTGACATGCAAAGCTGTGTTACTTCAAACCTCTCTGGCATACAGCGATAACATACGGCTTAAGGTACTGGTTCCTGTCCGGGAGCATGTGCAGCATGTGCATCCACCATCGCCAAACCTGGTCCAGCCTCTTCGAAAGCACTTTCATTCGCTCCTTGATTTGTATCGAACCCATTTCGGAGTGCAGATAAATGGGATGGCTGATCAGATAAATTCCAATCTTCATAACATCCACAACATCCTACTACAAAGTCTCCATCTGGAGAACCCTGAACTTATGGAAAATATTTATTGCATCCTCTCTTTCAACTCTTTCAGACGGCTTGCTGGACATGGTCGATCTGCATTGATGGATCACATCCCACGGCTATTGGCTCAGCTGCCTGATCCTAGGCTGGACACCAATTTTACCATTGAGGTGCTCCTGACAGCAAATCATTATCCTGTTTCCGATCCAGACATCCTCATTGACCGAGCTGTCCATCACCTGACAAATTTAAATGATGCAGCACTTGCTTGTGAGTGTCAGATATTAATTCGTTCGCTATGATCCTGATGACAATCTCTTGGAAGCTAAATTCTATGATGTTGCTGGAGGATATTATCTCAACCGGAGAAATGATATAGCTATGAGTCTGCAATTTTTTGACAAAGCCCTTACATTGGCAAGAGACTGTGCAAATGTCCAGCAGCAGGCTCTCACATTAAATAGTCTTGGTCTAACAAAGCATACCATTGGTGATTATTCAGGGGCCCAAAAACATGCTCGTGAAGCACAAAAGATGTCACAGATCTGCGGAAACGTATATCAGGAAGCTCTGGCATTGTATAATCAAACAGCCTGCTGTTCATATCTGGGCAACGATAAAGCTACAATTACATTGTGTCAGGAAGCAAGACAGCTTTTGCAGTTGTGTGGGATGCATGGTGGTCAGTTAGATGATGCCATCACAACCACTATTGCCGGCGTTCATTCAACAAAATCAGAGTATGCTGAGGCTCGCAGGATCTTCACAATAATTGTTCATCGCACTTCACCCACCAAAGGTCCCTCGGCTTACGCCTTGAGCCTTATCAATATCGCACAGATTGATGTGATGACTGGAGGACCTAAAGACCTTGTCGAATCCAATATCGAACAGGCAACACAGATATTTGCTGTGATGCAGGTCCCTGCAGCTCTAGATTGGTGTAAACTGGTGTTGGCAGATCTTATGCTCAGAGAAAGGAACATTCCTAAGGCAAAAAACCTATTTCAGGAGGGTCTGAATTCCCAATGGGGAAAAAATGCTGATGCTGTGAACTATGCTCTGTCCAGGCTGGCCGATGTTAGCTGCTGGACCTTGGATGAAATTGAGTGGTCCTGGAGATGGGCTGTGGTATATCTGGCTTATGCCGAGAAGTTGCAGCAGAAGGTTGACCTGTACAAAGCACTTCAGTGTATTGGAGATGGGTTCATGCTGCAGGGAGATACAGACACGGCACACAGCCTGTTCGAAGTCGCATTAGCGGAATTTACACAGCTTGACATTCATCAGAGGCGAGCCGATTGCATGCTGCGTCTTGGAGATATTGCCAAGGAGAGAAGGGATTTCCTCAAGGCCATTAGACTGTGGAAAGATGCTCGCCCGTTGTTTGAACGGTCATTACAAGCAAACAAGATTGCCAAAATTGACACCAGACTGGCTGCTGTTGACACGCATACTCTCCAGCAGCACGAGGAATCATTGCAAATTCTCAGCTGCTTGAGGACATCTTTGGACACTGGGATTGACCAGTTGGATATCGAAGCAGCGAAAGATATGGGTCCCAGCGAAGAACCAGCATATGTTTCCCTATAACTTCTAGTCTCCTGTCCCTCTTAGTACACCGATTTTATTTATTTCCCTGTAGTTTGACGATGTTCCTAGTGTACCAGAGTTGTCGGAGACTATGCATATCACTGTGTGCTAATTTTATTTATTTATTTACTAGCAGTTTACCCGTGCTACGCTACAGATTCTTGGCATGCTCCGCGTCTCCGTGAGGGCGCGCGCCCGTACTGCTACTTTAGCGGTCAACGAAGGTGGGGCGGATTTGGTGTTATAGCAGAGTGCAGGGCAGGCTCCCCACCGCTTGCAAGCCGCAGACGCACAGCGCCCCGCGTCCTGGCATGCGCAGCATGTGGAGGTCGTGCCCGTGCGCGGCGTCTCCTCGGGGCGCGCTCTGCGTACGTGTCTTCCGCGGTGAAATGGTGCACCAACGTATAGCCTGCAAAATGTAGCTAGATATAGATAGAAAACTCCGAGGAGAAATCACACTAAAACCAACCAACACACACAACCAATACGATGTGCTAATAATTGAGTTCGGGTCACCCTGAAGTATACAGGTAAGATTGATCCTTCTCTTGTAAAGTTTGAACAATATCAACTCTAAGAAAGTCTTGTTAGGACTTCCGCGGAGCGCAGTAGTTATAAATAACCACTAATAGTCAACCACTCTGATACTGCGGAGGGTATTTTCGGGGTGCCAACTCATGGCTTGACGGAGAATCGAACTCCAGACTTTCCGTCGAACAATATGCAAACCTTCCATATAGGTACACAGAGCACGTTACCATTACGCCACCAAGCCATGAATTGAATGACCAAAATGCCAATAGACCATCGCCATGAAAAAGAATGGTTTCCATCGAATGGCTTGACGAAGAATCGAACTCCGGACTTTCCATCAACCAATATACAAATACTATATATCACCACGGAGAGCGTTACCATTACGCCACCAAGCCATGAATCGAATGACCAAAATGCCAAATAGACCATCACCATGAAAAAGAATGGTTTCCGTCGGAATGGCTTGACGGAGAATCAAACTCTGGACTTTCCGTCAAACGATATACAAATGCATTAGATCGCCACAGAGCGCATTACCATTACACCAACAAGCCGTAGGAATCGAACGACCAGCTAAGATACTTTACCTTCCAACAGGAGGTTCATTTTACTTGGATAATTATTTTGATTCTCTCGGGGACACGGCTGTAATTTGATCTCAGTCTACCTCAGTCCACTACCTGTGGAGCGGCTCCTCGATGAAATAAATGGAGCATTCCGGCGAATATTTAGATGCAGATCAACGGATTTGCCCCGCACCAAAAAACACTGGTGAAAATCGCCGTGGACTCGGAGACCAGCTTCCATATCCATAATCCAAGAGCCTTGAATGAGCAGAGCTCTCCGTTTCATTTATCACGGCGGCCCTTAGATGGCCTGTTTCAAGCGGCAACTGATCACAGTTACTCAAATTGAAAATACCAACTCAAGTCTCGCGCAATAGGCTTTGCAGGTTGCACTTCGGCTTCATTGTTGAGAAAATACAGATTCGAATCCTCGCATTTCCGTAACTGTAAGTTCCCAGACACTACGCATCCGTATTTAATAATTTCAATTTTCCTGAAGTCGCAGTTCCAGAAAACGTTCAAAAGAGAGGGCTGACTCGGGCTGGACCACTAAATATTGCACTGCAGTTTACTAGTAGAGCGATAGCTCGAGAGAACAAGCCCAAAGTTTCTACATCCTGAAGTGAAATGTTCGTGCAAGGTTGAACTACATAGCCCTGTCGCGTCGAGTACGAAAGCCAAATAAATGCAAAGAACACGTGTTGGTGTGGGTGTCTTCGGTTATCTTTTGATTTTCTTCTTCTTATTTTGAGGTCGCGGGAACTCCATCTGTTTGTCTCGACCCTGTAGACTTGAGAATCCCGGTATGGGTGAGGCATTGCACAGTTATGCGCAGGCTCGTACTCGGGTGTGATGTACATGTACTGGTGTTGGTTCGCAGCCACCCTCGCCGGGTAGGCGCGCGAATACGGCCAAATTAGACCAATTGGAGATGAACGACGAATCAAATTACACGGTAGTCTGTTACCAAAGATCTAGACCCAAAGTTTCCACACTTCTAAGATCCTTGTATGAGCCTCATGATGTGTTCAAATCCAGAAGAGCCGGGAAGACAGTGAGACACAAACCGACGCAAACTATCATCATGTTGCTCCTCCTGACACGATAAAATATTTGTGTCTCCCAGGTTTTGCGCGGTCTAATTCACAAGTCCATACGCATAGACATATCAAGTGATATTTATGTTCGTGATATCAATGCTACCTCCCTGCTACCGCCGACAATCAGAGAAGTTGATGAGGAGCTGGCCTTCTCCCGCACAAGGATAAGTGTGTGTGTATATATATATATATATATATATAAGCGATAGGTATCAACCGTCTTGTTGCCCACTCCCAAGATGCCGCCACTACAGCGTGATGCCATGGAGAGCAGATTGAATACCATCGTCGCCTATCTGACCCCTGCCGTCACTCTCCTGAATGAGCTCCATGACACATTTGGCACCCCCTTTATCCTGGCCATCTCAAATTCAACTCTTGCATTAATTACTGCAGTACAGGTAATGAGTTCGCACCAGTTTTCTCACCCTGATCCTATGTTTCAGAGTGTGAAAAGGAATAGAGAAGAATGTATCCAGCTGATGGAAAATATTCATGACCTGCTGTATACAATTGTGAATATCCATATAAAATCTACAACCACAGGGAGCCTTCCTCCAGCGATCTTACATCATCTGGGAATTTTTTCAGAGTATGTCCCATAATGGATTCATTATTTCTGACTGACATTCTGCAGAACACTGCATAAGATACATGCCTTTGTGGAATCAAGCCAGGGTGGAAATATGATCAAACATTTCTTTCGTCAGGGCGAGATGAACACACTGCTGGAAAATTGCCGTATAGGATTACATCAGGCTTTAAAGGTGTTCAAGGTATGTAGTGTTTTGCCATTTCCCGAGTAGCCCTAAACTCAAACATGGAAACAAATCCAGATTGAAGCTGGTGTTGCCTTTTTTGATAGCATTACTGAGTTAGAAGAAAGGACACAAACTATGCACAAAGACCTGCTGGAATTGATTGCTTCAGATGGGACTGTTTCAGACAGGTCATCCTCGGTATGTGCAATTCTTGTGTATTATTAGCTGCACTCAATGTTTTTCTTGAGATGTACCACACGATCAATGGTTCAGAAAATAGGTATTATGGCAGTCTGCACTTGTTGGATCTGGACTTACTGTTGGGTTATAAAGCTCAAATTCTCTCTCAATGTTGCCAGCAAAACCGAAGATTTTCCATGGCCGGGATTCAGAGCTCAAGGAGATTGTAAACACTCTCAACCATGAATCCGCTAGAGTAGCCATCCTCGGTGCAGGTGGAATGGGCAAAACCAGTCTGGCCAAAGCCGTGATACACCACCCAGACACCCTTTCCAAATATGAACACAGCGTCTTTGTTGCTTGTGACTCAGCAACTACCAGCATTGAAGTTGCAGCACAGATTGCAGCGCACATCGGGTTGAAGGCAGGAAAGGACCTGACAAAACCTGTTGTCCAGTATTTCTCAAGGAAGGGCCCATGTCTTCTAATTTTGGACAATCTGGAAACATCATGGGAGCCAAAGGAGTCCCGAGGTGCAGTTGAAGAGTTCCTTTCTCTACTCACCGATGTGCGACATCTCGCCCTACTGGTAAGTATATACATCTTCGGTCATTCACAATTACTAATGCATTGCCAGATAACAATGCGAGGCACAGAACGGCCAGCTAAGGTTGCCTGGACTCGTCCGTTTCTACAGCCTCTGAAGCCAATGTCAAATGATGCAGCTCGACAGACTTTCATTGATATTGCAGATGACTTTCACAGCAACGAAGATATCACCCAACTACTCAATCTGACAGATAATATGCCCTTGGCAGTCGATCTCATTGCACATCTTGTAGACTATGAAGTCTGCTCCAATATCCTAGCTCGTTGGCAGACAGAGAAGACATCACTGCTTTCAGCCGGTCATGATAGAAAATCTAGTCTGGATGCATCCATCCAAATCTCGATTTCGAGTCCTCGAATTGTCTCATGTCCTGGTGCACTGGATTTATTGAGTCTGCTCTCAATTCTCCCTGATGGACTCTCTCATGTGGAGCTTGTTCAAAGTAACCTTCCTATTCAGAATATCCTGCTTTGCAAAGCAGCATTGCTGGGTACCTCATTGGCTTACAATGACGATCACAAGCGGCTGAGGTCACTGGTGCCTATCCGAGAACATATGCAGCACTTCCATCCCCCCAAGCCGCTATTGATTCAGCCTCTGCGCAGACACTTCCATCTGCTCTTAGATCTATACCGGACATACCCGGGTGCTCACCAGACAGCTGGCATAGTCAATCAGATAGCGACAAATATGGGAAACTTGCAGCATGTGCTGCAACTAGGACTGCATCACGACAATCCAGATATTTCAGACACCATCAACTGTGCACTTTCCTTCAACACTTTCAGTCGATTGACTGGACGTGGACGTAGCTCCTTAATGGATGAAATTCCAGCATCTTTTCCTCGGCCTTGTAATCACAGACTAGAAGCAAAGTTTATTACTGAGGTGTTTGCATCCAGGCTGTATCATCCCATTTCCAATCCAGAACTCTTGACTTCTCAGGCAATTTCTCACTTCATGGACATCCGTGATCCAGTCCTCGAGTGTGCGTGCTTTCCATTCCTATTTTGCTGTGTGCTCTAACATAAAATAATACCAGCTCAATTCTATGTGGCAACTGGGGATTATTATTCCTATCAGCATAATATGTCTGCTGCAAGGACAAGTTTGGAGATGGCACTGCAGTTATCAAAGTCCTCCGGAGACTTTGTGCAACATTCCATTGCATTGATCAGTTTGGCTCGGTTGAAGCACGTTATTGGGGAATATCATGCTGCCCAGATGCATGCCCGTGAGGCTCAAAGATCAGCAAGGTCCTCTGGGAATTTATACCTAGAAGCAAGATCCCTGTATAGCGAAGCTAATTGTTGCACATCTATCAGTGACTACAGACATAGCTCTCTCCTTCTTTCTCGAGCGAGAGAATTGCTCAGGTTTTGTGGCTTGTCTGGCGGTAACTTGGATCATAACATGATGGACCGTCAAGCAGATATTCACCTTCTCAAATCAGAATATGCAGAGGCCCGCAGCATCCACACACAAATTAGTCAGAGTACCTCTAATGAGCACGATTCATTTGTTCATGCACTCGCCCTACTCAATGCTGCAGAGATTGATGTGATAACTGGTGCATCTGCTTCAGATGTGTACCACAATCTTGAAAAGGCAAAACCAAGAATTAACGCTGTCTCCTTTCAGCGTGGGCTAATTTATTCGGAGATGATCTTGGCAGACTTGAATCTCAGAGAAGGGCATCTGGTGGCTGCCACAACCATGTTCAAGCAGTGTCTCAATTCTGCGCGGGGAAATAGTGCTGAGCTGATGATCTATGGACTAGAGAGACTTGCCAATGGCACCCGCTGGACAGACATTACCTTTGAGCATGACTGGACATGGTCGATAGTATATTTGGGATATGCAAAGAAAATCGAGGAGAGGCTGGCTCTTAATCGGTCCTTGTGCTTCCTCGGAGATGTGTTTCTTTCCACCGGAGACGAAGAAACTGCAAAAAATCTCTTCACTGTGGCTTTGGAAGGCTTCACCTATATGGATGTTCATCAGGGCAGGGCAGCTTGCATGCATCGTCTCGGGGATATTGCCAAGAACCGAGGAGATTTGGGAAAGGCGGTGAAGCTGTGGCAAGATGCACGCCGGTTGTTTGAACGCTCATCGCAAGCAAGAGATGTTTCACTAATCGATACGAGACTTGCTTCCATGAACTAGTGCGAGAACCCGGGCCCTTCTGGTCCGGATTTTCGAGCCTGAATTGTCCCAGCCTTCAACGGCAACATCTTCGGCACAGACTTTCAACAAATCACCGCCAGTGGTATTTTAGTATTTACGATTTCCTCGGCCAACCACTTTCTTAGGCACATTTGTCACTGTGGTATTGCATATTGCGTTTATTTTGTTTCCGTTTCTTCGAATCCTAACTATCATGTTTCATTGTAAATAGAAGGTACGTAAAGGAGAATTAAAACCTTGTTCATCGGCTCCAGACATGCGGATGTCGCTTTCCGAGGGCACACAGGCATAGAGTCGCGATTGCCCCCCCACCTGCCAATCACCATGGAACTTGAGCCGCCCACGAGATTGGAAGATACCCGAGACTTCGGGGCAGAGGTGTGTACATAGCATTGACCGTGTACTGGCCGTCCAGCCCCATCCCCCGCAGATCCTGCAGTGCACAAGTTTAATTGCATAGCACTATCTACCGCATTGCGCATCGTTTCTCCCAATTTATTTCTCAGCGACTTCGGAGCATTAAAATATATAGGCCAAGTTCCAGGGCTGAATTTAGGAATCGTACACCGACGAGAGGCCCGAGGGATCGTGCCGCAGAGTCTCAGTAGAAAATCAATACCCATGAATCAGGTCGATCTAATCTCGCTGTTGCTCTGACTGATCGAGATAATATTTATGCCAACAAAGCTGAACGCGAGCGCGTTCTTTGTCCGTGCTTGGCCATGAAATAATTGATTACAGATCATGTGATCATTGATGTCTCCTGACATCTCATCCCGCTCTCTCAATGGCCGCTTGCACGTATGGCCACCAGGAAGTGGTCCAACCGCTCTTGAATCACGGGGCTGAGGTCAACGCGCAGAATGGAGGATCTGGGACTGCTCTCTATGCGGCGTCTAGGTCCGGGTTCACAAACCTGGTCCAGCTACTCATTGAAAATGGGGCAGACGTCAACGCTCAAGGCGGAAACGATGACACGGCCTTGCAGGCAGCTTCTGCGAACGGGCACACGGCAGTAGTTCAGTTACTTCTAGACAACGGAGCCCACTGGTAATGTTAATGCAATGAGAGAGCTATATACAGGGAAGATTGTTGTCTCACTTGTCAGGCCAGTTTTTATTTTATTTTTGGCGACGAAAGGTGGGAAATGGCTGCGGACTCCGGAGTGCAGTAAATTTGGCGGCACGGGCATTAAAGGGGTATGGGCGGACCGGAGATGTATCGTTGAGGCTAGAGACTCGAGATTTCAACGCAGTTGTCGTACTCGGTGCGTCTATTGACTTGTTGTGGACTTTGCTGTGTTGGAGACTTTGCTGACAGCGCGCACAGAATCTGTGCATTCAACCAAGGTAGGCACTTGAGATTTTCGATTGACCCGTGCACCATTTACTTGCAGTATTTTGGAGTCTGAGTCGGCGCGTTTTTGACTGATTTGCGGTCTCAGTGTTTGAAGCCCGAAAACCGTGCCAACTCAGCTTTTGAAGCCCGGGGCCGAGAACCCCGTCGACTCGGCATTTGAACACAATTTTGCACTGAGCAAGTGTCTCATCCTTTAAATATGTAACACACTGCGCACAGGTCTCTCTATACAAAACCAAGGTTAATACTTCGCAGACGCAATGCACGATTTACTGACCCTTTGATAGAATCCCCCCCGTTTACTCACTCTGATCCATGCTAACCTGATACTCCACTCAGCGTGCGGCGGGACTCATTCCATGAGATAGGTCTACGGGGTAGTAGTAGGTAAACAACGAAGGTCCGGAGATAGAGATGACTTTGAGGTGGGCACCAGGACACAGGGATATCCCCGGCAACGAGCGGGCGGACGAAGAGGCGAAAAGAGCAGTTCAGGACTCCAGCTCACCTGCGAGCGCTTTCCCGGCCTCGCTACGGGGCGACCTTCCATGGAGCAAATCGGCGACACGACAGGAGTTCAACGCGGGACAAAAGAAGCGAGTACGGGAAGAGTGGCGGCAATCTCCGCGGTACCAACGCACGATCATCTACGACCGCAAACTCGACAAGGGCTCGTACCTACACCTCACCGACCACCTCCCACGCAGCCTCGCAGTCCTCCTCCTGCAACTCCGAACCGGCCACTGCCCCCTTGCGAAACATCTACACCGCATCGCCAAAGCCGAATCCCCCATCTGCCCGTGTTGCCGCCAAGCGAACGAGACGGTTTCGCACTTCCTGTTGCACTGCACTGCACACGCGGACGCCCGCCGAGAGCTCGTCAGGGCTGGAGGTCAATGGACGCGTGTGCTGAGCAAGCTTCTAGGAGTAAAGAAACTTTATCCACACCTCTTCCGTTTTATCGCACGGACCGGTCGCTTCCGCACTGTTCACGGAGAACTCCCAGACGCACCCCTTCTATTCACGGAGACCCCTAGAGAAGCTGTCGACAGTGTCCTCGCTGAAGACAAGCGCAGGGAAGCCGCAAAAACCAAGGAGAAACGACTCGCCAATCTGGCCGTCGCTCAACCTGTCGCATAGCCCTCTCGTCCCCTTTACGCCGACTCTCGCAACGCTCTTCGCACGCCTCTAGCCTCTGCCATCCCGTAGCCTCGCCGCTCTACTCGTCCCGACCTGCCCCCTCCCGGTCCATGTGCCGGCACCTACTGCGTACAACGCAGACGTCCCGATCCTCGTCACCCTGGTGTCCCCTTTTCCTCCTCTCCCTATCTACCTATCTTCTCTATCATCATTTACTTACATTAGGATAATCGTGCCCGCGCGGCCTACACCCCAACTAACATACCCATCCCTACTTTTGGCGTCTCGACGCCAAAGACCGTTCGTACGGCCTTATGTTAGACCATCGGACATTATGCCACAGTTACTTATTCAATTAGACCAACCGAGATAGACATTACAAGTAGTTTAGAAGGATCCCTACCATATCGTACGCGACAATGGGGAAATAACAAGGAGTTAAAAAAAAAAAAAAAAAAAAAAAAAACAACGAAGGTAAGGACGAGGAGTCAGACGCGCGCGCGGACTTGTCTCCGCACGTTGTGGCTTCGGCTGTGTGCCGAAGACGCAGCGGGCTCCTTGCGCTCGAGATCGCGCCCAAGACGCCCCCGGCGCGCTGAACGCGGCACTTCGGCGACCAGCGCGCGCCCTGCACTGCGTGTCCCGGCGACGAAGCGCAAGGCCGGCGTCGTGCACACAGCGCAAGGCCGCCGCGGGCGTGTTCCGCTCTGCAGGCCATTTCCTTGCGGGCTGAGACACGCACGGGGCACAGAGGCGGACTTGCGCGCGGTACCCGAGCGGGATACCCCGGCGACGCGGGCGGTTCTTCGCGTGCTCGGAGTCTCCGTGAGGATGCCTCGCGCGCCCGCCCCGCTCGCTAATTTAGGGGTCAACGAGGGCGGGGCGGACTTGGTGTGTACATAGCAGAGCGCGGAGCGGGGACCGCCGCAAGCCGCAGACGCACACCGCCTCGCGCATTCGCGAGGCGTCCCTGCGTGCTCTTCTGCATGCGCCCGTGTCGGCGCTCTCGCCGTGCGCGTCGTGCGAGTTCCGCGCGCACAAGGCACATGAGCAACAGAGTCAAAAGAAAAGAAAAGGGCGGCGGACGACGCACCTTGCGTGCCATCCCACGCCATCGCGAACTTGCCCTGCGCCGCGTTAATTTCAAGGCAGGAAGGAGGGCACGCACCGACAGCGGCAAGGCAAGCCGGGCGCGCATTGGTGACGCGGAACGCGCGGGGTGAACGGTCGGAGCGGAGGCTGCGGAAGCGAGCAAAGATGGAACAGGGATTGCGCGAAGACGTAGTTTGCAGCCGGTGAACGCGCGCTCCCTAGTGCTCCCGCTGAGAACTGTGATCATGCCGAGTGGATCTCCGCGTGTTCGGAGCCTCCATGAGGCGGTAAGCCTGATACTGAAATAAAGATGAAGTAGAAACGGACGTGGTGCCAGGGCTTACGCATGCGGAAGCAATTGATCGCGGCCGAAAGAATTTACAGCCTGGATAAGAGGAGTGTAGGACGGGACGTACTAAAGAAGATGAGCGAAGGAAGGTACTAAAGTAGATGAGCAGGACGATCACAGCGGAGGGCACACGTTCCCGGCGGTATGCCCGTGAGCGGTGTCGTGTGGTCGAGGATGGGGCTGCCCACGCCTGGATGAAGGGAGAGCAATCAAAGCACGCGCGTTGAGTACGCACCAACTGATTCATCTATACGGACGCAAAGCAGTTGGTTCGACTCCCCGCCTCCGCACTTTGTTTGAGATTCTCGTAACCTTTTGATTTTTCGTTTCTCATAGGTTCTAAAAGCTGGATGCGAGGAGTGTACGAAGGGAGGTACGAGACTGCCACAGATGACGCAGTGGCTGACTCGGAAGGGAGGATACTTCTGGGCGCGCCATCGAATGTGCGGGATAGTTATATTCCCCCGGGCGACACCTTCGAAGGACAAGGAGGGAAGACTGCGCGCGGGCGGGCGCGGATAACACGAGACGCGACGAGCACTTCCCTGGACGAAGCCCGCACGCGCAATTCAGCTTGAGGTATGCCATTGTAAAAGCTGGAGCGTGCCCCACGCCGACACTCATCGGAATCCGAACCCATGGCCACAGCCGCGAGGGCAACGCGAGCTCCCCCCACCTGGCACTGTGCGGGGGATCGCCATTTCTCCGCGGGCACCGAAGCGGAGAGTAGGGGAGTGCATGAAGCGAAGGGGAGCACACGAGGGTTGCAGGCTGCCCGGGAAGCGACGGCACCAGACGGGGCGGAAACGAAGGGAGCAAGGAGCCAGAAGAGAGTCACAATAATGCACAGCATGTCCGCATTCGTTGGGATGGGCACCCGACTGCATGGTACGAGGATATCGGGCGCTGCACTTACATCCGAGCGTGCGGCGTACATACAGCCCCGAGGTTGAGCCGAAGCAGAGTGAACAAGCGAACTGGTGATGATACAGGCGTGAGCGACAGAGGAGACGTGCCACAGATGACGCAGTGGCCGACTCGGGCCGAAGGGAGGATGCTATACGACCGAGTGAGAACCACGCGTACACAGTACTAATGGCCGCCAAGGCGCGCCACAGTGCATCAGGAATGTGATGCACACGAGGGCACGCATTGGCGCCTGGCCCGAGCACAGAAGCGCGGCGTTAGAGCCAGAAGCCGCGAGACGCACCGGCGGGAGTAGGCCAAGCGCATCACAGAAGCACGCGTGGCAATGCTCGCATCACCGGGCCGAAGCGCCGATTCCTTTTCTCTGCCACCACCACGCTTTGACCCAGTTGCTTTCTGTGCATTTCAAAGGCTCACATCTCTTCTCGCCTCCACTGGCCCGCCGACGTCGAAGCTTAAGACCTTCAAGCCTTGAATACCGACGTCTGCGGTAGCAAATGCCATCGATCAAGCTTCTCTCCGGCTCGAATCCACCTGAAGCTTTTCTCTACTAGGCATCGCTCTTGAGTCCCCTGCCGTAACTCACTTTGCAAAGTTCGCGTCCTTTGGAGTGCCCTGTTTACCCAGAGCGTTGGGCATCTTGTACCTCTGCGATCTCATGCTCTCGATCGCCGGCTACTGCAGGCCCACTCTTCGCCGTCAAGAGTACTAGGCGGTTACCTCTTTCGGTTTTCTCGACACTGCGAGCTCACTCGTCGAGACACACGCGGGATTACATGCGAGTACGCTGCTGCCGCAAAATTCTCTTACTTAGGCTTGGATTGATTGATCTTTCATTCTGGATTTCACCTCCGAGGCTACGACTCGACTCTGAACCGCGCGCTCGAATCGATTCACATAAGGCGTGGCGCATCCTCCGCCGGGCGCGCTTTAACCTGGGAACTCCATCATCATCTGCCTGCGGGACTCCATCACTGTCAGCTCCGTCACAGGGACTCCCTCTGCGTCTGCGCTCACCGCGTCCGCATGTTCGCGTGCAAGCTCCGACGTGTTCCCTATTTACTGGAGCTTGAAAGGAGCATAAATCACCGTGTACTCAAGCCCGAGTGCTTTCACGATTCGTCGATAGGAGGGATATAGCTCCCCTCCGCCTGGTTCGCGCGCCTGGCTTCCTGGCGGCTGTCGAACGTTGTTGCTTCGGTTGTAGTTTCAAGTCAGAACCTTGTACGAAAATCTAACGCTGCATTTCCGAAAATTCCCGTTGCTCGGCTCCAGAGAGAACTGGAACTGCTGCTCAACTTCAGTCCCTCAAAACGCTCCCTCAGGACTCACTACACAGCTTTGACAGATTGATCATTCGGCGATGACTCCGGCGAGTGGCTTCCCCGAATAATCCAAGCTCTGAGCTGCTCTCCGTTACCTTCTCTCCCACGACTGTGTTCTGTGTTCCGATCTCCGGGTTCCTGCTCCGAAGGGCACATCTCACATCGTACGCAGGTGAGCCGCGCGAGGTACTGCGCGATGAGCCTGTGGAGTAAGAATTCGTGTAACACTACTTTCGTCCTCCCTGACTCGGAATCTTCGCCTCCCATTGACAGGAGTTGGTTGCGCGGGCCTTCGTCGTTCTGAGCGTCGAAGTGAATACTCTGCGCTCTTTATCCCGCACCATCTCCCGCTTTGGCTTTTGTATCTCCGATCTCATCGTTTCATTCCGGGTTTCTCAACTGCTCTGACGCACTGCGATCCTAGCGCTCGCAAGGCTCGATCCTTTCGATCCTTCCGGTCGTTGTGGTGGCTTACTCGCAAGAAATTGCCTGTCTCTGTTCCTCCTCGGGCTCTGTGTGCCGTATCTCCGCGTTCCATCGTGAGGTGGAGACGTTACTCGGCTCCTCTCGCTCGAGCTCGCGTTTTGGCTTGCTCCTCTAAGGGTACGAATGTACCGTTAACCCCGCCCGAGCTTAGTGGAGGTCTCATCTCCATCGCGCGAACCCCTGCATGCCATCTCCTTGAATGAACCGTGAAATTCGTACTCAAGACTGGCAGCGCGATTCATCGATGGAACCCGGGTCCGTGCACACGGACCCTCGCGCACCTAGCGACTTTCGAGCGGTACGCACTCATATTTATTAAGTTGCTCTCCGTTCAAAGTCCTGAAAAAAGGGAATGCTCCATTTGATCCTCGAACCCCAAACGAACCTTGATTAAATTGCGCAGTTCAAAACCGATACCGGACTCGAACTGTTGAACAATTTCAGTCCCTTAACGCTCACCCTCAGTGCTCCGTTATATTCGATACGAGACGGCAGCTGAAGGATTTGGTTCCACTACTGCTCGCGTATGCCCTGGTTCCTGAGCTGGTTCCGATGGCTGCCGGGACGTTGTTTACGCGCGTTTTCTCATTCGCAATGTCTTCGCACATGTACATTCCTCGCAATCACCTGTGTTGTATTCTTGACTCATTCGTTAGGTGCCCAGGATCTTTAAGTACAAGTATACCTCGGCTGGTTCCTGATTCCGACGCACATTCAATTTATCCAAATTTCGCGCACCCTCAGGTCGGTCCCCTTCCCGATGCCAATTCTGGCTCACTTCGACATAGAGACTGATACCTCAACTCGGGACGTTGGCATCCGCGTCTCTGGAATCTAGAAGCAGTGCTGCAGGCACATTTCTATCCCTGAAGGTCCCATGCCAAACGCTCCAATGCAGCAAATGAAGGGCACATTCGTATGCCGAGTCCCTGCCGGTTCTAAATCTGTCTAGACTGTCATGCCAATGGTCACGACTCACCATACGCCGGGGTCCAATCAGCCTGAGAAGCTCCGCCACTGGCTCTTTCCCAGTGCCGCCCTCCCACCATGCCGCCATTGACGCGCCAGCGGACGCTCGAGAGCATACGCAGCTGGTGGTCAGACAGTAGTCCCCCTGGCCCAACAATCAACCTTCATGCGGCTACGAAGCCGTTGATGAGGCTCATGTATCACCGACAAGCCTTGGGCTTCGTGAAGCAGAATCGTGGTGTCGCACTTTCGCGGGAGGCTGTGGAGATCTATTCAAGCTACTTGTTGTACGCTGGTTTGCGGCTCTGGTGATGTTCCGACTGACTCATCAGCTAGATGGAAATATGTTTCAACTTCGACGAAGATCGCTATTCTGGAGGAACTTGAAACCAGAGCAGCCTCCGAGGAAGATGCCCGCGTGCTCATACACTCAAATACAGTGCACGAAATCCCCCAACTCCTTCGATCATCCCCCTTCATGCGCCCGTGGCTAATGCGTATTGTACGACACCTAGCAAATCACCCCGAGTCTATCACTGCACAGGCTGTCAGTGAATCACTTGTGGCTCTGCTATGGTGAGTGGGGTCATTATCTATTTTGTCTCCTGCTCATTGTCATCGTGTTGAATTAGTGATAGTGAAGCGAACGACGTCGTGTTTGAGTTCACTATCCTGAGTGACATGGCCTCCTCGTTGGAGGGCGCGCAGGGCATCGTGGCCGCAGGTGTGCTGCATTATCTCATGGAAGGGCTCGGATCAGCGAGCTCTTCCGTACGGGAGGCGGCATGCTACCTGACACAAGTGCTGGCGAGACACGAGTCCGCTGCAGCAGCTGTAATAGAGCTCAACCCCTGCAACCAACTCGTGGCTATCTCCAGGCAAGTGTGTCTTAAGTTTGCCTTGACTTTCTCACATCGCAATAGCACTGCAGATTCTGATGAGGCGTGGTTCGCGCTCCACGCGCTTGTCGCCATCGCCAACTGGCCAGACGGCGCGGAGGCCGCCGTGGCGGCACAGGTATTAGATCATGTCCCGAAATGGTTTGCATCACCGTATGACTGGATGCACCAATCGGCGTGCCGGCTTTTGGAAAAATTGGCACGGCACAAGTCCACTGCGGGAGCTGTAATGGATCCCAAGCTACAGTCAACTCCCTCTTAACCCATACCCCTCGGTGGACACCTCAGGGTATGGGTTATTAGAGCTTATGGGTTCGAAGGGAGGTCAAGAAAAAAATGCTGAAAAAAAATTAGATAGGTATGTAAAGCTACGTACGAACAAAATAGTCGGTAATAGATGTGTCCACCATCACTCTCGAAGAACGGCAGAAGAAACAAAGAACACACACTTTTTTGCTTCCTTGAGTCATCAGCCATGCCTCCTGCAAGCTCCTGAAGCTTCTGAACCAATCTCTTCTGCTTCGAATCAAGGCAGGAGAGGCCACACTCATAATCAGATGCATTTTCAAGGGTGTCAATCAGCACATCTTCATCGACATGATTGGCATCATTGTTGAGACAAGCCTCATCCACCTCCGAGATTTTTTCTTCTTTCTTTAGACGTTGTGCAAGCTCACCCCTTCGCTTTTTGAAGTTTTCCTTGAGGGAAGCAAGACCTTTGCGGAGGACTTCAAGAGTCATGGAACATAGGTGTGGCACAGCTTGGGCGCATCAGCCATAATTCAACCAAATAACGATGGCCGAACAGATGCCGGACTGTACTAAAAACTCGAGAATTTTGGGTAACATATGGGTTATGAATCCCAAAAATCATATGGGTTATGGGGTAGTGGAATGTTATGGGTTTTAAGTGGTTTTAATTGAGAACGGACATGGTGGACTCGAAAAAGTATGGGTTAGAGAGGTTTATGGGTTATAAGGGATATGGGTTAGGAGGGAGTTGACTGTATGTGCGCAACTCGCTACTATCCTTGAATTGTAAAAGGTTTCCTTTTCATATTTTACATAAAGTATTCAACTCTTTTCAGACATTCTGATGACTATCTTGCCTTGGACGCCTGTGACGCAGTCGCCAGCATTGCCAAGTGGCAGAACGGCGCAGAAGCCGTTGTGGCAGCCCAAGCACTCGATCATCTGACAAAGAGCCTAGGATCACAATGGCCCGGTGTGCGTCGATCAAGCTGCGACCTGCTGGCCGCACTCGCGCGGCACGAGTCCACCGCGCCGGCTGTGGCACGCGCGGTGCCCCGTGAACAACTTGTCGCCTTATTATGGTACCACCCACCACCTCTTGCACTGAACTATACTGATGACGGCGCACTCAGGGACAAATACTCTGTTCGGGAGTGTGCAGACAAAGCACTGCAGGCAATCGACGACTACCTCGCACGTGCGCAGGCGCCAATGGATGAGCCGGGCGAACCCAAAGTGCAGTAGATACTTGGCTCCCTTGCGGCGACTCAGACCACCATGCTCTCAAAGTCACTAAATATTCCCCAGTTATGTAGATTCAATGAACAAAGCCGGTGTAATGTGTAATGATCATTACAATGCGAAATCATAACCTTGGGATTTTTCAGGTGTAGAGTTCTGTCTGGTCCATAGATATGAGCTAACTAGCCAACATCCGAACCGGTGACCTCCCTCTAAACAATTTAAATTTGTTCTCGCGGTTCAAATTTAATTTTTTTCGTGTCGCGCTACCTGGGTACTTGAGCACCGCTGTCTAATTGCCACTTACAAATGTAACATCAAGGGATTGTAAAGATTTCCCCCGGACTCGACTCCCCACGTCCGCATCTCACTGTTGGAGTCTTTTTTCATTTTTTCCGTGGGGCTGCCAAAGCCTGGCCATGGATGAGAGCAGAGTAAGAGAGCAACAGCCGAGATTTGAGTCCGGGGCAGCTGTCCTCGTCAAAATTATCAAAGAAAATCGGTCGAAACAGAAATACCTAGGCCACGAATGTGCTTTGGGCATTGGAACGAAATCCTGAAGAGATCATCCGCTGCGCATTCTCTATGCGGAGAGAATGCGCCTACTTTCAAGGGACACGATTTGAGCCCGGGGCGGCTGTCCTTGTCAAAACTATCAAAACGGCCCGAAAAGGCAAAAAAAAAAACATCCGCACCCTAAGTTCTGCAAAGAGCTATAACTTCAGGTTCACGTTCAATTCTCGAAAGTTCATTTAATCCGCCGCATTGGCGAGGCAGTTGTAGTACTGACCTATTCTTTAGACTTTGTTCAATGCACCTCCGAGTCGAGCACACTGTATAAGTAGTTATTCAACTCAAGGTGATATTTCGACTTTAACTTCACTTCAAGCGACTTAGCTTGTGGTTATAGCCTCGTCAATACAATGTTGCTCAAGTTCATTTCAGTTTGACCCAAGGCAAGACTTCACCCTTGAGTTTCAATTGAAACAATTGACCTCGGGTTTCGAGCTCTTCGATTCAACAATCTGAGCTAGCCCCACGCCAGCTTCAACTTGAAATCTCAAGTTGAAATGAACCCTTGTAAGTGCGCCGGATTTGAGTCAAGTAATTCCCGGGGTTTCTCTCCTTAGTACGGTTTGCCGGAGAGACTCGGATGAAATCTTGCTGCGAAGGTTCAATCCCCTCGAAGGCCATTATTTCTTCGTTCATCCCACAGTCTACTAAGTAGTTCCCACCTTGCAGGGGCGTCCCCTTCACTGATTTGGCCCATATTTTGCCCACCACCAGCCAGAAATCAGTTTTTAGGCAGAGAATACGAGGAATTTAACCATTCACGTGATCCAAACGCGCCTTTTGCGATCACAACTCAATGCCAAACATGGGCTGGATAACACACCATCTGGCGTGATTCACAGACTAAGGTTCACTGGTGGCGGAGAGATCTTGATTTCTACCTTGATTCCCTCCGATCAGGGCCAACGACAGGTGTCCCAGTGATAGACACAGTACATTAATATATTGCTCACCGCAAATCGTGCATAGTCGGGATTAGATGACCTGAGGTTCAAATGTCCTTCACTGCCCGCGCCGTCTCTGGACAGTGCCAGGGCGGCCAATGTGTCACGCTGTTTAGCGGGAGCGGCTGCCAGGGCGAGATCACAGAATTTATCCCGTCTTGCAACAATAACTGCATCCAGTTCAACAGTTTCAACAGCATTTTCCCGCTCGGCAATCTCATCCACGGGACTGATTGTGAGGTTCTCTCTGACTCTGGAATCACATTGTCGGCACATGCGTGAATGCCCCAGGCGCCAACAGCTACAGGTGCTTCTCCGATTGCTAAGGTACCTTGCCAGTGCTTCCGAATACCACTTCGTAAAATTTCCTGGGTAGCGAGGCGAGTGAATATCTGGAGCAAGCTCTTTAAGGCTACTGTACAATTGGATCATTTTCGAGAATGTGAATCAGATTATGGGATATTCACATGCGTACTCGGATGTAATGAGCTGTGCGAAGTTAGTTCTCCTCCCCCTTCCTGCATGTACCTGCACACAACGTCTCAGTTTCTTCCCTACGGCGGTCGTATGAATATACCCAGAGACACAATACCTGGCATTGTGCCGCAAGGAGCTTGAGCTGTACAATCTTTTAGTGGAAGACGACGATGTCTAGGAGTAATACAACATAGTCGCTATTTTTCTTGGATTTATGTGGCCTTTTCCCGAGTGACCTGTGAATGCGGAAGGTCATACACCTGCTCCATTACCGTGCCCAAATTTTCCTGGGGCTCCACGGAAGTAGAATAGAGTTATGATCCCAAAATGATGGGCCGGCAACAAATTCTCTATATCTTCCGCTCCCTCGGTTGCTTAGCAGATTTACACAAACACGTAACACGACTGCAGCAATTAATCCCGGAAGACCCCGAGGGAAAATGACAAGAGGTGAGGGAAAAAGAATTGAGATTCGGACCCATCAGGAAATTCGAACCGTTAGAACCGATAGTATGTGCCAAAACTCCGTGTGGGGGTATACTGGTCTCGTTCAGCTTACACCAATTCCCACAAAACAACTTCAGAAGACCGGCAAGAACAAATGTATTTGGCTGGAATCAAAGTTCTCAAAATAAATCCATCCGAGTCCTTCCGGCAAACCGTACCTTAGTGGACGGCCTTTCAACATCTCCCGATGAGATCACACCCCAGTAACCGTGAATTCGAGCGACTGCATTAGAAAATATTACTGACCCGTCCGCGTGAAGTTCCCAGGTCCACCACAAACTCCGAAGCTGGTTCGTGCTTGCAGGCCTCAAGTCCGCGTCATTCAGCTAGGCAAGTCTTCGACATTTGTACGTATACAGTAGCGATTAGACTACATAGTACTGACCAGTTGACAGTGTGCCGTCCCGTGCTCAATTTCAACGAGTTGGACGCATATTTGGCCCAACCTTGTTACATGTAATTAAACGTGCTTCCTTGAGCTCTACCGCAGTAACTAACACTTGCACTGCAAACTCCTCGCAATTCTTCAGTACAATTCAGCTGCGCATTCTGGGCTCGCGCAGACGGCCTTTTCAAACCCGACCGACAACGCTGCGCAGCCTCTGTTCAATAAACCAAGATAATATGCTTCCCCGAAATCTGTGAGTCGCAGCAAATGTTACTATTAGAAATCGTTACTGACTCGTTTGCGAAGCCATCTATTATATAGATAGCTGTCTCCGTCCACTACAAAGCCCAAACCGTCCTTGAATAGTTCAGGTTCGCTTCCGCGTCAGGTCAGAAAGGCTCGAGCACCTCCAGTGAATTTCCGCTGACTAGTTTACAGACCCCATTTCAACCGAGCTCAGCGTTCAGCCCGACCTACTTCAACAAACGTACGTCCTTGAATTTCGCGGCCTTGACTCACCCAACTAACCGCTTCATTTCCAGAAACTAACCCTTTCATTCCCAGACTCCCCGCGTCCCATTTTTTGACTTGCGCACCGTCTCCGTCAAGCCCGAGAACGCCGCCGCCCCAACTCTTATCCGTGAGTCCCTTATATTTTTAAACCCTCACCTTTTTCTCAATACAGTGCACCTCAGCGGCGCGTTTTGTTACTTGTGCGCTCGTGAGAACCCCGCCGACTCAAGATTTTAACACACTTTTGGCCTTGTGTCTGCGTCAGTTTATTGTCTTGTTGTAGACTTTGCTGACAATGCGCACAGAATCTGTACTTATAATCAAGGTCAGTCGTTCATATTTCCTTTGTACGACGCACGATTTACTGACCCGCGCACGATTTACTGACCCGTTCACGATTTACTTGCAGTATTTTTGGAGTCGGCGCATTTTCGACTTGTGCTCTCAGATTTTGAAGCCCGAAAACCGCGCCAACTCAGCATTTGATGCCCGAGTTGAATCCCGCCTGCCGACTCGGCATTGGAATGCAATTTTTGTACTGAGTAAGTATCGGAGACTTCACTGACACTCCGCGATACAACGAGAGTGAGTACTTCAATTTTTCTTACCAGAGACACGATTTACTGAGCCTCGGAATTCCACAGCGCTTCTTGTCCGATTGATTTAAACCACTCGGCGTACAGCGAGAACTTCCATATATTAGACAAGTGCGGGGAGTAAGGACGCAACTGGGGCAAGTAAATTATTAGTACAGACGTAAGCAGAAGTAGTCAGCGGACTAGCCTCTGCGTGTTTGGGCTCTGGGAAGTGAGGGAGGGAGGGAATAAGCAAGCAAGTAGAAGTAGTTAGAGGCGCACCGCGGACTTACCTCCGCACGTTGGGGCTTCAACGGCGTTCGGCATGCCCGGGACGATGCCTGCCTGAGGCGGGCTGTACCCGCGCAACACGGGCGTCAGTTGGGAGCGCGCTCACGACGCGCCGAACGCAAGCGGCACGTTCGCGGCACGTCCGCACCCTGCACTGCGTACCCCGGAGATGAAGCACATAACGCTGGCGTGCGCACAGCGCAAGGCCTCCTCGGAGCGCGCGTACCCTACCGACTCGCAGCAGAGCTCGCGGGCGTGTCCCGAGAGCGTCGACTCAAGGATTTCCTCGCGTGCTCTGTGTTTCCATTCGCCACCTTCCCCGCGGCCTCGCGCGCTTGCACCGCTACTTTAGGGGCCAACGAGAAGGCGGGGCGGACTTGATGTGTACATAGCAGAGCCGCAAGCCGCCCTGCGCGCGTGGCATGCGGAGGTACGCGTGCCCGTGCGTGGCGTCTTGCTGGGCGCTCTTTGTGCGCATGAGTGCGCACTCTTCTTGATGGTGGTGTACGCGTCGTGTGCGCACACAAGGCAGAGTCAAAAGTCAAAAGAAAAGGGAGGCGGGCGACGCACCGTGCATGCGATCCCACACACACCCGCCCTATCGCGCACTTGCTCGAGGCGTCCCGTTAGTTTCGATGCAGGGAGGAGGGCGCGCACCGACAGCGGCAGGCGCGAGCATTGGTGGCGTGGAGCGCACGGGGAGAACAGGCTGCAGAAGCGAACAACGAATCTCGGGAGGCTGCGCTAACCACACATGAGAGGCCCCCAGATTGCGCCAAGACATGGCTCGCAGCCGGTGCAAGCGCTCCCCGCTCCCGCTGAGTGACTGCGGTGACGTGCCAAGTGGATCTTGAGCGCACGAATGCAGAATGAGTGTTCCGGGAGGAAAGGCCATGGATGGAGGAAGCCCGGAGCCGCAGGCGAGAGGTAGAAGCTCGAAAGTTTTTCTAGTTTCCGGACGGGCTGGCAGAGTGGAGATGAAGGCGGAAGCCCGCGCCATCGGAGGCACCGCCACTGATCGGGATCATCCTCTCAGTGCAATTGCGCCGTGGCCCAATTCAACGCGAAGTATAGACTCTTGAGGTCGGCTCGTGCGAGTCGTGCTCAGAGCATTTCATATTCAGCTCATGAGTCATCGGCATCCTTCCCGACTATCAGAGGAAGGGAATCGGCCGCAAAATGCTCAGAACATCGTCGAGGTGCAGGTGTGTTGGCTCTTGGCGATGTGCTCAGTGATTCTGCAGGCACGGGAAAGCAACACGATCTGCGTTTTGGAGACTTTCCCCGAGGAGCGGGTGAGTTTCAGTGATGATGGTCCGAATCACGACGTCTTACAATCGAACCTCGCAGGCACTCACGGTGTATACTGTACAAACCCATGGGATATGAAATCCGAGGGCGCTCGAGACAGATCCACCAATCCCGCCTTTTACTTCTACGTCCTTACGAAGTAGGAGCGAATAATTTCCGAGACTTCAACCATGTGGTTTGCTATCCAGGCTGGCAGTCAATTACAGCGTACTTTACACAGGCAACCAATCTGATTACGATAGACCCGCGTCAATGAACCATTGTGCATCCGGGTCACAGCGTCTCGTTCGTTTGAACGCCGTCACGCCCGTTGGGTCTTCGCGCTCCGGCTCCTCCGCCTTCTTCGTGAACATCCACCACCCCGCGAGGGGCTGCACCGTGTCGTCCGCGCCCCCGGGAGACAGCGCAGTATCGCCGCTGGACGACGTGCGCGCACCGACCAGGCCCGCAACCATCACGCAGTCAAAGAGCTGGCCATTGTCATTGAGCTTGACGTCCACCTCGGCGTACCCCGGCGCGACGCCGCAGATCCGATGGTACGGCGTCCCGTGTAGGATGAGCCCGCGGTCCGCGCACGCGCCGGGCACGTAGGTGGCCCAGAAGGCCTCGGGGCTGAGCATCTCGGCTGGTCCGTCGGCATGCGCCTCCTATTGGATCAGCATTGTTAGGGCTGCATACTGAGTGGGGGAAATATGGCGCGCGCACCGCGTCGAGACAATGCCCGAGCCAGGCGCCCTCCTTGCTGAAGGCGCAGAACGCGGTGATCCACCCGGAAATGTACTCCGCGCCGCTCCCGGCCGACTCGCAGTGCGCAACGCGGTCCCAGAACCACACGTTCTGCGGGCTCGCGGGCGCGTCGAACGCGGAGATGAAGCAGGAGATGACGGGGTGCAGCAGGTGGTACCACGCGATGCTCTCGAGGCCATACTCCTTGAGCTTTTCGAGCCGGCCCAGAATGTCCAGCCAGTCCGCGCGCTCCCCTTCCAGCGTGACGCGCGGGATGCCGCATCCAAACATCATGATCTTGTATGAGAAGTATTGCTTCAGCGTTGCCATCGCGAGCACCGCACTCGCGGTCCGGTCTGTGTCTGTCGTCGTTGTGAACGCAGGGACGATCCAATTGCGCAGCGCAGGGTCGACGACGTTCTTATTGATTAGGTCGCCCATCTGCAGCGCGAGCGCCCCGAAGTCCACGGTGTAGCGAGTCCCCACGGCGTAGACGACGAGCTCCCGTTTGCCCTCATGCGCGACGAAGTTTGCGCGGAGGAGCTCCGCGCGCGCATTGATGTAGAAGTTGAACTGTGAGAGGATGGCGAGCCACACATCGTCGGGGCGGATCACGAGCGCGTGGCCCATCCTGTACGCGTCGATGACAGTCGTGACGAAGCCATTCTGGCTAGGGATGACGCCCGCGAGCTTCGCGCTTCCGCTGGGAACGAAATCAGTGTTTTCCCCGGGTGCCGGTTTGAGTGACACGCACGCGCCGACCGTAGGGAGAAAGGAGGACTGCAGGATTTCATCCGCCGTGGAGTTCTGGTCCTTGCACGCGTGGGCGAGGATTTCGCGCGAGGTGTAGCCGGCGCTTCCATGTGGGAACCAGATTGGTCGGGCTGGGTGGGTGGCAACTCGGAATGATACGGGCATTGCACCAGTACGGGTCGAGCGTCGAAGGCCGGGTTGCGATTGAAGCAGAAGGGGATGTGGTGGAAGAGGGGGAAGGGATGGATTGAATTACATAGACGCTCAAAGGCCCTTATAAATGAATGACAACCCCCTGGCGGTTCTAGTGGCAGCATGCAAAGTTAGTTTGTGATCAAGGGGGTGCCGATCTGTGAATAACGGAACCGGTGTCGGTTTTTGAAAATCTGTCCTGCTCGGCGGACCAACCAACCACGCAATATCCCCATAAGGGAATTTATCACGTGTGTCGCGTTCAAATCTTGCCAGCTCGCGCCCAACAGCGCTCCTGCCACGAAATCCAGCCATAAATACAGTTTTGTGCCTTCAAGATGTCCTTCCATACTAACTCTGGAGTTACTGCATATTTTTTTGTCCAGTCTCAAGCTGTCACTGAGTGTCATCAAGAGAGTGTCGCCTGATGCCTGCCTCTCATTTTTGGTATGATTACTGGCGGCTGTGACATTCATTTGATTTTTGACATGCAAGTCAACCAGTTTTTCATGATTTCACACATCAACCAACCAAACCCATGTCCGAATCGGGCAATTTGGTCTTCGGGAGGCAAGATAGCCTTCCATGAAGCTCAGAAAGTCTTTTATGAATATCTGGAGGCTCACAGAAGTCGGATAGACCACTTTCCAGCCCCCCAAACTGTGGTTCCCAGAAAAAAAATTCTGGCCTGACGGCCGAACCAACCGACCGACACCTGGTCCGCCATTCACGGATCGGCACCCCCTTGTTTGTGATGGGGCACTGGCAAAAATAACCAGGGAAGGTGTCTCGCTAGAAGCGAACTTCCAGTCGCGAAAAGGAACGTGGGGGGGAGGAAAACGCAAGATACGATCCCTTGGGCCGGGATTTCAACTCACAGGAAGAAACGACCATCCTGTACGAGGTCAAAAGCATGCCGGGCCAATGCCGCGATCCACGTGATGAGACGTGATGCCGTAGGCCAGAGACTCAGTTGCACTCATCAGTACAGCTCCTGCGCGCCTCTGCCATTAGCTCTACCAACGATGTGGTGACGTCATTCGGCATGGGCATGTCCTTCGGGCGCACGACAAGCTGCAGCGTGCGGCTGCACTACCCCGCTGTCTCGCCCGGCGCGCATCGTGTTCAACGACGCGCGTAAGGCGTTCGTCGAGGTGCTCGGCGCGGCGGGCGTCAGCGTTGACGTCTGCATCGTGTATCCTAACGCAGAAGACGCGCAAGGGACAGGGAAGGGAGGGAAGACGAAGACGATTGCGCTGGGGCACGAATACGGACACGGACTCAACATCTCAGGTCCCCCTCTCCATAATCGTATACGCGCAGGTCTTCTCCCCGCGCGGCGTCCCCTCGCCCAACCCGCGCCAGAACCTCCACGTCTTCCAGTCCCCGCTCTGTCTCTCGCTTTGTTCCCCGCCCTGCATCTCCGCGGACGCCCTCGCCCTCACGCTCGCCACACATGGTCGTATGGTGTCGCCGCAGAAGAATCAGGCGCAGCTGCAGACGCAGCCGGTGGGTTCTTCTCTGGGTCTTGGGTACGAACGCGACGACGCACAGGCACCGACTCGCCACCGCAGGCCCCCCAACAGCGCACTCCGCCTCTCCATGATCGCCGCCGCGCACTTCTCCCCGCGGCGTCCCCCGGCGTCCCTTTGCCCGACCCGCGCCAGAACCTCCGCGTCCTGCAGTCCCCGCTGCGCATCCCGCCCGCTTCGTTCACCGCCCCTGCATCTCCGCGGACACCCTCCCCCTCTCCCGCTCGCCGCACATGGTCGTAGCGGAAGAATCAGGCGCAGCCGGTGGGTCCCTTTCTGGGTCTTGGGATCTCATCCCGCGCTTTCCCCTTCCTTCCTCCCTTCCTTTTCGTGGCCCGCCCCGTCCGCCTCCTCGTTTCCACCCTCCTTCGTGTGCATAAAGCCACGCTCCGTCCCGCCCCCGTTCTGTCGTCCTGCTTGATGTACCCACCCGCGTCCCTTCACCTCCACCTCCCCTCCCCCTTCCCCGCCCTCTCCGTCGTCCCCGTCATGCGGCGCTTCATACTTGGTCATACGCCACTTCTGCTTCACATCCTCGGTCGATGCTCTATCTGCATCTGCACCTTCCCTGCTCCTCCACCGCCCCCCTGCGTCGCCCGCCTTCCTCCTCTCACTCCTCCTTCGCTCCTTCCGCATCCGCATCCACACGCACCGTACTCATTCGCTCCCTCCCTCGCAGATCCGCGCCCGGTCCCAATCGTCGCAGAAGCGGAAGCCGCGCGGGTTTGGGCGGCGGTTGGTTCGTGCGGAGGTGCGTGCTTCTGCTGCTCTTGCTCGTTTTGTAGCTGGCGATCGAGGCTGACGCGTCGTGTTTGCGTAGGTCGCGCAGGACGGGGACGAAGACAAGAATGAAGACGAAAACGAGGACGTCATGCCATGGACGTGGATCTCCCGGAGCACGAGCACGAGCACGAGCACGCGCAGGAGGAAGAGTACACCCCGCTGTACCATGACCTCGCGCGCGCGGCGCGGGAAGGCGGCAGCCGTCAGCGTACGCCTCACGCGCCGACGCCATCAGCACCAGCCCGCCCAGCATTAACGCACCGCATCAGCACGCCGACCCCCCCGTGTGCCCCATCCCCGCCACGGCGGTCACGACCCCGCAAGCGCCCCGCGTGCCCCGCGCTACTCCCTCCGCGGCGCGTGTGCGTCGAGGACTCGCCCGCCCCACTTGCGCCACCCGCGCCTCGCAAGCGTCTCGGACGCGGAGCGCCGCGCCCCCTCCCCGCCGCGCTACTCCCTCAGCGGCGCGGCGCGTGCGCGTCGAGCACTCACCGTAGACTCGCCCGCCCCACTTGCGACGCCTGCACCCGCACGTACAGGCGTCTCGGACACGGAGCGCCGTGCCCCCTCCCCGCCGCCCCCTTCACGCCCCCGCAAGCGCCCCGCGTGCCTGCTGCGCCACGCTACTCCCTCCGCGGCGCGTGTGCGCGGAAGGTCGTGCCCGCGCCCCGTCTGCGACGCCTGCACGCTCTCGGACGCGGAGCGCCCCGCGTGCCCGCTGCGGTTCGCTACTCCCTCCGCGGCGCAGTGCGCATCGAGGACTCGCCGTGGAAGGTCGCCCCCCGCCCCACTTGCGACGCCTGCATGCGCCTCGGACACAGAACGCCGCGCTATTCCCTCGGCCGCGCGGCACGACGCGTGCGCGTGCGCGTGCGCCCGCCCGCCCCGCCTGCACGAGGCGTCTCGGGCGCGGAGCGCCGCGTGATCTCGGAGCGGACGCGGAGCGCGCTGGGAGCGCCGGATGTGGTCTTTAGGGGGGGATGTCGCCTGTGGAGCTGCGGCTTGGGCGGGTGCGCGAAGACGGCGACGGGAGCACGAGCGCGCGCGCGGGCGCGGGCGGGGAGGGCTTGGGCGCTGGTGGGGGCGCGCCTGCGACGTACATCCTGCTGGAGAATCTGCGCCAGACGGTGGAGGGGCCGAAGAAACGGGATAGCGTGCGTGCGCGCAGAGTGGGGAACGTCTGGATGGGGAAGAGGGGGAGGGAGAGGGGGATGAGGGGCGGGTGGAGGTTTTATGCCGCGGCGGAGGAGGAGGTGCAAGAGAAAGGGAAGGGGAAGGAGAAAGAGAAGGAGAAGGCTACCGCGGAGCCGGACGAGATGAGCGTCGACGTGCCCGCCAAGCCCGCGCGCCGACTCCGACGCCCGCCGCAGAGGAGAACGGGCCCGAGCACGAGATGAGCTTCGACCCCGCGCCCGCGCGCCGCAGCCGCAAGCCCATCGCCGAGCCCGAGGCGGAGGCGGACGATGAGCCCCCGACGCTCCCCGCAGCCTCAAGCCCCGGGCGCAGAGGCACCGCCGAGCCGGAGAGCGACGCCGCACCCGCCACGGAGCCCGCCGCGCCCCCGAAGCGCCGTGGGCGCACTCCCACGGCTGCTGTGGCGCCCGCGAGCGCCAGACGGGGGGGGCGATCGTGCGCGCGGGTCGAGGACGAGGAGGCGGACCCGCTCGATACGTTCGGGGACGCGGACGCGGAGCTCGTCGCGGTCGTGCCTGCGCCGAAGGGGGCGTCAAGCCGGTGAAGGAGGAGGAGGCGGAGCCTGTGCTCGAGGCGCCCGTACCCGCGCACGCTGGGCGGGCGAAGAAGCCTGCTACTCCTGCAGTGCCGGCAGCTCCCAAGGCGCGCGCGATGCGGAAGGGCGCGGCTCGGGCTGCGGTGGAGGTGGGCGCGAAGGAGAATACGCCGGGTGAGGAGCGCGAGGAGGTGGAGGGGCCGGCGGTGAAGGTGCGCGTGTCGAGCCGGAAGGTCAAGGAGGAGGTCGTGGAGCCCCAGGCGAATACGACGGTGCCGCGAAGGGCCACAAGGACTTGAGGGTCCTACGCAAGATAGATGTGAAAGGCGCGAGGGGACGACGGAACACGAACACGAGAAGAAGAATTATGACCTAGATACCCACTCGGCTTGAATAATGCGTTGACGGCTTTTTTACACGTATTTTTCTTTTTTTTTTATCTCTTTTGTTCCGCCGGTACTGGTTTGCCCGTCCTCGCTGGAGTCGGCGTTGGATTTACATGTGTAGATAATAAAGGCCTTTCAGTCTAGCGAAGACTCGCGCTGGACCACTGCCCCTATCGTCGTATCTAGCACTGGAGGCTAGTAACAGTCTATGCGAAGAAATCGGCCAGGAGGCTACATACTTTGTCCTTGGAAGAAGACCCATATGAGAGCCTCTTGAATTTTCCGGATTACCAGTCTTCAAGCTTCTGGAGCGTTGACTCAGCAGACTCGGCGGACTCGGACTCGGCGACGCATTACAATCTCAGCGCAGGCGAAAAATTCCACTTCAAAATATGTACCTCGTCGGCGGATGGTATGTATGCGCACTTGCGATAAGTTCATATATTTCAATTGCCTCGTTCAACTGCAAGACCCGGACGAGGTACAGTCTTACAGAGACTCATGTGAATGCCAATGAACTGGATACCTATTTACTATTCGCGGTTAAGGCCTAGCTGGCGAACTGCAGTAGTGGCTCCGTGAACTGTAGTAGTAGTGGCGCGCGATCTCGGACAGAATGCGTCGACGACAGTTGAAAGAATAATGGTTGCTTGAACACAGTCAGAAAATATGATGAAAATCGATGAGCGTTCTTCAAATTCTCGGAAGAAGCTCGCTTGAATCTCGCCCATTTGATGAGAGTCAGAGCGCGCATGTTATAAAAGACGAAAGTTGAACTTCACCTTCCAACAGGAAGTTCATTTTACTTGGATGATTGATTCTCTCGGGGATACGGCTGTAATTTGTGGAGCGGCTCCTCGGTGAAATACATGGAGAGCACGGGAAACGTTTCCTGTATTCCGACGAATATTCAGATATAGACCAATGAATCCAAAAAACACTGGTGAAAATCGCCGTGGAGGCCAGCTTCCATATCCATAATCCGAGGGTTTTTTGAATAAGCAGAGCTCTCCGTTTCTTTATCACAGCGGTCCTCAGATGGCATGTTTCAAGCGAACAACTGATCGCAGGTGTTCAAATTGAAAATACCAACCCAAGTTTCGCACAACAGTCTTTGCAGGTTGCACTTCAGCTTCATTGTTGAGAAAATACCGATTCGCATTCTCGCCTTTCTGTAACTGTAAGTTCCCGGACACTACACACCCGCATTTAATAACTTCAAGGGCGGACGGGATCGCTGTGAACGTGACGATCCAAGACAGAAGCATGAGAGTCAGAGAGCGGATGGGTGTTTGCGTGGGTGCGATACCGAGTCGCCGTTTATACTCCCACTGCGCGCAAGGCGATGACACTGCATCTCGACCGGAAGAAGTCGCCTCTACGCGGCAGATGTTGATGCGTGAGTGTCCAACGGCCATTCAATGGCCAAATATACCAGGTAATTCTAATCAGCAACCCCCGTACTCGTGTATGGGGGGTTGCCAAATAGCAGATTGCTATTCAGCAACCCCTACAATGTTGTCATCCCGGCTGATCGCAGAACATCGCTCGCCGGGTGATTCGGCGTATTCGGCATCTATGTCGGACGGTAGAGGTCGCGCTCCTAGTTTAGGTCGCGCTTTGCGTCTTGGAGATCTTGCTACCTATCAGCTTGCTACCCCCGTAATACATTGTTTTTATCGCTACAGTGCGGTTGGCACGAAGTTGATCAGGTCAGTACATTTTTTCGATCCAATCTATTAGATATGTACTGGCTCCTGTTTCCTCTGTAGACTCGTATACTCGCGTTAGACTACGGATTGACTTCACGGTATGTGTGGGACGTTCAGTGTAGTCCAAATTCGCAAGGGCCTGAACAATTCGAGTCCTGTTGCTCGAACGAGTTTAATTGTATCCGCAGAGGTCAAGAGTCAAGACCAGTTAACTCGCCTTCAAATCTATTAGACTTACTGACTGACTGCTCAGCCTCCCTGGGTTTTCTTGCTCGAGTTCATATTCCGTTCACCGGGGTATCACAGTTGTCAGAGGCAAGCCCTCCGATTTGTATACTCGTCCAGCTCGCATTAACATATACTCAACAGATATTGACTGGCTAACTCAGTTCAAGGTCCTAGTCGACTTCTTAGTTCGAACTTCAACTCTAAATTGCAGCTATGTGCTATACTAGCATCTTATCACCGGTAAGCCCTCGGCATGTTGTGCTGTTTAGCTCGCACTAACATTCGTCCAACAGTCATTGTCTGGTTGCCTCACCAGACTTGCCCCATTCACCTCGGCCCTCTTGCTGCATCGTTCGATTTAGTTGAACTCATACTAAGGTAATTCGACTCGCCTTGGGAATGTATTTTGTAGACATTTGTGCTCGAGGTATTTCAACTGGTTGATTTGCAACATGACTTGTATGGTTCAAGTCTTGCTCCGTCACCGAGCTCATACCGGTCAGTATACTCGCGTCTAAATTTATCGCACTTTACTGACCTGTCTGCAGCCACATTCGCTCGCGGTCAACTCGCCGAGCGGCCATCGCCGAGCTGCCCGATGGCCTCGGATTGTATATTTGAGGTCCAAGTCTGCCGAGTTGACTTCGACCCACACCGAAGCAATAGTCAGCAACCTGCCGTGCAAACCTATTCGACTCATTCGTATGCTCTGTAGACTTCTGTGCTCGCCGCATTTCAAGGAATGCTCGTCAGACTGGCATGTGGTTGGTTCAATAGACATTGGGAATGTTGTACTACCCAATGCACGCCTCTAATTTGTATACCGGCTTAATTCGCAGTGATATTGGTGTCAGGCAATGGCTGCCTCGATTCAATTTTACTCCCTCGAGTTATCGAGGGTGAGTTCAACTCATGCCGAGGTCAGTCAGCTTGCGTTCGAAATTATTGGAATTTATTTACTGACTCTCTCTGCCTTCAAGTTGTCCTGACTGCATGAGCGGCTCAAAGTTTGCGACGTGAGCTCTCGATTCTAGCGTTTATTTCATCGTATCTGATCTCATTAGTAGATACCCCGATTCAAGAATTAGTTTGAACTTGACAAGTTCAAGTTCAGCGCAAGTGCGCCAAATTCGAGTCAGTTCAATTGCCGACCTCCATCAGACACCGTTCAATCTTACCTTCGCAACCCACACACACACTGGCAGACTCAACGAGCAGTCAGTTCGATTCAAGGTACGATTTTGTCTTGAGGTTCGTTTCAAGCGACTTATCTGAGGGCTATAGCCTCGTCGACAACTTTGCTTGTCTGCCGCAAATGACTGCAAGTTGAATTCAATCAAGTTCAACCTCAGTCCGGTTCTGGAGGCACAATTTCGACTTGGTCTTTATTTCAAATTAATTATGTCGGGTTACAGCTGCGGCGATTCTGAGCTAGAACGAGCGTTGCAGCTGTAACTGAGCAGTTCAAGTGTAGTTTAACCTTGGTCAGTCCGCCCACATTCTATCCAACTCATGTGCATACTTACCTATCCTCAGACTCTGTTCGATATAGATTTCGATGTTCCATGCAGGAATATCGCACCCCCGGACTCTGTGAGTCCCAATGACTGCTACAAAAATTGTCTTCGAGTTGGTGTTGAACCGATACCGAGGTCAGTCACTTGGCGTCCCAACATATTCCAACTTACCAACTTGAACTTGTCCGCAGGTCTCTTTCTTTCCTTCAAGTCATTTCCAATGGACGCACTATTGAGTATTTCCAAAGTAAGCTCCCTAGCCTCATGCTCGTCTGACTAGCATTGACATTTGTCTACAGTAGTTCAACAAATTTTGTCTCACTGGTCGACTCGGCTGCCTTGTAACGTTCGGCTGGCTACGTCACCCAGTTTAAATTCAACTCATCCCGAGGCCATTCAACGCTCTCGCTACAAACAATCTCGACGCGTTGCGGTCTTCAATTCAGAGGTAAGTGGACTTTAGATGATCTGGGACCCATAATTATTGAACCGACTTGGCTTGTAGCGAACGAAAACTACTCGTACAGTTCGGAAAATCCCACCGTCGACGCAAGTCAAGTCCTGAATCCGAGCCAATTCGAGGTTTGTTCATTTTCTGGAATTTCGGACATGCACGGACGAAACTCGTGGATGTAGCACACCTTGAGCGTCGAATTCAATGCCGTGGCCCGTTAATGGACTTGCGTGAGCTTCAGCCCAGAATTTCGTTCATTGCTTACAGTTTACACGCGCTGCATCCGCGATGTCTGTTCCCGCGCTCCTCCTCGATTCAGTCCGGAGGCTTCAAAGTATCAGATTGTTGACTCGACGGAGCTCGAAACCCGAGGTCAGTTACTTCAATTAAAACTCACCGGCGAACGAAATCTTGCTTCGGGTCGAACTGAAATGAACTTGCGCAACATTGTATTGACGAGGGTATAGCCACAAGATAAGTCGCTTGAAGGGAAGTTGAAGTTGAAATATCACCTGCAATTGAATAACTACTTGTACAGTGCGTTCGATATACATTGAACAAAGGTCTAAAGGATAGGTCAGTACTGCAGCTGTCTCGTCAATGCGTGTGTTGGACTTGCAAGGGCTTACAGCTAATGGCAGTACCAAAGGCGCGAATAATTTTTTTCTTGTTTATGACAATTTCAAAGAATTCCTGATATCTCACTCAGTTCTGCACCGATTGACATGGAAAATAGCTAGACCTCCTCAGCTACTTCATGTCGAATTAGTGATAGAAAAAAAAATGCAAAAATATGTCATATTGGCTGATCTAAGATTTTGGGCTGTTTTCACGATGATTCCAGTCCAGGCTGGTCAGAACTTGTCCAGGCCACCTGGGTTTTTGCACGGGATGACTTGAATGCACTCTTACGGGTGTCATAGAATCAGAAGTCCGTATAATTTGGTCTATGGTGTCTGTACTCATTTTTGAAACACGGTCAGAATGCAAAAATTGCAGGAATGGAATCAAATGATATATTATTTACACTTCTCACTCTATGACATCTTTACAAATCAATACAACTCGTCTGTACCCCAAAATCGAGTTGTTTGAAAAGGCCTCCACCTCGCTGGACTGAATGCATTTCTGAAACAGCCCAAAATCTCAGATCAGCTGACATGACATATTTTTGCGTTTTTCTTTCTATCAATAATTCGACATGAATTAGTCCTAAACAAGAAAAATTTCGTTCGTGCCTTCGGTGCTGCCATTAGCTGTAAATGAACTTTCCAGAATTGAATGTGAACTTGAACTTGAAGGATCGTCGCATCGATCCAACTAGAATCCCTGAGTAAGTAAATTCAACCTGAAGCTCAAGACCAACTCTTACTGTGAATCAAAGTCGCTCACAAGCCACGGCGAATAGAATAATTGAACAAAGTAACCTGCAGCTGAGGTCAACTGAACTGAACTGAACTGAATTTCTATACTAAGCTGTACCTGGCCATAATGGCTACGCGACAGTACTCTAGCTAAGCTAGGGATGTAATAAGGATGGGTAACATGTCGAACTCCTACTTTGAACGAATCAGAATAACCCGTCAGCGTGCAGCAATGCTAATTGGACGGGGTTCAACTGAAATTAGAATACCCTCGCTATCGTTGGCGGTTTGGACTGCGCGCTGCCGACTCGGCGCTGTCGTGGCGGTGTTAGGATGCGCGCTCGCTGCGCGGTGGGCGCGTCAGAGGTTGTACACCGGCAACTTCCGTTGGGCATCTCGCGATCACTCCAGTGTAAAGTTACAACCAAAAAATTTAAGCTACAGGTTGTCCTTGTTCTTCCATTCCAGGTAGGATTTTTATGGCTTCTTCCCCGTACTCCATCTCAGGCTTCATGCTGGTACATTTTCCCTTAAGCCCACTCCTCTCTGGCACATTGAAAGAATCAAACACAAAGTGTCCCGCACAATTCCGGCCTGGAGTCCGTGTTCTTCAGCCTGTGTCCAGGAATCGATTATTAGTGTTCAACTCACGAGACGATAGATCAATACACCGTACCATGAGTTTGCCACCAAATACGGCATTGATCAGCGCAGACTTCAACACCCGACTATCTCCAGGCCATAAATTGAGGACCGACCAGTTCCTGTCGAAGGCTACGTACTCTGCCAACTAACAACCGTATGTGAAATCTAGGGCTCTCTGTCAGAATTCACTGCAGCGTACCTTGGGCAAGCTTCAACAATTCCCTCGAATGTCGACTTCACCGGCGCGTCAGAGATGTAACACGTGGGGAAGGCTGTGAAAGACACGATTGCCCAATGCCGTGTCAGGCTTTTCTTAGAAGGATGATTCGTATCTTGCTCGGAGCAATGCCTTTATTTTAGATTATTCGGTTCCCTGGATCCGGTGAGGCCGGAGGTAGGAGGGCACATTGCTCCAAAATCCGCCATTTCGTTCCAACCGTGGGGTGAATCCAACGCCTCGGGCTGTTCATCGTACCGTATACGGTATTCGCCCTGAGCTCATTGAAATCCGGTGCGGGTTTCCAGTGACTCCGCCATGGAAAGCGCCTTGACGGTGACACATGTGGAAGGCACGGGAGCAAAATTTCGTGTCAGAGAAAGATAAGCATCGGCTTCCCTTACGAATGAAGCTGATTGCTCGCCGGTTTTTCGCAGTAAGACATTTATTCAAGTAGTCATTCAACATCCAGTGGCCAATCGGTTCCAGGCAGTACTGACTCATTGAGTCTCACTCGCATGCCTGCATTGAAATGTGTTGCGCGGACTTCTGCCTGATCTCGTATGACAGCTGGAATGGAAGTAGGCCCTGATATCAATCCAAGTATTGCTGTCGCAACCGGAGATATTACAGCACCGCGCGCGGATTCATTTTGGGAATGATTCCTTCCCCCTCAATTGGAGGGGTGGAAACCCCACTTGCCCTTGGGTGATCCAACATCTGAGAAGAAGATTGAAAGTTCGGTTGGAGACGCCAGGGTTCAAAATTTAAACTGCCAAAGAAATGACGATCGGCCGGAATCGGATGATGCGGATCTGGGTCATATCCGACTCACTGCCACCCAATTCCCGCATATCGTAATCCTTCGCTTGTTACACACGGATACTGTCCTCAGCGTCTTACCCCCCCTACTCATCGATGTCGCTCACGATCGACGAAATCAAGGAGAGATGTCCTCGCTTTCGGATTCTAGTGCTTGGGCGACGGAATGCTGGAAAGACCACAATTCTCAAAAAAATGTGTGGATCTGATGGCAACGACTTGGAAATCGTCAATGTCAAGAGGGAGAAGGTGTTAAGTTCTACTACTAGCGCTGCTTATACCACTGGACACTGACTATCGTATTTAGGTGGATCCGTCCATCCTAGAGCCAAACCGCCAGGTGCGTGCCGAAGTAAAGTTGGATTAGGTGTCATCACTCAGCAGTGAGTACAGCGTGGCATGAGCAATATCGAGAATGAGATAACCTTCAAGAGCAACCCTTTCTTTGTCTTCCACGACTCACAGGGCATTGAGGCTGGAGCTGAGCATGAACAGAATTCCCCGCTCAGCACCGAATATTTATGGAATTTTCTTGAGAAACGCTCCGAGAAAACAAGAATTCGGGAACAGGTGCATGCCATATGGTATGTGGACTTGGACCCCGGGTGCTAACACTTACCTCCAATTAGGTTTTGTATTCCGATGGACAACCCGAGAGTACCAAGTGCTGAATTTGAACTCGCATTTTTCAATGCGAAACGTTTGCCAGGTGGGTATTTATTTATAATGATTGAGTCTAGAAACCCTGACTCTGCTTAGTCCCTGTTATCGCAGTATTCACCAAGTTTGAGTCACTCCTTGATGAGGCATATAATAACCTCCCCGAGGACGATGAGTCGAGTGATGCAGAGAGGGATGAGGAGGCCTGCAAAGTGGCTCAGTCGAAATTTAATGCAACCGTCCTGAAAGCAATTCAAAGCACCAAGTATCCTCCGAACCAGTGTGTCCAGCTTCAGAGTGCGCTATTCCTTCATCGGGGTTTTCAACCCGAGTAGCTGATGACTATTCCAGACTTAAACGAGGTGGCAACTGACTGTGTGGCCCTGACCGAGAAAACATATGCGGCCATACAGGACAAAACCCTTTCAGACCTTTTTGCACTGGCACAAAGGAATTCTCTCAGTGTTGGAAACCATCTAGTGTTTGGAAGGATACTGTAAGTGCATTTACTGGGATGTGGGACAACATAAAGGCTGATATGGACAAGCCCGGAAATGCAAGGTTTGAAGCAGCGGATGGGAATAAGCAACACCCAAATAATTGAGAGTGTCTATCAATACGCAGTGGACTATATACCAGTCTGGAGAATGGTGAGTTCAGATATATTTCAGTTGAATGTGTCCGGGTCAGCTCCCTGCTGATGCTTGATCACATGCAGAATGTGAGTGCTGCTTGGAATTTGTTGTGCCATTTTAACAACTGCGGATTCCATCATACATAGTGGGTGAGTGCACTTTCTGTAGCCTGCACCATCTCACTTGCTGACATGTCAACCTTTCCAATGCACACAGTATGTGAGTGCACCTTCTGTCACCTGTGCCATCCCGCTTGCTGACATGTTGACCTTTCCACCGCACACAGTATGTGGGTGCACCTTCTGTCACCTGTGCTGTTCTGCTCACTGACATGTTGACCCTTCGACTGCACACAGCGTGTGAGTGCTGCTTCTGTCGCCTGTGCCGTCCTGCTTGCTGACATGTTGACCCTTCCACTGCACACAGGGTGTGAGTGCTGCTTCTGTCACCTCTGCCACCCCACTCACTCTCATGTCAACCTTGTCACCACACACAGGCTGTGAGTGCACCTCCTGTCACCTCTGCTGTTCCGCTTGCTGACATGTCGACCTTTCCACCACATGCAGGCTGTGAGTACACCTTCTGTCGCCTCTGCTGTCCTGCTTGCTGAGATGTCAACCTTGTCACCGCACACAGGCTGTGAGTGCACCTTCTATCACCTCTGCCGTCCTGCTCACTGACATGTTGAACTTTCCAACACACAGTATGTGAGTGCACCTTCTGTTGCCTGTGCCGTTGTCGTCCCACTTGCTGACATGTTGACCTTTCCACCACACACAGTATGTGAGTGCACCTTCTGTTGCCTGCACTGTTCTGCTTGCTGACATGTTGACCTTTCCACTGCACACAGCGTGTCAGTGCTGCTTCTGTTGCTTGTGCCGTCCCACTCGCTGACATGTCAGCCTTTCCACTGCACACAGGGTGTGAGTGCTTTTGTCGCCTGTGCTGTCCCACTCACTCTCATGTTGACCTTTTCACTGCACACAGGCTGTGAGTGCACCTTCTGTCACCTCTGCTGTCCCGCTCACTGACATGTCAACCTTGCCATTGCACACAGGATGTGAGTGCACCTTCTTTCACCTGTGCTGTCCTGCTCACTGACATGTTGACCTTTCCAATGCACACAGTATGTGAGTGCACCTTCTGTCACCTGCACTGTTCTGCTCGCTGACATGTTGACCTTTCCACTACGCACAGGATGTGAGTGCTGCTTCTGTCACCTCTGCCATCCTGCTCACTCTCATGTTGACCTTTCCACCACACACAGGATGTGAGTGCTGCTTCTGTCACCTCTGCCATCCTGCTTGCTGACATGTTGACCTTTCCACTGCATGCAGGCTGTGAGTGCACCTTCTGATGCCTCTGCTCTCCTGCTCACTGACATGTCAACCTTTCCACTGCATGCAGGCTGTGAGTGCACCTTCTGTTGCCTCTGCCTTCCTGCTTGCTGATATTCCCATGCTCCCCTGGGTGTAGGAAGTACTTGGTGTGGCCTGTGTTATCTTGCTCACTCAACTGCTTTGTAGAAGCGTGCTGTACAAGAATCCTTACCTCATTTTGTGACTTGCCTAGTACCTCATATTCTGTCTGTCCCTTGGTTCATCCTGATCACTACCCTTAGTTTGGACAATCCAGCGGCATTAACCCCAATCTTCCACATTATCTCTCTATTGCCATTGGTGTGTTTATTCCCCACCATTGTATTATACCTTCTGGTCAAGCTGACTACACCCAGTCGCCTGCATTGTATTTTCATCCACTGCTGAAAAATCACAAGAGCCTCACACTCTGATTTGCCATACCATCCAACTACTCGAAAATAGGGAGGATTTTGCAGCATCCATCAATACAGCTGTGCGGGATGCCCGATCTGAATTCCCCAAGGAAGTTGATCATGACCGGCTTGTTGGTCGGCTTGTTGAGATTGTGATGAAGCACGTTGATTGTTTGCGTGGACTGTAGTCTGTGATACAGTTATGATTTTCGAATGTTGGTTCAGCTCCCTATGCCATATGACATGGCTTCCCTTTGTCACCTAGTTCTCATTATATCAATGGACTGTGTGGGATCATGAGTGAGTAATGACCACTCACTGTGGGGTGCAACACATTTTAAGTGGCTGATTGGCTCGGTGCAAGCTATGCGTTCAATTTTTGCAATGTGGGGCTTAAGGGAAAATGTACAGCATGAAGGCTGAAATGGAGTACAGGGAGGGAACCAAGAAAATGCTATCAGGAATGGAAAAATGAGGACACTTGTAGCCAGCCTGTAGCTTAAATTTTTCGTTGTAACTTTGCCCTGGAGCAATCACGAGATGTCCAACGGAAGTTGCTGGTGTACAGTCTCTGATGTGCCCACCACACAGCGAGTACATCCTAATACTGCCACGACAGCACCGAGTCAGCAGTGGGCAGTCCAAACCACCAACAACAGTGAGGGCTGCAATAGGCTGCAATGCATAAAGGGTCTCAAGAAACTCATAATTGCAACCATAACAGAGGGACGTGGCGAGGCTTGTACAATACGGAGGGATACATGTAAATTGGTTCAAGGTAGGAGTTACTTGACCTCAGCTGCAGGTTGCTTGCAGTTGCACTTTGTTCAATTAGTATTTTATTTGTTGAGGCTGGTGAGCAACTTTCATTCAAGGTAAGAGTTGGCCTTGAGCTTCAGGTCAAGTTTACTTACCCCAGGATTCTAGTAGCATTGACGCAACAATCTTTTAACTTCAAGTTCAAGTTCAATCATGAGCCCTTTGGAGTCTGATGCACACATTGACGAGACAGTTGTAGTACTGACCTATCCTTTAGACTTTGTTCAATGCACCTCAAACGCACTGTATAAGTAATTATTCAATTCAAGGTAATATTTCGACTTCAACTTCACTTCCAGCATCTTATCTTGCAGCTATAGCCTCGTCAATACAATGTTGCTCAAGCTCATTTCAGTTCAACCCGAGGCAAGATTTCGCTCTTGAGTTTTAATTGAAGTAACTGACCTCAGGTTTTGAGCTCCCCCAATTCAACAATCTGAGCTGGAACGAACATTCCAGCCCTGCACCAGCTTCAACTTGGAATCTCAAGCTGAAATTAACCCTTGTAAGTGCACCGGATTCAAGTCAAGTAATAGGTCATTCACGGTTCCCTTTTTATGTCCTTTTTGACTCCTTTTTGCGCCCTTTTGTACCCTTTTGGTTCCCTTTTCCCAGTTCACTCTTGCTTTTTCAAGCATTAAACCCGCAGGCTGTCCCATAGCCTCAGATGTGTCTTACACTGAATGCTAGACACCCGGAATCTTCGAGGTGTCCTACTAGGGACAAACCTACATCTAAGAAGAAAAGAGTGCAAAAGGGAGCAAAAAGGGACAAAAAAGGGAGCTGCACCCCTGCACACAACTCGACACCGTTTCACAGCTGCCCTTTTTCCGGCCCCTTTTTGTTCCTTTTTTTATGGATTTCATGCAGTTTGCGCGGAGAAAGTTGCTTCTCTTTTGGGCCCTTTTTACATAGCTCAGTTGAAAAGGGAGAAAAAAACCAAGAGGAAAACAGAGCGGAAACACAAAGGGCAGAAAAAGGGAATGACCCTAGCTTAACATGCCACTTGAAACAAAGACTGTTGTAAATTTCAAAAAGAAGCTCTTTCTTCTCACTGGAAAGGGACTGCTGAAAGTTCATTTTGAACAGTCCCTTCATAACTTGCTGATAATGAATAAATCTCTGGGTTTCAAAACAGCCGCTGATTGCAGCTACTTCCATTGTAGTCTTGTATTAAATAAATATATTAATTTTCTACAATTTTTTATTTGGCTACTGATTTATCTACTTTCAGCTAGCATCTTGACCTAGGTCAAGATTTTGCTTTATCCAGTGTGAAGGTTCAAGTACACTACCATTCACATATTGCTGAACTGGATATGTTTATGTGGGTGCTCTTCCAGCAGTGCAAAGGTTTCCCGCAAGTTCTTTGCTTGCCTTTGAAGCCGTGCCGAACCTTGCCGCAGATAATTCCCATATTCGGGAATTTGATCGGAGGTGGAAAGTGCACAAGTAAGGCGGTGCGATGGAACAAGATTCTGTAACTGACGTCGCACCGCCTTCCTGTCTTTCTGCTGTCTTTTTTGGTCATTTTCTTTCTTCTGCTTCTTTGTGAGCACTTTCTCAATGCAAGTGGCCGCCATTACTCCGCGTCATTCGCCATTTTGAGCATGTATGCAGAAGTAGAAGTCCAGTAAAGTGAAATCCGAATATTGCGCAAAAATACTGCTCTGACTCAGTATTTGCACTCTGGAGCTGGATGCCTGGCTGGGTGCAGGTGTATCCAAATCATCGCATTCAACATGCAAACCACCTCCATCGCCCATTGTGAGCCCACCGCTTCAAAATCCGAATATTGCGCAAAAATACTGCTCAACTCAGTATTTGTGGTCCGCCGGGTGCCTTTGTGGATGGTGTAGAGAATACGGATGGGGTAGGGAGGGTCCAGCGACCCTTAAGTCGCTTTTAGGAGTGGGTGTAGGAGATTTTTTTGTGGGTACCCCTTGGGAAAGGCCGTCGATGAGGGAAGCCCGGAGGCGCAGGCGAGAGGTAGAAACACGGAAGTTTCTAGATTTCGGACGGGCTCGCAGCGTGCGAATGAAGACGAAAGCGTTCGCTAGACCGGTAACTGATCTCTCGTATGAAGAGAAATCGTTCATAGAGAGACCGGTCGATCTGGGTTTAAATTTAGAGGAGGCCCGATCAGGTCATGTGTTCGTCACGTGCATCGCACGATTTCCTCAATAACAGCGATTCTTGAGAGTATGAACGGCCGACAAAGCTACTAGAAGGATATCTGATGCCTCACAATGTGATTGCAGCTTTTTAACAAAAAGAAACGGGACATCTTTCGACAAAATACATCCAATTCAGCCTGAACCGTTAAAATGCTTGTTTCACCACCGAAACTGGTCCAAAATAAATACTTCCGGTGCCCGGTCAGTCAGAAAGTTCCAAACTACAAGCTCCAACATGCTCTGTACGTATTTTAACCCTCTATTTGACGATAGGTTCCATCCACGCTGCTTTTGAAGTGATCAACACGTGACTGATCGGGCCTCCTCTAAATTTAAACCCAGATCGACCGGTCTCTCTATGAACAATTTGTCTTCATACGAGAGATCGGTACAGTGCGCGTGTTCTACGTAAAGATAGGTGGCCATTTAGCCTACAATCAGCTACCAAATGTCTTCGTAGTAGACTGGCTGTTCCAATTGTGGGACCGTGTCAGTATACTGTATAGTTTCGATCAATTCTCCCTGCCTGTGACCTGTGACCTGCAGATTCGAACTTGAGTATTCGTAAATCCGCCAGAGCGCCCGTGACAGCCCAAAAATGTTCATAAATGTGGTGGAAAGGTCGCAGGGCATGAGCCTAACGCACTGCTGGGCCTCCGTGGTCACATCGCTCAGTTGCATTGAGCCAGTTCTCAGTTAACTGTGGTGTTTCTGTACGTCGGATGTTTGAAACTGCTTCCTCCATTTTCTTTTGTTGTATTTTTGGCATTGCGAAACATTCCATGGCCCGCAAAGTAAACAGCCTTCGCGAAAGGTACTTAAAACTGGAATCCTATGTATTTCTGCTACGGGCTTTATTTTATAGCACCCCAAATCTGACCTACTTGCCAAGTGCATTGCCGAATCAAAGCAGTGTAGATCATCAGATTACTTACAGGACCTTTTTTCTGTGCATTCGCCCTCAATCCCGCCGCTTTCTTCGCAATGAGTGGCCTTCCCGACATGATCAAAATCCCGGATGGGCCAGAAAAGCTATCGCTACCCCCCCCCCCCCTCCCGGTCTCCAGCGTCGTCAACTTTCAGTTGCCACCACAGCGCAAATCCACCAGATCACCTTAAATGTGAGAGCGCGGTGCCAAAGGCACCGCGCCGGCGAAAAACAGGGTTTTTTGGTGGTCTCTGGGCGATTTCGTGATTCTTTTCACATATTCGAATATGCCCTTGGTGACCTGTGACAGTTACGAATATTTTCTTAAATTTTGGGGCCTGTGACCCGTGACATACGAATTGATCGAAACTATACAGTAATTTACCTCCTCCTCCTCCTCCGGTCTAAGTGTTTGCGCCATCAGAGACACGGCCATTGTGCACCGCCACTGATCGGGATCATCCTCTTGCGCCCTCTGCGACTCGCCCGGCCGCTTTGGCACGACACAGCTCCTGCGCTCTGCCTGTGCCACTAGTACCTCAAGTGATATGATGACCTCCTTCAGCGTGGACATGCCCATAGTCTCCTTCGGGTGTGACGAGCTGCAGCATGCGGCTCCATGCACGCGCGTATCGTGTTCACCGACGACAGGAAGGCGTTCCTCGAGGTGCTCACGTGGTGGGCATCAGCGTCGATGGGTGCATCGTTATCCTAATGCACCGGATGACACGCAAGGGAAGGGAGGCAAGACGAAGACGATCGTGCTGGGGAACGAGAGCGAAATCAAGAGAGGTTTAGGTTCGCGTACCCACCGAAGGAGCTGTGCAAGGCCTTCGCGGTGTTACCTGCCCGTGCGTTCTTTCGAGCTTTTTGAAGTTTTTGGTACTTAGCACTGACTTTTTTCTCTTCTGCCTTTTATTTTCATCTTCGTGCTCTTCGTCCTTGCTCTTCTTTTGCCACACAAACGCGATGATGCACGGACACGGACACGAACTCGACACCCCAGGCCCCCCAACTGCGCCCTGCGCCTCTCCATGATCACGACCACGCAAGTCTTCTCTCCGTGCATCCTTCAGTCTTGCCATCACCTGTGTGTGTGACTGAGGACATTACTTATTAGCCGAGTTATGTAAGCCCCAAATTGGGTAATTTTCCCAGACAGATTGTTGGAAATCCGAATTTTGAGTCGCCCATTCGTGAGTGATCCGTGCCAATGGTGGCCACGGCAAGCTATTCCGGACATTCCAGACCTTGATCCAGACCCTCAGACAGGCAGCAAAAAAGTCAATTTTTTTCTGACCTTTCTAAACACATTTTCAGAAGGTTCTACACAAATTCCAAAAAGTGAATTAAGAGGTCGCCGACCCACCCTACCCTATAAGCCGGTGTTTCGGCATCTTCCGGCGGGTACCCCTTGGCCTTTCCTCCCGGAACACCCATTCTGCATTCGTGCGCGCAAGATATACGCGGCATGTCACCGGTCACCGAGCAGTTCTCAGCATGTCTGGTTGGCGTAGCCTGGCCGCAGCTCCCAACATTATTCGCTCGCTTCTTGGCCTGTTCGCCGGCCGTTCTCTCGTGCGCTCCACGTACCAATGCGCACGCCCGGCGTGCCTGCCACTATCGTTGAGCGTGCCCGCCTTCCTGCATTTAAACTAACGCGTCGCAGGGCAAGTTCGCGTGTGTGGGATGCCGCGCATGGTGCGCACTGCGTCGTCCGCCTCCTTTTTCCTTTGTCTTTTGCAAGGCAGTGTTGTAATTTCCGTCTCGTGCATTGACATCGGCCCCATGCTTGAGGAGGAAGCGAACTACCTCCACCTGTCCGTCCGCAGAAGCCACCGGCAGTGCCGTGCCATAGTTCCCACCTTGCACATTGTCTTCGTTGTCGTTTGCGAAGAGCAATTGGACGACCTCCCGGTACCCGTACTCAACCACCCAGAGCAAACGACCTCTATCCTCCCTTTTGAAGTCTGATCCGTTTGCTAAGAGAAACTGGGTCACCCGCTTGTGCCCACCGAGGGAAGCTGCCTTAAGAGCAGTGTCGAATTTTCCGCCACGCGCATTGACGCTGTCGTGCGTTCCGTCTGGCTTAATCGGGGGCCGTCTCAACAGGACAGCCGTTTAATCTAGGGTCAGCTTAATCTGCTACCTAAAACTTGCAGTACTGTACAGTCAGATACACTAGCTGAAATCCCAACTTCACTCTGCAGTATCAACGTCCCCAATACAGTCCGATCAATCTGACCGCCCGATTAATCTAACCGCCCGATTAATCTAGCCGCCTGATTAAGCCAGGTGCCCTAATAATCCGGCCGCCGGATTCAGCCACTGCGAACTTCAACTTCGCGTGTGCTGGCCACAGCACTGCCGGAGCTGTTACATATGTATCCAGCAGTAAAAGCCCGTGGTTATTTTTAAAGATGTATGGTAAGCTGTAACTCACCGGGAGGTCATTTGAACACTGTTACACTGACTTAGGTGGTCCCGGAGGGCACCCAAAGTTGCAAAGGATAGGGTGGGGACAGTAGAATCCATCCAGTGAAGTCAGAAAACGACAGGAGCGGGGGAAAGGAGAGAATGAACGACTGTGCCACCAAATCCCTGGTGACGGTGTCAACAGCAAAAACGAGGGGGGCGGGGCCGGTGGAGAAGCCTAACTGGGACTCATAGGCCAATGCAACCTTCAGCTGTGTATGTCATATGTGCAGGAGTCTTCTGCCGGGCGTCGTGGTGCCAGGTGGTGGAGGAGAAGAAAGACAAGGTGGCACACTGGCAGATCACGGGACTCGTGTGTTGCCTTTGTTCAACTTTGGTTCAACTTGAACTTCCGCTTTATCTTTCTGCTCCCACCACTACGACTCTCACCCAATAGCTAAATCCAATGTACCAAGCTAATATCTACATTCCTCGAAGAGTACCACTGACCATCGTCCACGAACCCAGTCGGGCTTCACTGGCCCATCCGACTCGGAGTCATCTTGGTGGCACTGTCGCTATACCGGCATCGACACTTCAATTCCCTGACAGTGCAGTTCATCCACTTTGTTAAGCTGTCCCAGACTCCGGCTGACGACATCGACTGAATTCAGGTCGCTCACTCATTGCATACTTCCCAGTAATCCCGGGTGCATCTGGCACAGTTTATAAATATGATCAGTGCCGGTGAGTTTATTTTATTTTTTCCCGTGCCATGTTCTGGTGCTGATACATTATACATATCACACATTAAACTCGTCTACCCGGTCGAGTGGCACTGCTCATGCAGTGCAGAGTGCCCCTATCCTAATTTCACGGTTGGATGAATCGGGTGGCGGGATTAATCGGGGGGCCAGATTAATCTGGAGGTCGGATTAACCCGGGGACTTGTATTGGGACGGAATTCAGTCAGATCAATGTAAGAATTGAGAAGAATTTGTATTTAGTGCAGCACATGAGTTACAGTTTTTTGTAGTGTAATCATCTGGAGCCCGATTAATCGGGCATCCTGTTGTGACGGGCCCCGATTAAGCCAGACGGAACGGGTTTCATATTGACGTTGGCCCCACTGGCGAAGAGCAGCCGGACAACCCCTTCGTACCCGTGGGCAGCAGCAGCCTGCAGAGCAGTACCATACTTTCCACCCACCACATTAATTTCAGCCCATTTTGCAAGGAGAAAGTGGACCATTTCCTGGAGGGATGCTTCGTACAGCACCGTCCCAAAGCTGTGGCCTCGTGCATTGATATCGGCCCCGTTTGCAAGAAGCATCCGCAGTCTAGGGCTGTTCACCGTACCGTATACGGCATACGGCCGTATAGTGACGGCTGGGATACGGGTGGTATCCCGGCCGAACCCGTACCGTACAGCCCGAGGCTTGGAAGCTGTACGGTACGGTACGGTGCCGTATTACGGCCGTATACGGCTTTACGGTTGTACCCTCAAGGAATGTGTTCAAATACCTTGGTACAAGGGGAGCATTGAAGTTGTAATTCATCCAAAATTTACCAATGCATCAACCGATGCTCTTGTACACGCCCCAATGGTGTGCAAAGGCTCGAAAAAGGTCCAAGGACCAAGCCGATGGCCGGGCGGCAACCACAAGCCGGTGCCAAGTGACGCGGCAGAAGTGCCGGTGGGTTCCTGAAGGTGCCGGGAGCCGTTTAGGCGAGGTCTCGGCATAGGATGGACACTTCGGCTGATAGAAGAGCGTCGGTTTCGATCCCTTGCCGGACGATTGCTGCCTACAGCCGACATCAAGCCGTACGGCCGTATACAAACCGTATACGGGTCCGCCGGTACGGTTCTGTACGGTTGCAACCCGTCTCGCACCCGTACCGTAAAATCGCCTCGAGCCCACCCATACGGTACGGGCACGGTGGCCGTATTTACGGCTTGGCTTACGGCCGTAAGACGGTTACGGCGAACAGCCCTAACGGCACCACCTCTTCGTGTCCGTTGATGAAAGCGGCCTGCAGTGCTGTGCCATCTGGTCCGCGCGCATTGGCGTGCGCTCCGTTCGCAATGAGCAGCCGACGACCTCCTGGTGTCCGTAGACCGAAGCGGCATAGAATAATGTCCAATAACGGCCGCCCCAAGTGTCGACATTGGCCCCGTGTCCGATGAGTAGTCGGACCACTTCGCTGTCCCCCGCTGAGAGGCCAGATGCAGTGCAGAATCGCCCGCTTTTGCATGGGCATGTTTCTGGAGAAGGGAACCAACTACCCGTGCATGCCACCTCGGTAAGCGGATAATGGCAGCAGCAGAAATTTGAAGCAAAGTGCTGTACTTTTCTCCGCGGACCTTAACATCGGCCTCCTTGGCGGTGACCACGGCACCAACCGCCTTGGATGCGACTTGCAGCCTCAAGCTACCAGATTGTCCTGTTCATTCACATCAACACCATTTTCCATGAGGAGGCGAATCATCTCCTGGTGGCTGTTCAATACGGCGGCTCGAAGCGCAGCAGTGCCGCCATCTTGGTTTTCTTGTATCAGAATAAGACAGCGGGCAATTTCGCGCAAGTCGAAGAATGCGGCAATCCCAAGTCGGGTGGTCGACCATCGTATCCCCAACGTGACGAAGTCATGTTGAGACACCCACATGTGTCCACCGTTGATGCGCCCTACCGCTTGCTGTATCCGGAGTTCGGCATATCCCCTTTAGACCTCCGCCGCTCTCACGACCTCCGCTATCTCACGACCTCCGCTCATCAAAGTCGGACCTCCGGAGTTCTCACGGTTCCTAGTTCACGGAGGTACAACCTCTGCTCACGGAGTCCGGATACTGTCCGAGTCACAATGTTGCTGTGCAGTCCATTTTAGTTAGTTCTTTCCCACTTGTTTACTATAAAAGCCGCTGTACTTTCCGATGTAGAGCAGAGAAGTTGTGCCCCACACAATAGATTTCCTTTGCTGCCTCTGAGCCTTCGTCGTTGCTCATGCTTCAAGTCGTCGCCCTCATCTTGTCCCTCGTCGCCTATAGTCGATTTGTACGTCCCGCCGCTGCCCTCGTCAACGACTCATCTCCACACCTCCCTGTCATCGGTGCCGTCCCGGAGTGCAGGAGTCCTGAGCATGGTTTGACCCACTCGCACATCAGTGTCATGGCCGTCGGAGTGTTGAGTTTGATCTTCATTGCATCCCCTCACACGCTCAGACGCGCCGTGAGCACATCACCGTGACGCATTGGCCAAAAATGCCAGCAGAGCTTCCCTCATGATCAACTCTGGCTCTCAGTGTGCATGAATCAAGCCATATTTGACCGCGTAATTGAGGAGAGAATGGGTACCGGTGAGATCCATCAATGTGGACCGAGGAACCGGATCGGGCCCCAAGTCGGCGAAGACCAGAAAAGAGAGATAAATAAGGCAGGTGCGCGTAATATCGAGCTGTGCAGTGGGGAAATACATCTCCTTTGTGTGGTCGAGATAATGTTGCACGGTATAGTGAATGAGCCGGACAGTATGGGTCTGATCAACGATGACTAGACCAGCGCAGACAGAAAGGACAACATCAATCTCCAACAAATCCTCGGGATCGAGTCTTTTTGTTCCCGGCTCCACCGCCAACACTTCCCTGAGTTCCGAAACGTCCAGCGGCCGTTTTTCATTCGAGACCCATGCTATTGTTGAATGGGCAAGCATTTTATCGTCCTCACTCTGTCTGTTAATCCGCTCTATGGCTTCTTTGTATGCACTGTCCAGGCCATTTGGCATGTTTTTCAATGCCTCTCGGACGGCTTTCACTGTATGTTTTGTTGTAAGTGAAGCAATGTGAAGTTTTGCCAGCAGAAACCTGCCACAACTCAGATACAGTCGCTGTTTAGGGTGAATAACTGCTCACATTCCATCACTGCGGGCAACACATAGGGATGCCACTTGTTCTCGTAAACCTGGATGCACTTCGAGGTGCTTTGAGAGCTGCTCGGACTTGTTGATTTGTGCAATCACATATCGCCCCATGTCGTCTGCCTTTGCCCTAATCTTCAACGTCTGGGTGTCCGAGTCATTGAAGGCAGCGGAGAGGTTAATGTGAGGTCGCGAGGTCAGCATGAGATTGATGTTTGGACCTAGATTCGACAGATTGTTAAGCAGAATTTTTCGGTTATCTTCGGGATATTCGTCCAACGCGTCAACAATAAGGAAAACCTTGGAATATTCGGCAACGATGGAGGAAAGGATCCGATGAAAATCCGCCAGGGACGGCCTGGTCCGTGGCTCGCGGTGCTTCTCGTATAGCTGCTGCACTTCCATCGATATAACCCTCCTGAACACAAGCTGGCGCCAGAGACTGGCAAGGAGATTTGAAGGCGACTGTATCTCATTCTCCTTGTGGTTCAAATAGATAACTGCGACCCCGGTATTTTCAGGCAGTCGAAGGGTTTCTCGGAGATGGTGCACAATGATTGAACTGTTTCCGCCGGTTTAATAGCACGAAGGGACTGGTTTGTTTAACTACGCACGCGAGCACAGTCTTTCCGGCGCCCGCTGTCCATATCTTGGGCAAGATCCCTTCGCAAAATGAATTGTCAGTTTAGGCTGGCGCAAAATGGAGATGATTACCAGATATCAAGCGCCAGCCATGTACCGAGCAGAGTTTTAAATCGCTCAATAGTGTTCAAACTTCAGTCCCTCTTGCAGGTCCTTCTTTCCCCAAAGCGGCCAAACGACCCGCTTACAGGTCTTCGCAACAGCGCCAGTCGTCTCTAGCTTCATCGTCAAGCGTCCCATGATCTCGTTCATCCGGCTCAGCGGTTTTTCAAATTCCTCTAGGCCGTTCACGATTCCCCTGGATTTATTCGCCTCGATTCACCTTTCGAGTCCCTTGAGCAACGGTCTGAGACTTTCCGTCTCCGCGAAAAAATCCTTTTGGTCCTTGGGCGCATCATGGAAACCAACAACGAAGTCCCGGGTCTTCACGACGTCGACAACTTGGAGGACACTAGCCACGAAACCAATTATGTCGGCCATGGATGTCGAAAAGGGTGGCGTGGCATGTGTCGACTGGCAGTTACACCAGGGGCAAAGATTGACGCACCTGACCATCAGGTGCGACCTACGCATGTGCTGCGCACCTGGTCAGACAGCTGACAATGGTACCTGCATTAGACAAAGGCAGGCTTTGACCACCCCTCTGCCAGGACAAAGCCCATGTTTGTCTTATGTAAGTCTCTTTGTCAACCTGCACACCACATGCGTAGGTCGCACCTGAAAATCAGGTGTGTCGGTCTTTGCCCCCAGTGTTACATAAAGCTGTGCCGAATTCCGGATCAGATGACCTCGGGCCATTTTCAAAAAAAGAAAAAGATCCTTGAGAAATCGAGCCCGCTCGAAAGTCAGTGTAAATTATATACCCTAAACACTGGTGGAAGATTTCGAGTTTTTGAGTGAAAAAAATGGTGAAAATTAGTTTGGGTTTTACATAAGTTTTTTGCCAAAAATGTAAAGTTTTTTGCCAAAAATGTAGGTGAAAAACTCAAGAGTTTTTCAGCAGTTTTCCTTTTTATTTCGAAAATTTCACCTAAAGTTGGAAAACTTTTGAAAATGATTCAAGTTTTTTACCTATATTTTTGGCAAAAAACTTCTGTAAAACTCAAAACATTTTTCACCAATTTTTTCACTCAAAAACTTGAAATCTTCCACCAGTGAAAATTACATTCTTTACCTGGAAGCCTCCAATCCCGGCGTCGGTGATGGTGGGATTCACTGCATTCAGACCCCCCTGTAGGCACAGGTCTACCGGATCCCGATAGGCAGATGTGTAGGCCGACCAGTGTGCTGACCCCTGCCGATCCATCTGCCGATCTCTGCCGAGGTTGGTCTAGGTGTTCCGGCAGGAATAGGCACACATAGATTCACGTGGGCCGATGAACCTAGCTAGGCAAATTTGAGACTCGGCATGGTTCGTACCCGTCCTCAAAAGACCACCACCAGCCTGGACTCAGGTTGGCCAAGGTCGGCCATGATAGGCACACCACCGGTGACTGTCGGCCAAGATCGTCCCACGTGGGCAGGCCTCGCATCGGCAGATGTGATAGACCAACATCGGCCAATGTCGGCTTACATAGTCACACCTCGGCAGAGATCGGTGTACGTAGGCACATCTGTGCCTACGGGGGGGTCTGAATGCAGTGATTTGGCTACCACCCCTTGCAACTTTGCACAGGTGCTCACCTGCTTGTCTCAGCTCCGAGAGGTCTCCCGAGTGTTTCAACCTCACACCAGAGCCGAACCTGCTGGTTAGAGTCGGTGTTTACAGTATAGAGTGGCGCGTGGGCCAACAAAGCTGGTGCATGATAAACTCTACAGTTAAATACATATTTTACAAACGTTACATGGCTTTTTTTACTGCAAAATACTGTAAAATTTTCGGGCCTGCGGCACTGCAAATGGTTTTGGATTGGTTCCACTGTGCCCAGAATCTAGACATTTAATCAAGGTCCGTATGTACTTCAAATCTTGCTTCAACTAGAGATTGACTACAATATTTTTGAATACACCTCAGCGGCACATTTTTGGACTCGCACACTCGATAAGGTAAGTCATCGTGTGACTTCTGATGTGCTGGTAATCCAAATAAATATATGTGATGAACCTGACTTGCGACGGGTACGAGAGTACAACAGATCAATCTAATCTGAGGGTTTTGTCAATGGAATTGGCGGGCCGCTTCACGGCTGGCTGGTGTCCGTCAAGTCCAGTACACAAGATAGAACCCTGGTCTGAGTGAAAGACAAGATGAGACCAAGGCATACCAAATGAAGCATAGCTCCCAGAGCACCGCTCGCTGCACGGTCGAATCGGGAGATTGAACTGCACCCCAAACCAGAGCTAGGCGAAGTCAAACTATATATAATTAAAATTTTATCTCATCGATATCGTGTTGTATAGCCTGGGATGCGGCGAAAGCCCGTATTTGTGCATCCCAAGCCCGCGTGATAGCTAGAGGAATGACTTGCTCCAAACGGCGCCAGTAGATCAAAAAACACAATGATGACCATCCTCCCACTTTCATTACAACCTCTGGGGCGACGCCATCAAGCAAGAGCTTGACTGAACCCCCGATGCGGTAACTGTGACCAAAAACATTTTCTAGTCCCCTGGCCTTGTAGATAGCGTCGGAAAAATCTAGGAATGATTGCTTGACTAATGGGGTCCACCCGGAGGTGCCACAATACGCGAACATCGGTGTGTCTTTGTCAGGGGAGTGGTTGATATTGAGGTGGTTATCCATTGCCCAAACGGGACAGAAATCATCGCCGATGGATGTGAGGATGGAGTCGCCACCTAAAATACCAGTTGTTTTTGTCCAAGGTAAGTGGAAACTGAGGACAATACGTCCGTTAACCTGCAAAGCATCAGACAGCTGAACATCAATGATACTATTAAATTAATAACCCTTGATCGCGACATGCGAGTAGAGCGAGTAACATCATGTTCCAGTGAAAACTTGCGCAAAGATTTAATGAGGAGTTCGCCGAGACGATGACAACCCCAGAAAGCTGCGAGTGCAGCTGCCCAAATTGCCGCATGTAGCGGTTGGTTTAGATCTAGACAAGCCCGCAATGCTCGGAGATGGTCAAGAGTGATGGGCCCGCGAGGAATTCGCTTGAACACAGCACCTTTTTTGTCGGCTGCTTTGAGTATACCCGGAAGCCAACCCTCTTTCCCATGCCAGTCTGCGCTGTTATAAATGTGCCATAAATGCAGACCATTCATCCAGTTGCGTACAGCTTTACCGGAACAAGTCCCGCTGTGATCCGAGATGAATGCTCCGAGTAATATCTCCGATGCAGGCATCCGTCGACTTTCTGGAATAGCCTCTCGGTCGCAGAACTGATTGAAACGCAGTAGACCCGCAGCATAACCTTCTCGCGTGTCGTCTGTTGTGGATGCGAGCAAATCACGGAGCATCAAAGTCTGAAGTCTATGCGAAACCTCTTGATCCCGTTGTTGTTGGGCTAGCAACGAGTGTGGAGTGGTCCAAAGAAGAAGCCGCTGGTTGGCAGGTACATGTGGGCGATATGGACTCGGATTCATCTGATTCTCTTTGTTGGGACGTCTTGCTGTCTTTGCCAGTAAAGAAAGAGATGCGGCAAGACGGATATCCATGAGCGCTGACTGATCCGAATCTGCGGGTAGTAAGGATGATATGTGATTGTCGAACGCTGGTGGCTCTGATGATGGAGTGATTATTCTTTGTGGTTGGTAGAATAGGGTATTTGGATCTAATATAGACTGAGAAGGGACGACAGCGGGCGAAATGCCTGGGGAGATTATGTCGGTATAAGTGGCCGGTGCGTTGTAGCTGGAATTCCACAAATATTCCGGGGGAGAAGGGGGGCTGGGGCAAGAAGAAGAAGCTTCGGAATTTGACTGATGCGGAGAAACATCCTTCCAGATAAGGGTGCTCAAGCCAAATCCCCCGGGCTCATCGGAGTCCGGCCAGATGTCGAGTTTATCCATAATGGTCAAATAATGTGTCAGATAGCTCTTCTGGGAGCTTGAAAGAACGCTCGAGGCGTTTGGATGAGGAAGGACCCGGTTCTCCGCGCGAGATCGGATCCGAAGGGTTAAGCGCTGATTCTATGTATATAAATTCTGATCTGAATTAGGATTCCGAGTCCACATGCGAAGCTTCAAGCAAAGCACTGTACCTGGGACAATTAAATATTCGGCAAGCACGGCATAAGTGCGGCGAACGCAAAGGTTGATTTCGATGTTAGGACTGCGGCCTTTCTCGTGCGCGCCAATAGCCCCATTGTTGTCCGAATGGATAAGAAGCCGGATGTGCGTAAATCCCTTCTGCACGAGGAAATATACTAACAACTCCAGCGCAACAGCTTCGAGCCAACATATATCTCGTCCCGGCAACTTCCAATTATCCGTGAGCCGAAAAGCAGCCCAGGAATCGGCGAACATGATGCCAATACCCCAAGAGGTGGAAGCGTCCACGTAAATCTTCAAATCACGTAACGGCCCCAGTGGACGGAGCTGACGGTATAAACCGGGTTCGCTCAATGTCCTTTTCCACCAGATTAGTGTCTTCATCAGTGATCTCGAGCCGAGGCGTCAAGAGAAATCACAGCCATTGAAATGGGACATGAAGTTGGATATGACTGGAAGGTGTGAGCTGCCTGCCATGTAGACGAAACAGATGTGAACGAGGGAGCCGTGGATTTTCTGGATATCTAGAAGTGAGAGCGGGGTCTTTTGAATGATGCAAGAAAGCATGTCAACCACGCGCCCCAGGAATTTGAGACGTTTATCCTCGGGCAAAGAGACCCGCCGCTGTTTCAAGTCCCACCAGAAACCGATGAACTTCATCGTGTAGTCAAATCTTTTCCCTGTTTTCGTAAGGTTCCACGGTGTCTGAACGGGGCCGATAAGCTCCATTGTACTGTCCCTGTCATGCAGGTATTGGAATGGCCCTTCCACGAATGGGCCGCCCGACACTGGATAGCGGAAATTACTCATGTCGTCTTCATACTTGAAGACGTCCATAGACTTTTTGCCCTCTGCCACCCAGATGTCAACTGCCTCGTTGGCGATCTGTCCGGCGTTACTACTCGCCGAACGCGCCCCGAATGGATGGTTATGATCTATGTAGAATTTTCCATCGACGTTCACGACCAAGTATGGCTTGTGATCCGGTAGAACGGGACAAGTGCGATGGAAAGCTTTGATGTCGAAGGCACATGCCTGTGTACCTTCCGGTGCGACAGCAATCTAATGTTGAAAGGTCAGAATGGTTACATGCAAACTGGATCGTTCGGAATAAGCCCGCGAGGAATAAATGAAGCCCGCTAATGCGTCGGCTCGAACAAATAAAAGCCCGCAAATGCGTCGGCTCGAATAGATAAAAGCCCGCAAATGCGTCGGCTCGGACAGATGAAGCCCGCCAAGATGCGTGACCTGGACAGATGAAGTCCGCGAGGATGCGTGGCTCAAACAAATAAAGCCCGCGATGATGCGTCGGCTCGAGAAATTGAAGCCCGCAAGTTTCCCGTTGGCTCGGGGATAGCGTACATAGAATAGAATTCACTTACGGCTTCAGCGACACGATGTGCCATGTCAAAACGGGTGGGAAAATCTTCTTTCGAGATGAAGCTATTCACCGATCCCGTGTTTGTCTTGCGGTCCCCTTTTGAAAGATTACGACAAACACGAAATTTTGGTGGAAGAAGTGAGCCTTGATCTTGGGTAGAAACTATGAAGGGAGAGCAGTAGAATGGGCCCCGCAAGATTCGTTCCGTTGTTTCCCGAGAATAAGGGCCCGACATCCGCTCTGCTGTAATCTCTGTATCAATGTAGTCTTGTACAACTTCGATATGCTCCAAAACTGAAGGATGATTCTTGATTATAATGGTTTCGTCGAGGACGGGTAAGTTACCGAGGGGGAAACCGTGATCGAGGTTATTGACAAGTAAGGGGTATGAGTGATGAAGGTTGTGTTTATGCAATAACTGGGAGAAGGCTGAGGAGCTGTATGGATGTACCACACGTTCGAAGATCTCGAGATCTTCCTGGGATGCGAATGCCGGGCGAGGGCGTTGGTGAATGAAAGCCGAGAAGTCGGTATAAATCAAAGTAGGATGCACCAGAAGGTTCGAGGGCGATTGGGTTTTATGTACATTGAAGGGCCCGGGGTCTTCCGCATGAACGTGCCTATATGCGGGGGTTACGCAAGCAACTGCTGCTGTGGGGTATGGCACCGTGCTCTCTCCCGCAGAAACTGCATATGTGCAAGATACTGGGGTCATGCGGTCGGTTGCATCCATGCGGGAGATTGAAAGGGACGCAGACTTGTTTGCTGTGTCCCTGGAGAGGTTTGATCGTCCACAATTCACGACCGTTACGTTTCCCGGTGAAACAGCTGGACCCGTCTGCGAATAAAGTCGTCTCTGGGGCGTGGTCCTTGAGCTTGTGATTGCCCTCGCAGGCGATGCATGTCGGCGTGGGGCGTGCATTATCCCGGTCAGTTTTTGTTGCATCTCGATTGGGACCTCGAAAGGAAGAACTGTCCCCGCGAGAAGACGAGTCTACTCGAGAGGACGGTGTGGAGTCGTTGCCCTGTCTCGCAACTTTGGGCGAGCGTAGATCAGGCTCCCGTTCTAAATTATGTACATGGCAGCTGCGCTCTTGGCGTAGAGCAACGCGTCAACCTGTCGGGCATAGTAGTCGCCATCGAAGATGGCGCCCCGCAGGATTTCATGCCTCTCCTGGCGTTCAAAGCGGTACCAGTCCGCGTAATTCTCCTCGAACCTCTCGTAGTTCACAAAAAAGAGGCGATGCTTTTTGAAATTGGAAACAAAAGTATCTCTAGAAGGGACGCCGTTGACCTCAGGTACAATCTCACATAGCTCTTCAAGAGCGGCCTCCATATTCATGGCTGCTTGCTGCCATTTTAGCGGGGACATACAGGATGAAAGCTCGTCAGAGCCCCAGGTGACGTCCTGTGTCAGCTTCAACATGTCCAAGACCATAATCTTCACAGGAGCGGGGGTGTCCGGTGTAGGCTCCGGCAGAAATAGTTTAGTCGGGATATCGTGCAGACGGTGCTCAATTATTTGTAGACGCTGGTCCGAGAACCAGTGAAGCGGCACATAGAGCTTGTGGAGGATGGAGTACAGGACAATCTGGGGAATAGAGACCAGTGGTCGCTGTCCGGGCACCCTGCGGATCGGATTGGACAAGACCATAGAGCCCTTGATAGGACGGGCTTTAGCTTTGTCGCTCTTGTCTGCTTCTGTACGCTCAGATTTCTTCCTCCTAGCCCGTTCAACCTCTGCTCGGATGAAAGCCGGGAGGGGCCCGACGTCTGTGCAGTATGCCTCGCTGAGGATCATGTCGGTCATGTCGTCTGCCGTGTAGCCGTAGAAGAACTGCAAAGGCACGCCGACATCTGGGTGTTTCACCCGATCTTCTTTACAGTTCAGTGTCTGGTCTATGCTCACTTCATTGACCTTTTCAGAAGCCACGTTGTGCCGGTTTCGGATGCGTAGAGTCCGGCCTGTGGGGTCTTTTGAAGCGGGTGGTGACATCCATTGTGTGAAGTCAAAAGTGTCAGGAATAGGCGCAGCGATGCCAGCATTGGGCAGAAGACTCATGTCAAAAAAGCAGAGGTAAGGAAAGGTATTCCAGCGCGATGCTGAGAGTGCGCGGAGTGGCAGACGACAAGTCGATGCCACCGCACGGGCCTCGGACATAATGACTACACGGCATCACGAAATCATGTCAAGTCCGAGTCTCAGAATCTCGTTGTAATCTTTCCTTATCTTACGCTTACTCTAGCCGTTCGCCAGCTCACGTAGATCCAGCTAGCAACTATGCAACCCCGAGAGCCCCGCCAACTCGGAATTTGAATGTTCAACAAAGCGAGGCACGAGCTCATTTTGTTGAAGCGTCTGTCTACGAGAGACTAATTTGAATGCACCCTTCGCGCTGATGCAGTCCATTTGAGATCGTAAGTAACTAACGATCCGCGCACACATCTCTATACAAAACCAAAGTAAGCCTTCAATTTTTCTATTGGCCTGCGGGCGATTTACTGACCTCCGAGTTCCAGAGCTGTCCCATTTTTTGAGTACACTTGAACGGCGCATTTTCGACTTGCGCACTCAGCTATGCAAGCCCGATCGAGTATTCCAACTTACCAACTAGACTCATAACCAGTCTGCCTACGAAGAGCAACAATGTGGCGAGCACGTTGCCGTAGGCAGACTGGTACAACTCGGGCCAAACAACTGACGCGCGCGGGGAGTTTGAAATTTCTGATGGCCCTTGCTCTGGACTCAAATGAGGTCGGATGGTAAAATTTATAACAAAAGGTTTGTTCTGAGAGCGTATTACTTAAATTGTGTCTCCTCAGATTTTTCTCACAGACCCTGGTACGACTGCTATGAAGGCTTGAAATTACTTGAGAAATGATGGGGATTGGTGATCCTGTGATCGGCCATGATCGGCACCACTCAAAATTTCAAACTCCCCGCGCGCGTCATTTGTTTGGCCCGAGTTGTACCAGTCTGCCTACGGCAAAGTGCTTGCCACATTTTTGCCATTCGTAGGCAGGCTGGTAACGAGTCTACTTACCAACTTGAACTTGTCCGTACATCTCATTCTTTCCTTCATGTTGGCGCAGCCCAGTGAGTGCTGGCAGTTTATTAAAAGGCTACGGACGGCATATTTACGTGCATCTTCGTACTAGCTTTCGCCGCCTGCGCACACGGTAGGCACACTCGACGCCGGATTTGAGGAGGGTGCGGGCGGGCAGCGAGGAGAACGCGGGACCTGCGAGCCCAAGCGAACGCGACTTGGTCGCAGTGGCCATGTCCGCGCGCGACTGGTACCATTCCGCTTCTCGGGGACCAGCTCCTGCTCTCGCCTCTGCCGTTCGCGCGGAGCTCCCCCCTGCGCGCTGCGCCCCAATTGCCGCAATTCGGCTTCTGCGCGCGGCCCCGCAGCCCGTCATGAAGGTGATCGAGCGCATGAATAACAACGTCGTCCAGGAACAGGGTGCACAGCGCAAGGTTCCAGTGTCCAAGGACGGCAAGAGGACGCGGTTTGGTCGCGAGGTAGGCGGCAGCGGGAAGGAGGACAGGACATCGAGGGCATGCGCGTCGATTTCTACCTCGTATCTGTGCCAAGACTCATTTGCTAACATTCTGTCACTGCACTCCCTTCCCAAAGCTCCCGAAGAGCAAAACAACGATGGGGGTGCATGTCGTCGCCAGACTTTGTGCCCGTCGCACTCGGTGAAACCCATCAGCTTACTCTCAGCTTCCGCTATAGCGCTTTCTTTCTCTCAAACACAAGCCCTCAGATGACACGCGGATTGAGCCAAGATTCAGTCGGAAGGCTCGCGCAGCTAGTACCAATACCATTCGTGAAGATTCTGAGCAACAATACTTTCTGGACGACTTCTCATTGAACGCAATATTTTCTCTATACAGTAAGGGACCCATCAGAGCAGAGAGCCGTTGAGTTCGAGTTTCCTGCAGCCAAACCCCTCATGTTAGATAAATTGAGTGAACTGGCCAGTGTTGCTACTGCCATAGAACCTGGTGTTCATCGGGGTTGTGGGAGCCGTATTGGAGGAGAATTGACCAGCCGGACTGTAGAAAGTCATGCTGGCCATGTCAGAGGAAATGGAGCCGTTCCGGCGGTGGGGTATGTACGGGACCCAATCCGACGTGGCTTGACTCTAGTCCATCAGAAAACGCGTCAGAAAGACGCGACTGGTGCTGGATGTCTACCGACGGGTGATGGTAAAAGGGAGCGCGATTCTGATGGAGCTCCATTAGGCCTAATTCAGCGCGGCGGTTGCCGAACCTCGACGGTATCTGATGCGCGATTGAAATCAGACCGTAACAAGACCGTATTCAAGATTTTTCCCGCTCTCTCTTATAAAGAAAAAATCTGATTTGATTCACGGTCTGACTACAGGAGATTAGATCGAACTGGAACTACCTCTGATCGTGTTACGGAATCTCTCAGACGTCGGGCGGTTGATTGACCTGCCCATTCGAGGCTTGGCGGTTGCGTGCGATTGATAAAGTCGACACTCTATGGGGTTATTCGCTGCTCAGTGCCTGTTGTACAGTTACTGCTCTCTCTTCAACCACCACCTCTTTTACGTTCCCCCTTCCCAGGCTTCCCTGCATGTGTTTGGGCCCTTCACTGCGCTAAAAATATGCGTCGGCGTCCATCGTCTGCGCTGTCTAACTGCACCCCATCCACTGCATGTCTAAATCCCGTTCAGTTACCCCAACACCCAATATCTACGCTCCGCTTAATGTCCTATCCTCTGGCCCGACGACACCTTCACGGTCTCCCACCGACGATACTACCGCTACGAGTACTGCATCCGCGCCGACTACTTCTCGGGAAAGCTCAGATTCGTCTCCGCAACAGTTCACCCACTTTCATTCATTTGTATCATCCCAATTTGCCTCTCCCGACGACCTAATACCTCGACGCCCCACCCCCGACAGCCCTCCCATGGCCAAACGAATGCGCCGTCAGTCCCCAGAGGACACCTCCCGTTCGCAATCCTCTGATTCGCAGAGCTGGTTTCAAGTAAGCCTTGCACCGTCTCCGCGTCCGGCCGAAACACTTATCCTCTGATCATATAATCAGCGCCAAAAGGCTCGCCGCCCAGGAAGCCAGAGCGATCACTCCCAGACGGGCCAGACAGGCCCGCTGCAGTACGCGTTCTTCCCGAACGCGCCTCCTCCGTATGCGGCGGATGCCGTAGACAGCACGCCTGCACAGCCACCACGCCTTCGGGTTCAGCCCATTGCGCCGCCGGCGCAGATAACGGGCATCACCGCCGTCGCGCTGAATCCGGCGCTTCGGGCTGATTTTGGCGCCGGGGCGCCGCGAAGCGCCCACCTCGGTATCGGGGTTGATTTCGCGGCTAGGACATTGAACAATGTTGACGGAGATTGCCGTCTGTGGGCGGAGCCAGCGACGTGCCCGGGGCTCCCGGCGCTGACTCTCACATCTGCGCTGCTCCCGTGGGTGGTAACGGCGCACGCCTCTGGCGGATGCGTGACGGTGGGAGACATCCTGCAAGCCATCCACCGCACGCTCTCCATTCGAGTCACGGAGGAGGAGTTCCGTGAATGCATGGAAGGGCCGCGGCTCGATTACATGACTGAGCAGATGCCGCAGGAACCAGTGAGCCCGAAGAATGTATCGCGAGGGATGACGAGATTGGATTTATTGGGCGGCAGACACAGGTTTTCGGGCCTCTCAGAAAGCGAGATGGGGTACGATGTGTGGGCAGTTAGCTTCGTTTAGTTTGTGTGGGTCTGGCAGAGGGCGAGACAAAATATTGTGTATTTACGTGCAAAAAGGCTTTGGTTGACGGCAAGTTGAGGCCACAGACATTGTAACGAGGGGGAGATAAATAAAGGTAGGTCAGATACAGAATGAATGATTGTGGGGATGTTCAAGGAGTCGTCCCCGAAGGGGCAGTAATCCTTACGAGATGTTGAACTTAAGTTCAAATTGTTCAATCAGCGTATCACATGATCTTCGATCAACACCTCAGAAGTCAAGAGGTGATTGATCTCTGGATCGCGGACTCTGATGTCCGCGAAGCGAGATCAACGGCATCATTCGGCATTTCGGGTTCGGCACCTCTTGCTCTAACTCTTGCTCATGTCCATCCTATATGAGTCACAATTTTGCCACAAATGCTTTCTATCAGTGGGTAGAAACCTACGTTCTACGAAGAAAACTCACGAAAGTAACTGGATTATGTAAATAGATTATGCACCATATGCAGTTTTATGTTTCAAAATGAATTCAGAAGTAAGGCTACTAAGTATTCAAAGCATATTGGTGACACAGTGAGTGCGCGACACGTTGAGGAGCGCGGCAATGCAACACAACTGGCTCGGATGAGCCGTTGATGAAATTGATGCGGGTTGCCTTTTCTGGGGGGGGGGGGGGGGGTCGTGGGAAGGAGTCCATGATCCAGAGATCAATCACCTCTTGTCAGAAGTCACGCCGTCCTCCACGAGTCCGGCCACGTGCTCAGCTGCCCACCCCATTGCGCCCGGCGCCGTGCAGCGGGCACTGGCACCTCTTCGGCATACAGCGCACGTTCCCGGCGCATTCCGCACGTACCGCCCAATGCGCGTGCCCGGCTTGTGGTGACCCGCTCTGCACTCAAGTCCGCCTTGCCGCTGTCGTTGAGCATCGACGGTGCGTGCCCTCCTTTCTGCATTGAAACTAACAGAACGCAGGGGCTCGCCTCGGGCGAGTTTGCGCTGTGACGCGGGTGTGGCTGGCACGCAAGATGCGTCGTCCGCTCCCTTCTCTGTTGCTGATGTGCCTTGTGCGCGTGCGGAACTCGCAAGAGGCGCACAGCAAGGGCGCTGACACGGGCGTATGAAGACCGCGGAAGACGCGTATGTAGAGAGCGCCCCGACGAGACGCCAGGCACGGGCACGCGTACCTCCTACCTCCGCATGCCGCGCGCGCAGGGAGGCCCTGCGAACGCGCAGGGCGGTGTGCGTCTGCGGCTTGCGGCGGGGAGCCCGCTCTGCGCTCTGCTACGCACCAAATCCGTCCCGCCTTCGTTGACCGCTAAAGTAGCGGTGCGAGGTACGGTGCCCGGGGCGTCATGGGCGCCCTCACGGAGACTCGGAGCACGCGAAGAAACGCCCGAGTCGGCGCTCTCGCGCGGGTTCTGCGCCCGCGTCGCCGGGGTACCTCCGCTCGGGCATCGCGCGCCGAGTCCGCCTTTAAGAGCGCGCACTCATGCACGCAGAGAGCGCCCAAAGAGACGCCGCGCACGGGCACGGGCACACGTACCTCCTAACTCGGCGTGCCGCGCGCACAGGGACGGCCCGCGGATGCGCGGGGCGGTGCGTGTCTGCGGCTTGCGGCGGGGAGCCCGCTCTACGTTCTGCTATGCACCAAGTCCGCCCCGCCTTCGCTGAGCGCTAAACTAACGATGCGAGCGCGCGAGGCGGTGTACAGCGCGGAGACATGGAGCACGCCAGGAAACGCCCGAGTCGGCGCTCTCGGTGCGGGGCGGGCGCATGCACGAAGACGCGGGTTCTGCGACCTCGCCGGCGGGGTACCCAGCTCGGGCATCGCGCGCCGAGTCCGACTCTGTGCCCCGTGTCTCAGCCCGCGCCGCCGAAGTGCCGCGTTCGGCGCGTCGTAGCGCGCCCCCGACGTCCATGTCGCGCGGGTACAGCCCGCCTCAGGCAGGCACCGTCTCGGGCATGCCGAACGCCGCTGAAGCCCCAGCGTGCAGAGGTAGATCTGCGCGCGCGCTCCTCTAACTAATTCTACTTGCTTAATACCTCCCTTGCTTACCAGAGCCCCCCAACGCGCAGGGGTGAGTCCGCGCGCACGTCTGACTACTTGTACTTACCTTCACCACTTGTACCCTGTAGACCTATCTAATGGACCGAGTCCCCGCCGCACGCCGAGTGAAGTATCAGGTTAGTGCGGATAAGAATAAGTAAACGGAGGAATCTATTGGAGGGTCAGTAAACCGTGTGCTGCGTCTGCGAAGTACTAACCTTGGTTTTGTATAGAGAGATCTGCGCACGGAGTGTTAGTGAAATCTGTCAGTACATTTTTTTTCGATCCAATCTATTAGACGTGTGCTGAGTCTTGGTTCCTCTGTAGACTCATACATTCGCGTTTGTTAGACCATGGATTGACTTCATGGTATGCGTGGGACGCTCAGTGTAGTCCAAATTCGCAAGGGCCTGAACAATTAGAGTCCTGTTGCTCGAACGAGTTTAATTGTATCCACAGAGGTCAAGGCCAGTTAACTCGCCTTCAAATCTATTAGATTTCCTTGCTCGAGTTCCTATTCCGTTTAATGGGGGTGTCACAGTTGCCAGAGGCAAGCCCTCCGGTTTGTATACTCGCTCGTCCATTAACATATGTTCATCAGATATTGACTGGCTAACTCGGTTCATGGTCTAATAGAGTTCTTAGTTCGAACTTCAAAACTACATTGCAGCTATGTGCTATACTAGCATCCTGTCACCGGTAAGCCCTCGGCGTGTTGTGCTCGTTTAGCTAACAATCGTCCAAAAGTCATTGTCTGGTTGCCTTGTGCTCGAGGTATTTCAACTGGTTGATTTGCCTCGATGACTTGTATGGTTCAAGTCTTGCTCCGTCACCGAGCTCATACCGGTCAGTCTACTCGCGCCCAAATTTATCACATCTTACGGACTTGTCTGCAGACACGTTCACTCCCGGTCAACTTGCCGAGCTGCCCGATGGCTTCCGCTAATATCGGGGAAAGCCGCGAAGCATTCCACCTCCGGTTCCAACTGTCACTTTTAATTGATTATCAACATTCTCTTGTGAACGAGAGCATCTTCGCGGCTTTCCCCGATATTAGCGGTCTCCATGAATAGCTCCGTGGGAGACTTGCCCGCCATTGGGCAAGGTCAGAAGCACCGTAAAGCCTCCTAAGCACCTACGACGCTCTCCTATCCAATGCGTTATCCACCACCATGCGCGACCAGGTTTCTGATTCGCGGTCCAGTCTGCCACAATCTTGGATGTTGGTTCTCTGAAAGTTTTGCGGTGACTCGATATTAATTTTCCTTCCTCTGTTTCAAATTGCAGTCGTCTGCCACGGGCCTTGTCACGGGTGAGATAGGTTCATGCAACTTGTCAGGCAGTCGGAGCGGATCCAGATCGAAGGTGGTTCTATTCTTCGAAACGGAATATATGTTCCTCGTCTACAATGAAGGCTCCTGACGCACCCAAGATGGCTCTTTCAACCCTCACCCAGCTTTCCAATCTCATTTCACAGTCTGTCGCAACCCTCGAGCGCATCTCCACCGAAACAGGCATCGCGCTTCCCGATCTGGATAATCCAACCATTGCGGTCGAATCTGAAGTTCTCAGGACAAATGCAGCAGCAATCGAAGCCGCAAGGGTTATCGCAGCTGCGGGTCTGCAGCTCGCGGCGCTTACTATGCCTCCCAAGGACTACGTATTTGAGGTGGTTTTCGGTGTAGGTACCCTCCATCACTTTAATTCGACCTGTTTTCTCACTCCGACTTGACTGCCTACCAGGCCCACCTGGCAGCCTCGCTTCGTGTGTGCATGGAAGCTAACGTGACAGAGATCTTGAGAGAGGCGGGACTAAATGTCCGATTTTCTTTCTGGATATGTAGATGGAAATTAGAGTTGATTCGGGTATTGCAGGGTTTGCATGCGGACAAGATCGCAGAAAAGAGTCACATCGATGGCAGAAAGCTTGGTGCGTACATGAACTATGACCCTCAGTCCACGATCCGACAATCCAAAGCCCGCATCATGCGTCATCTTGCCTCTCACCATATCTACCGCGAGGTTGCGCCGGATACATTCGCCAACAATCGACTCTCGGCTACGCTTGATACCGAAAAGCCCGTTGCCGAGCTCTTTTCTGAGTACGTCTCGATGCTTCTCAGTAGGGATTTGGACTCAACTATTGCTCTTGCGCCTCGAAGCCCAGATAATAAGCATACCGGCACTTCCGACGCATTCCCGGCGGCGGCGGCGTGGACGTGTGTTCATTACATTTCCATGCTGTTCAAGTTTTCAATCCGCTGCACACAGACTAGATCTCTGGGCTAAAGCGGCTTGCAATCTGTGGGAAACCCTCAAGGACCCCGAGGCTGGATTCTCGGACGAAGCGATCGACAGCACCTGGCATCGCACGTTGGGAATCAACGTCCCGTTCCATAGATGGTTCGAGCAACCGCCTCAGAGGAAACTTCGAACCCTGTTTGGGATCGCAATTAAAGGTGACTCTCCTTTGCGTCGACAGTGCGCACTTCTGAAGCTCTTCTCCTCCGAAGGTTATGCCGAGATGAATCCCCCCAGCACAGTTTTGGATGGTGGGTCCTGTTGATCGAGTTAATGTTCTGTACCAATACATTGCCTGCCAGCTTTCCCGTGGGCCAGCCTGCCCAAAGGTGCGATTGTCGTTGATGTCGGGGGAGGCATTGGATCGGCGGCGTTGCTCCTTGCTCAAAAGCACCCGCACCTCCGTGTCATCGTTCAAGATCTCCCCGAGGTGGCCGCCAATGCACAAAAGGTAAGCATCGAATGTCAAATGAAACACATACTGCTCACTCGTTATTTCAGAGCTGGGAAGTTCAATTCCCCGAGGTCCATCAATCTGGTCAAGTCACCTTTGAGGGTGCGTTGCTTAACTCTCTACCGCGCTGCTTGTCCGAGCCAGTATTCACGCATGCACAGGGCACGACTTCTTCACACCTGAGCCAGTCCATAACGCCTCCGTATTCTTTCTCCGCTACATCGTTCATAACTGGTCGGATCCGTACGCGCGGCAAATCCTTACGCACCTGCGCGGCGCGGCCACCCGCGACACAACCCTGGTCGTCGTTGACCACATTCTCCCGTACGCATGCCCCCAAGAAACCTTACCCCCGGACATCGCAGCTCTGTCCGAGGCTCTCGACACCGCCGCGCCACCTTTACTCCCCAATTTTGGCACCGCCAATGCCTTGGGACACTCCTTGGATAGTCTGGCAAGTATTTTGTGATCCGGTACATGGAGCTGGGCACTCACGTTCGCCCAGATGCTCGTGAACCTCAACGCACAAGAAAGGAACATCGGGCATCTCAAGCGGCTCTTGGAGAGCTGTGGTTGGAAATTGCAGCAAGTTGTTCGCATTGAAGGCAGCAGTGGTTTCTACCAACCGTTGCGTGCCGTACCCGCCTGACATTGTTTGAACTTCGTACGGTGGACTCGTCGGGGAATCTGATGTGACTTGATGGTGAGAGGTGCCAAGGGAGGATTGTCCCTATGTGTACTAAGACCCTTCAACTATTGCCTTTCTCCGATGCACCCGCAGGTTCTTTGTGAAGGCGAAATCCTTGATCATCTTATCGAATGGTATGGCTGTACACAAGATAAATTGCAATTTACTGTCCCTTGAGCTGTTTATTTCACGGGAAGAGGACTCGACAAGACATTGTGGCAGCTCTCACATCTTCAGCAAATCTCCGTCTGCCAGGATTTCGCTGTTATGTAATATAGTTATCATTTTCTGGTATGTGCCCCGCTAATTGATGGCTCACACGGTTCGCAAGCCCCGCCGTGGACATGTTTTCAGCTTCCTTTGCAAGGTCCAAGTACAGTGGCTCCTCTGAATTCAACCGTTTTGATAGCTGGCCATCGGACCAGCCTATCGGCGGAGTTTGAACAAGGAGTCAGGACTGTTTCATGCCGAGTCCCATTAATGATGGGGAGTCCCACTAAAGGCCGTGAGTCCCACTATCAACTACATGGATTATGGGACTGGCGAGTCCCGCTCCCTCTCTTCTGGTCGTTACTCCTCCGGGGCCTTGATTTCAATGAGGAGCTGAAGTCGACATTCGATGGAATTGTTGAAGTTTGCTCAAAGTACGCTGCAAGTTGTTACGACGCTACGGGTGAATTGTGGCAGGAAGCCCTAGATTTCGCATATGTACTGTCAGTTGGCAGAGTACGTGACTTTGATAGGAACTGGTCGGTCCTCAATTTATCGCCTGGAAATAGTCGGGTGTTGGTAGGGTGTTGGTAAGTCCGCGCTGATCAACGCCGTATTTGGTGGCGAACTCATGGTGCGGTGTATTGATCTATCGTCTGGTGGGTTGAGCACCAATAATCAATTACTGGAAACATTCCCTCCTCCTCGAGGCCGGAATTGAGCGAGACATTGATCTAAAAAGTATCGTAGCCGTTCGACCTGTTCGTAGGACTGAGTGTGAAATTATTTATATGTGGTGTAGATAACACCTCACCTGTATCTCACCTAAGTATGTAATGCACATCCATACATTTTCCAGCAAGACTCCAGCCCAATTTCATTTTTTCCACTTCCATCTTACCCCGAGGAAGATTAGCGCCTGGGCCGGAGCGCGTTGGTATGCGTATTATCTGCGACTGCCTATCCGGCCAAACTAGCTAGTCGGCCACTTACCAAATATAAGACGTTCCGATGATGATTTGGGTGTCCGGCCACTTGTATGGTGGAATACGACTCGAGAGGATGTTGTACGTCAAGTTTCGACCCAAATTGACCCGGCGATCAAGAGTTGCGGAAGGCTTTCGATCAAGATGCCGGTGTGTGAACATCATTTCTTATCTCCGAACGGCCCCCGCGCCCGTTTCTTCCTTGTTTCTCCACCAATTCTTCGCCGAATTTCAAGATTCCGGCCTGGTTCTGATCCCTTGATTCGGGGGAATAACACCACCATATTCTATCTCCAAACTGGGCTCTCTGTTGCCTCTATGACCCTCATGAAGACCTCTAGCTGACTCTGAGCGTCACAATCCAGCCACCTGTATAACGAAGTCGTCAGGTTTGCTCCGGACCTGGATTTTGGGTGATAGATCTGGGACACCTCCCTTTATGTTGTCCCAGGTTTATGGGACCTTCACTGCACGGGTTCACGGTAGCGGTGGATCACCACCCAAAATCATCAGATTTCAGTTGCGCGTCAAGATGAACTTTTCGGGAGGGATTATGGTTATGTGGGGGCATTGTGTGCAATTGGGTATGTTAAAATCCTTCTTATAGAGTCATCTGGACTTTAATCCGAGGCGAAAATGCACTCTATACGTTGCAGGGGCGGCCATTTGGTTCACAAAGCACATTCCGTCACTTTGTCCGGTTTGGAATGGACCTAGTATCGGTAGCCATACGCCTCAGATGTACTGTCTGAGTGTATGGAACCATATATTTGTGTCCCTTGAACTGTTATGGATGCACCGGGGTGAACAGTACAAGCGCGAACTCACTATTTAGCCAGGTGGCCGACTAGGCCGTTTATTGCCATTTTGGGGGTACGGCCGAAAATAAATTCAGCGAGCGATGAAATCGCCATGTAAATTCAGCCAAAATATGACAACTCATTTCTAGGATGTATACCTTCATATCAGGGCACAATTGTTCATATCTACTCGACTATCTCCCTTGCTCTGGGGCCAACAATGCTAAGGTGGCCGGATAGCCAGTCTCTGATAATATGTTTGGTCGCTTTTTTCCGTCGTGGCGATCCACGTGACCATAGTTCAAAGTGAAGTTACTGGATTTTTAATTAAAAAGAAACACTTGTCTCGGAGCTTTCCAAATATTTCACTACCGTACGTTGCATAAAATTTTGATACAATTTCACAGACAGGTAATCTTCGTAGATACATACGGGTTGCTTAACAAAGTTGAGTTATTTAGGCCGGCCAGGCTGAAAGCGCGTGGGTCAAATTTTCCAGTGAGGAGATAGTAGATCTGGGAACCTGTAAAAAAGACCACACAAAGCCTGAGGAATGGGTCATTTCACTGACCGGTATTGACTGACCCGCCTCAGTCTACTTTCGCGGTCTCCCATGCGCGCCAGCTCCAAGCCGCTCACTGGTACAGGCGACATCAGGCCTGATCGAGCCTGGGCAGGTGAATGATGCCCAAAAACTTTACACAAATGGGCAATGGGAGCGCAGGTAAGTAGGGTATAACTAGGTTTGTCCCCTGGGCCTCCAAACGCACGGACCACACTGAGACGCACGGAACAGATTAACATGTCGTTGGAGTCATCGAGCCCGTGCGGCTCCGAGCTCCTCGAGGGCGGCGCTGGATATGTATCTCGCGGGCCCAGCGTGATCGCCCTATTGGAACGATCCTCATACATACATTTAGTATGAATGAGGAGAAAGAGATTGAACGCGAGGGGCACGTACCGCTTACCGCGTGCTCAGTGTCTGGTGGCGCTTCGCCCCGCCCTTGTCGAGGCCCTGGCGCCGGTGGCACGAAAGTAAGGATCCCGCAATTCGGTGCAATTCAAAGGGGGGTGGCAGGGTAGCTGAGGGAGGTTGGACTCACTTTGCCTCATTTGCCACGGCCAGACATGGTGTTAGATGGTGGTTTTGAGGTTGGTGGGATTTCTCGGTAGTACTAATGGTGGTGGTTCGAGCGAAAGAGGCGATGAACTGAAAACGCTCTTTATTTGCGTTGCGGCTTGTTGACGCATCGGTGTGATAGCATCATCCTGCCTGCAGTGCTAACAGATGCAGCAAGCGGTGGAACTTACAGGGGAGAGCAGGGACGCCGATAGTACGAGTTCAACATCGGAACGGTATTAAAATTTTCGCGGCCGCTACACAAAGAAATCAATCGCGAGGCCAAAACGTTACATATAACCAACATATAACCGGGGGCGCATCTGAGATAAACAGCTTGCGAGACGAAGCGGTATTCAAGTTCTGCCGATAGACAAACATAGAGGAAGAGCATGGAGTGCCAAATGCTGCTCTTCCGAGGTGCTCGGAGGTACAATGGAGATGTCAGTCAGCGGAATATGACAAATATTAGAGACGCCTCGGATAACAGCATGCTAGTGAAGCTTCCATCAAGCAACCAGCACCAACCCCCGGAATTTGAAAGCTACGTGCAGGCTTAAAGTTCCCTAAGCGCCGTCGCCAACCAGCTGGGCATTTGCCAAGAGCACCGAGTTTTGTTTGAAAGATTGCCCGCGCAACGCGCCAGTCCATCCGGATAGTGACAGGCTTCGATAAAGAGCACGTACGAGCGCCAAACATAGATTTTTTGGACGCGTCTCGCTTGCTGCTTGCTGCATCGTACGACGTAAGCGGTGCTGCGGTAGTGCTACGATCCATTCAACGGAAGTTCTAAGCTTTTCTGTTGCTTTTCTGAGAGGTTTTCGGGGTCCGGGATGAACACAGAGGCTTGGAGGCATGAAAACTATCGGGCTACATCGCGTTCAGGGCCAGAAAAAGCTGAGGGGTCTGCAACGTATTGATCGCCGCAAGATCAGGAGCCAAGGAGAGCTGCGTGATGTCACAATGATGTCACAAGGCTGGCGGTGACGGCATCTGGCAACAAGCCGATTCAAGGTACATCGCTGTAGTTCCGACATTCTGAGCACATAGATATTCTCAAGCAGGCTTAGAATTCATCTAGTATTATTTTTACGATTTAAGGTGTACAGAAACCGGGTGTATGAGCAGAAGTGTCAGATACGTTCACAGCCACTGCCGGGTAACCAGCTGATCCGAACATGAATCATGCCGAGCTCTAACCACCACCTCGATGGCATGAAGAATCCGTCCTAAGTCACGCCGTCCTGCCCTCACACGCACCGCATCCTGATGCTCGGCCGTGCTCAGCTGCCCGCTCCCATTGCGGACGGGACCCTACGACGACGGGATCCCTACGACGCTGCGCCGTGCAGCGTGCACCTCCTCGGCATCCAACGCATGTCCCCGGCGCATTCCGCACGTAGCCCAGAGGGTGCGTCCCTCCTTCCTGCATTGAAACTAACGGGACGCAGGCAGGGGCTCGCCTCGGACAAGTTCGCGATGGGACGCGGGTATGTGTGGGATGGCACGTAAGGTGCGTCGTCCGCCTTCTTTCACTGCTGCAAGACGCGCACAGCGAGAGCGTCGCCACGGGCGCATAAAGAAGAGCGCAGAGTCTCACACGCAGAGAGCGTTCCAAAGAGACGCCGCACACGGGCACGGGCACGGGCACGCGTACCTCCGCATGCTGCGCGCGCAGGGACGCCCCGCGAATGCGCGCGGCGGTGTGCGTCTGCGGCTTGCGGCGGTGAGCCCGCTCTACGCTCTGTTACGTACAAAGTCGGCCCCGCCCTTGTTGACCGCTAAAGTAGCGGTGCGGGGTAGGCGCCCGGGTGTCGTCGGCGCCCTCACGGAGACTCGGAGCGCGCAATGAGATTCGACGCTCTCGCGCGGTTTCTGCGCCGCGTCGCCGGGGTACTCCGCTCGGGCATCGCGCGCCGAGTCCGCCTTGTGCCTCGCGTCTCAGCAGGCGCACGCACGAGGAAAGGGCCCGCAGCGACGCCCGCGCCGCTGAAGTGCCGCTTGCACTCGCGTCGGCGGGCTGCGCGCGCTCGCTCCCGACGCCCATGTTGTGTGGGTACAGCCCGCCTCAGGCCGGCACCGTCTCGGGCAGGCTGAACACCGCTGAAGCCCCACTGCGCGGAAAGTTCGCATACCCGCGTCTACGACTACTTGTACTTCCTTGCTAGCTGCCTCCCTTACTTATGAGAGCCCCAACGCGCGGAGATAAGTCCGCGCGCGCGTCTGACTACTTGTACCTATCTCCATCACTTTTACTCCGTAGGCCTATTTCATGAACCAAGTCCCCGCCGCACGCCGAGTGAAGTATCAAGTATCAAGTTGGTACGGATACGAGGGGACTCCGTCGAAGGGCCAGTAATCGCGCGTGCGGTACGAAAATTTGAAGTACTGACCTTGGTTTTGTATAGAGAAATCCGCGCGGAGTGTTAGTGAACGTCTACGAGACTTACCGAGTTCAAAAAATTACATTCCAATGCCGAGTCGAGTTGACGGGGTTGAACTCGGGCTTCAAAATCTGAGAGCGCACGTCAACAATGCTCCGACTCGGACTCCAAAATACTGCAAGTAAATCGGACGCTGTGCTAAGGAAATTTGAAGTGCATACCTCGGTGGGATACAGATTCTGCGCGCGTTGTCAGCGAAGTCTGAACAAGTCAGTAGACTCACTGAAATATTAAGTCGGCGGGGTTCTCGCGAGCGCACAAGTAACAAAACGCGTCGCTGAGGTGCACTGTATTCAGAAAAAGGTGAGGGTTTAAAAATATAAAGGACTTACGGATAAAAGTACTACTCCCCACGGCGTAGGGATTCAATGCACTTGTGACTCGGAATGCTTTCTCTACTGAAAAAGGATGTGAATTTATCGCAGAGTTTGGATTGATCGGATCCCATCACTGTTCCCCCCTCATTTCTTCAAGTCCAACTGTTAACCTTTTTTATATTTGGCAAGCATAGAGAAATCATAGTCTCTTGTAAACAGAGACTACAAACGAAAAAGCTCATACCTCCCATAGGGAAATTGTGCATGGTTACGCTTGAAGATGGCATGTGCGGAATCAGAACATCGCGCCAAGCTTTTCTTAGAAGATAAGCATCAGCTTGCCTCAAGCTCTTGTTCGGTTCTCCGTCGACACTTCAATGCACTTAGTCCATTTTTGGCCGAATGGTCCCAGAGAGTCATCGGTCACTCGCACGTCTGCATTGAAATGTGTTACGTGCTTCAGACTTGATCTTTCCAATCTCGTACGACGGCTGCAATGGAAGTGCCCGGATATCAGTTCAAGTATTTCTGGCACAATCGGAGCCATTATACCGGCGGCCTGTGTATTCATCTTTGGAAATCATACCTGGGAGAAAAACCTAAGCCTTGCCCTTGGGTACCTCAGAAAAAAATTGAATGTTCGGAGAAGGCATGGTTTGGGCATGGTTCGGAATTTGTAAGAAAGGAACCGACGGACCAGCGTTTCGGATTTGGTCCTGATATCCGACTCGGATTTGGACATTGCCATCACCCGGATGATTCGGATCTAGGTCATATCCGACTCACCCAGTTGCATATCATAATCCCTCTCTTGTTACACCCCGTGTTCTCGGTCTCACCCACATCCTAGCAATGTCGCTCACGATCGATGAGATCAAGAGGAAATGTCCTCGCTTTCGGATTCTAGTCATCGGGCGACGGAATGCTGGAAAGACCACAATTCTCAAAAAAATGTGTGGATCCGATGGCAGCGACTTGGAAATCGTCAATGTCGAAGGAGAGAAGGTGGCTAGTTCTACTACTAGTACTTTTGATACCTCCAGAAATTGACTATCATATTTAGGTGGATCCGTCCATCCTGGAGCCAAACCGCCAGGTGCGTGCCTGAGTAAACTTGGATCAGGCTTTGTTCTCACTCAGCAGTGAGCACAGCGTGGCATGAGCAATATCGAGAACGAGATAACCTTCCACAGCAACCCTCTCTTTGTGTTCCACGACTCACAGGGCATTGAGGCTGGAGCTGAGCATGACCAGAATTCCACGCTCAGCACTGAGTATTTGTGGAATTTTCTTGAGAAGCGCTCTGAGAGAACAAGAATTCGGGATCAGGTGCACGCCATATGGTATGTGGAATTGGACCCTGGGTGCTAATACTCACCTCCATTGAGGTTTTGTATTCCGATGGACAACCCAAGAGCACCAAGTGCCGAATTTGAACTCGCATTTTTCAATACAAAATGTTCGCCAGGCGAGTATTTATTTATAATGATTGAGTCTAGACTACCTAACTCCGCTTAGTCCCTGTCATCGCAGTATTCACCAAGTTTGAGTCACTGCTTGATGAGGCATACAATGACCTTCCCGAGGACGATGATTCAAGTGATGCAGACCGGGACGAGGAGGCGCTCAAAGTTGCTCAGTCAAAATTTAATGCAACTGTCCTGAAAGCAATTCAAAGCACCACATATCCTCCAAACCAGGTTGTCCAACTTCAGAGTGCGTCATTTTTGCCGGCAGGCCAACATCAGTAGCTAGTAACTATTCCAGACTTAAACGAGGTGGCAACTGAGTGTCCGGCTCTGACCGAGAAAACATATGCAGCAATACAGGATGAAACCCTTTTGGACCTTTTTGCACTGGCACAAAGGAATTCTGTCAGCATTGGAAACCAGAAGGTGTTTGAAAGGATACTGTAAGTGCATTTACTGGAATGCAGGAGAACATAAATGCTGATATGGACAAGCCGGGAACAAGGTTGGATGCAGCGGATGGGAATAGACAACACCCAAATAATTGAGAGTGTCCACAATTACGTACAGGATTATATACCAGTCTGGAGATGGGTGAGTTGAATGTGTCCCGTTCAGCTCCCTGCTGACGTTTATTACATGCAGAATGTGAGTGCTGCTTGGTGTTTGTCATGCCATTTTAACAACTGCGGGTCCCATCGTCCGTAGCGGGTGAGTGCACTTTCTGTCTCCTCTGCTGTCCTGTTTATTGACATGCCTGCCTTTCCACGCACAGTATGTGAGTGCACCTTCTGTTACCTCCACTGTTCCATTTGCTGACATCTTCACCTTCCACCACACACAGCATGTGAGTGCACCTTTTATTTCCTCTGCCGTGCTTGCTGACATGTTGACCTTTCCACCACATACAGCATGTGAGTGAACCTTCTGTTGCTTGTGCTGTCCTGCTCACTGATATGTTGATCTTTCCACCACATACAGTTTGTGAGTACACCTTCTGTTGCTGCCACCATCCTACTTGCTGACATGTCTGCCTTTCCACCACACGCAGGATGTGAGTGCAGCTCCTGTTGCCTACACCAACCTGCTTGCTGACACCCCCACCTTTCCCCTGCACACAGCCCGTGAGTGTAGATTCTGTTGTCTCCACCAGCCTGCTTGCTGACATGTCAACCTTTCCACCATCACACACAGGATGTGAGGGCACCTTCTGTCACCTCTGCCTACCTGCTTGCTGACATCCCCATCAATCTTTCCCCTGCACACAGGATGTGAGGACACATTCTGTAGCCTCCACCAACCTGCTCACTGACATCCCTGCCTTCCTCCACATGCAGCGTGTGAGGACACATTCTGTTGTCTCCACCATCCTGCTTGCTGACTTGTCCACCTTTCCACTGCACACAGCGTGTGAGGATACCTTCTGTTGCCTCTGCCATCCTGCTTGCTGACATGTCTGCCTTTCCACTGCACACAGCTTGTGAGTACACCTTCTGACGCGTGTACCAGCCTGCTTGCTGACATCCCTGTCTTTCCTCTGCACAAAGACTGTGAGTGCAGATTCTGTAGCCTCTGCCATCCTGCTCGCTGACATGTTAACCTTTCCACTGCACATAGCGTGTGAGTGAATGTTCTGTTGCCTGCTACATCCCCCTCGCTGACATGTCGACCTTTCCACCACACACAGCTTGTGAATGCACCTTCTATTGCCTCTGCCGACCCGCTTGCTTACATCCCTGCCTTCTACTGCATGCAGCGTGTGAGGCCACCTTCTGTTGTCTCCGCTGTCCTGCTTGCTGACATGCCAACCTTTCCACCACACACAGGATGTAAGAGCACCCTCTGTCACCTCTGCTGTCCCACTTGCTGACATTCCCATGTTCCATTGCATGCAGGAGGTAGGTACTTTCTGTGGTCTGTGTTATACTGCTTGCTCAACTGCTTCATAGGAGTGTGCTGTGCAAGATTTCTTACCTGATTTTGTTACTTGCCTCGTACCTCATATTGTCTATGTTGCTTGGTTAATCCTCATCCCTTCCCTTAGTTTGGACAATCCAGCAGCATTATCACCGATGTTCCACATTACCTTTCTATTGCTATTGGTGTGTTTATTCCCCATTATTTTACTATATCTGTTGCTCAAGCTTACAACACCCAGTCACCTGCATTGTATTTGCATCCACTGCTCAAAAATCACAAGAGCCTCACACTCTGATCAACCATACCATTCAGCTACTCAAGAACAGGGAGGATTTTGTGTCATCCATCAAAACAGCTGTTCAGGATGCCCGCTCTGAATTCCCTGACGAAGTTGATCGCCCCAGCCTTGCTTGTCGGCTTGATGAGATTGTGATGAAGAATGTTGATGGTTTGCGCGGACTCTAGTACTTGATACAACTACGATTTTCCAACTTTGATTCAAATCCATGTGTCATAGAATATTGCGGTAGAAATCCCAAAACGGTTGCCACAGAAAAATACATCTTTTCACAAGACTCTGCACGTTGATCTCCTTATATTAATGGACTTGGGAGCATGTGAGCAAAGACAGTCACTGTCAAACATAGCACATTTACAGTGCCAATATGCTCAGGGCAAACTCTGTGTTCAATTCTTTCAATATGCCAGAGAGGAGTGGGCTTGAGGTAGATGTACAGCATCACACCCAAAATGGAGCATATGGAGGCAACCAACAACACTTGAAGCTTCCCCTCAATTGAAGAATGAGGACAGTTGTGGCTTCAATTCTCATTGATTTAATCATCGTGATGCAAAGTTTACTCTGGTTGACTCGAGCGCACGCCGAAGCTTTGTCGAAGTGCGGCCAAAGCGTTGCTACTGTTCCCATCACCGAAAAACTTTTCAAACTCGCATTTACGGTGTACGCGACAGACGAGCATAGCACAGCCGTGCATGGAAAGATCCGGGACTTTGTCAGCCGGACGGTGGCCCTGAAGCCCGATATCGTGCTCGAACACATTGTTAAGCTTATCAGTTCCAGCCCGCCAAAAGTTTCGAGACTGAGGCGGAAGCTCCCAGAGAGATGGGCAAGGAGGATATCAACTGGGAGACTGGGCAGAGGCTTTCAGGGATTGCAGAGACCTATCCACTTTCAAATGGTAAAATTGTCTGAACAAGCTCGGAGTGCTGAAAGCCCTAGCGGAACGATACTTGCTATTTTATCTGCTCAGGTCTTGATCAAATACATCAGACTTTCTACAAATTTCTGGACACGCTCATGATAGCTCTTGATCGCTCTAGAATCGGCCGTTATCAATGTCCGCCAGAGGCCTTCGCGCGAAACTAAATGCTCTCCAGGAATGGTGCGCTGTCAACTTCATTTTGATCAACATGTTGAAAACGGTGATCCTAATATTTGGCCGTCTACCTGATCCACTGCCCGTCTTCAAGCTCGGAAATGAAGTGCTTGAAATTGACGATGAGGAAAAATATGTGGGCGTACACCTGCGATCCGATACCCAAAATATTTCGAGGATCATTATAAACACCTACTTGCCGTTGAAGTACTGCGATATGGAGATCATGAGCACGTACACGAGGACGATCACTCCCGACTGGTCTGTCGGTTCTGCAAAACTGAGGTTGAAACTCCAGAACATGCCCTGTTAACCTGTGATGCCTCAGCCGAGGTTATGTCCTTGAGAACAGCATTTCTCGAGAGATTATCCACCGATGCACTGAACTTACACTGTCTCATGGATGAAGTAGACTCAATTGAGTTCTTCAAGTCCATGGTTTATGAACGATCTACTATACCTCTCGTAGCGAAATTCGCCTATGACGTTCTCTCAGTGTTCTACACAACTCCCGTGTTTCGATTGGCTGTCTGAAGGTATCTGTGTTTCATTTTTTCTAATTTTTGCCTCAAAGTAGTTTCTGGGTTCTACAACGCGACGGGACACTGGGTGCGTGAGCTCGGCTTGGGGGATATTATGAGGTCGGGGGTACATTAAAATTGCCTGTAGTACTCTGGGATACTTCCCGAAACCGGCGTTCCTGAGCGGGACCGTGCTGTGTAATGCTACCTATCTACCAGACCTCAAGTCACAAGAGGTCAAGCTAGGTCTGATTTCCCTCAAGTAGAAAAAAAAACTTTTATCTATGGGCTGAACACTCGTTTCCATGACTGATAGCACTATATATTTTTCCGACATTTTTCAATTCCAGAGGAAAAGAGCTTCCAGAGCTCAAGAATTCCGTGGACACTTGCCTACTCGCTCTTGTGCGGTGCCGAAACTTTGAGGTTACCAAACGCCTGGCGAAGTACACATTTGACGTTTTTGACACTTACCGTGCACGCGAGATTTTTAAACCAGCGGAGTACCTATATCATCTATTGGAATAGCATCTGGCCTCTATCGTACTGGATTTTGGATCGGCATGCAACACTGGGGACTTGTTGGTGCCTCAAAAGTCCCAACCTGTATGTTTAATTTTTTGGTACAGATGTTGCGGGAGGCATTGAGAGGTAACTCAGGATTTTAACTGGCAGAAGAAATACAGTATCCGTAGCATACATTAGATGCCATGTATGTAGTACGGGCCCCAGTGTTCCTTCGAGGACCTTGCCGGTAACCCTTCCTTCCACACATGTCACCGTCAAGCACCCTGGAAATTTGAATTAAAAAGGCGAAGCCGCCACGTCTCAGCCTTCCATGCCCGAGTCATTGGAACGGCGCACTAGCAGTACTTGGTATCGACTTCAATGAGGAGCTCACGCCAAATACCGTATACGGTACGGTGAACAGCACGAAGCATTGGATTCAACCCATGTGCCTCAGCTGCTCACCAGATCCGACTGAGCGGGAATTTATATTTGGCGTAGATAACGGTCGAACAAACGTAGTCTCTCACGTCCGTCTCAGGCTTGCCCAAGTATATACTGCACATCTATACATTTTCCGCATCCAGCCCAATTTAAGTCTTTTCATTCCATCCTACCCCGCCCCGAGGAAAATTAATGCCGAGGTGAGAGCGCGCTGGTATGCATATATTTGGTCTCTTTTCATCATCGTGGCGATCCACGTGACCACAGCCCTGGAAATTTAAAACTTAACAGTCTTCTCAGAGATTTTTCCCACTGATTTGAAATATTTCTCCACCCTGGATTTTTGATGCAATTTCACGGACAGGGACAGGTAATCTTCGTAGATACAGACGAGATACCGGAAAAAGCCGAGTTGTTTAGGCTGAAAGCGTGTGGGTCAAAAAGAGGTATTCAGTGAGCCGAGGGCTGGCGGGAGACATGTCAAGAGGTACCCACCTGAGAAATTTGGCACACTAGGTATAAAAACTGACTTAAGCTCATTGTTCCCCCTCCCCCCCTCTTTACATAAGCATTACATAAGCGCACGTGCCTTCCAAAAGCGGTAATTTCGTTCAATTATCCTCAGCATTGAAGTAATTATTCGTCGCAGCGAAATAGAAACTGTTCGGCTCCTATAAATCCCCCATATTCTCCCCTAGTATACAGAGCGATGCTTTTTATGAACCCTTCCACCAGCATTTGTGCGGCACTCATCATCACAGTACCACTCGGAAGGAGGAGTTTTCAACCCCACGCAACACAAACGAGCGCTCGATATGATGGTGGTAAGAGACAAGGATATGTGCTTGGGATTGATGTCAATCGCATTGGTGGATCTAGCATCACAGCTATCGCCGGATGCGATACGGATGGGGATGGGCGACACCAAACTTGCTCCCCAAGGAGCTACAGCCGCTTAAAGAAAAGGGGGAAAAAAGGGATTTTTTAAGAATTGTCTTAAACGTGTTTTTGAGTGGTCCTGCAGCTTTTTCCAAAAAGTACCTCGAGACCCCCCCCTCCCCTCTTACCTAATGTCTCGGCATTCTCCGGCGGGTACCTCTTGAGACATGTACGGAAACCTAAGATCTTCAGTACATCCACGAAGCCTGAGGAATAACTGTAGATCATTTCGCTCGCCCAGTGTCGACTCGTCCCAGTCCACTTTCATGGTCTGGCATGCGTCCCAGTTCCAAGCCGCTCATCGTTACGGGACGAGATAGCATCATCGAGCCTGGGCTGGTGGATGATGCCCCCAGACACTACGCAAGTGGGCCATTAGAGCACAGGCGGGATGGAAATAGATGTGAACCCGGGGTCTCCAAACGCACGGACCACAGCAGACGAGTGCGGAACAAATTGAAATGTTAGAGTCATCGAGTCGATGCGGCTCCGAGCCCCTCGACGGCAGGGCTTGATACCAGGATGCCCTCAATGAGGTTCCTCTTCGAAGAACAGTGCTCATACATATACAGCAAGATGTATCATGATACAAACATCGGTCGGGGGTTATACGGTACACAGTAGCACGCGTACGACGGGACACAGGGATACTTACAAGGGATACGTGGCGGTGGGCGGCGGGGTGGTCTGTGCGCGGGAAATGCAATTAGGCTGTTAGTAGGGGACAGTGAGATAACAATCCGAGTCGACGCACCGTAGATCAGGCTCCGAAACCGTACAGGGTGCGGCCCGAGCGCTTGAGGGCGTAGACGACGTCGAGGGCCGTGACGGTCTTGCTATAATGCGTATCAGCAATAGCGATGGGGTGTGGGTGGGTATGAATGAGGAGGAAGAGAACGGGAGGGGTACGTACCGCTTAGCGTGCTCGGTGTAAGTGACGGAGTCGCGGATAACGTTCTCGAGGAAGATCTTGAGGACGCCACGTGTCTCTTCGTAGATAAGACCAGAGATGCGCTTCACACCACCGCGGCGGGCCAGGCGGCGGATGATACCTGCAGTAGCCCAACTGTCGCTGAGCATCGAATGGGTGCCGCAGGCAGGGTGTGACTCGCCTTGGATGTTGTCACGGAGAATCTTGCGGTGGCGCTTTGCCCCACCCTTGCCGAGGCCCTGGTAGCCGGGGCATGAAAGTGAGAATCCCGCAATTCCGTGCAATTCGAGAGAGCCAGTGGCTAACACTGGCAAGGAAGGGAAGTCGGACTCACTTTGCCTCCTTTGCCACGTCCGGACATGGTGTTAGATCGATTGGGGGGTTGGGTTGGGTGTTGAGATAGGTAGAATTGCTCGGTGGTGGTGGTGGTTGGAGTGAAAGAGGCGATCAGGCAAAAACGCGTCTTTTATTTGCGCGGTGTTGGGGTTTATTGACGCGTCGGTGTGCCGAGATGCCGAGCCCTCCCCGACCTCTTCCGTTCCTCGATGGCCTCAGCGGTCGATGAAGAAGCCCAGAAAAAATCCAAGGGCCCGGCGCTGAAGTCGATCATCCGCGTAGCGCGTGGCAGCTACACAAGCTGCACCCCCAGCCGATGGAAAAATTCGTCGTCCGGCAGCGCGCACTGAGGCTGCACCTCCCGCGCTCGTACCTCGCCAAGGACGAGGAATACGTGCAGATTATCTCCGCGGGCACAGATCTTAACCAGCTCGTGCACTAGCACTACATCGAGTCCGTCGATCCCACGTCCGTGACTTTGTGTATGCAGATAACGTTGTCGCGCGCCGGTGCGCGCCCTTTCTTCAGTATGTATTCCTGGCGCTGATGTGCGCTTTCTTTCATTGTAGGCATGAACTCCTGGGCCCCGAGCCCCATGTGGCGGGCTACGAGATCGACGTTGACAGCGGGAACGTGTACATCCGCTGGTGGGACGGCTCCCTCTCCGACCAATGGACCGGCACGCAAAAGTGGAAGTTGGAGACGTGGTGTGGGACGAGAACACTAAGAAGTGGATCGAAAAAACGGATTGATTCGTTGTATACAGGCAGGTCAATCGCCTTAGCACGGAGCGTTGAGCATACTAATTTTCCGTTCAGAACCTCTTTGTATTTTGTAGCTGTATTTCATTCTGGAACGGGGCCTTCCTTCGACTCGAGCTCGAGAAACGGAGAGCTCGGTCACCAGCAAGCACCAACTGCTGGCACCACTTTCTCTTCCTCGCGCTCCACTGGCTTCCTGTGCCTCTCACCGCGAAGCCAATCAGGCTTAATATGTGATTGCCGTCTGTATGGCCGACGCCGGACTTGACAGCAATGTCTGCATATCGTACTCTATGAAAAGTACCAACTACTTTCTCTCAGCTCCCATTTTGGCGCTCTTTTTCTCCATCGCCTGTAGTGATGTGCTTGGTTTGGTTTCAAACCAAAAAACCAGCAAACCAGAACCATGGTTTTCTGAAACCAAACCAAACCAAGTTCATGGTTTGGAGCTGGTTTTGGTTTTGGTTTGAAGCCGGTGAAACCAAAAACCAGGGTTTAAACCCTGGTTTCGAGTTCCTACATATTACTTTTCAGCGGTAAGTGTTGATGTTCGTTTGCAATGGGTCAGTTTCCACAAAAACCAATTCTCTGTGCCGCGAGCTAATTTCTCGTTTAGTTCTCAATCCAACCAAGAAACTCTCATACTTCCAGAAGCACTGGCCAGACGATCTTCAACGCGAAGCTGAAACACAGATGGAGGAAACAGTACGTCAACTCTGCCTATCTTGTCATCTGCAAATAATAACTACCAACAGTTTAAGCAGCGTTATCTCCAGCTTCACAGCTCACCTACAGCGGCTTCAGTCCCCATTAAAAAACCTGTAACCAGCGAAATGCGACGTTCAGTTGTCCTAGGCGATGACGACACTGATATGCCCGGCATGGCTGAACTGCACCTTGACCCACTTAAACCATGGCTCGACGAGTTCAACTTGTATCTCACCACCCGTGAAGTTGTCCCAGATGGCATGGACACCATTAAATGGTGGGGAGTGCATAAAACATTTACATCTTGGCGATTAATCCGTTGCTGATGGGTATTCTGATAGCAAAACGCACACCGATATCCTGTCTGGGCATCGCTTGCAAGAGATTATCTTGCTATCATGTCTTCTTCCGTATCGAGCAAGCGGACTTTTTCGTCGGCCGGTATCACCATCAGCAAGCGGAGTAATCGGCTCAATCCCGACATCGTCGAAGCACTGCAAGTACTGAAGTGTATGATAAAGCGGGATTTAATTTTCCGCAAATCTGCTCTTGTCGATGATGATGGCACGGATGATCTTGATGATAGCGGTAGCCAGAAGCAGTCAGAAGGCCACGAGAATAGCTGGGACAGTATCCTCACTGAGGAACCAAACAATTACGGCCCTGACTACGATATGGAGTTTAAAATTATGATTGATTCATTGTTCGCTATACTTTATTTTAAACAGAATTGCAAATGATGCTTATGGCCCAAAGGTCGAATCGAGGGCGTCGAAACCAGGGTTTAAACCAAAACCAAACCAAACCAAACCAAACCCCATGGTTTTGGTTTTGGTTTGAAGATTCTGGAACCAAAACCAGATGAAACCAAACCAAAAGCACGGTTTGCAAACGAAACCAAACCAGAACATCACTAATCGCCTGTGACACATAAACCCTCAGATGTAGCGCGGACGGATCGTACACGAGAAACGCCGCCTTTGGCTGTCGAGAGAGGAGTGTGCTGAGGCGGCCGCGTCTGTTTAGTGGTGGCCTAAACACATGAATGCCACTCAGATCAGAATCTCCGAGTCAGCGGTTGACAGCGGGGAGCGATTTGCGTGGGACTCTGATTATGCATTTAGTGAGTCAGTCCTTTCCTCTTGCTCGAAGTCAATTTGAGGTCAATGCACGCCGTACAAGTATATCATCCTCTCTGCGTTCCTTCCCTGTCCTTTATCTGCATTCGGAAGGCTCTCGCAGCCAGTACTAATACCATTCCTGAAGACTCGCGAGCAACAATACTTTCTGGATAGCTTGTCATCAAACACAATATGCTCCTGGACAGTAAGAGCCTCATCAGGCCAGAGAGCTGTTGAGTCCGAGTTTCCTGCAGCCGGACCCTTCAGAGAAACCATGAGTAAAAAAATCGTATGCACTTCCCCCCACGTCTCCGACTTCACAGCTCATTCCATCCTTCGACTCTCTGAGGAGCCCCTGCTTCGAGCCTCGTCGCTATAAACCGGTGCCGACGTCGCAGCGGCCCCGGTCTTTTCCGTAGCCGGGGAGTGACAACTAACCGGCGTCGCCCCCGCCACGTCCGGAGTGCTAGATAAATTAAGGGGTGGGGGGAAGAGAATGGTGGGATGGATGGTCGTTCGAGTGAATGAGATGATAAACGATCAACGCTCCTTCGATATAGGTGATGCCTTCGTTTTCCACTTTTCGGAGACCACATCCGCAGAAGACAGCGAGGAACTTGACTTGCCTTCTATAATATGAGAGACGAGATGTGCTTCGTATTTAAAGTTGGTGAATTAATAGCTCCATCCGTGATTCCATCCATTCAATTTTCTGTATTAATCTTCGACAGGATTGTGAAATAACAGAGAAAGCTTCAAGGTAAGGATGAGTTTCTCTGCAGCTGCGATGCCGGAAGTCAATATTATGGTAGAATGACTGGTGCCTTGCCGTCCCGTCATCCACATTCATCTGAACTCGAGCAAGTCCATTGGTTGGGTTCAACGCTCGCAGCCGTTAACGGCATCCTGTCCGGATCAACGCAAGACAGCGGGCGCCCGAAGCCGAGAGAAAATAGCACAGAATGCCGCACATGTTCTGACGGCGATCAAACGGTCCCAGCAATTCGGCGCCCAGTTATCTGGTACGGTCCTTCGGGGGGGAGTATATATACACTCGCATCCAGTGACACATGGTGCCAATCTCTTCCTCCCCCCACCATCTCTCCTCCACCACCCTCGACATCGCGGTCCAGCCCCGGATTAGCATGCCTCCCAGCGCCGCTACGACGATGCTCTCCAACAGTGAGCGCATTTTGTTCCAGAGTTGCAGGTTGGCTCAAGCCCGTCGGCGTCGTTAGTATCGAATACGAGGCGGCGCAGGGGATACACTCCCCCTCCCCGCGCGCCTATTTGGCCTCTTTCAGCGGGTCTGTGCGCTGCCCCCCAGATAATCCAACCGTCCGCCTCATCGCACGCTCAGCCCCCCTTTCCGCCGGGGCGAAGATGGGAGGAGTCGCCCTACACCTTCATACCCCTACCCGACCTCTCAAACACATCCTCCAATGCGCAGAGCCCCGAAATCGAGGCTCTCGCTGCCGTAGACAGCACTCTTGCACAGCCACCACGCCTTACGGTTCAGCCCATCGCGCTACCGGCGCAGATCACGGGCATCACCGCCGTCGCGCTGAATCCGGCGCTTCGGGCTGATTTTGGCGCCGGGGCGCCGCGAAGTGCCCACCCCGGTGTTGGGGTTGATTTCGCGACTGGGGCACTGAACAATGACGATGAAAATCACTGTTTGTGGGCAGAGCCAGCGACGTGCCCGGGGCTCCCGGCGCTGACTCTCACATCTGCGCTGCTTCCGTGGATGGTAACGGCGCACGCCTCTGGCGGATGCGTGACGGTGGGAGACATCCTGCAAGCCATCCACCGCACGCTCTCCATTCGAGTCACGGATGAGGAGTTCCGTGAATGCATGCAAGGGCCGCGTCTCGATTACGTGACTGAGCAGGATTCGAAGATACCGCAGGAACCAGTGAGCCAGAAGAATGTATCGCGAGGGATGACGAGATTGGATTTACTGGGCGGCAGACACAGGTTTGCGGGCCTCTCAGAAAGCGGTATGGGGTACGATATATGGGTAGTCGGTTTCATCTAGTCAGTGTGGATCTCGCGGAGGCAGAGGCAGAATATTGTGTATCCGGTTTACGTGCAAAAGCTTTTGGTCACGGTTGGCTACACTATGTGGACAAAATGATTGAACAATGGGTTTTCGATTGTTTCTTGGTCAAATCACTCCAAATAAAATGTAGGCATGAACCTTTGTCAATTTCATGGTAATATACACCATTTAACCTACACCATCCCCCCTTCGTTCTCTCGGAATAAAATATTTGAGCATATTCTGAAAAATTGTGTCTGTGGAATCATCTTGTATGCAAAAAGGGTGAACGCAGGCTGAAAGTACTTGAAAAATGAACTTTCCTCATGCTTTCATTGACACAGATTGATGGTATTTTGGACTTGCAATGACCGATGCAAGTTGGCCATTTTTAGTATTTTGGGGCATTTTATGTCAAAAATGCTCAAAATGGCCAACTTGAATGCCCCGCTGAGCTCAAATGCAAATGGATTCAGGTTGACCAAAGCATGAATGAGGTTCATTTTTCAAGTACTTTCAGCCTGCGTTCACCCTTTTTGCATACAAGATGATTCCACAGACACAATTTTTCAGAATATGCTCAAATATTTTATTCCGAGAGAACGAAGGGGGGATGGTGTAGGTTAAATGGTGTATATTACCATGAAATTGACAAAGGTTCATGCCTACATTTTATTTGGAGTGATTTGACTAAGAAACAAGCGAAAACCCATCGTTCAATCATTTTGTCCACATAGTGTACATTGAGAGATTGTAACCAGCGGGAGAATAAATTTACGTCAGATACAGGGTGAATGAATTAGCGTGGGGATGTTCCAAGAGTCGCCCCCGAAGTCGGCCGTTAATACTTTCGAGATGTTGAACTTAAAGTTCAATCAACGCACCACATGATCTTTTATCAACATTAGTTTAGCCAAGCACGGACAAAGAACGCGTGTTCAACTTTTGAATACAACTGTACACCAGGCTCTGACGAGACTAATAAGGTCGAGCCAAGATAAACAGCATGTAACCCAGCTATCGAAATTAAATCTTGGTTCAATTATGCTACAGCCAACCACGTATACTTTGACTCGGACTCGGCGTCGAGCGACTCGACACGGTGTCCCACCCGTACTGATGACGTAGAGCGTCGATATTTCGCCATTGTCATGATAGAAAGCCATCACAAGCTGTCGCAATGATGTGCGGTTCCTGAATTCTGAATTCCCTGGAGAATTGTCGATTCATCTCAGCAAAGCATGAATGATACGAACAGATATATTCTACTGTGTTACACAGAACCCACTGGCCTTTGTTGCGACCAATTTTTCCTCCATCCTGCAAACGGCTCATAGGCACTGCGAGTAATCTAGAACGTGATCAATCAGCCTACGGGTTACGGCAGATAGACGCAGAAAAGATGAAGCTTACAAGCGTTGAGCACTTGGCACGTCGTCCCTGATATGCAGGCGGTACAACCCGCCCAGCCGATTCCGCCGCACTGGTCCCAGTGTGCACTCAGGCAGCCTGTCGGGCCAGACGGAGCCGTCGTCGTTCCGGTGGAAACAGTAGTTGTAGTTGCGCTGGAGCTGGAGGAGCTGGCGCCGCCCGCAGGCACAGTGCACTGGGACGTTCCGAGCGCCGTTGCGCACAGCTCGTCCGCGCCGCTCGCGTAGCGCTGCAGGCGCGCTGCAACTTCGTACGCGGCGGGCTTGGGGTTCCCGTTGGTGTCGAACAGCGTGCCTGCGCCCGCCGCGCCGATCCAGCTCATGTCGTCGCGCGCGTCCCAGTTGATGAACTCGAAGCAGTTGGACGCGTAGAGACATGCATCGAGGTAGTCGCCCCAGATCGCAGCCTGGTAGCGCTCGTTCGCGCTCGTCGCGCTGCTGAGCTTGATGTCGAGCTCCGTGACCATCGCGGTGGCGCCGAGCGCTGCGAGCTTAGCGAAGTTGTTCGCGAGGTCGCTCTTGGCGGAGAACTGCCCGGGTGCGGCGGAGATATGCGACTGGAAGCCGACGGCGAGGCGGTTGTAGGGGACGCCAGCGTTGGCGTTGATGTCGGCGAGAACTGCAAACATGCAGGCGGTCTTGGCGTCGTTACCGCCCGTGTTGTAGTCGTTGAGCGCGAGACGCGCGCTGGCGGGGGCGAACTGCAGCGCGGTGCTGAAGGCGGCATGCACGAACGAGAGGTCGGTGACGAGGTTCGTACCGGATCCGTCGGCTGTTTTCGTGGGCCAGTCGTTCTTGTTCTGCACGCACTGCAGGGCGGTCTGCGGGTGACGTATAAACGAAAGACATGATATTTTTGACTAGAGGAGCGCACCATCCCGTTCGAGACGCCGTCACCGACTATTTCGTTCATAACGTCCCAGGATGTAACATTGGCCCCCATTCCCTGGATCTCCTGCTGGACGTGCTGGGGGATCACGTTGGTGACAAGGTCCGACGCAGTTATGCTGCCCGGGAGCCACGACTGAACCCAACATCAGAATTGGTGAAGCGGCGAAGAATTCGCGCGTACTGGAGTCTGTGAATGCCAGAACGTGTTGTGGCCGCGGAAGGACGCGCCGCGAGCTGCCGCGTACGACTGCGCGCCCAGACACTGCGTCAGGCTGCTCGTCCCCCGCGACGGCTCGGTCGCGTCCCACTTGCACCCGTTCTCCGCGACGATGTGGTTAAAGAACGTGTTGTACGTGGTAGTCATCCAGCTTGCCTGGGCAGAGCTGTACGAGGTGTCCCAGGTGCTGCCGAAGTGGAAGGTCTGCCCCTTGCGTGCGGCGACGGAGGCGAGGACTGAGCGGAGGGAGAGCGTGCCAGTGGACGGGAACCCGTTGTCGATAAGGAGCGAGACGGTCGGCGTTTGGGCTAACACGGGCGATGCAATGACCGCGAGCAGGACGAAGCTGGAGAGGGAACGCATCTTGATTTGGGTGGGAGAGTCACCTTCGAAGGAGCTGTGAGCGTCAGTGCCCTTAAATATATGGCAAAGGGTCATTGACCATTTTAAGCGCAGACATCGTGCATCCGAGGTTTAGGTCCGATGAGGCGCCTGAGGAGAGACTCATGAGACATGGAATGCCAGAAAGAGCAGGTGAACACACGTTGACCGTTAAATTCGGCAACAATTCGGAGAGAACGGATCCGAAAATAAAAATTGTATTTGATGCAAGGATTCTATGCCCTGCAAGATGCCCCCTCGTCAGAGTCACAAGACAAAAGGACCAGCAGGAAAATGGACAGACTTCGAAACGAAGAACGTAGGGTGATCAAGAGATTCTCATTTAGCTTAGCACCAGTAACTGCAAATTTATCGGCATTGTGCGCCATTCCGCCAACAAAAAAAAAGAGGTACGGGTGCGGCTCTAAGAGGCTCGCGGGCATTGGCTGGTAAGGGGCACTCGACACTTGGAGAGAGTCTGAGGCGAGAGTACTGTCGGCAGTACCAGTGATTACAGCGCCATGTCCAATGCAGAGGATGGCTATCAGAGCATACTTCCGCCGAAATCTAAAGAAGTCAACAAGTGCCGAGCCTTGATGACTCGCTTCAAGACTAAGATCTGCTCCAGGGATGAGATTGCAGTGGATTGAAGAGAGGGCGGGAACTGCACGAAGCTAGTACGAAGTTCGGAGAGTGTGGGGTTCTTTTTATACTCGAATTGTCCTTGGCAAGTCCTTGGCTTGAACTTGGCCGTAGCTCCAAAGGACCTTTGCGTTGGGTTGGGACCAAAAGTTGTGACGCAAATGAACGGGTCCCAATTTCCGACACTTAGCCGAACGCTTGTCTTCTGCGGCCGGCGTTGATCCGAACGGGTGCTCGTGACTACCTGTTTATAACGTAGGGAGCAAGCCTTGCATTATGCGCATCGCAACGGCCGGGTTTGGTTCCAACGGAATTTAACAGTCCCTCTCGCTCCCTCTCAATTTTTTAAATCTTTTTAGCTTTTTTCCTTCTTTTCTTTTGGTAACCCTGAAAGAGAGAAAATCTCTCACCATTTCATACCGACCATTTGAAAACAGGTTTATAAACAGCCGTCTATAAAGGAGCATGAAGCAACAGCTATAAGAGTAGCTGCAAGGTCCCTCATGTGGGCACTTCGAATGCTATCGCGGCCCTATTCCGGCTCTAATTTGAACAATTGACCGTGGTTCGATTCTTACGGTCAAAATCGATTTCCTTTCTGCTTATTTGCCTTCTTACTCTGGCGACATAAATTTTACATGTAGGAATTTCATCCGTATGGGTCTGCTCACTTTCCAAAGCGACCATCCGACGATTGGACTCATCCTCATCTCATCCTCATTATTTTTCCCTGAGGCAGTCCTATTCTCCCATAAGTAGTCAGACGCCAGAATAACATTAAGACAGTACAATATTTGTACTCATATGGAGGATGGTCGTACAACAATAATATAACGTGTGTATTGTATCTTTTGTGTATCTTTTGGGAGAAACGAAAAGGTCGGGTGAGAAGCTAAATAATCATACTCGTTCCTCTTCCCTCTCAGAACTGGAGGAGCCCGTGCTAAAGCCAGCAGACATCGGAGACAATGGTATGCCTTTTGCTTCCTCCCCAGTCCCATCTTGTGGCTCGTTGTCGGACATGATCGCCAACCCAGCCGCGAGGGGATCCGGGGAATACACGACGTCCTCGTCCTCGAAGTCGCTGTCCTCGTCGAAGCGAGTGGCATCGACGGGCGCACCCATGCTCCCGATGACCCGCGACGCAAAGTGAAGCGACTGGGATATCACCATGCCATCCGCTTCCGTGTGCACATCATAGTAGACGGCGCGAAGCATGAGCAGGAAGCGGCAGATGATGATCGTGCGAAAGCTGGAAACATTCTTAGTACATATGCAACTAGTAAGTGGGTTTTGACAGTGACGTACACGGGCGTATAGTAGGGAACCACCCAGTAGTCGTAGCGTGTCGCAAATTCTGGCTGCAAGTGGTGTGAGCCGGGGAAACCACGCAGTTAGTGAGGCAGATGCGTACAACATGGTCAAACTACGCGCTTAAAATGAGTTGCAAGGACAGCAGAAGGTCTCAATAACTCACGATCAACACAAGCATATCTGCCAGCGAGAGCACAAGAAGAGCCCTGAATCGCCATCAGATGCCCGTTGAAATCGCGATGGAGGCTAACACATACACGAAATATATGGTTCCTGAGACAAGGCGTTAGAAAAAGAAACTCGCATGGGACTGAAGCGCACCGTCTCGAAGGAGAAGCGATGCAAGGCCGGGGCGCTTTTTCCCTTCGATGGGTACTTCGTTATGTCTCATCCCAAATGTTCGGTTGACTGTGACCACGATGGCGATTGTCTCGGCGAGAATGTCGGCGATTATTCCCGAGATGCGCACTGTTTGAGGAGATCATTAAACGGCAACTTGACTGATTGGGTAAAATTTCTGCCGGATTTTCAGGATATTAAGCAATCTGAGCGGAGGGAGGCAGGGAGGGAGCGTACACATCTATCGTGTACCGTTGCGGAGGCCATGTATGCCAACTGGCATCCGTATCGGTCTACCCCCGGGGAATCTTGATGCGCGTAGACATACTGAAGCTGCATTAGCGTATATTGACGCGCTGATTAGGCGGAGGATTACCGCTGGTGTTATCGCGGAAGGTAGGCACAACAAAAACACAAAAATGGCGAGTGCCCAGTTCCGGTCGGAAAGAGCAAGCACTCGGAGCGAGGAGAACACTGGGTATGCGTTCAGGCAGGGGTAAGAATTTTAAAATTCGCGCGGCTCACATCCGAACCCAAGCGTCCTGAGTATCATCGGAAATATTTGAACTCTCACAGCGATGTCGCAGCTGTAAATATAGGTCAGCGCTGATATCAAGCCACACAAGATGGAGATCCGACCCCTGATAAGTATTTCTGGATTCAATAGCTTGCGGTGGATGAAGATCGGGCGACATACGTGCGGTGTGAGATACCACGATGCGAGGAATAGCACGGTGATTTTCTCAAATAATGTGCCGTATCGCAGGAGAGCGTACAAGACGGTGGAGCCCCCGAATTTGCGAGACCAGACCTTGTTCACTTCCGCTCCGATGGTGATGACGTGATCCCAAATAAGCAGAGCTAGATCCGAGGGGTGTCAGACGACCTGGCTGGATGGGCTACTGGGACAGCGCACCAACTGCGGCAATGCTGCAGCATACGAACGCGCTGGTCTTCGCTTTAGCATACTGGAAGGAATCGAACTAGTCAAATGCGGAGTACTTACAATTCATACACCTGGAAGGGGGCCATCGAGAGAGAGAGAGAGAGAGAGAGAGAGAGAGAGGGATCTATGTCAAGAGGCCTGATAGCTGCTTATAAGGATATCGCCACATCCCGATGCTAATAGCATTGGCGGCAAAATATTTACGATTGGCGCTTCAAGTTCCTGGAAGCCTCGGAGCCGTGCAAATGCCGGAAAGCCTCTCAAGGTGCGCACATTCTCCGCTGTAACGGTCAAAGAAGAGCTCAAGGCACGGGATGTCGAAGTCCTGAAACCACGGCCCTGGCAGATCGGAGCGACAACACTTGACTGGTGGAATATACGCGCGCAGACTCGGTATTCAAAGATTAAAATGGCTCCTCCGCGCCGTGGACTCGGAGTGATTGGATGCGATGCAGATGTGTCCCTGAAAACAATCACGAAGCAAGCTAACTTAGGCTTGAAGCACCAAGCGCTCACATTCACCAAGTTCCAGGCCAGGGATCTCGCTCTTGAGAAGACATGAACGACGTCCCATATGCGAGGCTCCTGTCATCGCTAACGGCGCACGCGTCGGATTTGACCCACCGGCACAGCATAACCTCCGGTGGACGCATTACGTTAACGATCGCATCTGTTCCGACGGCGGTGGAAGATGCACAGCTCAGCCCCTCCCGTTTGCGGGACGCCAAGGGACGCCACCGGAGTGGGCAAGGGAGTGGGTGATCCAAGCTTCTTCTGGATTGGGGTTGAAAGAGCAAATAGGGAGGTCTATTCAAGTTGGAGTCCTGATGTTCGGTTATCGGAGGAGAGCTTTGAAAGGAGATACGGTTAATTGTAAGTATGCATTAGGAAATCCGCCGCACAGGCCGGATTTAGGCTAGCGGATCTGATGTGTTGATGGCATCTGTTCTGGACCATGGCCCAAGTACTACAAGCGCAATACAAGCTCTTGAATTCTGGACGAGCAGTCGCCAGTCGCGCCAGGAATCTTCGAGGCTCGTCCGTCACTATGATTCCAATGCCCGCCGTCCGCCCCCCCCTGCCTTACTAATGGCTCAGTCACGTTGGCTCTCAACCTGCTTGCCGACGCACTCCCATGGACTCTGTGGCAGCCTGGAAGATGGCGAGGAGGATATCTCGTGCCACATCTACCTCTCAGACGAGACCTCACTGTGCCTTGGGAATGGTACCCAGAAAGAGGATTTTGACTGTGTCCTCAGCCGTTCGAGGACGAAGACTGGCAAACTTATCATGGTCCGTTGACGGCACGCTGCTCGCTTTCATTTCATTCATATACATACTCGCTGCCACCGCGTATCGCCAGGTTCCTATTATGTACTATGTCGCCGCCCACGACTCCAACGTGGCAATCGATCTCCGAATCCGTTACCCAGGCGGACGCGACGCCCAGCGGTAGCGCTATCCGGGCTCGGCGTGCGTGCCTCATCAGGCGGGCATCACCCGTGGTGCGTGGCCTTGTATGGTCCACAATGACAATGCACATCTCCCGGGCTCTCTTGGCGACGCGATCTGCAGAAACCGAGGTCCCTCCACGCCGCTACACAGTGTAAAAAATCTCGCCGCCTTTCAGTCTTATCAGGTACGTTACTTTGGTCAGCGCCGATTATGGTCCTTTTGAACCTCTTCCTTATCCCATCAAAAAAAAACCCGGCCCCATCCGTTTACCTACTACACACAATCGTACTACTGTCCTATTAGCCTTGAACGGCCGCATACATTTACCACATTGAAATTCATGATGATCATGAGCATTATCCCACCACCGCAGGCTCCAGAGATCGCGCGGCGACGGTGCGCTTGCGCGACAAGACCACCTCATCATCGAGAAGTTGCAGGCGGCCGCCGCGCTTGCTAGAGCCACCGCGCAGTTGCGACGTTAGCACCGCGGGCTGTGTACTTTAATTCGGGAGACCGGTAGAAAGAACAAGGAGAATGTATTTGCTAGCTGCTACTTAGTACCATCACATGATCTCCGATCAAAGATTTGAGAGCCAAGCACAGACAAAGAACGCGTCGATTTGAACTTGTCTGTGGATAACAGAAGAATTGCCTGCATCAAACTCCAGAGTAAAGAAGAATTCGCCGGTGGAAGTCGACGGAGACGGGAGCCATAGGGACGCCCTCACCGGGTAATCCATTATTTCGATTGTGGTAATTAAACGAAGCGCAACAAACGAGGTTCGAGTTGAACCGAGAGATAAATGAAGTATACGGTTTGTTAGAGATATAAAACTTATTCACAGGCACCGATCTGCGTAGCTCGGCCGGTAACGTTGGCAACCGAATTGCACTGCCACTGCCACGCTTCAATACCTTTTCTCCATGACGCCAATACGCCTCAGCTCGCTGTGAACCAGAAATGGCTCAAGATCAGGCATCCAAACTCCCCAGCCTCAAATGTAGGATCACGAGATACTTGTTGCATGCATTAATCACTGGCAGTGTCGTCTCTCTTGTTCATCAGCTTGATTCTTTTCGACCTGCCAGTGGGAACCGCTATTTCTTACCACCTGGAGAAAAAACCACAAAATCCGGGCTCCTCTCTATTTTGGGCTGATTCGACCGCGTGTAGCAACCTGGTAAGAATCTTTCAATCGCACGGACCAGCCTCTACTTTATTCAACTGAGCTCCGACAGTGCTAAAGGCGCATGAAATGTCGCGCTGACATTATGACCCCTGCCCAGCGACTCGTGATGGATATTTCATTAATAATGCCGGCACACAAGGGGCAATTCGAGCCTCAAGGCTCCGCTCGACATGTCGCGTATCATGGGCGATCCGAGCTTTTTCAATGACGGATTCTACAGTGACTCACGTCCGCCGAGGTAGGTGACAGACGTATTGCAGGCCGCGCAGGTCTCCCGCATTCCTATCCTACATCCTTGCGTACTACCACGTGCATACCATAGGAGTTCTGTCAACCGGATCCCTCAATTTAAATCTGACAGACAGGTTAGGTCGCCTTGACATCAACGTTATGCCAAACTGCGATCGGCCGACATTTCATCAGGAAGTGCGCTTTCTCTCTCCTCCCTCATTGTCGCGGCGCCCCGTCGGTCGATTTTCATGGGGGATGTGAGCCCTGAAGTGGTTTCAAAAATGTCGAGTGCACTTTCGCTTCATTCCTTACAACGGAGCTGACGACACGCAGACACATAAATGACTTTCTCCATCTCGTTGGAATATGTGAATCGATCTCTTTCCCTCTCTTCCGGCGTCGGCTGAAGTTTCCGTTAGCACTCATGTATTGGGACCATCTCATAACACTGGGTACGTGTACCCCAGCTCCGCGTGCCTTCCCGCCATGACGTTTGTCGCAGACCACGAAATAACCTTCCTGTGGAAGCGCGCACGATCCGCGAGCGCATACTGGTTTTTCGCAATCCGGTACCTGGGCTTCGTGGGCAACATCCCCGTCACGGTGTTTACGTTCTACACGATGGCGCCTAAAGTGAGTGTGCTCCACACATTCTCAGTCGAGTACTGCACTGATCTATGTACTACAGTGGTTTGACCGAATTGTCCTAGCTGCTTTACTTCCCTGAAGGACCTTTCGCAGGTGTCATGCATATCACGTCGGGCATCAGCTGGTACTCGCTGGCACACAATTTATTGTTTCAAGTATGGATCTGCGATCCTCCAAGAAATTCTGCTGACCTCGCTGCAGTTGTAATGTTGCTGCGGATATACGCTTTGTACGGGCGCAACATCCGACTCCTAGTGTGTCTCCTTGGGCTTTCGGTGCCTCTTATCAGCGTCATTGTCGTGCGTTCTAAGCATTTATACCGGCGTGCCGCCTAATATTCTTCAGTGGTCGATGTTGGGGCAGCATTCGGAGTCCATAGTTATCTTACCCGGGTGCCATTCCAGCATCTCCCGATCAACGTACGCACCTGCTCGCTCTCAATCCGCTTACTGCAGGGTTCATTATTCTGATCTAGGGCTTATCGTCCGTCCCACCCCATCGTTTCACACTCTAAATGCAAACAAGTTAACAGATCTTGCTGCTGCGTGGGAGGCGCTCTTCGTGTACGATGCCCTCATCTTCGGGCTCACAGTGTTCAAGACGTACTCGACGTGGCGGCGCGCAGGCTCCCAGCACTACCTGCCGATCCATATCCTAATATTGCGGGACGGTGCGTCTTCCACATAACCTCACCTTTAGCGCCGCGTACTGATTTTTCCATTGCCCGAAGGCGCGTTGTATTTCGCGTGAGTAGACCAGACAGACATCGCCCCTTGAATTATGCTCCTGACTTCGGCCCGCAGCGCCATGGCCCTCGCCAACCTCCTGAATATTGTCACATTCTATGTGCGCCCTCGGCTCATCTGTCGTGTCATTCATCCCCGCTGATCATCATCTATCTCAGTTATCCGGGGTGCGCCTCCCTCCCACGCACGACGATGCCCTCCGTTGACACAGAATCTGAAAATGGCAGCCTATCCTCGCCGGGTCGCTGTCCACGTTCGCGAGCTGGTAAGCGGCTGCCATACGACCTTGAGGTTAGGCTGATCGCGCGTATGATGCAGCATGTCCGTCGCGCTAATGTCGCGCCTGATGCTCAACCTGCACCAGAAGGCGCACGTCGGCGTCCTCACGCACCTCAACCTGTCGTTCGACGACGGCGTCGTGCTCGGGACGTTTGACCCGGACAATAATAATATACCCCCCACCGCGGAGCTCAGCACACAGACGCACGTTCCGCCTTGAGTGTAAGTGGGCGTCGCATGTTGTGATGCCGTAGTATACCTAATGCTGCTATTTGGGAGACTGTGTGTAGTATATAGATAATCGGAATGTATTGTGTATCGATACTCACTTGGTTACAGGTCAAACATCTAGGACATGCTAAAAGCAGGTCTGAAATCAAGCCAGTCCAAAAATCAACCTCTGGATTTCGGGTAAAGTCGAAGTCGTATCTCTGGCACTTCAGGCAAGTTTTCAGTTACACTGAGGACGTTGCTGAGATCCAAGAAATCGTCGAGCTGAGTTATTTTCAGTTCCCAGCCGACATGAAACAAGCCGTTTGAGCGGTTCTCCCGCTTCGGTAATTATAGCGCTGGAGTTGCCATTCGCGACGCCTTCCGCAGACTTCCGCCCCGAGCTCCACCCGACGATCATATGGACCTGTCCACCCACACGCGACTACTCGGTTCATCCGCTGATGGCCTATGCTAACTAGAACTCCGAACAACCTCATCGTCCCAATGTCTAGGTTCGGACAACCTAGATAGCCTGATACAAATTAGCGCAGCTGCCAGTGCTGTACATCGCGGCCTCTTGGAGTTCTCACAATTCCAGCGAGATGGGAGCCGCCCAAAAAGCACCCTTCCGAGCCAAGAAGCGCCCCGGTTTCGGGTTGAAGACTTCCTTGACGTACAACGTCGATAGTGCGGCCAAGGAAGCGCACCTACGTCACCTACAGTGTTCTGGCTCTGATTCTTAGCCTGGATGGCGCCAGATCAGAATGGGCCCACGAAAGAAAAAAAAAATCGAAGAACTTCACGATAGAGCCGCGGCAATCAAGCCGTGGACGGAGTTTCAATCTTGATCTGCCTTTGTGCCGAAACATGCCGATCACCGATCGAACCATGTCTGCCATTATCTGGAGATTTCTGGGGGCTAGAACAGAGCGGAGCTTCAATGGGAGCTTGAATTACAACGAACCTCTCCTCATCAGATTTCTCGAAACCTATTTTGAAAGCGGAGTTGTAAAAACTTGCACAACTGAACCACCCGGCCTTGTCGGCCAACAGGGAGGACCAGAGTTTTTTGATGTCCAGACGGTCAGATTGGATCTTTCCGATTCTACTAGAATAAATGGGGATTTTACCGACGTTTCGCTGGCACTTTCTTGCGGTTCCTCGCTGCCATCAAAAACGTCCACATTGGGCCGTTTGTTTGCCCTGGCGGAGATTCAATCTTCTCTTCCTTCCACCACCACCGAAAAAAAAGGAAAAGACCTTGTAAACCCGGGCGCTCCCTCTGCTTTTCAGCAAATCCAGATCCCGAGAACTCGCACCCAAATGTATTGAATTCGGGCCATCGGACCGTACTGAAGCACCCGCGGGGTTCTAATGAGAAAAGAAGAGAAGTCCAGTCAATCCTTCGACGGTAGTTCACAAAGTGTCGCTGAACGGTCGATTTTTGGTTAGATTAATCAGGACCATATCACGGGGCAGGGAGTATATAAGCTGAGTTTGTTCGCCTTTCGCGTCGCGAGGTTCCTTTCTTTCCCCTTCCTCTGTGCTGTAAACTAAATCTGTCACCTATAACTCTGCCTCTCTGACTACCGCTTGTACGCCACTTATTCTTATCACATTATAGCTATTACACGTACTGGGCTCTGGCTTCGCGTTTACGCTACACTTTCTCTGCACTCCTCTTAGGCTCCAATTTCTCTTGCTATTTTTCGAGCATTCCTATCATGTCTCATTCATCACACTCGCCTCCCTCAACTCCAACTCCAGTCGCCGACGATTCTACTCCCGCGACTCAGAATTCCCCTCCGCGAGCACCTCCGACGCCGCCGCCTGAATGTGACCCTTCTCCTCGCATCACCAACGCTGCAGATTTTCCGGCCATTTCAACAGCATCGTCTTCTCCATCGCAATCTACTTTAACGTCCTTTCCGAGCCAGGGACATCCCACATTTGCTTCCGTCGTCTCATCGCCATCAGTTCCGTCTCTTCCAACTTCAGTGTCTTCTCCTGCATGGTTTCCTCCATTCGATGCTACGTCACCTGAATCACCCTTAGTGCCATCTTCATCTTCTGCCACTCTCGTCGATCCCTGTCTGTCTCCACCAGCATCTCCTCCGTCCAAATCGACACCAGCGCCAACTTCTTCCCCTCCGTCTCCGGAAATCATCCATGAAATTAAACAGTCCACGCTCGAGGAGGGGGAAATCGTATCGCAATTGTCTGAAGCTGAAGGCTTAATGAAGGATCTCGGGCTCCAGGATCCCGTCTGCATTCCCAAAGGTACGCCACGTTGTCGTTTTGAATCTGCGTCCCACGCTCCGTTTACACACCCCTTCGTCCCAGACGCTGACTCTGGTCAAATTCTCGCCGACTCTCCCGTTCTTCCGTCGCAGCCGCATTTTTCGCCGCCCCGTGCCCCTTCTCGCCCGACCATCCCTCTCCCGCCCGTGGATTCGGACCCCCCGCACTTTTCGCCACCACGCCAGCGCGAGGAGTCAGCCCGCCCCCATAAGAACAACGAGTCCGCCGCCCCTGCCCCCGCGGAACCGGAAAAGACGCCAAACGTTTACATCAACGGCCTTCCGCCGAATTTTCCGGAAGACCAGCTCTTCGCTCTAGCTGCTCCGTTTGGCGAGGTCCGCAGTGTGAGGAGCTTTACACGACACGTCGGCGACGCTGAAACTGGCTACGGATTCGTGCTGTGCATATCATTGATCCTTTTGACCGCCCTGGCCCATGCTGACCGAGCTCAATCTTAGGTTCGCGACCATCGCTGCAGCGGAAAAATGCATTAATAACTTGAGGCGCTATCGTAACCTCCATCCGACCTTTTCCAAGGTACTTAGCCTTTTCGCGCTCCATTCGCCTATACTTACTCGTGCGCTTCGTGATATAAAGCAGATGCACAAGATCCCTGGGACGATGTACTCTCAACCACGGCCTGCGTCGGACCATGCTGCGTCCGCCACGCCTTCCGCGTCCTCTCTGGCAGGTTGGGAACAAGAAAGCGCGGGCGATGGCTCCGCCGATTCGACGTTCAAAGCCAAGATGGAGCGCCTCGCGGATAAAATGAGCACGAATCTCTACATCGAGGGGTGCGTGCTTCCTTTTTCTCGTTCAACGCCATCGCTAATCGCTCGGTAGGCTCCCGCTGAGTATCGACGAACCTGTGAGTCCCTAATCTGCTTCTAACGCCAGGATTAACGCTACGCTTAGACGCTCGCAGCGCTTGTATCCCCATACTCGATCAGGAGTAGTCGCTTTTTCCAGACTAAATTGAGCAGTCCGCCAAGGATCATCGCCTTTGTTCGGTCAGTTCCCCCACCCGCTTCAGCGGACTATTCTCACTAATTCATCGTCGCCGGCTCAAGGTTGGAGACTCGGTCCGCGGCCGAGGAAATCATTGAGCGCCTGCACGGGAGGATGGTGCGAGGCTGGAACGACCCAGGAAGTCGCATTTCTGTGCGATTCGCCGACACGAGCGAACAGCGGGAACTCAGAGTTAGTCGTCCTTTAGTCCACTATTTTTCGCGCTGATGGCTTCCCCTTCTCGCAGCGTACGGAGCGATTAGCTCGCGAAGGGGATCAAGCGTCAAACCAGCTCAGCATCGCGCAAGCCACCCTTCTGAACCTCCGCGGGAAGGAGCTCCATGCTCGGGCCCCGATCGCCGCCGCGACACGGCTCAACGCCTACTCTGACGAGTACAGCGACTTCCAGTCGAGTGCCAGTCAGTTCCAGTCGAGCGCCTATCCATCGAGCGACTTCGAGGTCGACTATTCTCGCGTCCCCGCTCGATACCCTCACTCCCTCCCCGCTCAGCAGTCGCTCAATCATTTCGACCAGCAGCCCCTCCCCACTCATTCCGCTTCGCAACGCATGAACCCCACGATGGCGTCCCTTCTCGACTCGCTCCAGGCCAGCGGTGCCGCGTTCCGCGACCGCGACGTCTACGCCCCGGATGCTATGACCTATCGAACACTTCAGCAGCAGCAGCAGCAGCTCGCCTCTCTCTCCAACGTACATTCCCTCCGCTCGTATGTTCCGCAGGGGCTTGGGATCGCGCCGGCACAAACACACGTTCATCCTGGGTATACGGCCACGGAAGAGTTCATCTTGCGCGCGCGGTCCAATTCCCTGCCCCAGAAACGCCGCCCCGTCCCGTTGGACCTCAACCAAGCGCGCCACCACGATATGGAGTCTGGCGCGGCCAACATCAACATGGGAGTTCGTGGCTACCGTGCGCAGGCGTCGACGCTCTCCTTCCCTCACCAGCAGCAGCACGGCCTTTCCTCGATGTTTGATCCCCAAGACTCCATGAACGAGGAAGAATTCCACGCGGCGTCGTCGATTCCGCACCAGATCCAGGTCCATCGCCCACAGCAGCAGTTCGACAACGCCGATAGAATCATGAACCAACTCAACGCTCATTCTCTCCACACGCAGCACACGAACATGAACACCGTCCGCATCCCCCGCAATCACAATCAGTCCCAGCATCAGCAGCACCAGCCCCTCCCTGCGTCCGCGCGCGCGCCGAGCCAGAATCATGACTTTGGTTTCAACGCGCGCAACCAGCCCCTTTCGGCAAACCAACAGACGCATCACTACCAGCACAGTCTCCCGCCCACTTCCAACGCGCACGCAAGAAACATGACGAACATCCGCCCCGCGCAAGCTAATAACATGATGAATATGAACAACAGCAACAATCTCGGCACTTCCAATGGTATTTATGAGCGCACCGCGCGCGATGTCGGCCAGAGACGCCATAATGGCCATGGCGCAAGCAGCTATAACGGCTCCCACGTATATTCGGCCGCATCGGAGGTCGACCAGGCGTCCCCTCCCCTTGTATCACCTGCCCTCACCTACTCGTCGCGTTCGTCTGCCGCCTTCAGCCCTACTACGCCGTTCTTCGGCTCCTTCGATGAGGACGAGACATTCCGCGCGCCGCAGATGGATGGGAAGGGCAAGAAAAGTAACTCGCGCACCGCTACTCGATGATTCATTTTGTTGCGATTAATTAATTAGCTTCTCTCTGTCGCGGTCCTCCGATTTCTGTATCCAATTGAATTGTTATTCGAGACCGACCATTTGTATCGAGTTCAACTCGAGTCTTTCGCTCGACGAAGATATACAGTATCGGAATAACTGAGACGCTTTCCTTGAGCGTTGAGAAAATATTTCATAACCCAATCTTTGGCTTCAACAAGTTTTTGCTACTTAGTTGTACCCGCCCGTGGAGATCGAAGGCGGCAGAGCCGCCTTGCCACTCCCGCAAGTAACGTCAATGTCGTCCGTCAACTCCAACTCAACCGTAGAGCCCGCGGTGAAGACGTCCCATTCCAGGTAACAGTTCGATTTGTACGTCTTCCCGTTCACTTTCACGCTCTGTGCGGCGGATGGCGTCAGCGATTTGAGCAGTCACGAGCACAAGTAGGTAAGTAAAGTACCTTGACGAAAACGTTCCCGCCGGTCCCATTAGCAGGGTTACCCGTAAAGTTAATGCTTTTGATCGTCGTGGTTGACTTGTACAGCGGGTTGTAAAACGAGATCTGGGGGAAGTAGGGCGATGACAGGAGGAACTGTTTCGTCGCGGGCAGCGGATACATCCCGGCGAGGTAGAAAAACGCGTAGCTGCCCATCGCGCCTGTAAGAACGGTTGCTTAGCATCTTTGGACGCCGGAACCAAGGTAGAAACGTACCCGAGTCTGATTTAAGCCGTAGAATTGGGTATAATAAGCTTCCCGCGAAGGGTGGTTAATTGATCAACGCAGCGCATTCGACGCACCGTCGTTCCCCGGCAGACCGATCAGCGAGGTGTTGAACCACGTCGAGATGATCTGTCGCGAGCGCTGGGTGCTCAGCCCGGGCGCGTTGGCGTAATGGTACATGAAGGGAATCTGCTGTGACGGCTCGTCCGTGGAGTCGAAGTAATTCTAGCGGGGCAATCAGCAAGGGCAGTTCCCATCGGGGGCATACCAGCACGCACTTGGTCGAAGATCCAGTTCAGCCGCTCGATGAATCGGGCGTTGCCACCCTGGAGGGTAATCAAGTTAGCGGTATCTTGGGGGACATACTGAAGGCCGGTTAGTAGCCGTCCCTGCACGATCATCGCAGCGTGTAAACGTACTTGAGAGTACTAAAGCGGTCTAATATTAGTGATCATCAAAGGCTAAGAGGCAGCGAGGCATATTTACGACGATGGGCGAGGACTCGTAGAATCCGTCCCGGCGGATAGCATTCAGGAAGCAGGTTGCATGGAGCGGGTCATTGACACTGCAGTGGCGGGGATCGGTGAAGTTCCAGGTCCCGTTGGCAAATCGGGGCTAAGACCGCCGCTCGGTGAGATCTCGAGTCGGTATGAGACGTAATTTCCAGGGCGTACCTGCATGAACCCAGCGACGTCCGCCACATCGGGAACAGTGATGTTGGGGTTCCATGAATTGAGGTAGTTTTGTGCGCGAGAAACGTACTGAGATCCGGCTTGAGTGCCGAGGGAGAACTACAGGCTGGCAGCCGCATACCTTTTTGGCGTCCGCAGCCTTGCCGAGAATTTTAGCAACCTGCGAGATCGCGAAGTCGTCGAACGCGTACTAAGTTAGTTTGACAATTAGACAGCATTCGATCACGATGGGGATAGGCTTCTCACTTCAAGCGCACGGGAAACCTGCTTGGTGTTCGCTCCGCCCGGATAGGTGGTGTCTAAGGCAGATGGCTGAGACTAAGCACGATGCTCCTCGGTACTGGATACTGACCTGACGGGATGTAGCCTAAGCGCTGCATTAGCCTAGTGAAAGCGGAGGCAGCTCGGAAGAGGCGCACCCTTCTCCTTCCAAACGTCCGCTTGCCTTCCCTGAAGGTTCCAGTTCACGGGTTGATCCTCGGCATCCGCAAGGAGCGCGGTGTAGAGGTCCTTCGAAGAGACGCCCAGTTTCGCAGCGTGGTCGGAAAATCTGTCACGATACATGAGCATTTATAACCCGCAGATAACTGAGACTTACTTCACGAAGAATTCCGCCAAGATTGGGTCGCCGTCTAGTACATGCCTGAGCATACTTAGAGAACACGGAACATATCGAACGCACGGCTGCCTCCTTGAATAAATCTGTGCAGGATCGTAAGCGCCCGCGAAGCAAAATATGTGAATGAGGGACGTACTGAGGGTTCCCGACTTCACGCGCTTCTGGAAGCCAGCCTAGGAATCGCTCAAAATCAGGGATAACGCTGCTGGAATAGCACCGTGTCCGTCACCTTCGTGTTTCTGGATGTCAATCATGCCGCGCACGATTAGCGCGAAATTCTCGGGATCGTGGAGAGACATCTGTGCGCAGAGACCTTTAATACGCGTGTTCTGAGATTAATGGACGCTCATACCAATGGGAAGAGCGTCCTGTATGTATCCCCTGCATGCGAAATCAATCACAAGAAAATGACATGGGGAGAGAAACTGACAATTGCAGTAGAACGCGTCGTAGTAGGGCTCGGTCGACTTCCACCCCGGGTTTTCTCCGCTGTCTGCGCGGGATTAATTCCAATACTATACCATGGCGTGGGCCGGCAACAACTTACAATCGCCTGGGACGATGTGCGTTCGGTAGAGCTGGAAAAATACATTGTCAGCGCACGAGGCGGGCAGGGATCCGCGATACGCACCGACGAGTAGAGCAGGGTGACGGTTTCCTCGTCGACGTTGTCGGTGTCGACCTGGACTCGGGCCAGGATATCGCGCCACTGGTCCTCGCTGTCGGACACGACGCGCGCAAAGTCCCAGTCGCCGATCTCGGCCTCGGCGTTGCTGCACGCCTGCGCGGCGGAGATGAACGAAATGCCCACGCGCGCGAGGATCGTCGTCGTCCCGGACGCAGACGCCATGTCCTGCGGGAACGAGAGCAGCCCGCCGTGCTCCGAGCTCCAGCCTGAATGCCATACGCTTCATATCCCGTGAATGGGCAGAGAGAAAGAGACGCACTGTAGTAGTGCTGGGACAGGTCGACGCCGTTCTTGTCCGGGTAGTTTATCTTGTACGGTCCCCACTCCGTCGGCCCGCTGAACGAGTATCCCTCTCCCTTGAAGTCGACGCAGGAATAGGCGTTGTACCGCCCCGGGCCGAACGACGTCGCGAAATTCGCGCTGGCTAAGGGAGATGGGCAGGTTGGAACTGTGCAGGGCCAATTGTAAAGGAACACACCCATCATGCGCCCGGTCTTTGGATTTATGGTGAGCTCGGGGCTTATCGTGCTGATTTGACCGTCGTTGGTGATGTCAAGGAGGATACGCGGCATGGTGGATGTGGACGGAAAGGTGTAGCGGTGCAGCCCGGTTCGCCGGGTTGCAGCAAGCTCGACGCGCACACCAGTTGACTACAAGACCGTTAGAGGATGCTTTCCCAGATGAGTTGGATCCCTGACCAAGTTGGTTGAGAAATATCCCGGCGACGCAAAGTCGTCCGGAGAGCCTGAGGCACGTATGAAGTCTGAGCAGGATCCAATTGTTTAGCCCGGAGACACACCGTCTGGTAAGATATTTCGGAGCGTTTTGCGCGACGCGATGGTTGTCAAGCATTGCTCAAAGGCCGAACACTGCGGTACAGGGAACAGTTTAAAGTTCGAGAGCGGCACGGCCTGCACAGATATGTTAATTTCTCGACAGCAAACAATGAACGGACAGAGGCTCACCCCACCCGTTCCTGACTGATGCAGTTGTGAGAAGCCCGTTACGTTGAACTCCGGTCGACCGTCGTAGCCTGCAAACTGAGAATACGTCCGTCAGCATCGGTCATGTTTTTCACCCCGAAAAGCGCGTACATTGTCGCCGTCTGTGTCCATCCCGACCTTTACCATCCCATGTGGGATTGTGGCGCCTTTAAATCGGATTTAACACGCTTCAGACGCGAGATAGACCCCGCCTACCTGGGAACGTGTTGCCGCCGTTTACAGTCCCGATGAAGAGATTGACATGCTTGAGCGGATCGAGGGTGGCAGAGCCCACCGTTGCAGCTGCTAGCAGAACCACCAGATGGAAAGACGTCTTCATGTTGAGGGCGGCCTTGTGTGCTGTACAAGACAGCGAAGGCCTTATAACGACGTGCCATGCCGATAGAGGTATCGGGTGATCACAAGCAAATCAGCACGGCGGCCCGAAAGATGGCGGATTTTCTGATAAGAACCGGCGCGCCCGGTTCAAGCCAAAGTTCAAGCGATAAGATAGACGCGAGTTAGGAACCTGAAGGTAGGACTTGAGTTGAATTAAGGACAGAGAATTCAAATATTGGAGACGAGAATGTGGTGGCAAGTGGCAGCTTCCGTTTGGGTGGCGGGGATTGCCGCCTCACGTGGCCCAGACGCGCTCACGTGGCCCAAATTCGAACCACCGGGACCTTGATAAGTATTGATGTCCCTTGTTGTACCTCTATTTCAAGAGTCATAGAACCAAGGCAGGCGGCAGAGGCTCACGTTTTCAACGAAGGTTTAATTTTCAACTTGTTGTACATCATATCAAGGGGGACTCGGGATTCAAATTTCGGCTATCAGGTCGATTAAAGACGTATATGGGGGTGGGAAATCGATATTTCAAGGTCCCAGGTCCACCCAAGACCCGGTTGAAAAGATTCGCAACTTTTGATGGCAAATATGAATATTTCTTCCGATTTTTTAAACATTTTTTCTGCATCGAACGCATCTTTGGCGACGTTTTTGGGAAAAAATCGGCCAGACCCCCCCCCCCCTCCCCCGTGGGAAAAAAGAAAAAAGAAATTCAAAAAAATCTAAAAAATTCAGATTTCGATTGCCGACCCCCATTTTAGGCCAGATTCGACCTGATGTCAAATTTTAATTTTGAGTCCCCCTTGCATCATATCATATTGCTACATCTCCCTTACAAGCTCTTAATCCACGATACTTGTTCAGCGGCGATCTGAACCCACTATTCCACGCCCATGAGCATTGAGAATTTAATCTTGTGTCACGAAGAACTCGACCTGATGACGGCAGCATTCGTAGGCGTTGGACGGAAACCCATGGAGAAACACGACAGTCGGCGGCCTTCGCTGCGCTGAAGAAATTAATGGTACGTGATCGCGAGGCGTCACAAAGTCCTTGTGTAAGCGGGATCCATGATCAATAGGGTACTAAGACGGAGGATTCGTCGCGCCTTTATTCGGGAGAATGAAGTAGCTACACGATCATACGCCGTTGCTTTAAAACATGATGCTAACTGGAAAAACCGATCATCGTTCATGGTTCAATTGAGTTACAATTGGTGTTTCCATTTGACGTTGGAAGGTTCGAAAAGTTCATCAACTCCTGCCCACAAAATCCATTAGAATGTTCTTGACGCACACTCTTAAGGGCCTGACCGGTAGACCTGGGGAATTCCTTGGCAAGTGAAAAAGATCTTGACCTTCTTTGAGGCTGGCCCGCGAATAAATACCATTGCAAAGGACCCAAATACCTCCCAGGGGGAGGCTCCATAGATTGAAATTTCCCGAGGTCTGGGTGTGAAAATTCATTGATTAAATGTGGGTGAAATTGTGTCGGAGGCTTCTTGCGCTCTATTAATCAATGGGAAGGGGGCATAATAAAAGCATTGCGAAGACAACCTTTTCATCAGTCGCGCGGTAATGTTGCTCTCCGCGTGGGTTTGTAACAACATTCGAAAAACCTTCAAATGTCGTTCATGTTGCTGTTTCGACTTCATCTCCCGGATTTTTCCTACCGATCACCTTCATTCACACCATGGGCAACCAGTTTGATCTTAGCTTGGGGTATTTTTTTATCTTCGACTTCCACCTCCATCTGAGCCTGGGTTCATTGCAGCTGCCTCTTGGTGGCAAATGTTTCCTCGAGCGGTTGCTCTTTCGGTCTATTCACGTATCCTCACATCCAGCCTGTTTATACTTGAGTACGTGCTTTTTACATAATTGTGAGGATTCGAAGCTAATACAGTTATTCACAGACTGGAACAGTATGGAATGCCTCTATCCGTCTGTCAATTATACTAATCCCGGTATTGTCAAGGACTTCGGTTGATACAAACACGGTACGTGCTGACGAATAAGTTTCCTTGCTGCTGCCGCTGAGGCTCTCATTTAAACTAGACCCGATGTTCAACAAAAATGGTGCTGATTGCCCTCGCTGGTGATATTCTGACGGTCGTTGCTACCTGTACATGGGAACGGTACGTCCTCTCCTTGGTCTTTGCGCTTGGTAAAGGCTCACAGCGATTCTTATGGTAGCACTGGGGCGAACTGGTAGGAATACCGCTTATCCCTTTTCTTCTAAGGCTCACGATCGAGTCTTAGCCATACCTCACCTTTCAGTGAGTCGTTGCGCAGCTACATGTGGTTGCGTTGACTTGGAGCAGACCGTGGGGCATTCCCGGCTACTTCGTGAGCACGGGGATTACAGGCGCGGCAGTCCAGATCTTTCTTGACGCGCATGTTGTTCAGCTTGTGCGTTTTGCGATCTCCGCCTACCATCTTCGCTCATTTTCTTAGAACGAAGCAGTGGATCTGGATACTCGTCATCGGCCTATTCATCGCGGTCGGGGTTGCAGGGGCCGGAACCACTGCGGGCACATCGATCTTAGACTCTTCGATCTCGGGAAGGGAAGCCCTCGTGAAGTACGTGCTTGGTTCCATCGTCCAACTTCCTGCGAACCCCAATAATTCTGGATGGGTAACCGTGTGGCTCAGTGTATACGTCGCTGCAGACACATTCATCACCGCCATCCTCGTGATGAAGTTCCAGTCTCTCAAGACTGCTTTTGTTGGAACGAGCGAGTGAGTTGCGGTGAAGATTGTCTCGCATCACTACCACTCATGTGACCGTGATCGACAGTTTGCTTCGCCGCTTGTCCGTCGCTGCAGTCAGGAATGGTTCTACAACCATGACCGTAACGTGAGTACCGTTTCGAAGTCTGGGGCCGAAACTGATTATAACAGGATTATAACTATCGTCCGATTCAAACTTCAACCAGAAACGAATTGTGAGTCATCCCATGAGTGTCCTGTGCTCATATGAATCGTAGCGGCGTTGATGCTTGAAGTAACTTCGACGCCTCATCTCTGACGAATTCTTTGTCCGATTTTTTTATTCAGATAACCATCGGCCGCGTCCACACATTGTATGTCCTGTTCTGCCTTTTTTGCTTTCCGACCTGACCATCGCGCCTAGATGTATGTTGAACCTAAACAACCGTGTAGTGAGAAAATGATACACCAGCGGAATAGACTCCAGCAAAGGCGGTCCGTTTCATAGGATGGGCGGGCTTGGAGCCGAGTTAAATGGCACCATGGTCAGGATCCAACAGGAGGTCCAATACACGACAGACGATCATGCCACAATTCCGATGGACTCGCTGGCGTTTGGCCGGCGGAAGCAGAAAGATGCGGAGACCGGTTCGGGATACAACGTTTCTGACAAGGAGGGCGCTAGTCTCGGAGCATTCTCAGGACTCTTCGCCCCTCCCTTACTTATTTATTTCATCCCGGAGATGTTGTATTACAGTCATTAGATATTTGGGAATAGCAATACAGCAAATTCTCTGGCTCGTGGCCGTGGCGCTTGAACGCGCTGGTGATACTTAGGGATGTATATTCCCGCTTATTGGACGCGTTCTTTGTCATTGCTTGGCTCTCCAATCTTTGACGGCAAATCATGTGACGCACGCGACTTTTCTTCTTCACCCATCAGTGCCGAGACTCATCTTACGACTCTGGTTCAGGTCTCTCGTCAAACTCGCGATAACAACTATTGTCTCACTGGGGAGCCTTCAGCGACTAATCTCTCAGACTCGGTCAACATGCGCTGCTACGGAGCCTTTTCACCTCGGTAGGTAAGGCACGACGGTTGTGGCACGGCTGTGGCACCACGCGCCAGTTTGGCCATCAGATTTGGTTTCGGGAACGAGAGGCACCCAACTTCATGTGGGCTTGGTCTCCCGTCTGGACCTCGAAGCTCAGAGTTGCGTTGTTTGGTGTGACCGCTGGCACCGACGAAGACCGGCAGAACAGCCTCATCCTACTAGAGCGCCGTGGTCACTTGGGCAATTCCTTCCGCAAATATCCCTCCTCGCGATGGTTCGCCCTGCCCGGGTTCGGCTCAGCCCCGCTGGTGGCACTCTAGGCTTCTCGATTCCTTTCACTCCGCATGGCAAGTTAACGTTTGAGCGCGCTAATGAATAAAACACGCCGGAGATATGCCTCTGGCATATCAAACGGAAGCTTCAAGCCTCATCCCCCGTCACTGCTTCGGAGATTTACTCAATTGGCCTTTTGCGAAGAAGATCAGAAGTTGGCCAGAGATATATCCGCAGATGGGCGGGATCGCGGCTCCGAATGCCAAATTTGATCCTCCCCAGCTGCCAGTGAATACCTTACGTGTGCGACGCGGCCCGGGGCCAAGTGCCCTGGACATCCCATCCCGTCCAATGTAACGGCGTATTATCATCTGCTCAAATTTTCCGACTGCTGGTGACCGTCTCAGTGCCAAGATGGCGCGATGGACTCCAAGCATTCCTTGATTCATCTAGTCCAGGCTTTCACCTGACTGCAGCGTTTCCCCTGCGGTCCGTCTGGTGCAAGGCGTTTATCCGCTCTGCATGCGGCAGACATAAAAGCAGGACGCGCGTTCCCTAGTTTTAGCCAAACTACTGCTCTGGTAACCAAAATGTTCAAACTTCATTTTGCAGCGCTCTCCATCTTCGCGGTTCTCGCCTCTGTGCGCGGGCACGGCTACGTCCAGCAGATTACCGCTGGTTCAGCTGTGTACACCGGGTACCTCCCATACACCGATCCGTACTACAGGCAAGCACTTGAAATTGTCCTTAAGTTGACTGCTCACCTCGATCCTTCTCTGCCCAGCCCGCCTGTAAGTATCTCCTGAGGTGGTGATGTCAGGCTCTTCTGACCACTGCTTTTATAGCCCCAGCGCATCGTCCGCGCGATTCCTGGCAACGGTGAGAAGCCACGTGTCTCTTCGTCTCCCCCCGCATATTCACCTACTTTTAAGGCCCCGTTAGCGACCTGTCGCTCATCGAGTGCGCATTTTCCTCTCCCACATTCGTGTTTTCCTTGTGTTAAATCACCCCACAGCGTCCAGTGCAACGGCTGGAGCGACGGGGGCGTCATTGGCTCTACTCCTGGTGCGCAACACCTTGCCTGATTATATCTGGGGCTCATCGCACATCTCCTTGCAGCGCCCATTTATGCTACCGTCGCCGCCGGGACCACGCTCGGCTTGAACTGGACCGCCTGGCCCGACAGCCACGTCGTAAGCGTCCCTTCGACTGCATGCCTCTTGGCCGTGACTGAGGCTCGGGCCAGGGCCCGATGATCACGTACATGGCGCTCGCCCCGCAGAATATTACGACCTGGCAGCCAGGCACCGCGTACGTGTCGGCGTCCAAAGCTCTCGAGACGAATTTTAGGTTGAGATCATGATTATTTAGGCCCGTGTGGTTCAAGGTCGCGCAGTCGGGCAAGACCGCGGCGGGGCTCTGGGCTGCGACGGACCTGCTCACGGCATCTAACAGCGTCAACTCGTTCACCATACCCGCGAAACTCAAGCCGGGACAGTATATTATCCGGCATGAGATGTACGTTCACTGCCCCCTTATGACTTGTTAGTTCATGCTGATGAATTTGAATGGTCAGTATCGCGCTGCACGTCGGTATGTCGAGGGAACCCGTAATTTGAACGGGATATTTATATTTATCTGTGCAGCGTACACCTACCCCGGGGCACAGGTGTACCCCTCATGCATACAGGTCCAAGTGACGGGCTCCGGCACGGCGGTCCCGCCTGCGTCGGCGATGGTGGCCTTCCCCGGTACGTTCGCATTCACTGCACATCTTTGCAAGACAAACTCACACCGGCCCTCCACAGGAGCGTACACCGCAACTACCCCCGGTGCGTTGCCTTGAACCCGCTTCGGCGCCACTCGCTGACTTTAAGTTGTTCATTCTCAGGAATCGTGTACGATGTCTACACCAGTACGCCATCATTTTTATATTCATGGAAGCTGATTGCGAGCGGACCGATTTGTAGATACCAGCGTGAGTTTTGTTTTCCGAGCATTCTAGGAGAGAGTTAATGACGTCTGTCATGCAGGCTTACCCGATCCCCGGACCAGCTGTGTCAGTAGCATTCCTTTATTTTACTGTCAGCACTGAATATTCGTGGCTACAGTTGGACTCCGTAAATGGAGCAAGATGATAGTGGAAAATACGGTGTGTCGGATGACAGGGGAAGTAAGATTTGCTTTGGGACGAAAGATATGCTAGCTCTGGTAGTGGGTTCGAAATTCATGCATTTTCTTGCCGGCTGTTTGAACTACTGAAGACGTTAACCATCAGCGCCCAATTTAGAACGTCAAAGCGGTTACCCCAGTCACGAGAACAACAAGGGTATTATTCCCCGACGCGGATCACTTATAGGTGGAGATTCTATTCACAGATCCCCGTCCTGTTATGTCCATGGCCAGGATTCCCCGAGCCCCAATGAGACAGTTCCAGTGTGTCATAAAGGTTTTTTTTCGTCACGCCATTCGAGATATTCCCAAGACCTTTCGCGCAGGACCCTTTACATTCAAGTCACGGCAAACACTTTAAAGTCGCAGGAAATTTTCGATGGGTCCTGGCGTGCTGGGGACGCGTCTTTGGACGCGTCGAAACTCGAAACTCGTGGTAAGTTCATTCGTCTGCACGTCGACTTTGACCCGGCATGACACGCCGCGCGCATCATCGATAATCCTATTTATGGAACAAGGTGGCATTTTAGGGTAATACTTGCCGTCACCGATAAATTTACTCTATAGATGGAACCCGGAAGGGACCTGGTAGCCTGCTCATGACGCGTCTAAAACGTTTTCAAGCGCTTCCATGATGTACGTGCTTCCACGCCATTACGCCACTTATAAGACTCCATGCGCAGACGGAGTTTCCCTCCTCTCCCTAATTTTTCCCCCGAGGTCCCTCCTATTTCAGCCATGGCGACCAATTATGCTGCAATCCTCGGCATCCAAAACAAATGGGCACCAATAGTCTTCGCTGTGATCTACTTTTTGGTCATGCTTTGGTACCTCGCACAAGCAGTCCGCAGACATGCGTGGGTGTACGGAAGTCTCGCGTTCTTCTCTGCTCGTTCGCACTTTCCTCGTTTCTTACTCGCGCGCACAAACTAAATCAGTCTTTTCCAGTTCGCGTCATATCCTTCAGTCTCCGCGCTGCGATGGCGAACAACCACCGCAACGACGCCTTCAACAGGAAGATGGCGATCGCCTATGAGGTCCTGTATAACGTCGGATTCTTCTCCATCCTCCTCTCCGCACACCGCCTCCTCAATGACCGTCGCCGGCTCGCGAGGATCAATCAGGCACGCGCTAAGGGCAAGAGCTTCTTCGGCGCCTTCCACAAAGGCCGCTTTATCGAGCTGCTGCTCCTGCTCTGCGTTATCCTCGGAGCGGTGGGTGTCTCGTACGCGCTGGGAACGAATGCCGGACGCACCAGGCTGGGCAACAGGCTTAACGATGCGAGCACCTACATTTTCCTCGCCGTGACGGTCATCCTTGTGTTATTGACATTCATCGGCATCCGCCTTGAGCGATCGCGTGAGTTGCCTCTTTCCAGTGCACCATGTTTCATATTTCACCGCTCATGATGTATTTTCGATGCTAGTGCTACGTGGTACAACCACAACAACAGCACCGCCGGCGCCCATTGGCACCGGGCACCACCTCATCATCCTTCTCGGCATCGCCACGCTTCTCCTCCTCCGCATGCTCTTCTACGCCGCCACGGTGCACCAACGCGCGACAGGTCAGCCAACCCCCGCCTCGCAAGCCTCATCGTCGGTCCAGCAGACTGCGCAGGGCAACGAGCACCTCTGGTACCCGCTCGCCGCGCTGGCGGAGTTGCTCGTGGTGCTGTTCTTCCTTACACCGGGGCTCGTCCCTCTGCGATCGATGCTCGCGCGCCATCGCCACGATCGCGCGTACCCCAACGAAAAGGCTCCCGCGGGCGCGGGGTACGCCGCGGGAGACACTGCCGCGACGGGCGGTCTCGGCGCGGCGGAACATGCTCATAACGGGGTGAGCGCGGTTTGAGAGTCGGCTTTCGTTGGTTCTTCTTTTTCTTACTTGCGATACGCACACGATTATACCATACTAAGATAGCAGAATGGACGGCGGCATCAAATAGCGCGCCTACATAGCCATTTGGCGGAAGGAAGGAGCGCCCCACACAAAAAACTTGTATAATATTGCTCAGAGACATGTACTAGTAGTATTAAGTTCTTATTCGTGCAAGAGCTTGGGACCAACATGGAGTGCAAGCTGAAAGGAACAAGGATGTCCGACAACGGATAATGGACAATGGAACCGATGTCAAGACTTTTGAATGTCTACGTTTTCAAACTTGCCGACAGTCGGATCACGCCATCAATGGATACAATCATCGCGGCAGCTAGTTTACGCGCCAGCCTCTCTTTGCTCCGCGTCCATCTGTTGGCGTCCATCTCGCTCAGGATGTCTCAACTGCACGTCGTTATTCACTCGAGTCTCAGAATTGGCAAAGCAACCTCTGGACTACCTCGCTGGACCCCCAAAATTTGCCAGGCTTCGCACTCAGGCTTTCAAATTCCAGATGGTGTCGTTCATGCTCTTGCTCGACTTTCTATTGAACCATCACGGCCGCAAGCCCGCACCGACCTGAACAACATGGGCGGTGGCACATGCCAGCCCCTGTCAAAGTTAATTAACACCGCCTCTTATTAATATTCCCGTTCTAAATCTGGATCCGTCCTATACTTGAGCCGCGCCTGGGCCAAGCGCCGGCGCGTCTCCCGCTCTCTACCGCGCAGGACTAGTGCTCCCAGTCTCTCCTCCATCTTCTGTAAAGCTCGAGTCCAAGTCGAAGAAGTTATCGAATTCAGAATGGCCAACCCCAACACCATCATCGTGCTCGGCCCCTCGCCCGAGAGCTACTACGTGGGCCACGGCCGGCGGCACTTCATCGAGAATATGGTACCGGGGTTCATGAATCACGCTGCGACGGAGTTGAATGTTAGTATGACTCGGTGGGCGAGGTGCGTTTGCGTTCTGACCTGAACGACTCCGGATTATATGGCGTGCTGACCGGGGGATTAGTGTGAGCAAGAACGGGCAGACGTGGATCGAGTATAACGTTGCCAAGGATAATTGTGCGTTCTCCACATATCTTCCTGTGTATGTAGCCGCATCGGCTGACGCCTGGGCGCGCAGTCCACTTCAACGGGGATATCCACCAGAGCATCAGAGACCACCTCTCTGGCACAAACAACAAAATTCCCGCAGAGTTCGTATCGTTCCCCGACTCGGACGACCCCGCACACTACTTTGTCAAGGGCAAGAACGGCCGCTGGACCGCGACGCTGCCGGACTACTTTGTCCAGCGGCTGCTGAAGATACAGCGGGAGGTGCCCGGGTTCGATAATATATTAACGGGGGTGCTTTTTAGTTTCTCTTGTGCGATGCGTTATCGTTGCTAACTTCGTTCCGAAGGTGCTGTTTGGGAAGGGGAAGACGAATATCGTGTGTTCCACGAACGGGTTCGATGCGGACCTTGATGATGACGAGGTTAAGGATGAGGGACATCCGCTGTATAAGGTGGGCTTCTTTCTTAAGCGTAGATGTGTCGTCTATTTGCTTTGTTTTGACATTTGGGCAGGTGCTTCTGGAGTTCAGTACGCCCGGGGAAGGGTGGTGCATCGAGCGCGGGTCGACGCTGTGCTTCTACGACAGCCGGTACTTCTATCTTAAGTTCAAGAAACCGAACGAGAGCACCATCCGGATGAGCTGGAACCTTCCGCCCCCAATCGCAGAGAAACTCGAGGCGTTGCGGGAGGAGGCGAAGAAGCCGGAGGAGCAGATGGGTCAGGCGTCTTGAGCTCGAATGAATCTTAAAATGCTGACACCGCTGATTGCGTGCAGCGTTGATGCAGCAGGACCAGATGTGGATGAATCTCGCGACGGCAAGGATGGTGCGTGCCCGTTCGCCCCGACTGTGGTTGTGATTATAAGGGATGCTTACACTCGGACGTTCTCAGAACAACCAGATGCAGATGACGAATGCGATGGTGTCCATAATGAACCAAGGGGCCCTCAATATTCGGGCGGCGGCGAGCGGGGGCACGGTCGTTACAAGGTATTATTGAGGATATTTATTACCCGGGGAGCGAGCGTGAGAGATAGATTTTCGCTGATCCATGTTACACACAACATTGAACGATATCATTCGGCGAGCGAAAATTCGATGACAATGATGGGAGATAGTGGTACATTGCAATTGGGTATAACGATGAGGTGCGTCAAGACTCGAAGAGGCCGACGCTAATGTGCAAAGATTTCGTATGTTCGTGAGCATGGAGACGGTGTAATAATTTGGTCGAGATCTGTACGAGGATAATCAACATCGGTGCACCAACGAGTGTATCAAAAGGCTCACCAACTACCACCCCTCGCAGAGCGCCGGATCCAACCGCGTCCGTTCGAGTCCGACGGCGCGGCGAAGAGTCCATACGATGCCTCGTTTGTCGGATCCCTGTGCGGCCGGTGCAACTGGAGGCGCCCCGTGTTTTGGGCGCGGGAGGACGTCGTCGGACCCGAGCGACGTCGCGAACGGGGGTGGGACGGGCGCAGGGTACAGATATGTCGTGCGCGTCGTGGAGACGGTGGTGGTGACGACGATGGCGCGGGGGGTGTCGCCGTCAGTGCTGCTGCTGTCCAGCGACGCGAGCGACACAATGGACTCGACGAGTGATATGCGCTTGGATGAGCGCTTGGAGGCGCTGATGGAGGTGGTGCGGAAAGTTGCCATCGTTGGAATATGGATATTTTTTTGGAGGCTGGGTGCATGTTAGTCGTAGACAGACGCTTTAGCAGATACAACTCTTACCAGGTGAATGTAGACTTGTAGATGATGGGGGTAAATTTCGTTACTGAAGTCAGAAAATCAAGAGGGGATTTATACCCCGCACTGTCTCGGAAGCGGCTGCATTCCGCACGAATGAAACAGAGACAGGCTCGTCTCGACCAAGATAGGGGTATTTCCGCCGAACGATCTTTATGCGAGTAACACACTCGGAAATTGCAGTTTCGCCACCGGAACCTGGAAGCTTGAAGGCCTAACCTAGGCCTTGATAATTTTCTCGAGGATATCGTAGATGAATCCAACTTGAAGAGTTCGTTTGGTGGCCATGAATTGAAAGGAGGCGCGTAGCCGCAGCCTCCTTTTGAAGAAAGACATTTGCTTCCGGAAGTGAAACTTCCGCACTGAGAAGTCTCTAAAAAGCTCCGGGGACAGCATTGAGCGGGATCGTCTTCCACCATTCTGAAATTCAATTTTGCCTTGTCGCTGTGTACTGTGGTACGCTAGTTCTTAGCCGTAGTCGAGAATTAACGCGATTTAGACGCCCTAGTGGAGGCAATTGTCTCGATTTCCGTGTGCTAAATCCGCGGGACCACACTTCCTGCGAATCCATCGTGAAAGTGGCAATACTATATAAAATTCTTGATTTGAACCGTGGGAATTCCGGACACAGCATGGCCAGCGTTTGCCCGCACCTCATTGTAATGTAGGGTCGAAGCTGAGGAAGTCCTGTGCCTTTTAAACTACCGAAACAGCCCGCTTTCCTTTTCCTAGGCGGGGTTCCATTAAATTTCACATTTGAATTCACTCACCCCGGCGCCGCATACGATTCTTTGCTGTTTCCCTCTTTGGATGAGCGCGGAAGCTCTCACTCAATCTAGGACATACAGCCCCATGTATTTATAGTCAACTAGCAGCTTGTTCATACGATGCCACGAACTTATCGCAGAGATTCTTCAGCGAAGGAGCTCAGATCTTGGGATTGAATCACACCGCTCGAAAAAAAAACTGAACGACTTCAATCGTCTCGTACTTTGTTTCATAAATGGGTGCCTCTTGAAGCAAAACATAAAGCTTTAGTCTGAATCGGCGTAAAAGGGTGTTCCTTGGATTTTATGGCGAGAAAATCCACGATCCTAGAACCTTGTCAACTGGGCGTGAATCTCAGAACCTTCTCCCTCTCGCGCCTCCCTCAGCGCCCTCGCTATCTGAGCCGCGTTTGATCTTAAAACAGCACCTCTCGCTCCCCGCGCAGCCTCAAATACCGCGCTGAACTCTGCTGATGCGTCCTCCACAGTTCCCGCGATTATTTATCCGTCGCGGAGGGTCCGCGCTGCGGTCCGGCACGAATCTGGGGGTGCCGAAGATGGCGTCAGGAGCAGTCATCGGACATCCAATTTCCGGTCTCGCACCTGCATAAGCTCGGTCGCCATGGGATTCGGGCCGCTATGTTGTATCCAGGCGGATGCGAGAAACCCCGGAATTTATCGAACCTTTTTCTAGAGTGTGCAAAGTCTTGAACCTGTAGTTATGTGTCAGCATGGAGAACAGCTCGCAGTCATGGGCTAGTGGGACAATGGCCTGTTGCACGGACCCGAATTGATGAGGCAACTCAGGCTGGTGTGACAAAAAATGATAATCGCACATTAAACATAATGGAATGAATACTGACTGCTGTGAGAAATCTCGCATTAATATTCGACTATACCGTGACGAGAAAAAAATGGCTCCAACTCGCCAACTTTGCTAAATTTACTCGGCCTTCTCAGGAAACGAATCAATTTAGATGTCTTGCATTGCAAGGGGTTGATCCGAGTCGAGAGTTGCTTCACAGTACAACCGATGTCAGCAAGTAACTGTATCATCGAGAACAAGGTGATGCTGATTCTCCAAATATATTACTGACAATACTTGCAGTACTTACAGGGCTACTGACATGTTTGTCTGGCCCATGGCCCTGTCTAGTCTATCTCTTGTATCTTGAACACAGTTGTTGCTTCTGATTTATCCAAGTCTTCCTGGCCTCGGTCAAGACTTGGGAGTCATTTTTGGTCTTCTCAAGGTTCACCTCCAAGGTGGCAATGGATCCCGGCAAGGCGCTCATCAACATGCGCAATTTGCTTTGTCTGCGAGGATCGTTCAAACAACGGTCGTGCGGTTTTCCACAGGTCTCCTGCCTTCTGTAAATCACCCTGCAAGTTCGAAATATCTCCGAGACGGAGCATGCATTCCGCTCTTCTGCGATGGACATCCATCTCTGTGAATGCTTCCAAAGCAACAGTGAAGAGGCTAGTTGCTGAAAGCTGATCACCATCAATCAGATGCATATCTCCGAGAAATTGGAGAGCTTTGTGTATTTCTAGCTTTTGGTGCAGTTTGAGGCTATGCACAAGAAATAAAACTGTCGAAGTCTGTGACATCTTATCTGGAGCACCCCAAAGGCAGACATCACTAAGTCTCTCTAGACAGTAGGAAATAACATCATTGTCTCTCCCCCAGGCAAATGCAAGACATTTGTGGAAAAGAGTTTTTGCTATCAACAAGTTCCCTTCCCTCAGGCTCAGAGCTGCTGTGACAGAATCACAATACATAATTCCCAGTGAATACCCCATTGCCTTCAATCTCGAATTTATAGTATCAATATTCCTCTGGATGTCATCTTTTGAGGTCTCCATTTCCACCTCAATTGATGCAATGTTTAGGAGGGTAAAGGCACTTCGAAATGGGTCCTGGTCAAGGTTTTGAAGGATCGTAGCATGAATATTGCGAGCGTCAACATATTCTGATTTTAAGCACTGGATCACCGCCTGATCACCCATGATGACACAATCCAGCTCACTACTGGACATACCACAAAGGCCCAGAAGATCTCGTGCTCTGTTCAATAGAGAGATGCTGTGATTATAGTTGCCAAAGGCTTTCCAGCACACAGATTCAATTCGGAGTGCTGCAGCTTCAGTCCATAAATGTGCAGAAGTCCTGGCTAGTCTCTGTGATTCATGAGCATGCACATGCGCTCCAGAATGATCCCCTATTTTCCACTTGATCCATGCGAGTCTCGTCAATAATTGTGCCTGGCTGTTTGTGTTCCCAGTCGAAATTGCTAAGGACAGTCCTGCTTGACAGAAATGTATGGCATGTGGTATATCCTGTCTGTGGAGCCTGTAGAAGTCAGCTGCAACATCATAGAATCTGCCTAAAGAAGAGTTATCAGCACATCTTGGAACAAAACTAGACATAGAACCAACATTTAAGATCTGAATCATCGACATGGGGGAAGGATGCTAATGCTTTGTCGACCATATCTTCAGCATTTGGAGCAAAATCATACCCAAATCCCGATATAAGGCATGTGATGAGAGAGATCTCCAAACGGTGGTTACAAGGGTGAGGTAGAAGACTGGGAATATGGTTCATGAGTGGAATGCGACCATATCCAGCCCGCCTACTGAAGTGATCGAGATGACATGCACAATAGATGGCATTGACCAAGTCAGGATTGTCCAGTGTGAGACTTTTCACCAAGATATTCTGGATGTTCGCAAAGTTTGTCGTTAGTCGAGCAACTATTCCAGGACTTGAAACAGTTCCATGGTATGTTTTGTAGAGCTCGAGGAGCTGGTTAAAATATTTGAGGAGAGGTCGAATAAGGTGGGTCATAGGGGGATGCATTTTTTCAACGTATTCCCTGATAGGCAGTAGTGCCCTCAACCGTCGTTGGTCATTAGTGTATGCCAATGAGGTCCGAAGCAACGCAGCTTTGCAAGCCAGAATATTGTCAATTGGCAGTTTGCTTTGCACAAGTTCAGTATCTGAAATTCCTTCGGGGAGGATAGAGAGGAGGCTTAATAGATCCAGCGACTGTGGAAAAGACCTGATTCGGGAGCTTGCAAGTGACAGAGAAATTGAGTGGTCCAAATTAGATCCCTTGTCATGGCCTTTGGAAAGGAGTGAAGTCCTCTCCATCTCCCATCGATGCAACACACTTCCGAGGCCTTCATAGTCTACTAGATGGGCTATTAGGTCTATTGCAAGTGGCATGTTATCCGTAAGGAGGAGGATCCTGTCAACGTCTTCGGAGGAATGCCCATTATCAACGATGTCGATGAAGGTTTTGCGGGCAGCATCCTGCGGCAAGGGCTTCAAGGGTTCTAAAAATGGACGAGTCCATTTGACGTTGGCTGGCCTTTCAGCTCCACGCATTGTAATCTGAAGTGCTCTTAGTAAGTTAACGCAGGTAAGTAATGGGTCCACTTACAATCAGTGCTACATGGTTCACATCTGCAAGTAGGCACAAGAACTTTTCTAATTCACTGCGAGACTCTTGTGGCTCCCAAATTGTCTCCAAATTGTCCAGAATCAAGAGGCAAGGTGGGCCAGTAGTAAAGTGATCGACAACCGGGTGAATGAGATTTTTGCCTGGTTTCAGTCCCACATGGGCTCCAATGAGGGCAGCTAGTTGAATACTACTTGATGCAGCATCACAGTTCACAAACACCCGGTTCTGCTCATATTTTGCAGTGATTTCAGGATGATGGAGCACAGCTCTTGCCAAGCTTGTCTTGCCCATACCACCAGCTCCCAAAATTGCGATTCTGGGGCTCTCTTGGCGAAATATTTGCATCACGACTACAACTTCAGTTTCACGGCCATGAAAAATCTTGGGCTCGGATGGCAAGAAAGACAGAGAGTTTGAGCTTCTGGGTGTCAGAATCTGACTATTAACATCAATTACACACACCTGTTTGCTGAGTCAGACAAGGTGCTCCCAATCTGTCAAAGCGATGAATGATTGTTAGCTGGAAGTCCTTTCAAGGTACACACCGAATAGCCTCTCTCAGAACTTGCCCCATCCGAAAGAGCTAAAATTAAATCTAGGACTTCTTGGTGTGTCTTGTCTGCATATTTTTGTATTTCTGACACCTCGCTTGGAATGCAGAGGCCTTGAGCCTGCATGTTTTCGTCTGTTTAGGCACTCAGCACGCAAGGCACCTGGATTCACCTTGAACACATTGTGTGCTTGTTCCAGGCCCACGTGGCAACCCTTCAGTAATTTGCTCATTTCACCATGGCGGAAGAGTTGTTTGATTTTGCTTGTCTCCTGCTGGGTTTCAACGAAAGTGTGGATCTTGTGCAGGGTCCTACTGAAATGTGAGAAACAGTAATGGAGTAGTTGAGACGGATGACCATAACTCAAAACTCACTCGGTGAATTTCCCCAACTCATACAATATGTTCGGGGGCAATTCACAGCCTATGTTGGATCTTGTATGAAGATGGATAATGCCATAGAGGACCTGATGAATGTGTCCCAACATCTCGGTACAGACATCCTTATTTTTTTTCAAAGTCTGCCGAGATGGGTGAGAATCAACACAAACGATAATTTAGTGGGTGAATCTACCGGTATAGCTGTCAACAGAGAACGCGTAGTGTTCGATATGGCTGCCAAGAATGGGGTGTCTAGGCCGTCTGAAACCACTTCTAAACTGGTCACAGCATCACTCAAGCATATTATAATGTTGTTGGAGCGAATTCCAGTTATAGTGGGCTGAGTCGACATTGTGATGATGGGAGACCTTCACAGTCCATGGCTTTATGCTATGTGCTGTGGGAAATGCCAGCCTCATGTCAATGGGCTGTAAATTTACCGACACAATGCCAGACATTGCATCAATTGCTGTCGTATCTGTCGACGAGAGACTGGCATTTATCTCCAACCCATTCTAGAGCCCTTGACTGCTGACTTAGCCGAAGAATAGGCCTCGGGATGATAGATAAGCCCCCCTACCATGATCACAGAATGTTTCGGTCCCGAGTCATGCAATTGAAGTCTGTATGATCTCGAAGGAACACTCGAATTTTGTCGGCCCGCAGGTCACCATCATCTAACACGCCCTGTAGACATAAATGGCAGAGAAGCATGAGATCTTTATCAGCAGTGGCAGTTACAATGAACCGAACTCCTTTGCGAGCGGCGGTGGCGGACCTCTGCCGTCTGTGTCCTTCGCTTTCTGATTCTTCCTAACCCTCCTTTCCCCCTCATTTTCCTCTCGCTTCAATCTTGGGATTTCCCACGCGAAAAAATGGGAGGGCTGGGATATATGACCCGCCCCCGAATCGAACGGATGATTTACTGACAACACAAGAGCGGTTCAGAGCTGGCAGATGCGTACCAACGCCAGCGGGTCTTATCTTCCTTCGGTTGCCTCCTGAATTTATTCAAACCTTCAATCAATTTGGAGTGTCGAGAAAAAGAGCTGGTGGGTTGGTATTTATGACCTGCTCCCGAATCGAACGGGACGTCTGCTTTCAACAATTCCGCTATTTAGAGTTGACAGGTGCGTACCGACGCCAGCGAGTCTTCCCTACCTTCCTTTCCCTCTCATTTTCCTGTAGCTTCAATCTTAAGATTTCTCCCGCGTGAAGAAAAAGTGGTACTCTGGGATTTTATGACCCGCCCCCGAATCGAACGGGGTCTCTGCTTACAACATCGAGGTGATTAACAGTCGGCAGGTGCTACCAATACCAGCGGGTCTTCCTTATCTTCAGTTCTACCTAGCTTTATTCAGGCCTCTAGGTTAATTTGCAGCGTGAAGAAAAATTGGAGCGCTTGGTTATATGACCCGCCCCCGAATCGAACGGGATGTCTGCTCACACATTGAGCTGGATCTGGTAATAGTTGACAGATGCGCACCAACGCTAGCGGGTCTTCATTGCCTTCATTTGAACCCAGATTTATTCATTGCTGAGCACTGTTGCATTTAAAAAAAAAAACAGGATTCAGAACAAGGGGAGACGCATGACCCGCCCCCGAATCGAACGGGATCTCTGTTTGCAACACGGTCTCCGGGGGAATCCAACAGGTGACAGGTGCGTACCAACGCTAGCAGGTCCTCCTTACCTTCATTCCCCCTCAGTTTCTTTCTTAGGATTTCCCGCCTGAAGAAAAAAGTTATAGCGGCTGGGGTGACATGACCCGCCCCCGGATCGAACGGGATGGCTGCTACATTCTAGTTTATGCACTAATTATATTTCGGAGATGAGTACCAGTGCCGGCGGGTCTTCCTTGCCCTCATTCCTTCCTTAATTCATTTGGGCTTTGGAGGTTGATTTGCAGCATGAAGAAAAAATCGGAGCCCCCCGAATCGAACGGGATTTCTGCTTACAACATAATGCGTGGAGCCAGACAGAGATGCGTACCAACGCCAGCGGGTCTTCCTACACTCTTCTCGAGCCCAGCTTTATTCAACAATTTAATTTGCACCTAGTCCCCGCAGTGCCGGTCAACTTTTATCAACTCTCTTGGATGCAATTAGTTTTGATCCCGACGCAGGAATGGCACTGAGAAGAAAAAATCGAGACAGTGTTGAGGCTGCTGGGTTGGGGAGTAAGCACTTGAGCGTTCGCCGCCTTTCGAACAAGAGGGCGAGCCCCTGTTCACGGCCAAGTCGACGCGAGAGCCGGCGACTAAACAATGCCCGGGCCCACCCGGCATCGCACACGTGCCCGCGCGTACGCGTACACAACCCCCAACAACGGTTCGTTTACTCCCTTCGCCAACACCATGTCGTCTGCGAGTCCGCTCGACTCGCCCGGCCGCTTTGGCACGATCCAGCTCCTGCGCTCTGCCTCTGCCATTGGTACTACCTCTAATACGAGCGATGTGGTGACCTCCTTCGGCGTCGACACTTCGACAGTCTCCTTCGGGCGTGCGACAAACTGCAGCGTGCGGCTGTACTACCCCGCCGTCTCGCCCGTGCACGCGCGCATCGTGTTCAACGACGACCGCAAGGCGTTCCTCGAGGTGCTCGGCGCGGCGGGCGTCAACGTCGACGGGTGCATCGTGTATCCTAACGCAGAAGAAGGGAAGGGAGGGAAGACGAAGACGATCGCGCTGGGGAACGGGAGCGAAATCGAGATCAACGGGAAGCGGTTCCGGTTCGCGTACCCGCCGAAGGAGCTGCGCAAGGCCCTTGCTGCGTCGCCTGCCCGTGCGTCCTTTCGTCCTTTTTTTGAGGGTTTTGGGTGGCACTGACTTTCTGCGTTTCCGCTCGGCTCTCTTCATCCTGCTCTTCGGATTCCTCGCACCCCTACACGCCGGAACACTCGCACACACTCGCTTACTGTACATGCGCTGGCCGTCTCTTGCGCACCCCGCTCGCCCTCGCTTGTCCCAAACCCGCCGCCTTGGATCCGCGTTCTTTTCCTCGCGATCTGGCGTATGGTACCCAAGGCCCCCCCAACCGCGCCCTCCGCCTCTCCATGATCGCCGCCGCGCAGGTCTTCTCCCCGCGTGGCGTCCCCTCGCCTGACCCGCGCCAGAACCTCCGCGTCCTCCAGTCCCCGTTGCGCCTCCCGCCTGCCTCGTTTCCCGCCCCTTCATCTCCGCGAACGCCCTCCCCGTCCCCTGCGCGCCGCGGTGCCGCGCAGCATGATGACGAGCAAGAGGAGGGAGATGCAGAAGAAGACGAAGAAGAGATAACCCTCGTACAAGGCGCGCACCCGCGCGTCGTCGAGGAGGCGAGGGACCTCGTCATCCTCGAGGACGTGGAAGTCCAGGTTCCCGGCCCCGCTACTCAGACGCAAGACCGCGGGCGCCCCGCCGGTAGTGAAGCACCGAAGCCCCAGCCCCCCCGGACACCGAGAAGGCAGAGCCTGCACCGCGCGGTGCTGATCCGGAGCGCGCAGAGGGCGGTGTGGGCTGCCTCGTCTGCCAACTCTTCTGCTTCTAACTCCAACTCCAACTCGGGGGCGTCGACACCGACTGCCTCGACACCAGCTGTGCGCGGGTGGACCGCCCCTCCTTCCTCCATCCATTCCATCCCGCCCGCGCCGGCCGGATGTGCGCCTGCACCTCCCGCTCAAGATGAGGAGGGCGACACGGACACAGATACTGAGGAGGACAGCGACACGGAGGCGGAGGAGGCGGAGGTGCGTGGCCTCCGGCTCGAGGTCGTCAGCGTGTCGAGTTCGTCGGATGCGTCGGATGAGGAGGGGGAATATGAAGTGCAACTTGAAGGGGAGGAACGCAAGGAGGAGGGGAAGAAGCTCGGGTGGCGGAAGAGCCTCGAGCGGCTGTGGCCCTTCGGGAGGGTGAAGGAGGAGGTAAGCACGCGTCCGCTTTGAGGGGAGAGAGGCTAATGGCGGGAGTGTAGGAAGAGGAGGTCGAGATGCCTCGGGATGCGCAAAACCAGGACGAAGAACAAGACGAAGACGTGAGTCTCCCCTTCCTTCTTTGTTGTCGACCTGGACGCTAGCTGACTGGTGCAGGAGGATGGTGAGGACGACGAAGATGGCGTGGAGATGCTCGACGTACGGACCCCGACGCAGCAGACGCCGGTGCAGACACCGAAGAGAAAGACGGTGGGGACGCCAGGGCAGGTGGGTTTTTCTTTTTAGTTAGTGCCGGTGGCATGCGACGCGTCTTGTCTCCGGATCTGCGACGCGTGGCCGTTTTCGCGTTCTTTCGTTATCCCCTTCTCCTTCACCTTCCTTCCCTCCTCCGTCGGTTTCTCTTCCCTCCCACCCTTCTCTTCCACGTCCTTACTTTTTCCTCTTCCTCCTTCCTCCACCTCCATCTCGTTCGCGTTGTCCTTCGTTTGCGCGCATATATGCCTCGCTCCTTCCCTCCTCCCTCCCTACACCTTTTTGCGCTTCCGTCTGTATCTTCCTCGTGCACCGTGCTGACTCCGTCCCGCGTAGATCCGCCCCGGCTCTCAGTCGCCGCAGAAGACGGTACGAGCCTCCCTTTCCTTTCCTTCCGTGTAATCGCGGCTGACGCGTCGCGCGTGTGTAGGTCTCGCAGGCGGTGTCGCCGCAGGAGATAGAGGCGGGAATGCAGACGCCGGTGGGTCCCGTTTCCTCCTTCCTGCATTTCGTCTTCGGTTTTGCCGCGCCATGGCGTCCCCTCCTCCCCACCGTCTCTTTCTCTTCCTCGCCTTCCCCACCTGCTGTTCCTCCGTCCTCCTCCCCGCCATCTCCTCCGCCTCCCTGCCCTTCTTCTATCCCCCACACGCCCTTCGTCGCAGCCCCCTTTCCAAGCCCCAGCCCCATCTTCTTTCCCTCCCTTCTTCCTCCGTCGACGCGCTCGACTCCTTCGTCCTTTGTCCGCCCCTTGTGTCGCTCTTCTTCCTCCACCACCTGCGTCTCCCCCGCCCGCCTTTGCATCTTCCTCGTCTTTGCGTTTTACTCATGCGGCGGGTTTCGTACCTCGTCTGTGTCTTTTGCACGCGTCGCTTCTGTATCTTTTACACGCGTTGCTCCTCCGTCCTTCTCTTCCTTGCTTTTCTGATTTCGTCTGTATTACTGATTCCGCCTCGTAGATCCGCCCGCGGTCGCCAGAGAAGACGCAGACACTGGTGGGTACTGTTTCGATTTGCTCTCCCGCGTTACCTTTTCCGTCCGTCCCTCTTGACCATGTCCCATCTGCATCCCGCCCTTCCGCTAGTCTCCTCCATTCCTCTCCTCCGCGTTCCCTACCTTCCTTCGTCCGCGCTATGCGGCTTCATACTTAGCCACTGAATTACACACACGGCGCTCCTCCATGTAACGCCATCCCTCCTCGCCCTCCCCACATCCCCTTCGCTTCCTTGCCTTTCCCTCCTCCCCGCCTCCTCCATATGCCGTGCGTCGTCCTTCCTGCTTGTGTCCCCACCACACGTCTCCCTCGCTGCCCCCGCGTTCACGCCCCTGCCTGCTCTTCCTACTTCACTGCATGCCTTCCCCTGGTGGCGCCCCCCTCCTTCCCGCATTCTCTCCATCTACTCCTTCAATCCGCCCGTCCGTGCTCCCGCCTACCTCGTCTCCAAATACCATGCTCACCCTGCCCCGTAGATCCGCCCGCAGTCGCCGCACATGGTCGTAGCGGCGGGACGTTTGGTGTCGCCGCAGAAGAATCAGACGCAGCCGGTGGGTCCTTTCTGGGTGTTTTAACTTCATACCTTGCTTTCCTCTTCCTTCCTTCCTTCGTCTGCGGCATTCATACTCCCTCCCCTCTTCCTCCTTCGTTACACTTCGTTGATGCCTCGTTTCTCCACCTCCACTCCCTCTTCCTCTTCCTCTTCCTCGCCCTCGCCCTCGCCCTCGCCCATTTCCGTCGTCCCCATCATGCGGCGAGCCTCATACTTGGTCAAACGCCGCTTCTCCTTCACTTCTCCCGCCTACTCCATCTCCGTCCACCTGATGCATTGCTTCATCGTCCTTCGATACTCTATCTACACCTTCCCTGCTCCTCCGCCGCCCGCCCCTGCTTCCACCCGCCCTCATCCGCCCATCCTCCTTCACTCTTTCACTCCCTTCTTTCCCTCCTTCCCCATCCTCCAGACCATACTGACTGACTCCCTCCCCTTCCCTCGCAGACTCGCGCCCGGTCCCAGTCGCCGCAGAAGCCACTCGCGTCGCCCTTCGGCGCGCCGCACCCCGCCGCGCGCACGCCGCGCGGGTTTGGGCGGCGGTCCGTTGGTGCCGAGGTGTGTCTCTCCTTCCGTCTTTCCTTGTTTTGTGACTGCCGACGGAAGCTGACGCGTCGCTTGCAGGTCGCGCAGAATGAGGGCAAGGACGGGGAGGAAGACAAGAATGAAGATAAAGAGGACGTGGTGCCCATGGACGTGGACTCCCCGCAGCAGCAAGAACAAGAGCACGAGCGGGCGGAAGCGCAGGAGTACACGCCGCTGTACAAGGACCTCGCGCGCGCGGCGCGGGAAGGCGGCAGCAGCCATCGTACGCCCCTGCAGCGCCAGCACGCCGACGCCATTAGCACCAGCCCGCCCAAACAGCCCGCGACCCCCGCACCCGCACGCGCGCTCCCCACCGCGGCCTTCATGACCCCGCAAGTGCCCCGCGTGCCCGCTGCGGGCGGAGCGCCGCGCTACTCCCTCGGCGGCGCGGCGCGGCGCGTGCGTGTCGAGGACTCGCCGTGGAAGGTCGCGCCCGCGCCCGCCGCCGCCGCTGCACCCGTGCCCGCCGCGCCTGCGACACCTGCACGCGTCTCGGACGCGGAGCGCCGCGCGATCTCGGAGAGGCGGCGGAGCGCGGTGGGGGCGCCGGATGCGTTCTTTAGGGGGGCGGTGCCCGGGATGTCGCCTGTGAAGCTGGGGCGCGCGCCGGGGCTCGGGCAGGTGCGCGAAGACGGCGACGGTAGCACGAGTACTAGTGCGGGCGCGGGCGCGGAGGACCTGGACGCTGGCAGGGGCGCGCCTGCGACGCACGTGCTGCTGGAGAATCTGCGCAAGACGGTGGAGGGGCTAAAGAAGCGGCGGGATAGCGTCCTTGCGGAGGCGGGTGGGCGCGCGGGGAGTGGGGAGCGTACGAAGGAAGAGGGAGAAGGGGATGAGGGGCGGGTGGAGTTCCATGCCGAGGCCGAGAACGACAACGAGCGAGAGAACGAGACGGCGAGGGACAAAGGGAAAGAGAAGGAGACTGTGGGCGCGCCGAAGGCAAGGATGTTGCGCGGGCGGGCGCGCGAGCGCGAGGTAAGCCTTTCTTCCTGCTTCCTGACTTCCTGCCCTTGTACTGGCTTTGATCTCTTTCGCTGAATGACCTCCAGGTGCCCGTTGAAGAAGAGCGCAATGTAGAGCCTCAGCCAGAACCGGTGGTGCGTAGTTATTTTCCCCCTAGTCAATGTCCTGTATAACTCCCTAACTTGTAAGCGTATGCAGGAGACCAAAAAAGCTGAAAGCGCCGGCAGGCGCTCACGCAAGGCTACCGCGGAGCCGGACGAGATGGACGTCGACATGCCGGCCAAGCCCGCGCGCCGCAGTCGCAAAGCCGCGACTCCTACGCCCGCTGCCGAGGAGAACGAGCCCGAGCACGAGATGGTCGTCAGCCCCGCGCCTGCCGCGAAACCTGCGCGCCGTACCCGCAAGCCCACTGCGGAGCCCGAGGGCGAGCACGAGATGAGCATCGACCCCGCCCCCGCGCGCCGCAGCCGCAGCCGCAAACCCACCGCTGAGCCGGAAGCAGAGGCGGACGACGAGTCCGCGGCGCTCCCCGCCGTCCCCGCCGCGCCGTCCAAGCCCCGGCGCAGGCGCATGGACACCGCTGAGCCGGAGAGCGACGCCGAGCCCGCCGCTGCGCCCGTTCGCCGCGCGCGCAAGCCGCCGTCTACTTCCACCGATGCCGCCCCACCCGTCGCTGAGCCCGCCACGGAGCCCGCCATACCTCCCAAGCGCCGCGGGCGCATGCCTAAGGCTGCTGTGGCGCCTTCGAGCGCGCCTCCGGAGCGCAAGACGCGGGGGCGCTCGCGCGCGCCGGTCGAGGACGAGGCGGACCCGCTCGATACGATTGGCGACGCGGACGTGGAGCTTGTCGCGATTGTCCCTGCGCCGAAGGGGCGCCGCGCACGGAGTGTCAAGCCGGTGAAGGAGGAGGAGGCGGAGCTTGTGCTCGAGGCGCCCGTACCCGTGCCGGCGCCGGCGCGTGCTGGGCGGGCGAAGAAGGCTGCTGCTCCTCCTGCGGTGCCGGCGGCCCCAAAGCCGCGCGCGACAAGGAAGGGCGCGGCGCCTGCGTCAGCGCCGGCAGCGGTGGAAGTGGGCGAGAAGGAGAATGCACCGGGCGAGGAGCGGGAGGAGGTGGAGGGGCCTGCGGTGAAGGTGCGCGTATCGCGGAGCCGGAAGGTCAAGGAGGAGGCTGTGGAGCCCGAGGCGGGCGCGACAGTGCCGCGAAGGGCGACGAGGACGCGCACGCGGACTTGAGGGTCCTGCACAAGATAAGTAGATGTGGAAGGCGCGAGGGGACGACGAACACGAGAAGAAAAATTATGACTTTGATACCCACGCACCCGGCTTGAATAATGCGTTGACGGCTTTCTCATTTGTATTGTTTTTTTTTATCTCTTTTGTTTCGCCGGTACTGGTTCTCTTGTCCTCGCTGGAGTCGGTGGTGGATGTACAAATGTAATAATCAAGAAGTTCTGAGTCAGTCGCGAGCGATTGATTGTGCGAAGACTGCTACTGCCTGGTGGAGCTTTTTCCCTGCATCTAAGTCTTCAAACTTCTGTAGGATGGACTCAGCAGACTCGGACTCGGCGACACTACAAATCTCACACTTTGAAATTTGCTGAAAAAGGCAATTCCCATGCACCCGCACGATTGTGGAGTCCAGAGCCCTCTGGAAGTGGGAATCAATCAGTCTCACTTTCAAGAGGAACGGGTCAGAATTGAGCTCACAACGGCCGATCTCGTGAAAACATCAAAATTTGATAAAAAATGGGCTGCACTCTAAGTTCCGCAAAGAGCTGTAATGAAATGTGCGTCCTGAGTTCTACAGCTATTACTTGTGGTAACTAACACTTGCAATGCAGACTCCTCGGACTTTTTCAGCACAATTCAACAGCACATTCTGACAGCTTTTCAAACCCGTAAACGCCGCGCAGCCGCTGTTCAACAAACTAACGTCAAATTCAAGATATACTTCCCCGAAATCTGTGAGTCCCAATGACTATATTCCAAAGTCGTTGCTGACCTTCCAATGAAGTCCCAGCTATAACTTTGACAGCAAGCCCCGACTCGATTTTTGAACGGTTCAATGCCGCCGTATGCTGCTAGGTAAGCAATGCTCGAGCAAGGCTCCCAGCGAATTTCCGCTGAGTAGTTTACAGAATAGCACCCGCTCGAGTTCTACCGAGCAAAAGTTCACTCACGTTCTTGAGTTTTGCGGCCTTTACCTCGTGATAATTAACCTTGTGCAAGCTGCAATTCCAGACTCCTCATTAGATTTCCAGTACACGACACTCCGCGTTGCATTTTTGGACTTGCGCACCTTCTCCGTCAAGCCCGAGAACGCCACCGCAACACCACCGCAACAGAGTCTTATCCGTGAGTTATTTATATGTTGAAGCCCTTTTTTTGCTCAGTACACGTCAGCGGCGCTTTTTTTACTCGCGCACTCAGCTGTTCGAGCCGGAGAACCCGCCGACTCGGATTTTTCAGCGCGCTTTTTGGGGCTACTCGAGTACACTGACTTCTTGGGAGCTTAATAACACTCCGCGCGCAGAATCTGTACCTATAACTCAAGGCAAGTACTTCAGATTTCCTTCGTATGACGCACGATTTACTTCCAGGATTTTGGAGTCTGACCCGGCGCATTTTGGACTTGCGTTCTCGGAATTTGAAGCCCGCGAACCGCGCCAACCCAGCTTTTGAAGCACGAGTTGAACCCCGCCGATTCGGCATTTGAATGCACTTTTTGTACTCAGCAAGTCTCGTAGACTTCACTATGCAACACTGCGCGCGGATTTCTATACAACGAGGGTCAGTGCTTCGAATTTTCTTATCACAGACGCACGATTTACTGAGCCTTCGATTTGGGGCTCCACAGATCTAGAGGGCCATTTACTGACTCTTTATCCGTACTAGCTTGATACTTCACTCGGCGTGCGGTGGGGACTTGGTCCATTAGATAGGCGTACTCCGGAACTCATTAGATAGGTCTACGGAATACAAAATGAATAACGGAGGTAAGTAGGAGTAGATAAAGGCGTGCGCGGGACTTATCTCCGCGCGTTGGTGCTCTGGCAAGTAAGGGGAGTAGCCAGCAAGGAAGTAGCAGTAGTGAGAGGTGCGCGCGCGAGGACTTACCTCCGCGCGGTGGGACTTCAGCGGCGTTCGGCATGCCCGAGACGCTACCTGCCTGAGGCGGGCTGTACCCGCGCAGCACGGGCGTCGGGAAGGAGCGCGCATAGGCAAGGGGACGCGCGGACTTGCCTCCGAGCATTGGCGCAGAACCCGCGTGAGAGCGCCGACTGGGCGTTTCTTCGCGTCCTCCGAGTCTCCGTAAGGGCGCCCGCGACACCCCGAGCGTCGTAGCCCGCACCACTACTTTAGCGGTCAACGAAGGCGGACGGACTTGGTGCGTACATAGCAGAGCACAGAGCGGGCTCCCCGCTGCAAGCCGCACACGCACACCGCCCCGCGCATTCGCGGGGCGTCCCTGCGCGCGCGGCATGCGGAGGTACGCGTGCCCGTGCCCGTGCCTGTGTGCAGCATCTCGTCGGGACGCTCTCTGCGTGCATGAGTGCGCACTCTTCTCGATGCGCCCGTATCGGCGCTCCCGCTGTGCGCGTCTTGCGAGTTCCGCGCGCGCACAAGGCACATGAGCAACAGTCACCAGAAAAGGGAGGCGGACGACGCACCTTGCGCGTGCGATCCCACACACACCCGCGTCCCATCGCGAACTTGCCCGAGGCGAGCCCCTGCGTCTCGTTACTTTCAATACAGGAAGGAGGGCACACACCCTCGGTGCTCAACGACAGCGACAAGGCAAACTTGAGCGCAGAGCGGGGTCCACATCACAAGACCGGGCACGGGCATTGTGCGGCGGGACGTGCGGAATGCACTGGATGTCGAAGAAGTGCATGTACAGCACGCTGCACGGCGCAACGTCGTATTAGGGTCCCCTCCCCAGTAGGGGCGGGCAGCTGAGCACGGGGATAAGGAAGCGGTGCATGCTGGGGGGGAGGACGGGGTGATTTTGGGGTGCGTCTGGCGAATTCTTCATCCACCGCTGAGGCCGGGAGCGGGAAGAGGTACTATAGTGGTGGTCAAAGAGGTCTCGGCATCTCGGCACCCGAGCTCAAAGTATCCCACGCTGTCGTTTGCTTTTGAACGCGGTGGACTCAACCTTGACTCATTGCTAGCCACGAACCTTCAAATGACGCAAACTATCTACTTATCCGGTTATCGAAGACTTGTTTTATTTATTTTTCCTTCTAATGTTCTCTTCACAATGGCACCAGGCATTTCACCCTACGCTGCTCGCCATTATGGCAACTCCTGATGTTTCCAAGTCTTGTCTCGGCCTTGGATCCAGGAGCTTATAGGGCTGCTCAACTGTCCCGTCGTTCGTGTCGTTCGTTCGCAAAATAAATAAATGTTCAAACTCCGACGGACCCTCTCTCATAGTATCTTCATCTACACCTTGTCTGTCCCTTGCCAATGACTAAGGCTCAAATATCATACATTATCTATGCAACATAGCCTTTTGGTTCCTTGGAACCAGGACGAGAGGAGTCGAGGCCCGCATCTTATTATTATTAACACGAAAATGATGTTACTTGGACTGTTAAAATTCTGTGAGTTTGAGAGACTATCATCCATGGCTCTTCCTGGTCTTCGGATTCCAAAGATTTTATCATGAGCTTGGATGAGAGATGAGATGATGAGGAAACGGCAAAAAAACAGTGGTTTGGTCGGAGTTTGAATTTATTTATTTTGTGAATGAACGACGCGAACGACAGGACAATTGAGCAGCCTGAGTGGCTCGCCTCGTTCAATTGGTCCGCGAAATTTCCATCGAACCAATTTTTCCGTGACAAAACTGATCCTGAACATATTTGTGAGAAACATAGAATAAGCCGCCGAAAAGAACCCTGGGCTTCAAGAGGATGTGAACAAGAGACTTTAATTGAATGGCTCCGAGGAGGACGTCCTGAAATTCTCTCCCAATACACAGTTCAAATCTGATGAAAGAAATTTGAATGTGTCCCTCATACCTTGTCCAAGAACCTAACCCACACCCTATCACTATTTCTGATGCACATTGCGCAAGACCGTAACGGCCTCAACGTCATCTACGCCCTCAAGCGCTCGGGCCGCACCTTGTACGGTTTCGGGGCTTGATCTAGGGTGCATCAATTTTTATCTCACTTTCCCCCCCGCTGCTCACAGCCTTATTTCATTTCCTGCGCACACAGACCACCCCACCGCCCACCGCCACGTATCATCCAATGCGCAGACCTTCTCGATCAGTATTTCCCCCAGGATCAGATTTCGCCCTCATATTTGATCAAGACCTGAACAGATAAAATGGAGATTCAAAGTATCGTTCCGCTGGGGCTTTCAGCAATCCGAGTTTGTCAGACAATTTTCCCATTCAAAAGGACTCTCAGACTCTCTCTACAATCCCTCAAAGCCTCCGCCCAGTCTCCCAGTTGATGTCCTCCTCGTCCGTCTCTCTAGGAACTTCCGCATCAGTCTCGAAACTTTTGGCTGGCTGGAACCGGTGGCTCGTAATAAGCTCAACAATGTGTTCGAGCACGATATCGGGCTTCAGGGCCACCGTCCGGCTGACAAATTCCCGGATCTTTCCATGCACGGCTCTGCTATGCTTGTCTGTTGCGTACGCCGTAAATGCGAGCTTGACCAGTTTTTCGGTTATGGGAACAGTAGCGACGGTTTGGCCGCCCCTCGACAAACCTTCGGCGCACGCTCGAGTCAACCAGAATAAACTTTGCATCACGATGGTTAAATCGATGATGTATCCCATTAGACCTCGAAGGACTTGAGGTCTGAGAGAGAAGGGTTTAGCGATGTGTGGTGCGATGATAAAAATACATAATACATACGTCGTCAGATATGCTTTGTATACCCATGCAGCGAAAATAACACCCGCAGCTATGGGCACTACGAAAGGGGCGGCGGGAGGTATCAATCCTTAGGGCGGTGATGAAATAGTGCTGTCGGAAAGAACTTCTAAACCTACCAGAAACAATGCCGGCAACAGTGGCTGTTGCCCCGAGCGTTCTGTCGAAGGAAATTAGAGCGTCGCTGGCTATTTAATGATCCGGAACTCACATTTTCGGAAAGGGATTCGAATCGTCGTCGAGTAAATCCTCTTGAAGCGTGGTCATTTTCTTCTTGAACAGGTTGCTCTCGAGAAGCTGCGCCAGAAATTAACGACGTACAAATCGCAAAGACAAAACTTACATCTTGTGGGTCGTCGAATCCCCAGCAACTAATAGATAGTGAGGTTGGGACATAGTTTTGGTTGACGCTTACGAGATGATATCCCTAAGCACGACGTCCAACCACTTCGTCAGAGAATTGCCAGGGATATTCAAGCTTGTGGATAGCCCCCTCCAATATTCTATGATACTAATCTAGAGAGAAAAAAGCGGAGACAGGGCATGCACCCACTTTTGCGACCGATTCTGAGTCTGACGTGAAAAACATTTCGAAAGCAGAGTGTGTACCCACCTGATGGAAGCCTCGACCTTTAAGTCGACACTGGGACGCTGAGAGGCGGCCCAGATATACGACATCGTGCCCTTTACCTCCTTCTCAGTGAGAGCAACGAGACGGTCCAATGTGTCTCTGAAGCCGTTTTTCACTGTACTAAATTTAGCAATTCACAGGACAATAAAATTCAGTAAGCGATTACCAGAAACTTCGACGCGTGGGATGCTCTCTGCAAGGGTTGACAGAGACTCGGCATAGTCCGCCCAGAATGTCTCCTTTGCATTCTTCCACGCAACTTTGTCTTTGTCTACGGTTGTCTTGAGTAGTTTCCGCTTAATTTTGTTAACGGGCTTGTCGAGTTTAGTGAACACCACGACGATCGGAACTGAAGATGAAAAATCAGATATCGCTTCATATGTCAAACGGCCACGATACCTTTCAGACCAGGAGAAGTGAGAATTTTCTCCTCCGCCGTTTCGAAAAGACTTCCTCCATACATCGGAATTTCGACGCAAAGCCTAGAACAGCATCAAAAAAGTACCGAGAAAACCCTCGAAAGTCCTCTCACCAAATGACATGCAGTCTGTCCGCCAATTTGGGCTTTCCGCTCCGCTCCTTAATGAAGTTGAGAACTGTTTCAAAGTTTTGTCCGCTGCCATGAGAAAACCCCTGCGAGTCGTGAAAGACGAGCCGAGGATTGTCCGGCAGAACAAATTCGCGATTAATGTCCGCGATTCCGGCTTGGAGTCCATGTTCCTCAGTCTGTGCCGAGGAATTGATTAGTATTCGCCTGACGAGGGCGAGTGCGCCTTACCACGACTCCGCTGCCGAACACGGCGTTAATTAGCGCGGATTTGCCGACCCCCGACTATCTCCGGAATCAATTGTTGACCGTTCGAGCTAACAGCGACATACTCTTCCGATTAACAGGATACGAAACCTGGACCATTCTGTCAGGATTCATCGCATCTTACTGGCACATCGCGCACTTCGGACAAGATTCAACAATTCCATCAAACGTCGACTGGAGCTCTTCGTTGAAGTTGAGGCTACTGAGTTGGGTTTCTAAGGACTCGGACATGGCGGATGAGACGGATGAGTGGGCGCTTCAAGGCTACCTCAGGTCACACGAAGGCTGTGGGAGGCATGATTACCCAACGCGTCAGGCTTTTCTTAGAAGGGTGACTCGGATCTTGCTCGGAGCAGTGCCTCCATTTTAGATTATTCGGTTCCCGACGTTTGGATCCCGTAAGTGGCTGGAGCTGGGAGGCACATGGTAGCCTGCTCCAAAATCCGCCATTTTGTTCCAACCTTGGGTTGAATCCAACGCCTTGGGCTGTTCACCGTACCGTATACGGTATTCACCTTGAAATCAAGGCTACTGCCAGTGCGGGTTTCCTGTGACTCGGGCATGGAAGGGTGGGAGGTGGCGACTTAATTCAAGTCAAGGGGGCATGACGGTGACACATGTGGAAGGCACAGGAGCAAAACATCGTGTCAGGCTTTTTTTATAAAGATAAGCATCGGCTTCGCTAAGTTCCCTTAGGAGCGAAGCTGATTGCTTGCCAGTTGTTCATAGTGAGACCCTTTGTTCAAGCAGTCCGTCCATTCAACGTCCAGTGGCCAATCGGTTCCAGGGCGTACTCACTCATTCAGTCTCACTCGCATGTCTGCATTGAAATGTGTGGCGGACTTCTGACTGATCTTGTACGACAACTTGATGGAAGTAGGTCCGGATATCAGTCCAAGTATTGCTCGCGCAATCGGAGATAGCACAGCGCCGTTCAACACCCTACAATTGGAGGTGGACACTCCACTCGCCCTTGGGTGGTACAATATTTGAGAAAAAACACCTGAAAGTTCAGTTGGAGACGCCAGGATTCAAATTTCAACTGTTCAAAAGCAAAGAAATGACGGTCAGCGATCGGAATCGGATGATTCGGATCTGGGTGATATCCGACTGACTGCCATCGCCCGATTGCTGCATATCGTAATCCTTCGCTTGTTACACCCGGATACTGTCCTCAGTGTCTCCCACCCACTCATCGATGTCGCTCACGATCGACGAAATCAAGGAGAGATGTCCCCGCTTTCAGATTCTAGTCATTGGGCGACGGAATGCTGGAAAGACCACAATTCTCAAAAAAATGTGTGGATCCGATGGCAGTGATTTGGAAATCATCAATGTCAACTGGGGGAAGGTGGCTAGTTCTACTACTAGTACTTCTTATACCTCTGAAAACAGACTATCATACTTAGGTGGATCCATCCATCCTAGAGCCAAACCGCCAGGTGCGTGGTTAAGATACTTGGATTAGACTCATGTCTGACTCGGCAGTGCCACAGCGTGGCATGAGCGATATCGAGAATGAGATAACATTCAAGAGCAACCCTCTCTTTGTCTTCCACGACTCACGTGGCATTGAAGCTGGAGCTGAGCATGAACAGAATTCACCGCTCAGCACCAAGTATTTGTGGAATTTTCTCGAGAAGCGCTCCAAGGAAACAAGAATTCGGGACCAGGTGCATGCCATATGGTATGTGGAATTAGACCCCAGGTGCTAATACTCACCTCCATTGAGGTTTTGCATTCCGATGGACAACCCAAGAGCCCCAAGTGCTGAATTTGAACTCGCATTTTTCAATGCAAAACGTTCACCAGGCGAGTGTTTACTTATAATGATTGAGTCTAGACTACCTGACTCTGCTTAGTCCCTGTAATTGCAGTATTCACCAAGTTTGAGTCACTGATCGATGAAGCATATGATAACCTCCCCGAGGACGACGATTCAAGTGATGCAGAGAGGGACAAGGAGGCCTGCAATGTGGCTCAGTCAAAATTCGAGGCAACCGTGCTAAAAGCAATTCAAAGTACCAAGTATCCCCCAAACCAGCTTGTCCAGCTTCAGAGTGTGTCATTTTTGCTGATGGGCCAACATCAGCAGCTTGTAACTATTCCAGACTTACATGAAACAGCAACTGAGTGTGTGGCTCTGACCGAGAAAACATATGCAGCCATACAGGATGAAACCCTTTCGGACCTTTTTGCACTGGTACAAAAAAAATCTGCTGGCATTGGAAACCAGAAGGTGTTCGAAACAATACTGTAAGTGCATTTACTAGGATCTGGGAGAACATAAATGCTGATATAGCCAAGTCGAGAAAGACAAAATTGGGGGCAGCGGATGGGAATGGACAACACCCGAATAATTCAGAGTGTTCACAGATATGCACTGGACCATATACCTTTCTGGAGAACAGTGAGTTGGGATTTATTTGGTTGAATGTCCCTGGTCATGTTTTATTGTGTAGATTGTGAGTGCTGCTTGCCATTTGTTGTCCCATTTTAACAACCACGGGTTCCACCATACATAGTTTGTGAGTGCATTCTTAGTTGCCACCATCCTGCTCCCTGACATGTCCACCTTTCCACTGCATAGTATGTGAGTGTACCTTCTTTTGCCTCTTGGTCCTGCTCACTGGCATCCCCACCTTTCCACAACACAGTCTGTGAATGTACCTTCCATTGCCTCTGCTGTCCTGCTCACTGACATCCCCACCTTTCCATCACACACAGTCTGTGAGTGCACCCTCTGTTGCCTTCTCTGTCCTGCTTGCCAACATCCCTGCCTTTCCCCCACACATAGGGTGTGAGTGCAACTGCTGTCACCTCTGCCATCCTGTTTGCTGACATCCCTGCCTTTTCACCACGCACAGCCTGTGAGTGTACCTTCTGTAACCTCTGCCATCCCACTCACTGACATGTCCACCTTTCCACTGGTGCAGGCAGTGAGTGTATCATCTGTTGCCTCCTCTGGCCCACTCACTGGCATCCCCACCTCGCTGCTGCATAGTATACCTTCTGTAACCTTTGCCATCCTGCTTGCTGACATCCCCACTTTTCCCTTGCATAGTATGTGAGCATGCCCTCTGTCGCCTCCACTATTTTGCTTGCTGACATCCCACTTTTCCACTACACAGCCTGTGAGTGTGCCTTCAGTCGCCTCCACCTTCCTGCTTGCTGACATGTCCACCTTTCCACTGCACACAGGGTGTGAGTCTGCCCTCTGTTGCCTCCACCATCCCCCTCGTTGACATTCCCACCTTCCCACCATGTGCAGAATGTCAGTACACCTTCTGTCATCTCTGCTGTCCTGCTCACTGACATGTTGACCTTCCTTCATATGCAGGATGTCAGTGTACCCTCTGTCATCTCCACTATCCCACTCATTGACATGTTGACCTGTCCACCACATGCAGGATGTGAGTGCACTTTCTGTCACCTCCTGCCCTGCTCACTGACATGTCCACCTTTCCACTGCATAGGATGTCAGTGCACCTTCTGTGGCCTCTGCCATCCCACTTGTTGACATCCCTGCCTTTCCACTGCATAGTATGTCAGTGTACCTTTTGTCACCTCTGCCATCCTGCTTGCTGACATTCCCACCTTTCCACTGCATAGTATGTGAGCCCGCCTTCTGTCACCTCCACCATGCTGCTTGCTGACATGTCTGCCTTTCCACTGCTAACAGGGTGTGAGTGCACCTTCTGTCACCTCCTCTGTCCTGCTCACTGACATCCCCATCTTTCCCCCACATGTAGGGTGTGAATGCACCTTCTGTCGCCTACACCTTCCTGCTTGCTGACATGTTCACCATTCCAGTGGAGGAAGGATGTGGGTACTTTCTGTGGCCTGTGTTATACTGCTTGCTCAACTGCTTCATAGAAGCATGCTGTACAAGAGTTCTTACCTGATTTTGTGACTTCCCTAGTACCTCATATTCTCTCTGTTCCTTGGTCAATCTTGATCACTGCCCTTAGTTCGGACAATCCAGCAGCATTATCACTGATCTTCCACATTACCTTTCCATTGCCATTGGTGTGTTTATTCCCCGTTATTGTATTATATTGCTACTTGAGCTGACTACCCAGTTGCCTGCATCATATTTTCATCCACCGCTGAAAAATCACAAGAGCCTCACACTCTGATTGACCATACCATCCAGCTACTCAAGAACAGGGAAGATTTTGCGACATCCATCAAAACAGCTGTTCAGGATGCGCGCTCCGAATTCCCTGACGAAGTTGATCACCCCAGGCTTGTTGGTCAGCTTGTTGAGATTGTGATGAAGAATGTTGATAGTTTGCGCGGACTCTAGATCTAGTACTTACAATTGTGATTTTCCACTCTTGATTCAGATCCATGCGTTGTAGAATTTTATGGTTGAAATGTGTGCTAATGCTGTCTTGATTCTATCAAATTATTTTCTTCAGGGGGTTCAAGTTCACTGACCAACTGTACGACCTCTCTACAGTGTACTGTGCTCAATGTTGATCATGCCTGAGTGTCATGCCGACCGGAAAATTGAAGGTACATCCTTTGAATTTCGTGGCCTCTACTCGCCCCAACTAACCGTGAAATTCTAGACTGTTCACTACATTTTCAGTACACGACACTCCGCATTGCATTGTTCCACTTGCGCACTGTCTCTGTCAAGCCCAAACACCATTGCAACTCTTCGTGAGTCTTCCATATTTTGAAGCCCTCAGCTTTTTCTCAGTACACCACAGGGGTACTGTCCACTTAAATGCCCGAGAACCCCGCCAAGTCAATATTTCAACGCAGGTGTTGTACTCAGTGAGTCTGTTGAGTTCTGGAGAACTTACTAACACTCTGCGCAGAATCTGTACTTATAACCGAGGTCAGTACTTCAAATTTCCTTAGTACGGCGCATTATTTACTTACAGTACTTTGTTTTGGAGTCCAAGTCGGCACATTTTTTGACTTGCGCTGGTGGTAGTTAATGGTAGTCTCAGACCATCTTCTCATGACATCCCATTCTGGGAACCCTGTTATGAGAGTCTAGGCCAAATCCAGCTGATGGCAAAGACATCTGCGCTATTATTCTTGATCGCAAAATCCTACAGCTCGCTTAGTGTACTACCTTCACTCGTTTGGGTATTTGCTTGCCCTTTCTTCACAAATATTGGAGAGCGAAAGTTTCTCAACGCGAATTCAGCGGCCTGTGCAGACTCCAAAGAATTTGTTCGGCCAGATGTTGAGTGGATCAAGGGAAGTTGGGGGAATGATCAAACTACATATATTCTGCATGTTTCAGCTACTGAGGAGCATTCAATTAGGTTATAAAATGCAGGGAGGACATGGAGAAGCAGAGAAACAAAAAAATCAAGGTATGAAATAGAACAAGGGATTAGGACGGGGGTGTTGTGTGGGAAGGGATCAAATTGAATTGAGGAGGAGAATGAAGAAGGATGTAGTAAAAATGTGCCAGTACTGTGGGAAAGCGAGGCGAGTAAGAAACAGAGACAGCACAAAATCCATTCGTACAGGCTAAATAAAGAATCCATGAGCTTGAAAGCCGGACTAAATATTAATGGCGGGGAGGCTGGGATGGTAAATAACGCTGCACAGCGCGCACAGGGAATATCGGGAACTGGAGGCAGGCTACTGGGAGAGGGGTTAACACTCTCAATCCTTGAAGGCTGGTCCGCCGGTGCTTGGCTGTGCAAGGGTAACACAAACGGCAGGGAGGGTAGGGGCACCATAATCGCTGACCGGTGCAAGGAGTGCTGGAATTGAAAGAAATCAGATTAAATGAATGGGCAAAAGCTGTATCCGAGCCCAGAAAGCCACCTGGAGCACATAGGTGCGGCACAAACAGCAGGAGGGCGGGAATGATGATGCTCGCAGCGCGAAGCGAGTGCTGCATGTAGGCAATTGAAAACTAGATGCACAGAGAGGGACAAAGAAGACCACTGAAATGGTGCACCTAAGTATAGGCTGGAATGCAGTAAAGATAGACGCCAAAGAATAGCACCACACTAAATCACTAACACACACACTACACACACACAACACGCAACAAATACAAAGTGCGAGATATTTGAGTTCGGGTCACCCTGCAGTATACAGGTAAGATGGAACTTTGTGGGACGGGGTCAACTCAAAGAAGGATTGAATAGAACCTCCAGGAGCCTACAGTAGTTTGAAAACCACTAAAAGTGCACAGCTCTGACACAAGGTATTGGAGTTTAGGTAGATGAAAGCTTGCTCTGGGAACCACAGTAGATTTGCGAACTGTGTGCAGCTACGACCAGCCTACTAAACGGGGCTGATTCCAATAGCGGACACGCTACAACTGTTCTACTAAGACGGGAACGATTCCAATAGCCCAACTAACGAACTACGACCGGCCTACTATGCATGGACGATTCCAATAGAACACTAGCCTGCCTCGTGCAACTTAACAGAGGACTTTTGCGAACTCGCTGTGACCCTCCACGAGACGAGGTGAAGTGATTGGCTTAGATGATCCTTTAAAGCTTATGGAGCCAACAAAATCAAAGCTTCTTTATTAATGAATCTACACAAGAGAAATGTTTTTATATCACAAATCTCCGCACAGATACAGAGGACACCAACACCTTTGACAGGTGGCTTTGACTTCCGTCTAAGCGCAACCAAGGGGGCAAGGATGAACTGCTGTATGGCGGGTTCTACGTGGTCTTTTATAGGTTTTTGATAAATACATGACAGAGCAGTATGAATAAGAGGAAATAAGAGAAAATGAGTAAACAGAGCGATTCGGAACGGGATAGAAATAGTGACGTGTCCTTCTAGTGGTGGTGGAATAGGTGCCCGGCATCGGAAAGTCATCAGAAATGACTTCGCAAACCGTTTTGGGTATATTTGAAATATTTCAGTACAGGCCAAAGGGTTTCGCAACCCGGCCTGCCGCCTTGGCGTACATGTCCCACACCAGCATGGTTGATAATTCACCATGGTGTGTCTGCCCAGCCCTCGTAAGAGCGGTAAATAGTCTGTCCGGCCGTTTGCGAACGCGAGGCCCTCCGGCTTCGGCTCAAGACTATGGGGACCGGCATCACTCAATCAGAAGCCAGCAGCTTTGTTCCTGTTTGGTTAGCAGTGCCTGCCGGTTCCAGCTTTGTGAAGCTTATATCTCTTTGCAGGGGACCTTCAAAGAAAAAGTGAGTCGACAGTCTGTATCCGAATTCGTTCAAGAGTGAGGCTACGAAGCCAAACTATATTTTTTCTCTAAATACGCAAGATGGTGTCTAATTGTGTAGGAGATGTCCGAATATCTCGCTTTTTCCATGCATTTTAAATACTTGGGCTTCGTAGCTGTGTTAAGAGTATATTTATCGACAAATCTTCCATAGACACTCGGAGTATTTGCACAGACGGAAATAAGTTATAAGCATTTGTGCCCAGACAAGTGAAAACGCGTACGGTCACCTCATGACAGCTGTCACAACCCGACACGTCCTTTCTAACGGCTTTTCCTGGCCTCGTACTTCCCTCATACCGGCCGCTCTGCTCACAGCTCCTACCCGATACTTGTATGCCATCTCTGGGTACGTTTCTTTACCAATGGTTCACTCGAGCAAACGACGGGTAGCCGCTCTACGTGCCAATCATGCTCGGAATGAGAAGGACGACTCGGGCAGCAACGACGATTAAAATACCCCTCCAGATGGCCTGCCACTCTCTCAGGACCCTCCTAGGCATAAAGGAACAACCCTTCGGTCTCAGATTGCGGAAAAGGATGCCCAAATTGCAGAGCTAGAAGCTACCATATCTGGGCTTCAAACGGACTTCCTCGCACTGCAGCATGCATATGCTCATAACCAGCTTCGCCTCGAGCATACCACACTGCTTCAGACTAATCGAACAATTTCCTGTGCCAATACGGCCCTCAAAACTCTGAAACGGAAAGCTGATTCGGAACATACTGAAGAACTCGGCAGGAGACAAAACGTATCGAACATTTGGAATTGGAACACACTAACAAACAGCAACAGAGTCTTTCCATGATTTCAGGCCTACAGTCCTCTCTGCACGATAGCCCTGCCCAAATCACACGACTCAAGCTCGATCTCGCTTCGGCTATCTCTCGAATCAATTCCAGCGATACCACGATCGTTACCCTGAAATCCTCCCTCCACACTAAACAAACAACACTCACGGAGATCTGAAAGGGACTCTATGCTGCGCGAAGGCATCAACAAGCAACATCGCCCAAATCAAAGGAGCGTTGGTCGCTTATCGCCTCTGTTTCGCTTGAGCGACCACCCATCCCACCATTCTCTTCCCTGACCCCTCAATTCATTTAACACTCTGAACGTGGCGGGGCGACGCCGGCGAGTTGTCGTTTCCCGGCTGCAAAAAAGACTGGGGCTGCTGCGACGTCGGCACCGGTTTATAGCGACGAGGCTCGAAGCAGGGGCTCCGCAGAGAGTCGAAGGGTGGAATGAGCTGTGAAGTCGGGGACGTGGGGGGAAGTGCATACGATCTTTTATTATCCAGGGTCTGTGCGGTCCAGCTGCCGGAAACTCGGACTCAACAGGTCTCTGGCCTGATGAGGCCCTTACTGTCCAGGAGCATATTGTGTTTGATGACAAGCTATCCAGAAAGTATTGTTGCTTGCGAGTATTAGTACTGGCTGCGAGAGCCTTCACGGAGACTCGGAGCACGCGAAGAAACGCCCGCGTCACCGGGGTACCCCGCTCGGAAATCGCGCCCCGAGTCCGCCTCTAGGTCTATGCCCCGTGTCTCAGCAGGCGCGCGCACAAGAAAAGCGCCCGCAGAGACGCCTGCGCCGCATTCAGCGCGACGAGGGTGTCTTCGGCGCGTTCTCGAGCTCACGAACCCCGCCTTGTGGCTTGCACTGCGTCCTGGGCGCAAAGCCGAAGTCCCAGCGTGTGGAGGCACGTCCGCGGGCGTCCCCACCCCTTCCTCTCTCGACAGCCAAAGGCGGCGTTTCTCGCGTACGATCCGTCCGCGCTACATCTGAGGGTTTATGTGTCACAGGCGATGGAGAAAAAGAGCGCCAAAGTGGGAGCTGAGAGAAAGTTGTTGGTACTTTTCATAGAGTACGATATGCAGACATTGCTGTCAAGTCTGGCGTCGGCCATGCAGACGGTAATCACATACTAAGCCTGATTGGCTTCGCGGTGAGAGGCACAGGAAGCCAGCGGAGCGCGAGATTTTGAAGAGAAAATGGTGGCAGCAGTTGGTGCTTGCTGTGACCGAGCTCTCCGTTTCGCGAGTCGAAGGAAGCCCCCGTGGCCCACGAATTTTTAAACCTCTAAAAATTCCCCAACGGAGGTTGGATGCTTACAGTGGAAATACATATCAAGAAACAGAGGTTCCGAAACATTGGTTTTAAAAAAGCCATCTTTCTGATTGTGCCTCCTGTGGAATGCTTCTTTGTCCGAAACCAGAGCCGGAAATACAGCTGATGTTTCTACTCTTTGTTTGACCTGGAAGGTGTGGTGTATTTGTGTCGAGAACATGGCTAATGTTTTCCTTCCTTTGTTTGAACAAAGGAGCAAAAACATAAGTGGGGTTTCGTAAGAAGAAGTCATCTTTGTATCTAAAGAGCAAGCCGAAATATCAATTATGTTTCCGGATCTTGTTTCGGACAAAGAAGTATTCATGGTTCGGTAGTAGCCACAATCAGAAAGATAGCTTCTTTTTCATCCAATGTTTTGGAACCTCTGTTTCTTGATATGTATTTCCACTGTAAACATCCGACCTCCGCTGGGGAATTTTTAGAGGTTTAAAATTTCGTGGGCCCCGCAGTGATGGGTACACAAGGTGGGGTGCCACTCGCTCAGCAGAGTGTTTTTCTCACTGAGTTCTAGATCATTACCATTACCATACGGCGCGCTTAAAGCTAAGGGTTCGGGATCCGCCGAACCCTCTCCCTTAGGCTCTGCGGAGAGTGGGCTGACATGCATCATGTATTTTATGCGATAATAATTACAAGAGTGGGAATAGTGACTACTTAGGACCTGCGGAGAAAATCACAAGTGAAGCCAACAAGACGGCAGTCTGTCAGGAGAGCGGCAGTTGCGATGCCGCAGATGCCGGGCTCTAAAGAACGGCGGCCAGGAGATGCACGCCGGGCCGTTGATGGGCCTACGAGCACGGATCAGGATACGGAACGGTTCACCAATGCCCACGTTGTCCTGATGCGCCTGTAGGTTGCGGACGTGGGCCGGATAGCAATGGAGGTGGAAGGGAGGGAAGTCGCAGGCAAATGGAGGGCTGCTTTATATGCAGAAACCCCAATTGGCAAGGGCCGCCTTTGAGCAAAGTGCGGCCTTCCTCAGCATCAAAGACGGCTCTGTGCCGTGTTTCATCCCGAGGGCCGCGTTTCCTAATTAGGCGCGCGGGCCGTGTTTTGTACATCCTCCTAGCAGCCTGCTCCAAAATCCGCCATTTCGTTCCAACCTTGGGTTGAATCTAACGCCTCGGGTTGTTCACCGTACCGTATACGGTATACCTCCTCTGAGTCCTCATTGAAATCGAGGCTATTAGCGGACGTGCCATTTCCAGGCTACCCTCAACTTAAGTCACAATGTAACATCAGTAATTTCGCCTCGGGCTGACAAGGTCGCTGAAACCGAAAGATTGACAGCCCGCCCCTGGCCGAATAGTTAGATTAAGTTGCATTGTATTGAATCTGTACTGAACCTTTACGTTTCTGCGACGTTATCAGGTGAGCTGAAATTTTCCAGTGTGACTGCTTTAATTCAAGGGTGACAGGTGGAAGGCACGGAAGCAAAACATCGTGTCAGGCCTTTCTTAGAAAGATAAGCATCAGCTTTCCTAGTTCCCTTAGGAAGGAAGGAATGAAGGAGTTACCGGCAAGGTCCCTCGAAGGAACACCGGGGCCCGTACTACATACATGGCGTCAAATGTATGCTACGGATACTGTATTTCTTCTGCCAGTTGAAATCCTGAGTTACCTCTCAATGCCTCCCACAACATCCGTACCAAAAAAAGAAAATACAGGTTGGGATTCTTGAGGCACCGACAAGTCCCCAGTGTCGCCCGACGATCCAAAATCCAGTACGATAGAAGCCAGATGCTATTCCAATAGATGATATAGGTACTCCGCTGGTTTAAAAATCTCGCGTGCACGGTAAATGTCAAAAATGTCAAATGTGTACTTCGCCAAGCGTTTCGTAACCTCAAAGTTGCGGCACCGCACAAGAGCAAGGAGGCAAGCGTCCAGGGAATCCCACGTACGTGGCTCCAGTTGGTAAACATCAATCAGGAACTCCCTTCGAAACGTCATGAGACTAGTACAGCTGATTGCTTGCCGGTTTTTCGTAGTGAGACACATTATTCAAGCAGTCTCTCCATTCAACATCCAGTGGCCGATCGGTTCCAGGGAATACTCACTCATTGAGTCTCACTTGCATGTCAGCATCGAAATGTGTTATGGACTTCTGACTGATCTCGCACGACAGCTGGAATGGAAGTGGGCTCGGATATCAATCCAAGTATTACGGCGCAATCGGACATACTACAGCGCCGGCGCGCGTATTCATTTGGGGAATTATTCCACCTCCACAATTGGGGGGGGGCGGAAACTCCACTTGTCCTTGGGTGATACAATACTTGAGAAAAAATATTGAAAGTTCGGTTGGAGATGCCAGGGTTCAAAATTTAAACTGCCAAAGAAATGACGATCGGCCGGAATCGGATGATTCAGATCTGGGTCATATCCGACTCACTGCCACCCAATTGCCGCATATCATAATCCTTCGTTTGTTACACCCAGATACTGTCCTCAGTGTCATTCCCCCCAGATCGATGTCGCTCACGATAGACCAAATCAAGGAGAAATGTCCTCGCTTTCGGATTCTAGTGCTCGGGCGACGGAATGCTGGAAAAACCACAATTCTCAAAAAGATGTGTGGATCCGATGGCAGTGACTTGGAAATTGTCAATGTCAAGGGGGAGAAGGTGATGAGTTCTGCTACTTATCTTCTTCCCAAAACCGACAATCATATCTAGGTCGATCCATCCATACTAGAGCCAAACCGCCAGGTGCGGGCCTAAGTAGTATTTAGAGAAGGCTTGTTCTCACTCAGTGGTGAGCACAGCATGGCATGAGCAATATCGAGAACGAGATAACCTTCAAGCGCAACCCGCTCTTCGTCTTCCATGACTCACGGGGCATTGAAGCTGGAGCTGAGCATGAACAGAATTCCCCGCTCAGCACTGAGTATCTGTGGAATTTTCTTGAGAAGCGCTCCGAGAGAACAAGAATTCGGGATCAGGTGCACGCCATATGGTATGTGGAATTGGACCCTGGGTGCTAATACTTACCTTCATCGAGGCTTTGTATTCCGATGGACAACCCAAGAGCCCCAAGTGCCGAATTTGAACTCGCATTTTTCAATGCAAAACGTTCGCCAGGCGAGTGTTTATCTATAATGATTGGGTGTAGACAACCTACCTCTGCTCAGTCCCTGTCATCGCAGTATTCACCAAGTTTGAGTCACTGCTTGATGAGGCATATGATAACCTTCCCGAGGACGATGATTCAAGTGATGCAGACCGGGATAAGGAGGCCCTCAAAGTTGCTCAGTCAAAATTTAATGCAACCGTCCTGAAAGCAATTCAAAGCACCACATATCCACCAAACCAGGTTGTCCAGCTTCAGAGTATGTCATTTTTTTCTGACAGGTCCCTGGTCAATGTCAGTTGCTCGTAACTATTCCAGATTTAAACGAGGCAGCAACTGAGTGTGCAGCTCTCACCGAGAAAACATATGCAGCCATACAAGATGAAACCCTTTTGGACCTTTTTGCACTGGCACAAAGAAATTCCATCAGCATTGGAAACCAGAAGGTGTTTGAAAGGATACTGTAAGTGCATTTACTGGGACATGAGAGAACATAAATGCTGATCTGGACAAGCCGGGAAACGCAAAATTGGAAACAGCGGATGGGAATAGACAACACCCAAATAATTGAGAGTGTCTACAAATACGTACAAGAATATATGCCTTTCTGGAGAGCGGTGAGTGGGGATTTATTTCAGTTGAATGTGCCTGGTTCAACTCCCTGCTGACATTTCATCACATGCAGAATGTGAGTGCTGATTCATGTTTGTTGTGCCATTTTAACAACCACGGGTTCCACACACAGCATGTGAGTTTACTTTCAGTCTCCCCATGTCCTGCTCACTGACACCCCTGCCTTTCCACCTCATGCAGTATGTGAGTGCACTTTCTGTCACCTCTGTTGTCCCGCTGACTGCCATGTTGACCTTTCCACTGCATAGTATGTGGGTGTGCCTCCTGCTGCCTCCCCTCCCACTTGCTGACATTCCCGCCTTTCCACCACACACAGCGTGTGAGTGTCCCTTCTGTCACTTCCACCATCCTGCTCACTGACATGTCGACCTTTCCACAACATGCAGGATGTCAGTGCACCTTCTGTTGCCTCTGCCATCCTGCTTACTGACATGTCAAACTTTCCACTGCACACAGGATGTCAGTGCACCTTCTATCACCTCTGCCATCCTGCTTGCTGACATGTTGACCTTTCCACCACATGCAGGATGTTAGTGCACCTTCTGTCACCTCAGCCATCCCACTCACTGACATGTCCACCTTTCCACTACATAGTATGTAAGTGCACATTCTGTCACCTCTACCCTTCCACTTGTTGACTTTCACTATATGCAGGATGTCAGTGCACCTTTGTCGCCTCCACCATCCTGCTCACTGACACCCCTGCCTTTCCACCACACCCAGCGTGTGAGTGCACCTTCTGTAGCCTCCACCATCCCATTTGCTGATGTGTCCCCCTTCCACCGCACACAGCTTGTAAGCACCCCTTCTGTCACCTCCACTGTCCTGCTCCCTGACATGTCAACCTTTCCACTGCATGCAGGATGTCAGTGCACTTTCTGTCACCTCTGCCATTCTGCTTACTGACATGTCTGTGTTTCCACTGCATAGCCTGTGAGTGCACCGTCTGTCACATCCACCCTTCCATTCGCTGACATGTCAACCTTTCCACTGCATAGTATGTGAGTGCACTTTCTGTCACCTCCACCCTTCCATTCACTGACATGTCAACCTTTCCACCTATGCAGGATGTCAGTGAATCTTCTGCCACCTCTGCCATCCTGCTCACAGACATTTCCGCTTTTTCCCCCCCATGCAGTATGTGAGTGCCCCTTCTGTCACCTCCCTTGTCCTGTTCACTGATATCCCCGCCTTTCCACCACATGCAGCATGTGAGTGCACCTTCTGTCACCTCTGCCATCCTGCTCACTGACATCCCAACCTTCCCACTGCATACAGACTGTGACTGCACCTTCTGTTGCCTCCACTGTTCCATTTGCTGACATTCCTGTATTCCATCGGGCACAGGAGCCGAGGGTGGGTACTTTCCACGGCCTGTGTTATACTGCTTGCTCAACTGCTTCATAGAAGGATTATGTACAGCATTTCTTACCTGATTTCATGACTTGCCTCGTACCTCATACTCTCTCTGCTCTTTGGTCAATCCTGATGACTGCCCTTAGTTCGGACAATCCAGCGGCATTATCACTGATCTTCCACGTTACCTGTCTATTGCCATTGGTGTTTATTCTCCATTGCTGTATTATATCTGCTCCTCAAGCTGATTTCATCCAGTCGCCTGCATTGTATTCGCATCCACCGCTCAAAAATCACCAGAGCCTTACACTTTGATCGGTCATACCATCCAGCTACTCAAGAACAAAGAGGATTTTGCCACATCCATCAAAATAGCTGTTCAGGATGCGCGCTCCAAATTCCCTGATGAAGCCAATCGCCCCAGGCTTGTTGGTCAACTTGCTGAGATTGTGACGAAGAATGTTGATAGTTTACACGGACTCTAGCTCTAGTACTTACAACTGTGATTTTCCAATCTTGATTTAGATCCACGCGTTGTACAGTTTTGTGGTCGAAATGTGTGCCAATGCTGTCTTGATTCTATCAAATTATTTCTTCACGGGTTCAAGTCCTTTTTGACCAACAGTACGCCTGCCCCAGAAAAATACACTTCCTTCTGCATGGCTTTTCTTCCTCATATAGTTCTCAAGCTCATCATGGACTGTGAAACCGGTACATCTACATAAAAGTGACCGATTCACACGGTGCGAACTCTGTGTTCGATTTTTGCAATGTGCCATACAAGCCTTTGTAATTCCAATGCACATATTGACGAGACAGTTGCAGTACTGACCTATCCTTAGACTTTGTTCAACGCAACCCGAACACACTGTACAAGCAGTCATTCAATGCAAGGTAATATTTCGATTTCAACTTCACTTCAAGCGACATATCTTGTTATATAGCCCCATCAGTACAATGTTGCTCAAGTTCATTTCAGTTCGACTCGAGGCAAGATTTCGCCCTTGAGTTTGAATTGAAGCAACTGACCTCGGGCTTCGATTCAACAATCAGAGCTGGATCGGTGTTCCAGCCCCGCACCAGCTTGTACTTGGACTCTCAAGTTGAAATGAACCCTTGTAAGTGCGCCGGATTTGAGCCAAGTAATCACTGACCTTTCTCTCTACTTTGTAGACGGCCGTTCAGCATCTCCCGATGTTTAACTCAAGGGATTGCACCCCAGTGTTCGCGACTCCGAGCGAATGCATTGGATACTCGCTACTGACCCGTCCGCGCGAAGTCCCAGGTCCACCACAAACTCCCAAGTTGATTTTTGCTTGCAGGCCCCAAGTCCGCGGCGCTATTCAACTCGGTAAGCCTTCAACATTTGCAGCGAATTTTGGACTGACCGGTTCACAATGTGCTGTGCTCGATAATATTTCAATGAGTTGAACGCTTACTCGGCACGATCCTGTACATGTAATGTAATTAAACGTGCGTTCTTGAGTTCTACAGCTATTATTCTTAGCAACTAATACTTGCAGTCCAGACTCTTCGCAACTCTTCAATACAATTCAGCAGCGCATTCTGGACTCGCGTGATCGGCTTTTCAACCCCGAGAACGCCGCGCAGCCGCTGTTCAATAACCCAAAACGTCAAATTCAAGATATGCTCCCCGAATCCGTGAGTCCCAATGACTGTATTACAAACTCGTTGCTGACCTTCCAGGGAAGTCCCAGCTCCGACCCGACCCATCCCCCGGCTCGGTCTTTGAACGGTGCAATTCCGCCGTATTCTGAGAGGTAAGTCTTCAGCACTCCCATTACTAGTTTGCAGAATACCTGCTCAAGTTCAATCAAGTCTGAGCTTCATTCGGACCAACTACTTCAATTAAATATCCGCACGTGCTTGAGTTCCGCGGCCTTCACCTCGTCCCAACTAACCTTACAATTCTAGCCTCCTCGCTACATTTTCAGTACACTACACTCCGCGTCGCATTTTTGGACTTGCGCACCCATCTGTTCAAGCTCGAGAACACCACCGCAACTCTTCTCCGTGAGTCCTTTCGACTTGTGGCTCCACAGATCTAGAGGCCCGTTTACTTCGTCTTCTCCATACTTAACTTGATACTTCGCTCGGCGTGCGGCGGGGACTCGTTCCATTAGATAGACAGGTACAAGTAGTAAGGACGTAACTAGGGCAAGTAATTTATTAGTACAGAGGTAAGTAGAAGTATTCAGCGAACTTATCTCCGCGCGTTGGGGCTCTGGTAAGTAACGGAGGCAACCAAGTAAGTAAGTAGAAGTAGTTAGACGCGTGCACGCGGACTTATCTCCGTGCGGTGGGGCTTCAGTGGTGTTCGGTATGCCCGAGACGCAGCCTGCCTGAGGCGGGCTGTATCCGCGCAACACGGGGGTCGGTCAGGACCGCGCTCACAACGCGTCGAACGCGAGCGCAAGCGGTACGTTTGCGGCCAGCGCGCGTCCAGGATGCGTGTCCCGGCGACGAAGCGCACAACGTTGGCGTCGTGCGCACAGTGCAAGGCTGGCGTCGTGTACACAGCGCAAGGCCGGCGTCGTGTACAAAGCGCAAGGCCGCCTCTGCGCGCGCGTCCCCCGCCAACTCGGACTCGGCGTGATGCCCGAGCGGGGTACGGGTACCCCGGTGATGCGGCCGCAGAACCCGTGCGAGAGCGCCGACTCGGGCGTCGCTTCTTCGCGCGCTCCGACTCTCCGTGAGGGCGCCCACGACGCCCCGAGCGCCGTACCCCGCGTTAGCACCGTTACTTAAGCGGTCAACGAAGGCGGTGCTCTCACTATGCGCGTCTTGCGAGTTCCGCGCGCGCACAAGGCACATCAGCAACAGAGTCAAATGACAAATGAAAAGGGAGGCGGACGACGCGCCTTGCATGCCACCCTCCACACACCCGCGTCCCATCGCGCACTTGCCCGAGGCGAGCGCCTGTGTCCCGTTAGTTTCGATGTAGGAAGGAGGGCACGCACTCTCGATGCTCAACGACAGCGGGAAGGTAAGCTTGAGTACAGAGTGCAGAGTGGGTCATCATAAGCCGGGCCATTGTACGGCGGTACGCGCGGAATGCGCCGGGGACATGGGCTGGATGCCGAAGAGGTGCAGCGCAACGTCGTAAGGTCCCACCCGCAACGGGGGCGGGCAGCTAAGCACGGACGGGTAGGCGGAGGTGCGTGCGGAGGGTAGAACATGTCGGGGAAGCAATCACATTGGTGTTTAAATTTCACCGACAGAATCAATCGGCCAAATTCGTACTACAGAGCGGGTTCCTCGCTGTGCGCGTCTTGCGAGTTCCGCGCGCACAAGGTAGATCAGCAATAAAAAGAGAGGCGGACAGAGGCGGACAACGTTAACGCACCTTGCGTGCGCAGCGTGCCAATTGCCATCCCACACTCGCGCCCCATCGCGAACTCGCCCAAGGCGAGGGCTTCGTCCTTGTAGAAGGTGCCTGTGTCCCAACTGTGTCCCAAAATAATGCGATCAGTGCGTACGCCTCTTGGGAAAGCGAAAGGACTGGAGTGTTCTTTGAGCCCTTTCAATTGAGGTCACGTGGATCAGCGCGACGATGAAAAATGGCCAAATACACACATACAAACGCGCTCCAGCCTTCTGGCCAGGCATTGATTCCTAGGGTAAGATACAAGGGGGCGCTTAAATTGGGTTGTATCTCTTGCTAGCCAATGGGTGGATGTGCATTACATACTTCAATTAAACTGAGGCGAGGGACTGCTATTGTTCAACCGTTATCTACACCACATATAAATTCCCACTCAGTCCAACACTATCAGGCATGCCTGTGAAGCCTGCGGTTCGAAAGTGTGGCGGTGGGACTCTTCAAATTATTCGTACGCGACACGCGACTAACGTATCACATCTGGGTCAATTTTGTCACGAAATAAAATCTCAAGGTCTGAACGACGTTACTTATGGGTTACTTCCTTACGGTCGTTTCCGCGGACCGGGTTGAAGAGGTGATGCGAATGCAGAATGCATGCAGTCTCCGAAAGGCATATGTACGCATCTGATTCCGACCCACGTCATCGCAACTAGCCGGGAGCAACCGGCTAATGATCTCCCTTCTTTGCACATGCCTCACTGGCAAAATGTGTGGACGCCTTCCGAGAACGCGCGAGAATGCACGATAGACGATCTTGGGCGATCTTTCACGAGCCTCAGCATGTAAGTAGCAACCAGCTTACTGCGAGCGCTCGCTCTCCAGATTGTCCTAAACCTCCATCTCACCCCCCCTCCGCTGCAAAATGACCGACGAAGAGACTGCTAGCGTCGCCCGCGAAATGTGGAGAACCTCCTGCTTATTTCGATTGAGACGTGTGCTTATCTTTTTCCAGAGTCTTCATGAACTGCGCCCACCTCGTCGGCATAAGTGAGTTTGTTTTCTGGCGGTCGGTCCGCAATGAGCTCATCGACTTTCCCAGCGTTTCTGTACTGGGATCATCTCATAACTCTGGGTATTCGCGGCTCCGTCCGTCCAGTTTGTTTCATTGACTTCTTTTCAGATAGTGAGATCGACCTTCTCTGGAAAAGAAGAAAAGCTCTCAGCTCTTTCTGGTTCTTCCTGAACCGCTATTTTGCGTTCGTAGCCGGGATGCCTGTGGCAATACTCCCGTTTTTAACGCTGTCAGAGAAGGTCATTCATTCACTTTCTTTGTCCCGCGATAACATTTATTGAACCTCGCAACACTAGAGCTGCACCAATCTCACATTATTCCGCGAGCTCGTCATAGTTGTAACACAAGTAATCGTTTCAGGTACGTGCTCCGATGGTCGACCTTTTTTTCCGTCATTGACACCGTGTTAGTGATCATGGTCATACGAGTGTATGCGCTTTTTAGCCGGAGTCTACGGGTGCTGTGTTTTCTCGTTGGGGTTGGGTTATGTGTGCTGGGAGTTACTGTGGTATGGGCATTTTTCCGCGTGAATCTCCAGTACCAATTGATCGGCCCTGTAGTGGTCCGTAACCGGCCAACAAGGCTCTCGACCAACGACCATAGGAGGGTGTCATTTTGCAGTCACGCAATCCACGTACGTCTACCCCACCACTCACTCCCTCTACGACTTTTAAACCAACTGCATCTTTCCCAGCGCACTGAGTGAGTATTCCAAGCTCCGGTATCCCTGCGTCCTCTGAACGAATTTATTTCATTTAGAGCTGGCTGGATGCTGGGAGGCGCTCTTCGCGTTCGACTCGGTCATCTTCGGACTTACCGTCTACAACGCGGTGGTCGCACGGCGGCGCATGGGACCGCAATCGAATCTCCACACGGTCGTGGTCCGGGACGGTGCGCGGTTTTCTCTATCGATCCCGAGGGCGTTCATTCAGTCGGTTGAGTTCAGGTGCTATGTATTTCGGGTTCGTAAAGTTCCCGGGAAAATGCTTGTAACTGACAAGGTTGTGATGGCAGCATCATGGCTCTTGCCAACCTCGCAAATATTGCGACTTACTATGTACGTCCGATTCTGGCAGATCCGAAATTCGACTGACCCACATCCGTCTACCTCAGTATCCCAGTGTAAGCACTCTCCCTTGAGCGAGGAGTTACGGCCCTCATATGCATTCATGCCCAGCCTGTCCTTCCAGGATCGCTGGCCACCTTCGCAAATTGGTACGCATTTCCCCCGTGGTCATGGCAAATCCATGATCTTGACTTCCACACCAGCATTTCAGCGACGATGATCTCACGCCTAATACTCAACCTGCATAAACACGCCAACGGCGGCATCCTCACCGAGCGGCCGGCGCACGCTGCGCAGCACGACATCCCTCTGGGCAGCCTGAACGGCATGCTCATGACGCAGCCCGCGCACGGTTCGCAATACCACCCCCACAGCAGAAACCCCAGCTTCAGAGACGTCTCGCAGACGGTGGTGTTCGTCGAGGTGCGGCGACAAAATAATTACTCACTGCCGTCAGCGTGGTAGTATAGCTCTAGCCATGTATGTATAATAATCACCACTAAACTGTATCCTCCGCCTCGTAATCTTTTTTCGTGTACTTGATCCGAACTTCTTGAGTTTGCTGGCGACGCTGGCAGTTTAACATATGCTCGTCTCCACGCAGTAATCCAAAGACCACGAGTAAGACCTCCAGGAGGTGATGGGCTTGCCAATCGGGGAGTTGGGGTTCTTTATAATTATGGGATGGGCGGGGAGGCACACCTCGGGAAATGTAATTTGCAGTACCCACACTCGCGATGAAAACAGTCTTAGATTGCCAAGCCAGGATTGGACTGCAACTCGGGAAGGAGTCTCACGAAGACATGGGTACGGTATTTATCTACTGTAACAATAAATATATACGTATACTCAGCGCGCTCACGGGGACAAAAGAAATAGATATAGCTTTCGTCAGAACTATTAGTAGAAATACACAAACCGTTGAAAAGCGAGTGTTCAGAGCCACCCCAAAAGCACCTCGAGCAGCCTGAACAACAGCTTAAGAAGGACAAACCCCGCTCCAAAGAGCATCAAGCCCTTCATCATCTCCCAAAACACACGCACCGGGTCCTGTCTGAGTACGCGTTCCGCATCCTTCTCCTCGCCAACATACCCAACCCACACGAGCCCGAACTGCGACCCGAGCCGCACATCGTCGCCGCGCGTGCTCCAGGCGCCGAGGTCGCCAACGAACCAGCGCCTCGTGCCGCCGGACTCGCTGAGCGGCGCGCAGACGCGCCGGAGCTCCGGCGAGAGGCGCGCCGTGCGCAGGGAGGTCGAAATCGCGAGCGGGCCATGGAGGGTGCGCGGCAGGAAGATGCACACCTGCCCGAAGGTCGACTCCGCCCGGAGAGCGATGGGCGTGGTCGCTGGTGCGTGCTGTACGAACAATAGCCGATCATTGGATACAATTTAACAAAGACGCAGCAGAAATGGGCGTACCAGGCGTAGGGTGATGTTACCCGTCGTCGTGGAGGCCTTGAGGAGCACTTTATCCCGGCTGGCCTCGTCCACGTCGAAGCGCGACCAGCTCCCCTCGGCGTCACCGGAATCCACTCTCTCATTCTCGTTCAGCGGGAGCACCTCGACCTTGGCGTCGATCGCGCCAAAGTCAACGGCAAGTTCTAGGTTCGGTTTGGGCCGCGGAAAGGCGACGATCCGTCTCTCGGGCTGGACCAGCGACGGCGGCAGGTGCAGGTTGGGGTCCACGGTGAATCGCTTGTCTTTCAAGGCGCCGAACGTGCGGGATATGAGGATGTTGTTCCACGGACGCGCGGGCAGGCCGTCTGACTCTGCAGGGTCGTATGGGGGTGGACCCGATGGCTGATACTCAGTGAGCGTAATTCACTCAACACCCAGCGCTGAATGGTGCCTACTGCTTGGGAATGCGGAGTCGAGTCGGGTCTCGGTTCTTTGAGGTCTGTTTGCGTCATTATGGTTGGTTCTAAAAGATTCGAGACGCAATGAAGATCTCGGTCAGAAAGAAATTCAGGAGACCTAGCGAGAACACAGCCTGCACAAGAAGCTACGCACTTAAATGTGGAGTTAGGCGCTCATGGCAGTGATTGATCGGCCGATCACGACGTACACCGCCGCCCTTCCCACAACAGCAGTGGGGACTGGCAACGTAAAGGGTCTTGATGGCGGACTGCCTTTGGTCCATCCTACAGCCTCAGTCGTCCACATTCTGGCCGGACTCCTGCTGTAGCATCAGTAGCCCTTTGACCTTCAAAGGGAATGTCCCGGACAGAATTTTTATTTTGTGCTCTGTTCGTCCCTCATGAATTCTTTTCGTGAGAATTTGGTGTTTCACAGCCAAATTTGGCAGTTCGTACCGCCTTCCCTGGGCCAAAATTAAACATTCTGCTCGGGACATTCCCTGAAGAATACTTTCACAAGGCATATGCACTTTTTTTCGATGCGCTACGGCAAGTGTGGAAGGCTGTAGCCTGGACCGACGAAGAACAAACAAGGAACAAACAGACATTTGTTTGGCAGAGATTGCCAGTCCCCACAGTATGCTATTTTCAGCTGTGTTAATATAGCACAGGAGACAGCTCTTAAATGATCCTGATTTTATCAGCTATGGAATGTATTACAAGGCTATGAATACGGGTTTAGACTGAAACAACAGCAAAACGGGAGGAAAAGCAGCGAGGAAATAGACAGCATCGAAAACAGCGAATCAAGGACCCATCATTTCTTCAACACCTTTCCGCTCTCTGCAATCAACTGGTCCTTCGCCCCGGCGAGAAGCGTGTCGCGGTCGGCGAGCACCTCGGTCTGCTGCTGTAGCCTCCCGTCGCAAACCGCAAACAGCTGGACTTTCTCGCTAATTATGGTTCCATTCAGCACAGGGAAAAAGACGGGCGAGAGAAATGGGCGAACGTCATGTGATTTTTAGCCTTGAAGATTTGGCGCGTCAGATAAAGGTCCATAAGTAAAACGACAGTGAGCGGGCGACTCACAAAGTCGAATATCTTGGTGTAAAGCGCGGTAAGACCTGATCGAATTATCAGCTTCGCGACATTGAGCAAGAGGAGCGCATACCATCGGCACCGGCCGTCCATTCCTCTCGAGTGCATGCCTTCCACTTCTCGACCGAACGTGTATATTTCTCGACCCTGGCGTCGAGATCGAGATCGAGCTGTTCCGCGTTGAAGAGCTGCATGAGACGCTCAATCTCGGGGCTATGCTGGGAGGTTTCGTTACACTGCGTGGAGTTGGGGTATTGGAGTGGGAAACAGCGCGCTGCGGCGGAGGCTGCAAGATTGGTGGATCGGTTCGCGGTATGGTGGCGCGGTTGCTGGGGAGGGTACTCTTGGACGTGCGGGCTGGAGGAGCGGTGATACATCTCGTCCTCGTCCATCGACCCGCGGGGGTAGGTGTTCTCGTCGCTCTAACGGATTAGTTAGTGATGAGCGGGATGATAGTGGAGGGGTAAACGCACCTTTCGTTCGACGTGCTTCTGTGCCTTGAATCGTTTGGCGGGGGCGCCGTAGCTCTGCATGTGTGCGTGTTCGTCGTCCTCGTCCTCGTCGACCTCCGATCGCGCGCGCTTGTTCCGTCCGCCTCCATTGCTGGCGACCTCTGCGTCGGGGACCTCATATATCTCGTCTCCTTGGGTAAGGTCCGTGATTACATGCGAGCCGAAGGCACGGCGGTGTGGGCCGGGCTGGCTAGGGAGCGTCTTGAGGCGGATGGTGGAGTCGTCGGGGTTGATCTCCTCACGGGATTGTTCGGGGGAAGTCTGCTGGTCGGTCATCTGGGAGTGCAAAGGGTCGTCCGTAGAGGTGCGGAATCCATGAGCGTCGATCCGCTGAGGAGGTGTATATGGAGCGGGAAGAGCAGGGGTTTTGAAGGATGATGCTGCGTTCGAGAACAAGGGAGGTGTAGAGCGGGCCTGGAGAGGCGTAGGGGCGACGATGTTGTGTGATTTAGCAAGTGAGTGGGCCTGGAGTCTATGATTCGGGGCGGCGGCATTTGATTTGGGTTTGGAAAAGGGTTCAGACGTGCCTGGGCGGGAATTATGGCTATTTGAAGACGCGTGCAAGGAGTGTGGATCAGATGTTGCAGGACGGGGAATGTGGTTAGTGGTGGTTTGCAAGGATTGACGGCGTGAAGGGGTATTCTGGGTACGATTACTCTTCGTCAGGGAGCCAATGTTCAAGGGAGGATTTTCTGCGCTCTCGATCTGGGACTTCTTCTGCACATTCCCGCCGCCGCCATTGAGAGGATTCGAGGGATCCGCGACGAAATGAAGCTGAGGAGCTGCCGATGCGGTGGCGTTTGCTGAACGCGATTCGGGTCTTGAGGATGGAGCAAATCCGTTTCCTGGGACAAAGGGTTGCCTTGCACTCATGCTGGGCGTGATATGGGTGGATGGTAAGAAGAGAAATCGAGGACGGGTCACATCAACTCGCGTCAAGTCACATCACGTGTAATACCACGTCACGTCGGTACAACGCGCCTTTGCGACAGGTTCGGAGCAAGCCTGTCTCCGGTCCGGCAAGCCGGACAATCTCGGAGAGAGGCTTGCCGCAAACTCGGCAAAACAGGGGATGTGTTGAAAGTTGCACATCTTCCCCATTTCTTGTCTAAATCTCTTGATGTAAGGTGCTAATCTGTTTATTCGATTGATTCCTATGCCCTTGTAATGTCTATTTCTCAATTGGAGAAGAGGAGCCCTTTCATCACATGATTTCTTATAGGTCCCCTTCCGGTCAAGTTTGAGGGAAACAAAAAGTATTCCTGTTGAATGTCATAGATATTATGGGCTCGATGGATTTGGAGATCAATTTGTAGTAGATCCTCCAGCAAAAATTAGAGCAGTAACAGTGTTCTCTATGCTGTTCGGATTGTAAAATAATTCATTATCATATATGTATCCCACATCTTGCATGAAGTAGTGTGTAGAGAACCACATCATATATTTGAATTTCAGACCACATGTGTGAAGTGGGGTAAAGCATATTTGAAGTTGGGCACATCATATATTTGAACTGAACAACATCATATTTGTGAAGTTCAACATCATATATTTGTGAAGTTCAACATCATATATGTCAAATATGGTGCCTGGTGCTGGCCCCTCCGATGAGCGGGTATGCCCGCCCATTGTCGGTGCTTGCGGTCGGGAGATGCCGCTCTGCAGCGGCATCGTGTCGGTCGTCGATCAAAGGTTTCGGACTATGCCGGGATTTGGCCTGGCTTGGCTCCAGTCCGGTCACGGGGACCGCCGGGGATTGCCGATCACTCCGAGACCTTTTCAACCTCCATGAGACCCCAGGCCTTGGCCAAGGCCATTCAGGTGCAAGCATTAAGCCATGCTTCCAGGCTGACCTGATGAAAATTTCAAGACCTCCAACCCTTCCAAGGACTGTGGCTCCTATGGGCAGCTTTCAAGGGTGTACAAGCCTCAGTACTACTACAAGGATTTTGGAATCCCTTGTCCTTGCTCTTGCTCCAATTCAACAAATACAAGGAAAACAATCAAACTTTAAGCGAGCTTAGGCTCGTAGCCTCTTTAGTATGCCGGGCGTGATTTTCTGAAGATCGTTCAGAATCACGTACCTTTCAACATTGGGTGCGTCCAACGTCGGGTGATGGCCGATGTTGATCGGCAATCCCCAGCGGTCCCCGTGACCGGACTGGAGCCAAGCCAGGCCAAATCCCGGCATAGTCCGAAACCTTTGATCGACGACCGACACGATGCCGCCGCAGAGCGGCATCTCCCGACCGCAAGCACCGACAATGGGCGGGCATACCCGCTCATCGGAGGGGCCAGCACCAGGCACCATATTTGACATATATGATGTTGAACTTCACAAATATGATGTTGTTCAGTTCAAATATATGATGTGCCCAACTTCAAATATGCTTTACCCCACTTCACATATGTGGTCTGCAATTCAAATGTATGATGTGGTTCTCTACACACTACTTCATGCAAGATGTGGGATACATATATGATAATGAATTATTTTACAATCCGAACAGCATAGTTCTCCGTTCAGGAGATAGGGTTTTGTTATTTTCTGACGGCGTGACAAATTGTGACAAAGCCGTGTCTGGAATCACTTCGCCCGGAAAAAAATTGAAATGACACAAGATAGTCGTGGATGCCTTCCTGAGACCCTTCCAAGTGATGTTTTACCCAGAATAGGATCACAGATGGTTTAAACGGCGAAAGAACATTCACATTATTGATGACCAATCACCATCATTTCTCATACATCTTTTGTTTTCGGGCTATCCACTTCACCTTGCACGATTTTGGTCGGAATAAAAGTGGACATCAATTCAGCCATGAGCTTCAAACAATTGTGTCTGTTTACAATTTTCATCCACACAAAGAGGATGGCGTGCCAGAGGATTTTTCATTCCTAATCATTTCTGAGGAAGGGCAACTTGCGGACAGTTCTCTGTGCTTCTGGGCCCCCGTACCAGTATTCTGAGTCAGCCAAATCATTTTCGAACTTGAAATGATCATATTATAGGCTTTGACCCAGGCAATCCAGGCCGTCAGTGAAGCAGCAGAACGTGTCAAACACATCCCCATTTTTCCCGAGTTTGAGACAAGCCCCTTCTCAGAAAGCGCTGCGAAGCACGTGCTGGTCATGTGAACTGAGAAGGCGGCTTGTTCCGAACCTACCTTTGCGACGCAAGCGAGGACCCTTAGGCTCGTGACCAGCCGGCCCCCGTGATTGATGGCATTCGTGATCTCATGCGTCCACGAGGTTACCTGTTGTTTGACGTCCCATCATTATTTGCTCTGATATTGTATGTATTTGTTCTCCTTCCCTTTTCGTCCCGCTCCGTCTGTGTGTAACCGAGTGGACGTGGCTAGCGAGTCTAGAGGACCCCCGACAACCACCTAAGATGCCTGTCCACAAAATCCCCCAAAATTTGACTTTTTATCCGGACCCCTAATCGGGCAATTCTTATCCGAATTTGACCCTGGCCTCTGCGCGGGCGAGATTTTATCCGAATTTTGGTACAGGCCTCCGAAAAAACCTCGAAAAATCGCGAAAAAATCGTATTTTATTCCCTCGTGCCTACAAAGTGCTAAGACACTCTGGGAGGTCTGAATCCTCACCATCAGAGTCCTATGTCTGTTTACTCGGCTCGTGGGACTCCAACTCGCACCAAATTTCAGCTAGTAGTGCTAGACCACACGACTACTGAAGCCTCAAAAATTTTATCCGAATCTGACCTGGCCTGGTCGGTGACCCCATACACTTTATCCGAATTTTGGAACTGCGATTGTGGCCAAAAAACGATTTTTTTATCCGAAAATGGCCTGGCATTGGTCCGATTTTGGTCAGTTTTTATCCGAATTCAAAATTTCGGTGGACAGGCATCTTAGGTGGTTGTCGGGGGTCCTCTGCGCAAGCGCGGCGTGTAAATTCCCTCTACGTCAGTCGTGGTCTCTAGTGCGATCTCGCGGCATTTCTTTGTTACACGAAAAAAAAGAATCAGAAGATGCCAAGCGGAGGCTTTAGGCAACCGGGCATTTCCGCCGAGCCCGATATATCTCATGCGGCCTGAGAAAATCAGGAGACGGCGTGAAAAAAGATGTAAAAATAGATAGTACATACATATCCCTCTTCAGCTCAAACTCGGTGAGTTTTGTGAACCCAACTTGAACTTGAACTCCTCAAGGTTTTGATCAATCTGTCGCGCGTAGTAATATTGATTTTTGTTAGGATCAGAGGGCTAACGTACATGTGGGAGTCGTCTTCACCTACTTATCTCTTGATCCTTGTGGGCGACTCCGGTCACACGTCCGCTCGAAGACTCCTCGCGCATGCGCAAACGTCGTCACGCTATCTCATTCACAGCGGCTCCTAGAGAACCTTTCGCGCATACGGCATACCTATAAAGACTCAATCCAGAGGAGCCCACAGGCGCTTCCTGTCCTCTGCGGCTGCGCGTTTCAAACTCCTCGGGTTGTCAAGTACCTGAGTTCGAGTCCGAGTCCCATGGTCGATGACACTATCGATTTGGCCACTGAGACGTGAGTACCCCTCTCCGGAGCCAACAAGTGCTAACCGTCATCCAGGATTTTCCTGAATAGCTGTCACCTACTGGGCATATGTGAATTCAAGTTCCCCTGCTTAAATCCTCTACTAAGCCTCCTCATTAGCCATCCTGTTTTGGGATCATCTCATTACACTCGGTATGCCGCAATTTCCACAATTTATTTCGCGTTGACAAAGCCTTCTCAGACAAGGAAATTACCTACCTCTGGGTACGAAAGAAGTCTAGCAGCTCCTTGTGGTTCTTCGCAGTGCGCTATATTGGCTTGGGCGGCAACATCCCTGTGTTGCTTTTCTCGTTCATGACTCTATCACCGACTGTGCGCATTCATTTCATTATTTTGAGGGCAATGTAATTATAACGGAATTTCCAGGGGTTCGCCACAATTGTCTTATATGACGTTTTGATGCTGAGACCTGCTTTAGCTGCACGCAGTATTCCTTTCTCCACCAAATCGTTCTTGTCGCGACTCAGTTTCTGGTATCCGGTCAGTCTTGAATCTGATCGGTATTCTCTTCACTTACTTGACTCCAACAGTAATAATGCTCTTACGAACGTGGGCTCTTTATGGACGCGATAAACGAGTTCTAGGGTCCCTGGTCGCCCTTGGCGCGTGCCTGCTTGCTGTCTGCTCTGTGCGTTTCAATTTAATAAGATCCGTGCAAACTTCTAAACTGGTTAAGTGGGCCGTGCAAGGACAAAAGGCCATACCGGTCGCCATTTATCCTGGGTGCCATCTTGGAGTATCAGAAATCAGGCGTGCTTGCTTATTTTTCTTATGACGCTGCACTCACATGAGTTCCAGCGGCTATCGTACGTTCTGCAGACTCCTCTGGATGCCTCATTGAACCTTCGCTAGATCTCTCCGCAACATGGGCCGCGCTCTTTCTCTACGACTCAATCGTCTTCGGCATGACCCTTTTTAAAACCTATTCGACCAGGCGGCAACTGGGCAGCGGCAATAACCTTCCGATCCACAGATTGATAGTCCGAGATGGTGCGTCATTAAAATTTCTCACTGCCGGCGGCTCATAGAACGATCAGGCGCACTTTACTTCGCGTAAGTTCATCTCGGACGCTTTTAATATATAGGCTCACTCGGAGCTTCGGACTTCGGCAGCGCCATGGCCCTCGCCAATCTCGCGAACATTGTCACCTACTACGTGCGCTAAGCTCTTATCTATGTAACCTTGAGAACGTCTGCTAACCATCTGATCTCGATACTATCAGTCTACGGGCGTGCGTCTGTTCTTCTCTGTGTCTCGCGTCCTAGAACTCTAACCGCCAACTCCGCAGCCCCTCTTGCGCGGCTCTCTCGGGACGTTCGCAAACTGGTGCGCCTCCTCACCCTTGCCCGCCCGACGCCGCTAAGCACTCGTTCCATTCCCGCAGCATCTCCATCACGATGATGTCGCGCCTTATGCTCAACCTGCACGAGCAGGCCAACGTCGGCATCCTCACGCAGATGGACCAGCTCCGATTTGAGGAAAGCATCCCCCTCGATTTCCGGGAGCCTTCTGAGTATCTCCCTGCCACCGAGCCTGAACCGGAGCCCGATCCTGGTAGTAGTAATAGTATTTCGGTCGTTCGCCGATCCTTTAATGTGTAGTCTATTTAATACTGTACCAGATATGAGCCTGTGGACGCCCAGTTTACTCCGTTATTAAAATGCAAGCCGTTTGGCGGAGCCAGAGATGCAGGTTTACTTGATGAGTTGAGGTCTCGACTACGCAACCGCAACCGTTGCTTGGCCCTGATATAAATTAAGAGGCGAAGTGAGAAGCATTACTACTTCAAGTCGGGTCTTGTGTTCCTATCGTGAATCATTACTAAGAGATAGCGGTTACTCCTCGCAATGATCTAAACCCAAGGGAGTGCTGTCAAGAATTATAGGCCGCGGATGATTCAAAATTAGCTCCAGTCGCCCCATTGGAATGGCAGTCGTGGTCGTGCTCGAATCACGCAGAGGTTGAACACCCAAGTGAATACAAATTTCAAGATACCAAATGTTCGATCTGAATCCAAAGGAAAAACTACACACAAGTCAGCGTTATGTTCGTCGCTGTGCTGGCTAAAAATCCAGAATGCTCCAAAAGCGCAAACGTATACCTGCCCGTCTGGAGCTCCCATTCATACTCTCGGTTCACGACCTGGAGGAAACGATCGACCTCCAGAGTCATTTCAACCGCCTGGCTTTCCCCAGAGGCAAGGTAGACTCGCGAAAAAGCGACGAGCTGCTTCACGGCCACGGTCACAGTGGACACGCGCCGCAGAAGATATACCTGCGCGACGTAGCTTCCGGCGACGGGTCCTGTGTTCTTGACTGTCACCTCAAAAGTGAGGGTATCGCCTTTGGAGAACGTCTTCCGTCCTCGGGCGTTGAAACTTTCATGGTCAAAAGTCGTGTAGGAGCTGCAGAGAAGGATTGGTACAGTTGTGAGCTTGCAACGCAAACAGGGGACTTACAGGCCGTATCCGAAACTATACTGAGATGGATTTAACCTTCGATTGACCGAGAGGGCGATATTAGCACTCACAACTGGATAAGACCCGATGTCCTCGTCGGTGAAATTGTTGACATGTGAAGTCGCTTTGTAGCTTGAAACCGTCGCATGTCAGCAAGGCCGTGGAATCGGGTATCACTCACTTGTAGTATACAGGTAATGTGCCGACATGGTAGGGAACACTCAACGGCACTCGTCCGCCGGGATTGAACAGTCCAAACAGCACATCAGATATTGCTTGTCCGCCTGCTTGCCCTGGAAAGAACTGCACATTGATTAGATCCGGAGAACGGAGATGAGAAGACGAAGAGAACGTACAGCATCGATGACGGCTGAAGCCTTTTGGTAATATTTCGGAATAGCGAAGGGGCGGCCGCCCAGGAGAACAAGTACCACAGGTTTCCCAAGCGCGAATATCGCGTCCGTAAGAATAGCTGTAAAAGAGTGTAAGATAGGGCAACGTGGTCAGAAGAGCGCTTTAATGTATACTTTGATTGACGGAAAGCCCCAACGTCGCTCGATCACCATTCTCTCCGTCACTGTTCCAATTTGCTCCCACAGCAAGGACTACAATATCAGCAGTCTTAGCTACGTCAACAGCCTGGTCAAGAGCGCGTTAAGCGCGGAGATGGAAAGACAACTATAGTAGACACACCTTTTGCACCGCATCGTTTCGGTCAACCAGATTCCAGAAAAGCTCAACCTCCGCGTTCAAGCTCCCGAAATTGGCCATCTTCGGGGCCAGATTCAATGCTGTGAACTCCAACCGCAGCTGATGCCGTGCACCCTCGACAAACTGAAATTCTCCTCCGCCGGGTGGCGGGCGGGTGGTATTTGCCCCCAATTGAATATTTCCGAGGATGTTGCTGCTCGGCGTAGCATCCGTCTGTGAAACCAGCACAGAATCCACGAAAAGACGCGCCGAGCAATTTGCCGAGACCGCAACGCCGAGCCACCCATTGATGGGCGCCCCGTTCACCGGGACCTCTAGCTCTCCCTCCCAGATGACGCTGAAATTATTCGAAGGGAGGCCCACGGGAGGATAGAGTCCCCAGTCGCGATTCGGCATCTCCTGTAGATGGAACACGGGTTCGGAAAAGTTGGTGTCGGCGTAGTAAGTCCCGCGCATCCCTGGAGCGCCGTCGAACGAGAGGAGGTACCCGGGTATGTTGTACTGTCCATGGTAGGTCCATGTGTCCGCGCCCCAGCTGGACACGAGTCGTACGCCGGGGGAGTTGGCGCCTAGATGGGCGACCATCGCTTGGCGCAGGGTGCTAGACCTGTTCGTTGGGTACGCGCCCCACTGGCCAGAGTAGTCTCCATAATCGAGAAGGTCGCTGAACGGTCCAATAAGCGCGATCGTTTGTATGTTCTGTGAGACGGGGTCGAGTGGGAGCGTATTGTGGCGGTTCTCCAAAAGAACGATGCTTCGGTGGGCAGCATCAAGGGTTAACGGGGCGTGCGCGGCTGTGAGCGCCTGCACATCGATGGACTCAGGAATAAACGGGTCGTCAAAGAGTCCTGGATAATACTATGAGTTCCTGTTATCTTGAATTCGATTGAATGTACCCTACCCAAATCATACTTGACCCCAAGGATCTTGCGAACGTGACTTTGGAGGGTGGATTTGTCAACCGTCCCATTAGCAACCAACGCCACCGTACTCTTCATAAATATGTGAGCTCTGGCTACAATTTATCGCGCACAAGGGAGCTCACATTGACATACACATCGATTGGGAAGTCATAAAAATCAATCATACCACCAGCATTAAACCACTGCGCAATCGCGTCCGCTGGGGATGAAGCTACTCCATGCACAGTGGCCAACTGCGCCATACCTATTGGACGATGACTAAAAGTGAGTGAATTAAATCATGATGGTGGATACTTACCTGTGTCGTCTGCGGTGGTAAAACCTGGAAGCATAGTTAAGACGGGGAAAGGACGGGCTGGAGGACCCACCATCGAATCCCCAATCCGCCAATGCGCCGTACAGAACGGGGTGCACCGATGCGGGGATCTCGTCGAGCTCATTATAAGCCCTTGTAATCGGTACATTCAAGCGCTCTGGGCAAAGAATAGGATGCCTGAACGTACATCATGACACCTCGTGCACCACCCAAGTCGATCGCTGCCTTGAAGGGCACGAGCATCTCTTGCATCACCTCTCGCAGCCCGCGCCCCATGAATGGGGCAGCGTTCAGTCCCGAACGCGGACTACCGTAGGCCGCGAAGTGCTGTCTCAAGTAAGTTTGTGGTTCTCATTTATCACCTTGCGCACCTTCAATACAGGAACGACCGCATCGGGATCCGCCCAGGAGCCGTTCTTGGACAACCCGGAGGCGTACGCGACACCCATGAGAGCTGTGTGCACAAAGTCTTCGCCCCACGCCTCTGCAAGCAGGTCAGTTTTCAGGAAACGCAAGGCTTCGGGTGCAGACAGTACCCTGTGTCCTTCCCCAGCGCGGGTCTTTCCCCAAATCAAGCACCGGTGACAAACAAGCATGTATCCCGATCGCACGCGCCTCGGTGCCGATCGCACGACCCACAGAGTACACCAGGGCCGTGTCAAACGACGCCGAGAGCCCAATGCTCTGTGGGAACATGCTCTGCTTGAACGATCCGACGCCGTGCAGGCACTCGCCGTACACCATGAACGGAACCTTCAGGCGGGATTTTTCCGAATTGAGTTTCTGTACGCTGTTATATTGCGAGGTGTTCGTCGGATACCTGGGACGCGCGTGTGATACAGTGGCAGAAACATGAACATGAGCGCTCTTACCAGTCGTTTATGACACCAACCCCTGCATCAGGAGCAATCTTCATGGCCGCCTCTGCGACGGTAGAGTTGAGGAGATAGCAATGCAAGGTTCTTCGCTGCTTACCATATCCGCCGTTGTCCGAGGCTACGCCGATGATATTATCTTTCGTTTTCTGTGAGCAAGCTATAACTTCAATGGAAACGGACCCATACCTGCGAACATGAGATACATTTGAAGCACTAGGATGCATGCATGCATGAGAAAATGTCGTTAATCGCCCACCCTACAGTACTAACCAAGCTCTGGTATTGTCATCTGATTCACGAGATCGTCCAGAAACTGTTGCTTTTGCAAAGCTTCCGCAGTGACTTGTACCTTCAGCGTGGTAGGAAGTACTTCTTGTTGAGATGGCTGCACGTGTGAGACGGCTCGTATCGAAAGGCACACAGAAAGGACCTCACAGAAATGGTATTCAAAACTTCGTCCAGAAAAGCGTCCTTTTTGAGATGAAATCTTCGAGGATTTTCTGTCACATTGCCAGCCAAGTTATCTGGGATCTATCTGGCTATTATTCCTGCCGCACTCGCCAGAAATGGACTCCAGCTCACCGACAAGTGCTTCAAAAATTCGTCGAGTAGCGCTTCCACTGTCTCTCGGATTTCGGGAGAGGATTCTGAACCCGAAGGTGAAAGGCGGAGGGCAGCACTGACAGTGCACACTCCGTGCCACAAGACACCGAGAAGCAACAGCAGCACTACTCGAATTGCACTGGCAGGGGGCGACATAAATGCCCTCGTTAGACCGTAAAGCTAGAGAGACGAGTGGGAAAGAACGATAGAGACGGAGTGCGGGGTATTCGAAGGTAGTGGAACACACGCGGACGCCTCAGGCGGCCCGATAGTCACCGTAGTGGACGTTCGAATCAAGAAGGGTTGGACTCTATTTATAACACGAACACACAAGGTTCGTGATCACATGACACAGCCCCAAGGACGCGTTCAACTTTAGTTCACTTTCGAAGGCTGAAAGACTTCGATTCCACGTCCATAAATAAAAGTTGTGATATGAGCTTCAATTGGTAGTGAGGATGGAACAACACAACCAAGCACATGAGGCGTGGTCACCGGTAGGGCGCTGTTTATAATTCCCAAGCAGTTAAAAACCGGTTTACAAACCTGGTTTGTAAACAAGCCCGTTTATAAACATGTTTACAAACATACTGTGCTAAATGACTAGAAATCGAGTTTCTCCACCTCCCCCCCCCCCCCCCCCCCCCCGAATTTCATGGTCGGCGCAAGCTGCGCCGGCTTGCTACCTTTCTTGCCAGATGTCACTGCCCAGTGCCCACGTTGAGAGACTTTTGATGTTTCTGCGCCGTCAACCGGCGCGTCACTGAGATAATCACGGAAGAAATATCCACTCCGTCGAGCTCGATGTCGAAGACAAGGGAACCAGGCGGCAGCGAGCCCGGCTGGGACGTCTCATTTGCCTCGTTGACAGCGCATTATTATTACTCGTATATTAAGCAGATGCCTCGTATCAGAGTGCACATGTTTGCGCAGATCCGAGGATCCCCCGTCTGCCGGCGACTCCCAGGCCGCCTATGTTTAGTCATGTCCTTTCCTTTATTCACTGAAGATTTAGCTCAAGCGCCGGGCGCTTCGACCCATGGTATATTTTCAACCTCGCCGATCAGCCGCGTAACAACCGCTCAAAAGGCATGCGGCCTGTTGACTCCACCTTCCCTTTGTCTCCCATCATCTCCTCCTACTCATGTCCCCCTCTCTCTTCGCCCGTGCCCCTCCATGCCTTACCTCTCTGCCATAATGCAAGCCCATTACTGCCTCAGGCTCATCTCAGTTCCCCGCACCGCGCGTCTAAGCTGATGCTCGCTCTGCTCCCGAATCGCCGATACTCCTCGAGTGTGCTAGGTCTTGCGAACTGGGAAGGTGCCCCGAGACTCAAGATGTTGGCTCAAGCCCTCAAGCCTTTCAAGCAAGTTCAATACCATCAACATTGTTCAAGGCTTGAAGTCGCCTCCATCAAGACACGCTCAAGCAAGATGCCAGCGGCAAGCTCTGGAAGGCTTCGAAACGCGCAGCGATGCATCGTCCGCGGGAGGCCACTCACCACGGCTTTACAGCAATAATCAGCCATCATTCTAGCGTGCCAGCCAACGGCGTGTGTACAACTGCACTCTATCAGTGGATCCCCTTTGTTTATTCGTTGCTATTGAACCACACAGTCTCGCGACGGTGAGTTCCATAGTTGGAGGCAACCTTCGTATTGATATGCTTATTCCTAGGCTGGTTTGTCACTCAAAAGTACATGGTTCGTTGACAGCTCTTGCCGGCCCATCTGCGTATCTGCAGTGAGTAGAACTTTCCTATATTACATACCGCGCTGATGCCGTTCATTTAATGTTAATTCCTCATTGTTGCTATCACGAGGACTTATTGACAGCACCGGCCTCGGCTCGGTAGGTAGCGCAGTCTGAGTTGCAAAATCTGATCAGCATTCTAGGACCTCTTGGAGTGCGGATCCCCCGGCACTGTAGACGTCACCGACGCTCATGCGTACGCTGTCCATTCATTCCGCCCTAAAGAGCTTACTTATTTTTCGTCCTGCGCCCAGCCACCAGTTGTTGCACTCGAGATTCGTTTCGAACGGCTTCCGAGTGTGCGTAGCCGCGTTTGATGCGGAGAGTCAATTTTTGAATTTCCCTCTTTATTACTTGATGTCCGCAAGATCGACTCCACTCTGACGTGAAGTAGCACTGCACCCTGTGAGCTCTCGTCCCGGTCTTCGACCCAGATAATCACATGGTAAAACACTTAGGCTCGGCAGTGGTGCTCAGCTTCCCCTGGGCCATTTTGGGGAGTTCGCAGTGCGCATTTCAGCACGTAGTCCTCTGTATCAGTCCGAATGCAATCTATATTAAGTACCCAGCTTCGTTCATCCATTTAAGTCAAGTAGTTTGTCATACAGTACCGATGTAGAATTGAATTCAGATATTCAAGAATCAGCGTGCACTGAACGAGTGTGGGGGAACTGGAGATTAATGACGACGGTACGTCTGATCTACTTATACTCAGCGGCAATGTAACATCATTTAAGGACATTAAATAGTTGCCGTACACAGTTAGCCCTCTCACTTCAATGCCTCTCGCCGGAGCGAAGCGAGGGCAGATCTTGTAGTCAATAAAGTTATGAGTGTCGCCGAGGGGTATAGTATATGGAAGGTGCTTCAGAAGGTGCAAGAGTTTCTTCAGCTCCTTGTCGTAATATGTCGCGCCGGAGCCAGAGCCAGAGCCGCCAGACATGGAAGCTTGATGGACACCGCGAAAATTTTGCCGAGTTACATAATCCTAATTAAAAACCGGTTTATAAACGTGGTGTTTAGAAACATGTTTACAAACCAGACTTAAAAACAGTGCCCTAGCGTGGTGCAGGCGTGATATGAACCAGAATCCATTTGAAATTAAAAGGCTCTCGTCTTTCCCCGAAGAATAACTCATCTTAAAAACGGCCTAGTCAGCAGAAAACCAGCGGATTTAAGCAACGGCCATAGCGGTCGTATATTCAGCCTACGCATTTGTTTTTGGAACGGCCGCTTTATACGTAGGCCAGGAGAGTAAAATACTATGATAGCACGACCGAAAGTCGGAAATTAAAGGGGGGGGGGACTAATCTCATGGCATCAAGAAGAACTCATAATGCGGAAGCTATTGTTGAAGACTTGAAGTTCAATGCTTTCCCCGACCATTAGGCTTATAAGTGACTTATTGGATGGCTCGGACCAAGCTACAGCAAGTCAACGAGTACTTGTCTGAGATTCCAAATAATTTTTATCCTTACGGTGTCTCGTCCTAAAAGGTCTCCGAACCCTTCTCAATGTTCAGAGACCAAAGGACGTGTTCATTGCATATGTTTGGCTGTTTTACTGATCGCGACGTCACACGTGATCCTTTATTTCAACTAGAAACAAAAGTTCAACTTCGACGTGTGTGCCAGATTGAAAGCGATGGTACATCTACTGATAACTATGTTGCATCATGACAAGGATCTGAAGCTCTACGGGCACGGCCCCATCCCTTCAAAGAGCAGCTTCAACACAAGCGAGGTACGAACGCCTTTTGTGTTGAAGTGCCTCGGAGAGATTAGAAATAGCTGCCGCTATTTTGTGGAATGCATCGACAAAATTTCTCACCCTATTAGAACTTCTTACATAAATCGTAAGCTATTGATTAGGCTGTTATCGCCGGCTGTCGCATGTCGCGCATATGTGTATTGATTCAGCGGGACCAGCCGTGATCTTCATCTATCTCTATGTCCTTTTGGTCAAAATTTTTTGCTGAGCGACTCCGTCGCACGCTCGCTCCGGAAGGCTGTGTACCAATCATTTCCTGCACATCTCTTAGATGATAGACAGCTGCACGAATCCTTATAATATCCCGAAGTGAGCTCTAAGCCCTGTTTACTATATCCCTCTACCTAGCCGCTGGGTAGCGGCGTCCGAACTCTTCGAGTTTAGACTCTCATCGCTGTCCCAGTCCCATGGTCGATGGCACCCCCGAACTGGCGAAGGAGACGTCAGTGCCCCCTTTGCGTTGGCGACTTATACCTACCTTCATTCAGAATTCTCTTGAATTGCACTCACTTGGTGGGCATATGTGAGTACGATTCTCTTGCTTGTGGAACCTTGTATTAAGCCTCCTTCCTCATCAGCACTCCTGTTTTGGGACCATCTCATTACCCTTGGTATACCGCCGCCAACTCTCCCATTGAAAGAGTTGACGAAGCTGGCAGACAAAGAAATAATGTACATCTGGATGCGAAAGAAGTCAAGCAGCTCCTTGTGGTTCTTCTTAGTGCGCTACGTTGCCTTGGCTAGCAACATAACTGTCTTGCTCTTTTCATTCATGACTCTATCCCCGAAGGTAGATATCTCAACGTCTCGAGGCTAAAATCATGGGAATACTGACTACACGGTTTCTAGGGGTTTGTCAGGATGTTTTTATATAACGCTCTGATACCGAGGTCGGCTTGCAGGTGCAAGCATTTCTCCTTCGTGCACCAAATTGTTCTTATCCTCAATCAGTTGCTGGTAGGAAGTAAGTCTCGAATCAGCTCAGCATCCTCTTCACTTACTCTCGCCCCTGGACTAGTCGTCATGATACTACGAACCTACGCGCTTTATGGACGCGATAAGCGAGTATTAGGATCCCTGATCATAATCAGCGGCTGCATCCTTGGTGTTGGCGCTGTGCGTTTTGATTTAGCAATGTGTCTATGTGCCTAAACTGGTTCAGTGGGCGATGTACGGTCAGCAGTCGATACCGGTCACTATTTATCCTGGATGTCATCTTGGAATGTCAGCAACCAGGCAAGTCCTTCGTATCTTCCTGAGGCCTTGCGACACTTATTTTTACCTAAACTCCAGCGGCTATCGTGCGTCCTGTAGGCTCGTATTCTTTGCAAAGCCTAATTTAACCCTTAGATATCTCCGTTGCATGGGCCGCACTCTTTTTATTCGACTCACTCATCTTCGGCCTGACCTTGTTCAAAACCTATTCCACAAGGCGTCAAGCAGGAAGTGGCAGTAACCTTCCAATCCATATGTTGATAGCCCGAGATGGTGTGTCTTGATGTTGCCGCATGGCGGGGAATATTACTGACAGAGCCATCAGGCGCTCTCTACTTCGCGTAAGACATTCTGAGACCCATTTAATATGCCTACTGAGACCCTTCCGTAGCGTCATGGCCCTTGCAAATCTCGCAAACATCATTACTTTCTGGGTACGCTCTTGTCTAACTTATTAGACGGCCATTACAGTAATTATTTGTCCAATCCATCAGTCACCGGGTGTACGTGCGTTTCCCGCGTCTGGGCTTCACTGTGCCTAACCAACCTCACAGACCCTCGTGCGCGGATGTCTTTCGACGTTCGCAAACTGGTGCGCCTCATTCCAACCCTCCTGACGCAGCTGAGTCTGCCCAATTCCCCGCAGCGTATCTGTCTCAATGATGTCGCGCCTAATGCTCAACCTGCACGAGAAGACCAGTATCGGGATCCTCTCCCAGATTAACGAAATCCACTTAGTGGAAAGCATTCCCGTCGAATTCAGGGAGCATTCTCAGGATCAGTCTCAAGCTGTACGCCACCCTACGCCCGATCCCAGCGATATTTCGGTCGTTCCATGACTCCTATGTCTAGACTATTATAATACTTTTAGATGTACCACATACAGTGTCCGAGCCTGAAGTATCGGCGACATCCCGTGTAATTTAAAATCCAAGCCAATGTAGTAAACTGAGCCTGAGACGTCAGACGAAGGCTCGTTTATGAATAAATTCCGGAATTACGGAAAGGTCTCCCAGCGATGCTTGATTCGATCCAGGACGTGTTCATTGTGCATGTTTGGTTCCTTGATTGATCGCGATGCTGCACGTGCCGCGCTTCCTTCTCTTGGCTTGACAAGCCACGACAACGTCTTTCTGGTTTGCGAACTCTGCTTCCATCTGCAGCGCAACACTGTTTTTGTCTCAATACACCTGGCGGTACAACTAAGAGTCCGACATCTGCTCTGTCCGAAATCGTCCACAGGAATACTCTCTCATGCAAGCTGAAGAGTCCAGATATCGCACCCCATGGCACTTGCCACCAGCCCCGCGAACTCGGTGTTCCCCTCGAGCAAATCCAGCCTGGTCATCCCATGTCGGTACATTATCCCGCCTTCCAATCCACCACGTCTCGGACAGTGGCTGCCGCTCTGCGTCATCATGACCACCTGCTCCCTATCGACGCAGAGACGGAGCGCTGCGCAGATAGCACCCAGCACGTCTGCCACCGCCACGCAGCGGAGGGTTCTGCCCGACGCATGGGCGGTTATCACCCAGGGGAGCCGTGGCGAGATAATCGTCAGTGACGGGAGCCCTGGATATGTTGCGGGCTCCGCAAATAGAGGGTGCCAGGCGGCGTTGCTCTCCGGGATGGGCATCGACGCGAAGTCGACGGGCAGCCGAGCCCTCGACTGGGCGAGTGCTGGGTGCAATGTGACGTGGACGACGCCCTCAATCTGTGGAGGCAGCGCTATCGGCCGCACCCGATGTGGCTGTGCGTCGGGGATGTCAGCCAGACGTGGAACCCCAGCGCACTGTCGCTGGTCTGGAGGCGCATTATACACGTCTGGCAGGTGGACGCAGGTGTAGAGTGGCTTTCCCCAGTGCAGACCGGGAGCGGGCGGGGCGCACGAGCGCGTCACGGCCGACGGTCGCAATATCTCGCTGGGAGCGCACGGACCACCTGGGACCGCGCCGATGGCTTTGTTATGGGGCGCGTTATACACCCATCTCATCCACGTATTGCTTCCTGCGACCAGCGACGAGCTTCAGTGCCGCTCGGACCCGGCATTAAATTGTGCTTACGGGGCGAATACAACATCGCGGGCACCTCTGTGAGCTTGTTGAGACGTCGCTGAAGCGCGGTAGGCATTGGGTTATCGTTGGTGGTGGTGGGAGGAGAAATAGTTGGGCGACAGACAGCCACGGGCATTCAGCGCTCAGCTTTTATATTTTCACTGTCTGAGCCTAAAGGCTGCCCCTAACCCTACGCTGCTGATTTGATTCCGTAAAAAATCGGAATATACCGAGGCTTGTGAAATATCCCCATTCCCAAAACTTCAGGCTGGTATTCCCGGCCACAGAGTCAACGAGAAGACTTAGTGCCACTTGCTTATACTAGGGGAACATTACTGTGACAATGTCGGCCCGTGTCCCATATCGCCTAATGCGCAGACTTTCTCGATCAATATTTTCTCCAGGCTCAGCTTACTTCGATTACGCCCTTATGCTTGATCAAGACCTGGTCAGATAAATCGAGACTCATTCGGTGGACTGGATAACCTGAAACTCGAATATCGGACTTCACAAGTATTATTCCGCGGTGGCTTTCAACAGTCCGAGCTTGTCATTATCTATCCTGTCGCAAGGCCGCGTGAAAATTCAGGCAATTTTCCCGTTCGATAGTAGATAGGATTCTGTCGCTACCCTCCCTCAAACTGTCCGCCCAGTGTCCCAGTTGATATCCTCCTCGCCCGTCTCTCTAGCAGCTTCCGCATCGGTCTCGAAGCTTTTGGCCGGCTGAAACCGGTGGCTCGTGATCAGCTCAACAATGTGGTCGAGCACGATATCGGGCTTCAGGGCCACCGTCCGGTTGACAAATTGACGGATCTCTGCATGGACGGTTGTGCTATGCGTGTCCGTCACGTACGCCGTAAATGCGAGTTCAACCAGTTGTTTGGTTATGGGAACCGTAGCGACCGTTTGGCCGCCCTTAGACACAGCTTCGGCGCGGGCCCTGGTTAGCCAAAATAAACTTTGCATCATGATGGTGAGATCGATGATATATCCCATTAGACCTCGAAGGACTTGAGGTCTGGGAGAGAAGAGTTCAGGAATGAGTGGTGGGACCATAAAAGGACATACGTCGTCAAATATGCCTTATATACCCACGCAGCAAAAATGAGACCCGCAGCGATGGGAACGGCGAAAGGTGCGGCGGGCGGGATCACTCCTGAGGATGGTGATGAAATAGTACTATCGGAAAGAGTTTCCAAACTTACCGGAAACAATGGCGGCCACAGTGGTCGTTGCACCGAGAGTGCTGTCGAGGCGAAATTGAGACATCTTTACTAATAAATGCTCAAGGAGCTCACATTTTCGGAAAGCGGCTTGAGTCATCGAGCAAATCCTCTTGGAGCGTGGTCATTTTCTTCTTGAACAAGTTGCTTTTGAGAAGCTGCACCGGCAGTTAAGCACATACAAATCGCAAGGAGGCCACTTACACCCTGTGGATCATCGAATCCCCAGCAGCTAAGGAATAGTTAGATTTGGGGCACGGATCTAGTTGACGCTTACGAGATGATATCCTTAAGCACAACGTCCAGCCACTTCGTCAAAGAACGGCCAGGGATATTCAAACTTGTGGATAGCCCCCTCCAATATTCTATGATACTAAGCTAGAGAGAACGGACCGAATACAGGGCATGCACCCACTTTTGCGACCGATTCTGTGTCTCTGTTGTTAACAATGTTTTTTGAGTCCAAAGCACAGTGTGTACTCACCCGATAGAGGCTTCAATCTTCAGGTCGACGTTGGGACGCTGAGAGGCGGCCCAGATATATGACATTGTCCCTTTTACCTCCTTCTCGGTGAGATCAACGAGTCTGTCTAATGTGTCTCTGAAGCCACTTTTCACTGTATTGAGTTTAGCAATTCACATGGCAATAAAATTCAGTGAGCGATTACCAGAAACTTCTACGCGTGGAATGCTCTCTGCAAGAGTTGACAGAGACTCGGCATAGTCCGCCCAGAATGTTTCCTTGGCGTTCTTCCGCGCAATTGTGTCTTTGTCTACGGTCTTGGGTAGTTTCCGCTTAATTTTGTTCACGGGCTTGTCGAGTTTAGTGAACACCACGACAATCGGAACTGAAGATGCAAAAGCGGTACCCAAAATCAGGTACCGCTTCATATGTCGAACGGCCACGATACCTTTCAGATCAGGAGAAGCGATAATTTTCTCCTCCGCCGTCTCGAAAAGACTTCCTCCATACATCGGAATTTCGACGCAAAGCCTAGAATAGCATCAAAAAGTACCGAGAAAACTCTCAAAAGTCCTCCCACCAAATGACGTGCAGTCTGTCCGCCAATTGGGGTTTTCCACTTTGCTCCTGGATGAACTTGAGAACTGTTTCAAAGTTTTGTCCGCTGCCATGAGAAAACCCCTGCGAGTCGTGAAAGACGAGCCGAGGATTGTTCGGCAGAACAAATTCGCGATTAATATCCGCGATTCCGGCTTGGAGTCCATGTTCCTCAGTCTGTGCCGAGGAATTGATTAGTATTCGTCTCACGAGGGACGGGTACGCCTTACCACGACTCCGCTGCCGAACACGGCGTTGATTAGCGCGGATTTGCCGACCCCTGACTATCTCCGGAATCAATTGTGGACCATTCGAGCTAACAGCGACATACTCTTCCGATTAACAGGATGCGAAACCTGGACCATTCTGTCAGAATTCATCGCATCGTACGAGCACATCGCTCACTTCGGACAAGATTCAACAATTCCATCAAACGTCGACTGGAGCTCTTCGTTGAAATTGAGGCTACTGAGTTGGGTTTCCAGGGATTCCGACATGGGTAGATGAGACCAAGGAGAGTTCGCTCCCAGCCTTTGTTAGCGCCTGCTGTCAACACATGACCAAAGACACGATTTGTATCAGTTAATGTATCAAGCTTCTTTTAGGAGGATCAGCACTGCACCTTGACTGCACAGGACTGCACCCCCTCAAAGTACTCAGATTTCGTCGAGGGGCTTATATTGGCTTTTCTCTCTTCAACTACTTGGCCCGTAAGTTTAAGGTTGTGTTCATATATAGGCTGCACTCAATTGCGGCGTGCAAGCAGGGGATGCGGAATCTTTCTAATCTCGGTGTTCCGGGTGCAGTGTTCGCCACATTAAGTTATCTCTGGCTGTTATTCTACTTTCTACTCATTGTAAATAACGTGTGTCCGAGGCCTTTAAACTCCGCCAGGCTATCACCGAGCCCTTGATGCCAACATTGCCGAGAGACATTTATTGGCGCCGCTGCTCCGGAGCTGCATCCGGGGCGCGAAGCGCCCCGGCACGCTCTTGTTATAATTTAGACATCGCCTCGGACTCCCGGAGTTGAACTGGTGGATATCTTCACCAAGGCCGAGGGACTGGCGGCATCGCTGATCCCCAGATACCAATGTGGCCAATTGAGTGTGTCCCTATAAATGTTAGCCAGAGGGTGAGGAATCCAAAGTGAAGTTGCTTAACTTCATGAGGGCCACGATGGGCGGGGAAAAAGAATCCAGACCTTTGAGCCCAATGTGGAGGCGGACTAGTCTAGTTTTACTTGCTGCTGATAGCCATAGGTCGACCTTCCGCCACATCAGTTGTGCTGGGTTCACTAAGTGCATAGCTGTCTTAGAAAGTATCTGGAAACCCTCAGGGGACCTCTGACCATTGGCCTGTATGTACAACTCAATTGATTCCATCCTGATCCCTTCGAAAACCAAAAATCAAGCCGTGCGAATTTCGCGCACAGCCACAGCATTGACCCGCAGAAAGGCGCCTCACCCGCTCAATTTTGCAGTCGTGAGGATATCATTCAACGGGGACACTCATTGTGAAGTGTAGGCATGTCACCTGCCATCCACACCAGCCTTTATTGGCCACTGGGGTTGAGTATTGGATTTCCCAATTAGGAGTTTCCTAATCCGGAAGCCTGACCTACGGCTTTTGCTGCGCCACTGGAATCAGATTATATCAGTTTTTTTTTTCCTCTCCCAAATTTCAAAAAAAAAAAAAAAATGGTCTGACTTGGGAGACTAGCAGATTCATCAATTCAACCAAAGTTGTAGGCAAAAACACTGTTCACAGTTGAAAGATGTTTGCTAATATTTTTTTTACACTATATGTGCCATACACCTCTGCCATCCCACTCATTGACATGTCACTGCATAGTATGTGAGCACACCTGTCACCTCCACTGTCCCACTTGCTGACATGTTCACCTTTCCACTGCATAGTTTGTGAGTGCACCTTCTGTCCCCTTCACCTCCTGCTCGCTCACCTTTCCACTGCACACAGGTTGTGAGTGAACCTTTGGTTGCCTTCACCAATCTGCTTGCTGACATTCCCATGTTCTCTCGTGTGCAGCAGGTGGGTGCTTTCTGGGGTCTGTGTTATACTGCCTGCTCAACTGCTTTGGATAAGCATGCTGTACAAGATTCCTCATGTTTTTTATGTTCCTTGGTTAATCCTGATCACTGCCCTTTGGAAGCCTGACGGCCGGTCAGGAAACACTAAATGAGAATCACACTGATGTCAACAAGACCACGGATATATTCGATGGTGAGAGACACGGGGACGGACAAAGGTGGTAGACGACAAGAATAACTAGTGTACGTAAGCGGCCATCAGTCCGTAAACTGGGGACCGGGTTTACACCCTTCAGACAATCCAGCAGCATTATCACTGACTTCCCATGTTACCTCTCTATTGCCATTGGTGTATTTGTTCCCCTTTATTGTATTATATCTGCTGCTCGAGCTGACTACGCCCAGTCACCTGCATTGCATTTTCATCCACCACCGAAAAATCACAAGAGCCTCACACTCTGATTGACTATACTATCCAGCTACTCAAGAACAGGGAGGATTTTGCAGTGTCCATCGGTACGGTTGTTGACCAGGCCCACTCCGAATTCCCAAAGGGAGCTGATCATGCCAGGCTTGTTGGTCGGCTTGTGTGATGAAACATGTTGATAGTTTGCGCAGACTCTAGTCTTTGATACATCTAGGATTTTCAAATGTTGACTCAGCTCCATGCATCATAGAATTGTACTGTAGAAATGTGTGACTGCCGGTTTGATTTCATCGACACAATTTGCGCGGGGGGACCGATTGACTCGACGCAAACTCAGTGTTTGATTTTTTACAATGTGCAGAGTGGGCTTCAGGTAAAATACAACATCAAGCCCGAGGTGGAGCACGGGGAGGAAACCAACAAAAGCTTTCCCTCAATCGAAGAATGACGAACACCTGTACATAACTGTAATTCTTGCCAGATGCCAAACGGAAGTTGCCGGCGCACAGCCTCTGACGCGCCGGGGTCCGTGCACACAATGAGCACATATTAGCACAGCCACGACAATGCCGAGTCACCAGAACAGTCGGAATCCCCGACGACAGCGAGGGCCACGATGGAGGGAGGGTCTACGATAACGAGCTCATGCATAAGTAATAGAGTGACATGTGCGGGGCGCGTATAGTACGGAGGGATACGTGTACAGATATACAGAAATACATGGCAGCGAGAAAGCGCTCGCGGGTGGTCTGTGCGCGGAGGGAATTTGGGGGTTAGCGACGGTCCGCGTGCCGACTTGACTAGACTCACCCCCAAGGAAAAAATCATGCACCGAAACCGTACAGGGTGCGGCCCGAGCGCTTGAGGGCGTAGACGACGTCGAGCGCGGTAACGGTTTTGCTGCAGGAGATGTGCGTAATGAGCACGCCAAGATGAGAGGGAAGTGGGGACAAGACGTACCGCTTAGCGTGCTCGGTGTAGGTGACGGAGTCGCGGATGACGTTCTCGAGGAAGATCTTGAGCACGCCACGGGTCTCCTCGTAGATGAGCCCCGAGATACGCTTCACGCCGCCACGGCGAGCGAGACGACGGATGGCAGGCTTGGTGATACCTGGGAGCGGCAAGTCTGTGAAGACGGGTTGCGCGGGACAGACAAGGGCGCTCACCTTGGATGTTATCGCGGAGAATCTTACGGTGGCGCTTAGCTCCGCCCTTTCCGAGTCCCTGCATCGGCGAGACCAGTCAGAATCCAGGCGACTTCAAGGAGGACTTATGGAAAGACGGGACGAACCTTGCCACCTTTCCCACGGCCGGACATGTTATGCGATGAGTTATTGGGAGTAGGACGAAAAGTCTTGAGGCTAAGTCGCTTGTTGAAGACGACGGTGGTGGTAGGAGAACAAGAGGCAATGTCACGCGTGACTCAACAAACGCGCCTTTGGCAGACTGCTTGCGCGTGTTGACGTGTCTGCCGAGTTGCCGCCCCTGATCTGGACCTCATGGAAATCGCTCTCAGAGTCTCATCTAACTTTCATCAAGCCTTCATTGTCAACGAACTTGGGGTTGCGGTATAAATGCTCATTCTTCGGTCTGGATCAAGTCTTGAATCTGGATGGGACCTGAATGGGACCTTTCGGCGGGTTCAAGCCTGGTTAACTGCCTCGTTCGTCCTCGCCATCTTTCCGGTATATCTCAATAGATATTAATGCATGCTGGTTTGCGCTCTCTTCTTTTCGCCACGGAGTAGCCCATTGCATTAAATTTCCCTGATATTTCTTGAGTGGCCGGCGCCAGCACTAATTCAATGGAACTTGGTCCTCTTGCGAACAGGCTCATTTCGTTTCGCAAGCATCTCGCCGACGGCAATTCAATGTCACCCGTTGGTATGTCAGGCATCTGTCCCTTTGTCAGGCGATCAGAGCGGCACTTTAGTTTCGTAACGTGGAGTATTCTATACGTAGTCTGACAGACATTGCAAATGGGTGCGCCACACCATTCCTTTTCATGCGGAGGAGACTCAGAGACTTATTCAACTTCAACGGATGGACCCCCAACTCGAAGAGATCCATGCCTGGGAAGCCGCGATTCGAGGACATAATAATCGCAGTGCGTATCCCTGCCACTCTCATCTGAGATGCTGACGAGCATCGAAGTGGTGTCCTTGGCAATCGTTCTGTGGGATTATCGTAAGCCGCATCCTCTGTGACATCGTTTCTAACCACTGATCATCCCATCTCCAAAGTCATCACGCTGGAGGACGAGGTGAGCGGGCGCCGTTGCTTTGACAATTTCACTCCGTTTAGTTTTAACGTGATAGAGGGCGCTATTTTGGGTGCGTTCTATGCACTCTAGTTCTGGACTCGAGTCACCAGCGAAATGAACAGAAAAGGAAGCCGTGGACATTTGCCACTTTGCTCTTTCTTTGGGTGAGTTTACCATGCTCTGATAAACTCTGGAGTGTTGAGTATCATTAGAGCCGGTATGTCGGGACCTTCCTAACTGTGTGAGCCCTGATTTGCTACAAATTGTGCTCGTCTGATGCTCCGCCAGTTTCGGAGTCTTTGGTATTTGATATTTCCCCTGTCCAGCCCACATAACTCACGTCGTTCTGTAACTTCTATTTGAGTAGTAGCGGTATGGCCAGGCGTTTCCGATTCGGTGAGTATTTATTTCCGTGCACATCGTTGGACTAAGAAAAATCTCAATAGTTGTGAGCGGCTTGATCTCAAGAACCATTCCCCGACTTGAATTTGTTCAACAGATGTGCGAGTTTTCCTCCTTATGAAGCGGCGTTTCTAAGCGAAATTCATCACAGGCTATTCATGGCTCCGAGTTGAGGGCTGGGTCGGGATGTCGGTCTCATGGGCTACTCAAGGTATCATCTACCTTCCATCGCATTTATGTGTTTTATTGTTGATTCCGAAGTGATTCTACAACTCAGGATTTATGCTCTCTATGATGGCTCTCCGAAAATCGCAGCACTTATCTGCAGCATCTTCTTCATGGAGGTCCTATCGGTGGTTGGTATGTTCAGTGTTGCCTCCGCCAACACTGAAGGTTGCCTCATAACTACTCTACTTCGATAATCATCTAATCACATTTCGTAGTCGTTGCTGAAGCAATGGGGGATATGGTTCGCTGTAAAGTCACCGCTGTCCCCTCGTGGCTCTGGTTATTCTGGGTTGCAGTCACAAGGTGGGCTCTGCATTTATATTCGCGTCATGCCATTAAACCGCCTACCAGCTTCGAGTTTCTACTCTGCATCTTGGCCGCATATAAGGGTTATCAGCGTGTCCGGGCATCGGGCCAGTTCGGTGGCCACCAGGTCCTCGAAGACATTCTCATCCGCGATTCAGTGATGTTCTACATCGTGTGCGCGTCTCTTTCGACACAGCTTTAGTAGACCACGCTCATGCAGTTTCAGAATACAGGCCGTGTACATTTTTAACCTGACCTTCTGGATCAAAGACACAGTGCGCAACCTCAGCTCCGCTCCTAACTATCAGCGCAGTTTGCTGATCACTCTGCCTCAGAAAGAGTCGCTGGACGTCCTCACCGGGCTTGCCGTCGCACTGCCGTGTGTGATGGGCAGCCGGCTGATGATAAACGTGCGACGCGCCTTGCCTCACTCCGACACACTGCTCTCCCCCTCCGATATATCTTTTGGACAAACCTCCCTACTGCATCTGTGACGTAAAAATAAAATTCCCGGGGCATGTCTTAGAACCTCTCGGCATTGGGCGGACACACGGACCTATAAATGCTACCCATTCCATATCAACTTGACTTGCCAATTTGTCATCTGTCCGCCTCCATTCACTCTCCATTCTGTGATAGTGTACCTGTCGGCCGCCACACGTTCCATGGTGCCGGCAGGGCGCCAATGGCCGCGTTCGGCTACGTTGGGCTAAGTGACCCTTTCCGTGATTTTTCAATTAATCAGTCTCGCTATTAGGCGTGATTTAGACAATCCTCCGCAATTGAATACCTTGGGTTCCGTTAGCAACGCCAAGTGTGAGGCCTCATGGGTTCCATCAAGTGCGGGTACGGCTTGCTATATGGGATCATCGGAGATCGTCGGCCTGTCACTCAATCAACGACCAATCCGCTCTTTGGCTATCCTTAACTTTTGTTACCCGGTGATAATGATTTTGACTGCCTGATGCCTTACCACGTACGACGTGCTGTGTGTGGTAAATCATGGCTATTTTTGCCTGCCGTGACCGCAGACGTCGACTCCTTGTCTTACCTTTGTTTCGACGCCTTCTCCTCCCAGGAGTCCCAAGTTCTGGAATGGGAGACGCAGGGATCGTCACCGCGCAAGCCATGTCTGTATCTCTGGCTCCCGCTCACAAACATATCGACTAATTCACCTCCAAGCCGCTTGCACAACGAGCTTCATGTCATCTCCATAAGTTCGTTCATTGCTCATGTCCTTGTCCTGTTGAGACTGACGTCGACTGTGCCGTGGCTAGCGTTCCTATACTGGGATCATTTATTAACATTTGGTACGCCGTGCCGTTGGTCAGCTCCCTTCGATGGTTCCAACTCGATATATGACCTAGGCGACGAAATGCGGTTCCTGTGGCGGAAGGCCAAGACACGAAGCACATACTATTTTCTCATAAACAGATATCTGGCGTTCTTCGGGGACATAGCCATTACTGTCTTCCAGTTCACCTCGGTACCAATATCAGTGCGTGGACTCAATAATTTCCGCAACCTTCTACTAATCAATTCATTCCGTCTGTCACTCGTCAAGTGGTCAGAATATTCTCTTCGTGGGAGTCAATCCTTCATACTGACTTTAATTGCGCGAATGCCGAGAAGGTGCAAACACGTTAACCTCTTTCGACAGCTGCTCCTCCTCATCAACCAATGCATAGTTTGCAGTGCGACACTCAATTTCTTTATCCACGTATTGTTAATTCGGCTCGAATGCAGTATTGTTGTCCTTGCGTATTTACGCGCTCTACGGACTCAACAAACGCATCTACATAGGCATGCTGGGATTCGGCGCTGTCCTTCTAGCCGTTTCATGCGTGAGTTTTGCCTTGTAAACATGTTGGTTCGCCCAAACTAATTGGTTGGGTCCACTAGTGGGCACTCATCGGGAAGAACGGGGTCCCCGAGCCAGACACAGTCGGGTGCCATATTGCCGAATCGAAGAAACTGTGCGTTCCCCGCATCTCCCCCGTTCTGTTCAGTTGATGGAAACATATTAGTGGCTTATGTCAGTGAACCTATCCACTGTGCACTAGCGACCTAGCCGAATTAAATGGTGGTTGCAGATATGGCTGTCCCGTGGGAGGCTATCGTCATCTATGATGTTGCAATCTTTATAGCGCTGCTCTACAAGTCTGTCGAGAAGCGAAAAGAGACGCGTATGCTGTGGCGCAACAATACCATAATCAGTCTGTTAATCAGAGACGGTGGGTCGTCATTGAATCTCCCTCCGGACCGCGCTAACGGGGTTCAGGTGCTATTTATTTCATGTGCGGCCCACGCCAGACGTCTCCAATTCTCCCTGAAACTTTGTTTCTAGGATAATGGCTCTTATGAACGTCGGGAACATCGTAACATATTATGTAGGTCCTTCATATTTATGTGAACTTTCACCACGCTGATCAGCCTCACCAGATGGCCGGAGTGAGTCCAGCCACCAGCCTAATATCCCTTCAGAAAATAACGCTCGACAGCCCCTTCTGCGAGGATCGCTCTCGACCATGGCTAGCTGGTGCGCTTACATTCACCAGGGCTCCCTTCGTGTAGCTGAAGAACACATCCACAGCATGTCCGTTACGATGACCTCACGCTTGATGCTGAATCTGCACTCCGTGGACCGCACGGGGATCTTCTCCACAACCTCACGACTCGATTCTTCTTACAATTATCCAGGAGACGTGGAACTGGATACCCTGCAGACGCGGGATCTCGAGCGGAGCGCGCATGTACCTGCACCGGCGGATGTCGCACCATCCGGGCCACCATAGTTGTGTTGGGCAGAAAGGGCACGCCGTACTTTATTATTATTATTATTATTGAATTCGCGGTAGATGCGGGAGCAAACTGTGAGCGCGGTCTCACCATCACTGCATTGTTCATTTCAACGCCAAGTAAGAAGAGAGCTTTCCAAAGGTAAGCAAGTAAGTTAGGTTGACCTGAGGCTCAGCCATCGATCGTTCAACCTTCAAAATTTATTCCCAATCCATATGAGCCGAAGGCGACCAATAGCTTTTAAATTCGTGAAGATGGCATTAAATCGTATAATAATATGTACAGAATCGTAAATGTATGTATCGCAATTTTCGTTTGGGGCGCTCGAGCTCCAACGATGTCGTGTTATCATGCGCGCGCTGCAAAAAAATGCGCCGAAGCGCATTCTTCCCGCGCCGCCGTATCCCAGTAAGGACCCGGAACACGCGCGTTCGTTTGAGCAACCTCACTGCGAGGATAAATTTCAGATTGAATGGGACGCGGGAGTTGTGCATTCCACCCACCTGTAGGCGCGTCGCATGTCTCGGCATTACTCCGCTCAGCACGTTTTATCGCAAACTCGCGCCGGAAGCGCGAGCCGTGCACAATCGTGCCCCATATTTATATTTTAGTATTCCTAGCCTCTTGGGGCGAGCAAAAGAAATTGAGGCGCACATCATGAGCGTGTCCTGCTCCGCGAAAAATTCGCGCGGGCTATTGAGCTGGTCCACTACCGAAAGGTCGTGCGTGAAAACGACGGTCGTCAGATCGCGCGGGGGCATCTGGGCTTGCCGCGCGTTGCGGAACAGGTTCACCTGCACGGCGTGCTCGAGCGCAAGCGCCTCGATACTCCCCATGATAGACGAGCCCGACGCGCTGCTTCCAGTGTACTCTGCATCCGAGCTCCGAGCTCCGCGTCGGCACACTCGAATAGACGGTCCCCGCGTCGGCGCTAGTCGCGCTCCTATACACCGACGGGCAGGCGGCGAGCGTGGCGCGTGTCCTCCGCGACGAGCGTGTCGTGGCGCAACTGCTCTGGGATGTCGAGCTGGTGCGGGACGGGATCGTCAGAGACGAGGGTCCGGCAGCGGACGTTTGCGGTGATGAATGGCGGGAGGTAGCAGTTTGGCCAGGGCAGCGGGGTCGAGGGGCGTAGCGGCGCGCGCCCCAGGGGGTGCTTGGTGGCTGAAAAGACGGGGATAGACATAGCGGAGTCGACACAGACGCCGGGGACGGTTTCCGGTAGCCCTTGCATCAGAAACTCCACGGTGTGTTCGTGGTAAGGTATCAGCGGATTGAATAGTTTTCCGTTCTAAATCCGGGAAACGAGATAATGAGGGGTCAGCGGAAATGTGAAAAATCAACTATTCAATTGGGTAAAGCCAAGCCCTAAGAGCATACCCCTTCTGTGACATAGACGACATAATTCTTATTCAAAAGGCCAGCACATATCGCAGCAATATGTCGATCATCCAGATGCGCCAGAGAAGCGAGAGGGTCAATGGTCATCACAGCCCAAGCGCCGCGACGAGGAACAGAGTGCATGGTCTACTATCAATACCGTGAGCGCGTCGAGGGGAGTATTTTAATGCGGGAACCTGAACGTGGTCGATTGGGCTGATTCGGGAGTCGACCCGCCTTTTAACACAAAGGAAACAAAGCAATCGGTTACTGTGCTGTCCTGCCATAACTAGACAAGGCTCTTGGACACGCAGGAAGGTCCAAGGGAACGCCTTTTGTTTCCGAGTGTAGGGATGGTTATTGTTTTCTACAAGAAGGATTGATCCAGATCAATCCCGAGAGGCCTTGTTTGATCTCACCCATCGGGAACAGACGCCAATATTGAGGGTAGGCACGAGGATTGAGGCTGACCTCAAATGAAATGAGAACCCTTTCAAAAAAGACCGTCCCATTGAAGAATGAGACGATGGCTAAATACGACGAATAAACAATGTTCAAGCGATCGCGACATATGCACTACGATTCAGTACCAGTAGGCTGTACGAGGCACAGAATGCGCCGCAGAGCATGAATTGCGGAACAATATCCTCGACACCTTCCCCGACGTGCGCTCGAGCAATTGGAGTTGCAAGGAAAAGATGAAGGCGCATACGATACACGCAGGAATCACCTGTTTTTTCATCATACCGCTCGGCGTTGCCCCTCTCAGCCGCCTCCTTTCGCTGTGAGCGCGACTCCTTCACAATCCTGCCAGGAGAATCAATTTTCCGATGAGGCGCGGACTCAGAGCGAGGTGCACGTACTCGGTAAGTGCCTTGACCTCGGCGTAGAAACCCGGCGGGTTGTGCAGCTGGTCTACAACAGAGAGATCGTGCGTGAAGCTTACTGTCGTCAGGTCCTCAGGGAGCGCGCTCGTCACCAAGACGTTGTGGAACAGATTATCAAGATTATACAAGTCGACTCCCTCAGGGAGCGCGCTCGCCACCAAGACGTTGTGGAACAGATTATCAAGATTATACAAGTCGACTCCACGCTGGTGCAGTCTTCGCCGACAAGCGTCGGAGGGGGACAGAGGACAAGCTAATCTCGCTTTAGAGGGACATCCCGGCAGGATTCCGAGTCGAGCATACAGACGCCGCGGGTTGCTGCACGGGATCCTTTTCGAGCGATGCCTGTGCAGCCTCAGCCAATTCTAACAGCTCGTCTCGCCGTGCCATATCTGCCTCCATGAGCTCATCGTGCCGCACTTATTCCGCCACATCGAAATCGTAGACCACGGGATCCTCAGTAATAAGAGTAGGCGCTCGGACCTCTGCAGTAACGAACGGCGACAAATAGCAATTCGCCAGGGTAGAGGTTTCGTGGGCCGCAGTGGGATGCGCATGAGCGGATGATCTGTGGCGGGAAGGACAGGGATCGACACGGAGGAGTCTCCACAGTCGGCTGGCAGTGCGAGGGGGAGCCCTTCAATGAGGAACTCGACGTTGTATTCATGGTACATGAGTGTGGGGCTGAAGAAGCTCTACGAGAATGGAGATTATTAGCAGGGAGAACATAGATGAAAAAGACGACGCACCCCGTCTGTGGCATAGACGACATATTTCTTGTTGACAAGGTTTTGCAGGCCAGAAGGGCTTCTGGATTCTCGAATTGTTCAAGGGAAGCGACAAGATCGATGGTAAGGACAGCCAATAATCCAGGAAGAGGGACCGAGGTTGTATTAGTGCTATCATTGCCAGACACTGTAAGGAAATGTTACTACCCCCGGTAATATATCCTCCTCCTCCTCCTCCTCCCGGTTACAGGAGTGAATAGACAAGGAAAGGAAGAGAACAAGGTCACCTTTTGTTGTAAACCAAATTGGGCAGACGTGCCGGTGCACAGCCTCCGACGCGTCAGGTCCGTGCACGATGCAGCGAGCGCACACGAACACAGCCACGGCGGCGCCGAATCACCAGCACACGCACTCGGAGCCGGCGGGTTCAGGAGAACGAGCTTATAATTGGGACCATAAGTAGTAGATGGACATAGGCGGGGCGCGTACAATACGGAGGGATACGTGTGTAGAAATACAGAGATACATGGCGACGAGGAAGTGGGAGTGGGCGTGGATGGTCCATGCGCGGGGTCTATCCGCGGGTCAGCAATGATCCGTGGGCAGACTCGACTCGACTCACCCCAAGAAAAAATTATGCACCGAAACCGTACAGGGTGCGGCCCGAGCGCTTGAGGGCGTAAACAACGTCGAGTGCGGTAACGGTTTTGCTGCAGAAGATGTGCGCAATGAGCACACCAAGATAAGAGGGGAGTAGGGGCAAGACGTACCGCTTAGCGTGCTCGGTATAGGTGACGGAGTCGCGGATGACGTTCTCAAGGAAGATCTTGAGCACGCCACGGGTCTCCTCGTAGATAAGCCCCGAGATACGCTTCACACCGCCACGGCGGGCTAGACGACGGATAGCGGGCTTGGTGATACCTGGGAGCGGCGAGGGTATCAAGATGTGAGAGGCACGGGGACACAGGAGGGGGCGCACCTTGGATGTTGTCACGGAGAATCTTGCGGTGGCGCTTAGCTCCGCCCTTTCCGAGTCCCTGCACCGGCGAGACCAGTCAGAATCCAGGCAACTTCAAGGAGTATGAGGAGACGGGGACGGACCTTGCCACCTTTTCCACGGCCGGACATGTTATGCGATGAGTTGAGTTGTTGGGAGTAGGCGAGAAAGTCTTGAAGCTAGTCGCTTGAAGACGACGGTGGTGGTGGTTTGAGAGAAAGAGGCGATCAACAAACAACGCGTGCTTTATTTGCGGCGCTGTTGATGGTTGTTGACGCGTCTGCCGAGATGCCGGCTTCGGCAAGTTGAATCCTCTGAACGCCCTTCAAGTGAATAAATCAGCACAATTTAAACGTTTAGTTAGTTAGTTAGTTTCACTTGAATTGAGTCCTACTACGCATATTGTTCAGCAAGACTCTTTTCGGCAGCTCGAGTGTTACACCAGGCTTTGGCTCTTGCAAGTTGCTGCAGCAACGCTCAGGAACCCCGGCGTTACATCTGCGAAGTATCAAAATTCGAAACTCAGAGATGTATGAAGGACTAGAACTCGCGCAAACTATCAACATTCAACCTCACAATTCCAACCAGCCGACGGACTAGCTTGCGGCGATTCATGCTGCAGGCGAAGAACGTGGGTATATCATTGAGCGGAGCAGCAGAGGGCATGTCGGACATACTCACCCACTACGCGCGATATAATTCGGCCATGTCAGCGAGCGTAAAAGCCAAGGGCCCGATGGGGGCACTCCCAGGCTGCGCGCATGTCAGCGAGCAGCATAGTGCACGCCACAAAGAACCACTCACATACTGCACGCGATAAAGGGCTTGCACGTCAGCAATCAGCACGGCGAAGGCATAGGAAGGAACACATACGGCCTGCGCGACGGCACGCGGGCTTGTCAGTGAGCGGCACAATGGAGTAACGGAAAGAGGACTCACAAACTGTGTTTGATGGAATGTAGCTACATCAGCGAGCGGAAAGCGCAGCTAACGGAATGAGAACACACGTCCTACGGGCGATGGAATAAGGGTATGTCAGTGAGAAGAGCAACCCTGGCATGCTGCGCGCAACAGGCGGGCATGTTAGCCACACGGACTCTCAATCAGGATAGAGTGGAACGTACAGGTCTCCAAACTGGCATCTATGTCGTTGTGTATGGCATGGTGGTCTCAAATATTTTCCGAATATCCAATCGCATTCGCTGCTTCCAACGTTGCTGATCGCGACTGCTATGGATTACTAGTAGTATCTACACGCACTCCCAAGATCACAGATCAATGTGCTTACACTATGACTTCCAACATTTTCTCGCACCCAATGGTGATAGAATATACAAAAAGGTCCGACAGGCTTTCATCCTGTATGGCCGCATAGGTTCTCAGTCAGAGTCTCACACCCAGTTGACGTCTCGTTCAATTCTAAAATAATCATCAGCGATAGGCTTGAACGTACGAAAAGTACAACAGACTCTAAAGCTGGACAACTTGGTTCGGAGGGTACTTGGTATTGTACTACTTTGATTTGCTTTCAACACGGTGGCTTCAAATTTCGACTGACCGACTTCGTGGACTTGCTGATCCTTCTCGGCATCGCTTAAATCGTCCTCCGGGAGGGCATCGTATGCCTCGGCGATCAGTGACTCAAACTTAGTGCAATAACGGGGACTGCAGAGAGTTAGCAGGGTGCTTCTGATCATTATAACTGTCAGGTCACCTGGAGAACGCCTCGCATTAAAAAATGCGAGTTCAAATTCAGCGGTTGGGGCCCTCGGTTTGTGTATAGGGATGCAAATCCTGCTTGGACGTAATTTTTTTGCGTCCAAAATTTCAATGAAACGTATCACACGGCATGCACCTGGTCCCGAATTCTTGTTGTCTCGGAACGTTTCTCCAGAAATTCCACAAATACTCGCTGCGAAGTGAGGAATTTTGTTCATTAACTCCAGCTTCAATCCCACGCGAGTCGTGGAAGACGAAGAGTGGGTTACTCTGGAAATGTTGTTTCGTTTTCGATGTCACTCATTCCGAGTCCCCACTGTGGTCGCTTCTGAATGAGAATCCCAATCAGGAAGATTTCGACACACTTGGAGATTCGGCTCTAGTATGGACGAATCCACCTTGATATGATAGTCGACTTCTAGAAGAATATAAGGAGGAGCAGAACTCACCTTCGTTCCCTTAGCATTAATGATTTCCAAGTCGCCGCCATCGGAACCACACATTTTCTTAAGAATCGTACTATCTGTCCAGCATTTGGATGAGTTGGTAGAGCAAGGGTAGAGGGATGGGTAGGAGAGTGAGATGGGGCTTTAGTCGCTGGTGTGTCACGAATCGGGACACTTCCAGACACTTCCCCAAATCGGGACAGGTTTCCGGTAATTTCCGAGCACCGCCCATCGCCTTAGGATTTTGCTTAGGGACGAAGTTTATCATCACCATCCGTAGAATGAGCGCTCTGATACCTCAGGTTGTAGTGTGATGGTTTAGAAGAGGAACGATCAGTTCCACGCACTGAATCCTGATACGGGGTTGGATCCAACAAGGTTGGAACGAAATGGCGGATTTTGTAGCAGGCTGCCATGTCTCCGAGTCCAGCCACTCACCGGATCCAAACGTCGGGAACCGAATAATCTGCACAACTCCGAGTCATCCTCTTCTAAGAAAAGCTTGACATGTTTGACAGCCTGCGTGACACGTTGGGTAATCGTGCCACAGCCTTCCAAGCGCCCGCTTATCCGTCTCATCCGCCATGTCCGAGTCCTTAGAAACCCAACTCCAGGGCCTTAATTTCAACGAGGAGCTGAAGTCGACATTCGATGGAATTGTTGAATCTTGCCCAAAGTACGCTGCGTGTAAGCTAGGACGCTACGGTGAATTCTGACAAAAGCCCTAGATTTCGCATATTGTTAGCTGGCAGAGTACGTCGCTTTCAATAGGAACTCGTCCTCAATTTATGGCCCGGAAATAGTCGGGTGTTGGCAAGTCTGCGCTGATCAACGCCGTATTTGGTGGCGAAGTCGTGGTACGGTGTATTTATCTAGATCTATCGTCTCGTGGGTTGAACATTATTAATCGATTACTGGACGCAGATCGAGGAACACGGACTTCAGGCCGGAATTGTGCGGGACATTAATCGCGAATTTGTTCTCCCCAACAACCCTCGGCTTGTGTTCCACGACTCCCAGGGTTTTTCTCATGGCGACGGGCAAAACTTTGAAACAGTTCTCAGCTTCATCCAGGAACGAAGCGGAAACCCCCAGTTGGCGGACCGACTGCACGTCATTTGGTGAAAGAACTTTCGAGGCTTTTCTCGGTACTTTTTGATGCTGTTCTAGGCTCTGCATCGAAATTCCGATGTATGGAGGAAGTCTTTTCGAATTGGCCGAGGAGAAAATTCTCAATTCTCCTGATCTGAAAGGTATCATGGCCGTTCGGCATATGAGGTGGTACCTGAGTTTCATTTTCAGTTCCGATCGTCGTAGTGTTCACTAAACTCGACAAGCCCGTAAACAAAATTAAGCGGAAACTACCCAAGACCGTCGACCAAGACGTTATTGCGCGGAAGAATGCCAAGGAGACATTCTGGGTGGACTACGCGGAGTCTTTGGCAGCCCTTGCCGAGAGCATCCCACGCGTCGAAGTTTCTGGTAATCACTCACTGAATGTTATTGCCATGTGAATTGCTAAACTCAATACAGTGAAAATTGGCTTCAGAGACACATTAGACAGACTCGTTGATCTCACTGAGAAGGAGGTAAAAGGGACGATGTCGTATATCTGGGCTGCCTCTCAGCGTCCCAACGTCGACCTGAAGGTCAAGGCCTCCATTGGGTGGGTATATCCTCTGCTTTGGACTCGAAATGTTTTTCACATAAGAGACCCAGAATCGGTCGCAAGAGTAGGTGGATGTCCCGTTTCCGGTCTATTCTAGCTTAGTATCACAGAGTATTGGAGGGGGCTATCCACAAATTTGAATATCCCTGGGCATTCTTTGATGAAGTGGCTGGATGTCGTGCTTAAGGATATCATCTCGTAAGCGTCAACTAGATGTATGGTGCCAGCCCAATGTGACTCAGACTGTTCCTTAGTTGTTGGGGATTCGACCCACAGGGTGTAGGTTTCGTCCCTGTATTTTGTGATTTTCATGTGCTTAACCTTCGGTGCAGCTCCTCAAGAGCAACCTGTTCAAGAAGAAGATAACCACGCTCCAGGAAGATTTGCTTGACGACGACTCAAATACCTTTCCGAAAGTGTGAGATCCCAGAGCATTTACAGCTAGTTGCGGAACTTAGGGCGCGGCCCATTTTTTTTTTTTAAATAGATGTTTCGGATATTTCAGCTCTACTGAGCTCAGTTCTTCACTGATTCCCTTGAAACTATGATCAATAGATTTGCCTTGCGATTCCGGAGGGAGTGACGTTCGAAAATACGTTAGAAGCGTGGGAATTGCCTTTTTCGGCAAATTGGGAGGCATCTTCTCCTATCAGCTCTAGCATTAAATATACTGATCCGATTGACTTAGTTTTTGGATATATCATACTTATATGCATTACCTAGGATGTGTCGTGCCCAGATAAGGATTAAAATGTTTTGTTCGCATCTGGCATGGGACTTAAAACTGATTGAAATTGAATACAGTAAGGCTTTTGAATAATGAGGTATTTTGACGATCTGGGCACGACACATCCTATGTAATGCATATAGGTATGATATATCCAAAAACTAAGTCAATCAGATCAGTATATTTAATGCTAGAGCTGATAGGAGAAGATGCCTCACAATTTGCCGAAAAAGGCAATTCCCACGCTTCTAACGTATTTTCGAGCATCACTCCCTCCGAAATCGCAAGGCAAATCTATTGAGCATAGTTTCAAGGGAATCGGTGAAGAACTGAGCTCAGTAGAGCTGAAATATCCGAAACATCCAAAAAAAAAAAAAATGGGCCGCGCCCTAAGTTCCGCAACTAGCTGTAATAATAGCGATACTGTAATTTCGCCTCGACAGCACTCTCGGTGCAACAGCCACTGTGGCCGCCATTGTTTCCGGTAAATTTGGAAGCTCTTTCCGACAGTATTACTTCATCACCGCCCTCAGGAGTGATACCTCCCGCCGTCCCTGTAGCAGTGTCCATAGCTGCGGGATCGTGTTCGCTACGTGGGCATATTTGACGACGTATGCCCTTTTATCACCGCACCCCACACTCCTAAACTCTTCTCTCGCAGGCCTCAAGTCCTTCGAGGTCTCATGGGATATATCATTGATCTGACTATCGTGATGCAAAGTTTGTTCTGGCTGACCCGAGCACGCGCCGAAGCTGTGTCCAAGGGCGGCCAAACGGTCGCTACTGTTCCCTTGACCAAACGACTGGTTGAACTCGCATTTACGGCGTATGCGACAGACGAGCATAGCAGCACCGTCCATGGAGAGATGCGTCAATTTGTCAGTCGGACGGTGGCCTTGAAACCCGATATCGTGCTCGAATACATTGTTGAGCTGATCACGAGCCGCCGGTTTCAGCCGGCCAAAAGATTCGAAACTGATGCGGAAGCTGCTAGAGAGACGGGTTAGGAGCAGGTCAACTGGGATACTGGGCGGGCGCTTTGAGGGAGTGTAGCGGCAGAATCTTATCTACTATCCAACGGGAAAATTGCTTGAACTTTCACGCGGCTTTGCGGCGGTTTTGATCACGACGAGCTCAGAGTACTGAAAGACCTAGCGAAACGATTCTTGTAAACCCTAGTTTTCGACTCGCAGGCCACTGAATGAATCTCGATTTATCTGTTCAGGTACTGATCAAGTTTTTGTTTTGTATGGGGGGATCGAACTGAGCTGAGCCCGGGAAAAATGCTGAGGGAGGTTTGCACATTTGACGATACACGGGCCGACGCTGTAACCTCTGCGGTCTCCAAGCATTTCTCGTGGACGATAATATCAACTTGTCAGAAACCTCGGGATATTCCGACTTTTGACGGAATCAAATCAGCAGCGTAGGGTTAGGGGCAGCCTTCAAGCTGAGAGAGTGAAAATATAAAAGCTGGACGCCCGTGGCCGTCTGCCGCCCAACTCTTTCCCTTCTCACCACCACAAACGATAACCCAATGCCTACCGCGCTTCAGCGACGTCTCAGCACGCCCACAGAGGTGCCCGCGATGATGTATTCGCCCCGTAAGCACAATACAATACTGGGCCCGAGCGGCACTGAAGTTCGTTGCTGGTCGCAGGAAGCAGTACGGGGACGAGATGGGTGTATAATGCGCCCTATAACAAAGCCATCGGCGCGGTCCCAGGTGGTCCGTGCGCTCCCCGCGAGATATTGCGACCGTCGGCCGTGACGCGCTCGCGCGCCCCGCCCGCTCCTAGCCTGCACTGGGGAAAGTCGCCATACACCTGCATCCCCTTGCCAGACGCGGATAATGCGCCTCCAGACCATCGACAGTGCGCTGGGGTTCCACGTCTGGCTGACATCCCCGACGCACAGCCACATCGGGTGCGGCCGATAGCGCTGCCTCCACAGATTGAGGGCGTCGCCCACGTCACATTGCACCCAGCGCTCGCGCAGTCAAGGGCTCGGCTGTCCGTCGACTTTGCGTCGATGCCCACCCCGGAGAGCAACGCCGCCTGGCACCCTCTATTTGCGGAGCCCGCAACATATCCAGGGCTCCCGTCATTGACGATTATCTCGCCACGACTCCCCTGGGTGATAACCGCCCATGCATCGGGCAGAACCCTCCGCTGCGTGACGGTGGCAGACGTGCTGGGTGCTATCTGCGCAGCGCTCCGTCTCTGCGTCGATAGGGAGCAGGTGGTCATGATGACGCAGAGTGGCAGCCACTGTCCGAGACGTGGTGGATTGGAAGGCGGGATAACGTACCGACATGGGATGACCAGGCTATATTTGCTCGAGGGGAAGACCGAGTTCGCGGGGCTGGTCGTAAGTGCCATGGGGTGCGATATCTGGACTCTTCAGCTTGCATAAGAGAGTATTCTTGGGACGATTTCGGACAGAGCAGATGTCGGACTCTTAGTTGTACCACCACGTGTATTGATACAGAGGCAGCGTTGCGCTGCGGATGGAAGCAGGGCAGGACGCTGTCGTGAAGAGAAGAGGAGGCGCGGCACGTGCAGCATCGCGATCAATGAAGCAACCAAACATGCACAATCAACGCGTCTCAACAGAAATTCTTGAGGACTTCAACTTTTTCATCGTACATGAGTAGAGCATTTTACGCTTCAACATCAAAGATCTACACTCCTGGTATCCCCCAGGCACATGGCCACCAGGCCCACCAGCCACACTGGCAGATTCAGAGGCTTTATACCCCCACGAGACCTGCATTCTCAGGCTCCGCTTCTCCCCGCATAGACTGTTACTCAAATATTACATGTAAGGCCATCTGACCTCGACATTCCTACTTCTATTTCCCGGCTTCCACAAGTTTAGCAGATGACCCGCAAATGGCTCGCGGTGCTCGCTTGCTTGTCGCTTGCCGCCCGATTTTGTCATGGGCACACCTGCGGCGGCACATCAAAATATGATTTTGGAAACTTTTGTTCATCTAAGCTATGAATGCAGCTTCCGGCGCCCCGCAAGGGATTTTACAGTTCCCTCACTTCAATTCCGCACTCAACTCGGACACGTTGTCATTGTGTTCGGATTACAGGCCTCAATGAGCGCTTCTGGTGCGTTCCTCCTGCCGCCCTGTCAACTGCCGTGTACTAACCATTAGACTTTCATCTAGTAAACCCATGCAGAGAAAGCTCCACCCACGCCCCGCGGGCTTTCGCCATTCAAGTTGCCCGCGGTTCCGATCTCCCGAACAGTGGGCGGGCATAAAAGGTCCCCTGTCCTGTCCACCTCGAGGGACTCAATCAGCTCCCTACATCTCATAGCCAGCTTTCACTCCCGTTCTACATATCTGTGTCAAATGTTCTACTTCCTCAAGGTCTTCGCGGGCGGCCTTGCTGCCCTCGCTCTCGTGCGCGCTGCGCCCCCCGTGATTTCGTGCAGCCTGCACTTCGGCACAGTGCGCGCCATTGCGGTCGCTAGCTCATGTGCGTGTCCGCTCATCGAATGGGTTCCCAGCCTGTCAGCACCGAAGTTGCGCTCCGTGGGATCCTCGAGGAAGGTGTCTACAAAATCGTCAACATCGCCAAGCGGACCCCGCTCCTCGGCGGAAACTATAGCCAGCCCATATTCGCTGCACCCTCAGGCTCCCGCGGGGACTTTGGCGATCTTGGGAGGGTGCGCGCTATTTTCTGTCGGTAGTCCCAGCATGCGGCTGATCCTCGGCAGTGGAAGCTGGAACACGCCGTCGGCCGTGGCCCGAATACATACACGATCTCGAACGTCGGCCTCAATGCCCCAGTTATCGTCGACTCTAAGGTGGGCTGAACTTCACTCCGGTCGACGCTGAACGCATCCATTATCTTGCTGAATATCGAGAAAAATAATCTAGGATCGAGTGTTAGTCAGTTCTGGGGCCACCGATGCGCCAGGGGGCGATCCGTTCACCATCCTGTATGCAGATGAGCAGGGGACAACATACTCTGTATGTGCTCCAGCTACGCGCCTGTGGCTGCGGGTAGTCCCAGTGCTCATGCCGTGCGCCCCTACAGATCGCCCCTGCGGACATCGATGGCGACGAGGAGTTTGTGTGGAGCATTGAAAGGAAAGCGGGGCCCGGGCCGGTGCGTCTCCTGCGCATATATTTATTCTTCACGCTGGGTGCTGATGTGGCTGAGCCTGCGGGGGCGCATAGGTCATGCTCAGCGCGATGAAATACAGCAGCAAGGAGCAGGTGTGGAGGTTTGAGCTCATTGAGGAGGATGCATATGGCGAGGAGATGTTTTAAAAGAGAGCACGCGTTGAAGTTGAAGTTGAAGTGCCTGCTTAATGCTTGTATACCTGGAAACTTAAGAATCTTGCAGGGAGTGTTGAGGTCGTAGAAAATGTCGTATATTTTCTTCCTATGAGTGCGAGTATTGTTGTGTCTTGTCCTCATATTCACCTCTGCCTGCCCTGTGTGTCGCTGTCCGTCCGTCCATTCCCCTTGTGAGTAAGGCATGGTCGTGCTCGGAATTGGTGGCCGCGATCCAGATCGCTCCTGGACGCCGTTGTCACTGTTGCCAGTCGTGCGTCTAGAAGATGATAACGAGATCGCGATGGATCCCTTGCATCTTAGAATAGGTCGCAACCCGGGATTTCCCCCACGACGTGCTGGCGTCGAAGCCTCCGTTGTCACCAGCGGGCTGGATTAGGCAAGACCCGAGCGTGGCCAGCCTATCCATGAGCTGAGCAAGAGAATGTTTGTCGCCGAGTTTCTCGACGAATGGTGTAGCGATGAGTGGGTTTGAACCAGTGGCAGAAGATGTTCGAGGAGGGCGTCCTCGGTCGCGAAATCCAGGAATATGGGGTCGGGCCCATCGTAAGAGCCGATGAGAGTCGCTAGTCCCTTGAAATAGACCTCGTTGTTGAGCGTCGCGGCGGTCTGATGATCAGGTCATAATCGGCCAAAACTTTGGGCGGTACGCCCTCCGTGAACGCAATGCGGAGGTGGGTTTCGCTCCTGGCCGGAAGACCAGAGTATAGGCGCTAGTTGGAGACGCACCTGGCTTCCTCGCTGTAGCCGACCGCATGAGGTCAGCAGGAGTACTCTACCTGTTAGTCCTGTTGTTACAAAGGGGGTCCGATCGGGGTTTCCGCTTATTACCAATCAACTCTGTAGCACTGGGAATCATGTATTTGCAACAGGCAAAGATGTGAAGTCATACTTTACCCTGCTAGGAAGAGTTCTGTCTCTTCAGAATTTTGCAAATTGGCCGAGGTGTTAAGCTATTCAACAAGTTTGATGGTCACTTTATGAGTATTTGCCAAATGATTGACAAAAGATTAACAATCAGTGTGATTCGCCCGCCAAAAGATTGATAATAAGCTGGAAGTCCGATCGGACCCCCCTGATAGCCAACAGACTTCAACAAGCGAGGCACGAGCTTCGTGTTGAAGCGTCTGTCTACGAGAGACTATCTACCTGTACCCCGGTGCGCCGCGGTGAATCGCCGGTGATAGCCTCTGCGAATATCGTTTCCCCAGAGACAGGCTGCCCTCGGAGAATGATATTGTGGGCGTCACTGGCTGCGACGGCTAGCGCCGCGGATTGCCCGTCGGTGAGGACAAACGAGTGCCTGCAGTTGGCCTGCAGATGGTCCCGGAGTTTCGGATTGGTTTCGGAGGGTGCGCGCAAACGCGCTTCAACTCCGGTGTCTCGAGATCTCACGGCGACGTTTTCCAACACCAGAGCTTGGAGGCATAGTATCCGGGGCGAGAGTCAGCGGCATTCTTCAATTTCTTGTCGCACTTGTGGACAACGTGCGCAGCACGTGCAGCGTCCCGATCAATCAAGGAACCAAACATGCACAATGAACGCGTCCCTGCTGTGTAATTTCATTCAATTCGACAGGGGGTGTGACGCGTGACCAAAAATGCCATTTCGACACTCCGACAGCAGCAAAATTTGGCGTGGCACCCGCGGAAATTTTCGACAAGTAGCGCGAAAATTTTACAAAATTTGCCTTTTTGGCGTTGTAAAGGCAAATCTGACCCCTACGTGACGCGTGACCTCGACCATATTTCGACGCCGACAGGGGGTGCGTGACGCGCGACAATGAAATTCTACAGTATTCCTGTCCCATTATTTACCCAAGTTGACATGTATAATTGATCATATCAGCATTGAACATAAATCGGCTTCACCTTGGTGAAACTGAATCGGGACCTGGCACTGGAGTGCACGTCCGGTCATTGGATCCGAAGCTTCAAATGCCGACTTCCCGGGTTCCCCTTGATTCGGTATCAGGGACTATTTATTTCGCCCACTGTGGAAGCAATATCGAAGCTAAGGGACTCCGTGTGAGAGGCGGAGAGATGCAGCCACTGGACTTGGTATTTTCAGAGCATCAACTTCCCTTTATGTATGTATGGATAGTAGCGGCTCGAGTGTCCTTTCTCCGGTGTATGAGAGGGCTGTAGAGATCCCTATAAATGTAACGTAATAAGTCTCGACGGAACTTCTGATATGACGGCGCTGACGCCCATATATTAGCCGCTCGTCATCCAGTATATACTGTATGAAGGTGTGAATCACCATCCACATCAGAGCCCTCTGTCTTCCCCGCCACTGCAGTACTCGGTCCCAAATGTCTGAAAAATCAGTAAGAACAGCCTCAGTGTTTGAACACAAGACTAACTTGGACAGTTGGGTGATGTGTCTACAGAGGCCCCCAAGGAATTCTTTGATAATGTACTAGTAGTGAGTGAATATCTAATTAGTGGATAACTTGGAGCTAAATTGCCGTGACATGTAGGATGCTTCTAGTCCCACAGAAGGGCAGTCTGAGCAAGCAGCTCAACTGTCCTGCCTTGCATTTTCTTTGGCAACTCAATATCGAAATCTTGGAGAAATCAAAGACCTGGAGGCCGCCTTGCAAACCAATCGGGCAGCTGTTGATCTCACACCAGAGAGTCATCCAGAGCGAGCAGCTCGCCTGGCAAGTCTTGCAGGGTCTTATAGTGATCGATATCACCGCTTGGGCGAACTGAAGGATCTAGAGGCTGCATTGCAAATAAAACAGAAGGCTCTCAATCTCACCCTCGAAGAAGACCCAGAACGAGCAAATCGTCTCGCAAGTCTTGCGGTTTCCTTAACAGATAGATATCAAAAGTTGGGGGATTTGGAGGACCTGAATGCAGCCTTGCAACATGATAAGGAAGCCATTTCTCTCACCCCAGAAGGAGACTCTACGAGAGCAGGTCTTCTCAGTAGTCTGGCAGCTTCCTTTAGGAATCAATATCAAAGGTTGGGAGATCTAAGCGATCTTGATGCTGCATCACAGTATTATCAGGAAGCTGTTGATCTCACTCCAAAAACACACCCTACCAGAGCAGATCTTTTGCAAGACCTTGCTGTATCATTCGGTGACCGATATCGAAGGTTGGGGAATCTAAGTGATCTGGAGGCTGCTTTGCAAAACTTTCAGGAAGCTGTTGATCTCACCCCAAAGGGGCACTCAGAACGAGTACATCGTCTGGGGAACCTTTCGGTTTCCCTCACAGATCGGTACCAAAAGTTGGGAAACCTGGTGGGCCTTAATGCTGCATTGCGAAATAATCAGGAAGCCCTCGATCTAACTCCAACAGGGCACCCTGAGCGAGCACGCTGCCTAGCAAGCCTTGCAGTCTCATTGAAACATCGATATCAAAGGCTAGGAGAGCTAGAGGACCTAGAAGCTGCATTACAAAATGATCAGGAAGCTGCCGATCTCACTCCAGAAGGACATCCAATGCAAGTAGATCGTGTGGCAAGCCTTGCAGCTTTGTTTGATAGTCGATATCAAAGGGTGGGGAACCTGGAGGATCTAAAAGCTGCATTACAGAATTCCGAGAAAGCTCTTGCTCTCCTCCCGGAAGACCACCCTAATGCATCTGTTCGTCGGCAAGACCTGGCATTGTCTTTGACCCAGCTATATCAAATATCGGGAGACCAGAAAGACCTTGATGCTATTCATAATCAGTACAGTGCTTCCTTCAAAACTGTTACAGCAACCCCGGAACTTTCTTGGAATGCAGCTCTTGAGTGGGCTTCTTTCGCAGCGGAATTCCAATCTTCAGATTGTCCAACTGCATATGCTGCTGCATTTCAGTTGTTGCCTGAGATTCTCTGGCTGAGTCATGGAAGCATCCATAGACTTGACATTCCAGATGTGACTTCAACTGCAACAAGAACCTGTGTCAAATTGTCCTACCTTATGTCTGCTGTGGAAATTATGGAGCAGGGACTAGCCGCCACCACATTTCAACAAATATTCCAGTTGAAGCCAGATCTCACTGGTCTTCCCCCATTTTATGCAGAAATGTTCCAGCAGCTTTCATCTAAGCTCCATGGTGGAAAAGATTCTGAGCCAATCCACGTGGCAATTGAGAGATATACCCTCGTGAAAACAATCCGCAAAGAACATGGTTTTGAGAATTTTCTCCTTCCAAAACCATACAGTACTCTTTGCTCTGTGGCACAGGGAGGTCCAGTGGTCATTCTGAATAGCCATCAAGATAGGTGTGATGGAATAGTCCTTGTGAATCCAACTTCACACCCAATTCATGTGCCACTTCCCAATGTAACTATGGCCCAACTAAAATCACAGCAGGTTCAGCTCAGAGACTTGCTTAACCACTGCAATGCCAGAGCAAGGGGAGAATCCGAGGCTATCCATCTTTTGGGGGATTTTGAAAAGTTCACATCCAAGACAACCGGAGAGTGTTTCGGAGAAATGTTGCACTGGATGTGGACTGACATTGTCGCCCCCATCTACCAAGTTCTGGAATCAGTGAGTGCTAACTGATTCCTTTGAGTCTGAACTAATATCTATCCTTCAAGAATGGCATTCGTCAAGGAAGACTGTGGTGGTTACCCACTGGAGCATTTTCAGGATTGCCCCTGCATGCTAGTTCACCAACCGATGACTTCATCCATTCCTATACGGCAACGTTAGGATCACTTCTGGAGGCTCGTTCTAAAAAATCGTCTACGACTCCACCCAAATTTGGGATTGTTGGTGTAACACACAGTGGCCTTGGCAGGATGAACTCCCTTAAAGGAGTAGAGGAGGAAGTCAAGACCATAATTCCTCTTATCAAAATGCCTCTCGAGCGTCTTGAAGGGAATAAAGCAACCGTGCAAAATGTGAAACAGCAATTGCAGGACTGTTCTTGGTTTCATTTGGTCTGCCATGGGAAGCAAGATGTAATGGATCCAACCAAAAGTCAGCTACTGCTCTATGGAGGCAGCTTGGAATTGGAGACAATCCTCCGTATGCCACTCTCAAATGCACAGTTTGTGTTCCTTGCCACATGCCAGACTGACATGGGGGATGCAACACTCGTCAATGAACCATTTTATCTTGGCGGAGGATTCATCGCTGCAGGATTCCGAGGCGCTATTGGGACTCTGTGGTCGATGAACGATTTGGATGGAGCGGTGGTTGCAGAGATTGTCTACTCTCATCTTTTCCGTGATGGTCGAGAGCCCCAGGTAACTGATGCTGCTGAGGCTCTGCACCTCGCAGTGAAAGAATTGAAGGCTCGGAAGGTCCCATATGAGCGCTGGATACCTTTTGTTCATATGGGAATTTGAACTCTCGTGATTCATAGTCCAACATATATGTTCACCATTACTTCTTGTCGAATTGTAGTTGATCTCTTGTGTAGGTTAGGTTAATCAATGTAAGCATTTTGGAAACCGGGAGTGTGTATTTTGAACACGTTTGCGAACCATGAACAATTACAGCAAGGAAAACAAGAAGGAGTCTCTAGTTACATAACGGCTTCAGGTTGACAACCTGAAGTTCCAAAGCCAAGCCTGAAGATGTTGCCGGAGAAAATATCGAGTGTAAAAATACATGTGAGCAGGCGAGACGCTGCAGTTTGAGTCAAGATGCATGTGCAATGGTCCGTACATGATGGCTGAACCCGATCGTGGCCTACGCACCTACTAAGTCAGCTGGCATACGATGGGAGCAGCGAGCTATATGAGTGACCGAGCCCGGGTTGGACGAGGTTGGCAACGGTTACCGTGCACATGTCGTTTATCAGATTGATCACAAGGGCACTGGATAGGTTCAACCTTATGTAAATTATTGGAGCAGCCAAGGAGAGTCCGCTGCTAGCGGAAGCACACGATACCTTTGCTACCTTGCTAGAGGCTGCTTAAATAATAATATATGTGTCTGTTGCTGATTTACAGCTCACACCGTCCGCTGCAGCTACGAAGTTGACTGCCAACTTCCAAGTTGAAATCAATAGCTTCTGCAGAGAAGGATCTGAGACGGGTATGCAGGGGGAAATTTATTCGTTGAGTAGCTTGGAGAGGTTTCTGAGCGGCGGAAAGGAAACTCACTGGGAGTTAGAGTGCACTCTGAGGGATCAGAGTGAGCTACCCATGAGGTTTTACCCGAGCAACCAGCCTGCTTTTGTCCGAGCCAGGCCGGGGATATTATTTGACCACCTATACTTTCCGCCCCCCTCTTGGTAGTACGTGTGTTCTATGTATAGGGCAGGTAGCTTTTGCCCTCATAGGGTACCATGTCCTACATAGTAAACTGGCAGTTCCAATTGTGGGACCACGTCAGTATAATATATCCTCCTCCTCCTCCTCCTGGGAAAATGGCGGTGTTGGTCCAGTATTTGCGCAGTGCAGGTCACAAGGGAAGAATCTCGTCGTGAACTCAGCTCGAGATTCGCAAAAAGGAGACGCGCCGCTGCCAGGAGAATGTTTAAATTGTCAAGCACCGAATCACGACGGAATTTCATTCCAGGGACGTCCAGGGAGAAAAAATCTGGGGATGATAGGCCTGTGGCGTTGAAAATCAAGTATGCGGCGAATGTGACGGCGCTGGACCTAGATTCGAACTTTGGGGGGAAACTATCGCCTATGGGTCCACGAGAGGCGCGCGCGAGGCTCTGAGTCTGGGAGTTGTGCAGTAATAAGGTGCTTTGTAAACGGGATGAGTGCTATGATCCGTATTGATCGGACTGAGGACGCGGCTGAGGATTGAAAAACTTACCCTGAATGTCAGCCAGCTCCCAGTAGTTATCATCACGAGGAGAAGAGGGATTACATGTAAACGAGGACAGGGTGTCGTCCGACGGGAGTTTGAATACTTATGGTGATTGACTCGGACAAAAAAGGTGGGCCACTCTCGTGTCTCGTGGAGGTTCGCAAACTTTCGGAGACTCCTGTGGGACTCGGTATCCAAGTAAGACATGGCAGATATCATTTCCCGTGAGTACGTCTGCTAAATTCCCCGTGGTGGTTGCGGTCAAGTTGAGATGTAGGAATGGAAAATGATGGCCGAGTCTGATTCGATCACTTCCTCTACTGACGAGAGCAAACGAGAGCTCAAAGTTCTCACTCCGCATGCCGCTCGCCCCAAACCCGACCAGTCGCAACATTCCAGCGGCGACGGCGTGTGCTTTCCAATCCAAATCGCTCGCTGTAAATACCAAACTCGAGACATCGCTGCAAGAGCTCCACACTCACAACCTTTTCCTAATCTGACGCATCGTCGCTCAGCGGCAGGCCACCTGGCCGTCATCTGCGTTGCTATCAGTGCGGTGGTCTCGTTGATGTGCTGTCAATTTGGACGAGGGCCAGGAACACAAGAATTGGACCCGCAGGCGCGTCGAGTTTGCTGCATCCAGGACATTAGCTTGAGCCTGGTGAACGTGCTGAAGGACGCGCATGAAGACTATCCATAATGCAGACGGAGGTGTGTTGCTACTTTTTCTTCTTTTCCCCTCATTTTGCGAGCGCGCTTTCTCGAGCACATTTTCAGTTTCCTCGACCTACACTCCGGATCCCCTTTTTGCACCGCCCATGGACACCAGGTGTGCGTTCTAGCCCTCGTCCTCGCACATACCCGCCCTGCGGAGCGCTATCGATCCGTCCCAATATCACTATTTCCTTTTTCTTGCGTCCACGCATCTCTTGCCACCCTTCTTCGCTCTATTTATCAGCTTTCCCTTCCCTTCGCCTTCGCCCATATCCACCCTCATTCCATACTTCTTTCCAGACCTTATAATGCCCCCCCTCGCAAACTAATCTTTCCGCATCCTCCGCCGCCCTATCCAGTTCTATCTGTTACCCCTCACGCCTGCATACGCTTCCGCTTCCCATCCACGCACGTCCAGCATCCCTCCTCTTCCTCCCCCTGAATCCCGCCTCGTTAGGTTCTCTCTTCCCCGCCCCCAAGTCACCAGTGCTCTCTTGCCCGCCGGCCTCGCGTCTTCCCTCCTCCTCCGCCCGTGCTCCTCCTGCGCTCGTGGCTCGCCTTCACTTCCCTGCGCCCTCCTTCCTTCTCCTCTAGCTCCCGCCTCCATTCCGCTCCGTCTCCCTCGCCCCTATCTTATACTCGACGCTTCAGCAGCCTCCCTGAGCCTCCGCTTTCCACCCCTCCTTCCGCTTCTCTCTGCTTCCTTCCGTCCCCTCCCCCATTTGCCTCACTCGTGGTATTTGGTGTATGCGCACATGGCGGCGGGTTGCGCTGCAAGATGCGTGTGTGCAGCGGTGGAGGGACACATCGTCTACGTATGCCGGGGCCAGCGGCGGGAAGGTGCGCGCAGGCTGTGTGGGAAAGGTGTGCACGATGCCTCTCCTCCTTCCTGCATCCCTCCCTGCTCCTCTACCGGTGGGCTTGCTGTCGCCGTGGTATGCGTGTCGTGTCGTGTCGACACGCGTTCTGCCTGGACGAGGGATGCGGAAGGCCGGCCCTTTGTATCGCTGCTCTGGAAGCTATCTGGGTGCGGGGTAGGGCGCGCATGGGGATGTGGTGGTGCACATCTTGACACTGGGCCGTGCGGGTGGATGGCCGCGTACACCAGCGGGCGCGTGCGTGCGGGGTGCCCGGCGGCTCGGTCGTGTCCTGGCGGAGGCAGGGCAGTCGTCGCTGCATCGGCCGGCTCTCCCCGCCTTCCTACGGGCGGGATGGACCGTCCTTCTCGTCGCTTTACGCACGCTTGTTTCCCTCTTGCCTTTCTTCCTCTTATCGTACCCCTTCTCCTTGCTTACCATCTCTCCCGATCGCACATCGCTGACATGCACCCCCAGGTCTCCGCCGAGGAGGACCCTTCGAGACCACGATGCTCGTGGACGAGAGGACGCGACCCGGCGGGCGCGGGCGTGGGCGCTTGTGAGCTTCGACGAGGCCGGCTCCTCGTGTACGCAGCGCCGACGGGGGACGGGGGTGGGCGTCGGCAGCGTCGTCGTTCATGCACCTCGCCACGCCCGTCATAACAACGGATGTCCTGCCGCGCCTTAGCACCCGTGCTTCCTTCCTTCCCCTCCCGTATCTCTCGCTGTACGCGCTCTTCACCTCTCCGTTCCGCTATACCTGCCTCCCTTCCCGCTTTCTTTCATCCCGGGCTCGCGCCCGTTCCGTCCCCGCCCCCCCCGTTTCCATCGACCGTCCCGCTCCTTCCCCGTCCTTCTCCTGTCTCGCGCCCGACGCCATGTGCACCCCCGCCCCTCGTGCTCCGCTCGTTGCCCGCCCTTTCTCTCCCTCTCCGCGGCTTCTTTCCTTTTCCTTACTCCGCGGCTGGCGCGCCTTCATCCACCCCGCGACCGGCGCCCGCACTTCTCCTGCTCGCGCACACCCTCTCATATCGCTCCCTAACCACGGACGCCTCGCGCACGCTTCACATCTCCTCCGCGCACTCCTCTCCCCGCCTCACGCTCCAATCTTGCGCCCTCATGCCGGATGCTGCCCTCGCCGCGTCCCTCCGCCCCCCCTCGCTCTCCGCGAAGATGTAACCGTCGCAGCGATGGTCCGCCTTCCTTGCCCTGCTTCCTCTCCGTACTACCTTCGCTGTGTTTCCTTCTTCCCACCCCCCCTCCCCCCTCACACTCTACTCCCGCGCCGAGCGGCAGATGCTCCGCGCAGTGCAGAGCGTCTGTCATGATCCGCGCGCACTCCCCTCCTTCCTCCGACCCCCTAGCCCATCTCTTTCTTCTTCTTCGGTTCCTCGTGCTCCGATTGACAGGATCCCCGTTCGATTGGATGGGGTTGAGTGGGATGCGAAGGGTCTCTCTTTCTTTCGTCTCCTCCTGTTTCTCCGCCGCCGAGCGTAACTTATCGACCGATACTCAGCGCTTATCTTCGAATGTATTTAGTGCTTATGTGATTCGCTCCAATGCTGCCTAATGGGAATCCACGTGATGGGCGCGAAATCCAAATTTACTGCTCAGTCGTTTTCAGCACGTCAACTGTGCCTTTATGTGTGTGTGTTGCCGGGGCTCGAGCTCCCCGTGGATGCTTAGTGCTCCCTGACGGACTGGTGCAACGACCGAGGGGAATTTTCGATTCGAAAGCCCGGTTTTTCCGAGTCCTTTCTAGATCAATCCTTCGGGCTGGCGGACCTAGACCACTGGCAGGAAAGACTGGGTAAGAAGATGGAAGCTCTAAGTCTCACTCCAAAGGGGCACCCTGAGCAAGCAGCTTGTCTGTCAGACCTCGTATTTTCCTTCACAGATCGATACCAAAGGCTAGGGGAGCTGAAGGACCTAGAGGCTGCCTTGCAGTATGATCAGGAAGCTGCCGATCTCACCCCAGATGCCCTGGAAGCTGCTGATCTTACCTCAGAACCGGACTCCAGGCGAGCAGGTCGCCTAATATGTCTTGGGATTCAAGGACAACCTTGCCTCTTGCGATTATTTAAGGACGATTTCGGACCGGGTGCCGGGTTGGACCAGCAGGCATCCATATCACCAAAGAGCATGATCATATCTTGAGCTCTCGGATAGATCCTCAAGTCAAAGACACCGCACAGACACTTAAATACAGGCTTTTCGGAGACTAGTCCTGAATCTTCTTCCAAAAATCGGGCTACCAAGTTTTGGCAAAGTTGCGTTGCCAGGTAGCTAGGAAAATGGTGCGGGTCGAGATGGTGTAGAGCGCCAAATGTAAACCATCACGCATGAGAATACAAGTGTCCCATGGTGGTTGCAGTAAGAGGCGGATGATGCCGGGTCGAAAAATGATAGCCGCGCCATCAGATTCAGGCTTTTATCTTCCTCCATGTTCGACCTTAGACTGGATGACGTTAGAGCACCTTTGGGGCTCATGACAAGATAATTGGCACTGACTGGTCCGTTCCAGGAGATATCGACGCCAAGCGCTAGCTCGTCCCTGTGTATCTGACACCTTATACTTCGTTATCCTGAGGCAACAAGACGCCCGTAGGAGCTACGCAAGTCCAATCTGTGTTCCTGATCTATTTGTTTCTTGCCTGCAGAGATTATCATCTAACATGCGGCTCAATGCGTGGCCGTTGGATCATCGATGGCTCGGTAGGCTCCGAGTCCCTGTGCTGCAACTTGCTCACATTCAAGTTATCATTTGTTGCAGTGCAACACAGACTTTACGGAAGTGCGAAATCTATTTCTAGACTCGCTCTAATATAATAGCCTAGTTTCCATCTTATCCATGCCACGGTGCGGTGATAGCTTCTAAGGGGGACGAGCTTACCTTGCTTCTGATTCAATGGCGCCGATGGCCATTACTATCTGTGCGCTCCTCATCTTGCTTGTTTCCGGAGTGCGGATCCTTCTGCGCCGTGTATTCTCTGTCCTGGACAACATCCCTGGGCCGCCACGGAAGTCCTTAGTGACGGGTATGCTCTGCGGCTCCTGCACACGATCGCTGTCCGTTCATCTCTCACCACAGGAAATCTCCCTCAGTACCACGATCCGGACGACTGGGATTTCCAGCAAGAACTGGAAGAGAATTATGGCCAGGTCGTCAAAATTCACGGGCTCTTCGGGGTGAGGCAAAGCAATCTCCAAGCTCGCTAGATCTGCACATATCAGGCTCGGCGCCTCTTCGTTTTTGACCCAACGGCATTGCAAAGTATCATCGTCAAAGACCAAGACCTATATGAAGAGCTTCCGATGTTCTTGTGGTATGTTCTGTCTCCACTCTCGAGTGTCCGCAATTCTAATCTTATCTCAGCATGCACGGCCTCATCTTTGGAAACGGAATATTATCCGCTGTGGGTGACGACTACCGCAGACATCGCAAGGTCATGCTGCCTGCGTTCTCCACAGCCAACCTTCGCGGGATGGTCCCGCTCTTCTATGAGGTGGCAGAGAGAGTACGTGCGCAGAAGGAAACAATTTGATGTCCTCAAATCAAGGTTCAAGATGGACTTATCGCCCCGAACATCCTGGAGGGTCCCCGGAGGGCACGATCTCTTTATTCCGCCCGGCAATAGACGCTGACGAAATTGCACAGCTGGACCTCAACTCGATATTTTCTCGCACATCTCTTGAGCTCATCGGCCGCGCAGGAATCGGCTGCTCCTTTGACCCAATGCTTCCCGGACAAGAACAGGCGGACCAATACGCACGAGCGTTGCGTGCTTTGATGTGAATTCCCTTTCTGGCCGTGATGAAGCATTGAGTCGTGAACCCGTGCACTAGTGTCACTGCGTTGAAACTCGTGCTGGGGATGCCCCTTCTCCCTCTCATCCTTAAAATACCGTTTTCGTCGTTCCGCCACTTCATGATCAATCTGGTTCCGTGGCCGGCGCTACACCAGCTGCGCGACCTCGTCGATTTCACGCATGCGACTGCCGCGCGGTTAGTAAGCGACCGGAAAGCCGCGATTACGAGTGGGGAGTTGGACGTGAAGGATGATGCGAAGGATATCATGAGCCTCCTGAGTATATGCTTCGAATTATGTTTCCAGCTCAGCACGCTGACTACGTGCGGCAGTGAAAAGCAACATATCGGCGGAGTCCGGGATGCATCTCACGGACGAAGAACTGGTCGCTTCCATTTCGTACGTGCGAGTGGCAGGAGTAAAATTTGCATTCCTGACTCCGCCCCAGGATGATCATCTTTGGCGCAACAGATACGACGTCGGGGGCGCTGAATCGAGTCTTCCATATGTTGACGCTATATCCCGCCGTCCAGGAGAAGCTGCGCGCCGAAATTCTCGTGGCCGATGAGCATCTTGATCACGACGCGCTCGTGGCACTCCCATATCTCGATGGTGTTGTGCGCGAGACTCTTAGGCTGTCAGTGCGCTGCTGTCTCAGTTACGATTCTGTGTAACTGACTGCCACAATGCATTCAGATACCCGCCCGCTGTCCCGGCAGTGTATCGCGAGTACGCGTTTATTTTACTTCTTATCTGGTGGAATTCTCTAAATCAACAGGGCGCTTGAGGACACTGTCCTCCCTCTCAGCACCCCCATCGTTGGCGCCAATGGTACTCCCATAACCACGATCAACGTCCCGAAAGGCACGGCCATATTTCTCGCGGTTTCCGCCGCCAATCATAACACGCGAGTATGGGGCGCGGACGCGCGAGAGTTCAAACCGGAGCGGTGGGCGAACGGGAAAGCGTACGGAGTCACGATGAAAATGTGTGGGATATATGGGAATACGATGACGTTCATGGGCGGCGGGCGGAGTTGCATGTGAGTGACTCCGTCAAGCGGTCTTTCCGAACTAATATATCTTTAAGAGCGGTTTCAAGTTTTTGCAGCTTGAGATGAGTCCGTTAACACATACATATGTCATCTCTCGAAGCGGCTAACATCATAGTGCGCAGAGGCCGTCGTGTGCGTCCTACTGCGCGTGTTCCAGTTCTCTCGACCGGACGCGCGCATTCGATGGCGGATGACTGGCGGCATTCTATCACCCCACGTCGATAATCACCCAGGGCTGCCGATCTTGGTGGAGCGTCTGAAGTTGAAGCATGAGTGACTGGGAAACGACTTGAATCGTACAGGAAACATTCATGTGGTTGTTCAAGTAGGTATGAGCGATGGGCACTCTAGTTTTTCTCTCTCCTGTAGTACCATTCAGCTTCGAGGGTGTGGTGCATGGTAACAAATGCCGTTCGATTCGACGACGTTTACATGTAGTATTAATCTGGCTTCAAAATACTCTCCCCTACGCTGCGGAATTCCGAACATAATTTTACCAGGTACCAAGTACATTACCATACATTACTATATACATTGATTGGATGAAAGGGACTGTGAATGAGTGAATGGGAGGAATTACATAGAATTAGCGCTGTATTTAAGAGACAGTATCCTTGGTTTCTTCGGCCAGGTAGCCTACTTCTACGAGTTCTATAGCATCGACTCGCACCAGCTTATGTGCATACCGCAAAATGGTCTGCGGTGGCAATTCCAGGGTACGAGAAGAACAGCGTCGCCAGGATTGCGTACAAGCCTGTCATAGTAAAGAAATCAAGGTCAGTTCAATCAACGCGTGCTCGCAGAAACTGGCACTGACACATGAGGATCATGCCCTCAAGCTGTCGGGATGTATGTCAGCGATATCTGATGGTAATCGGGCGAGGAAATCGACGCACCCAGTTGCTTTTGCCGTCCTGGAGGACGTAGTTGACCGTCAGTACTACGCACGGACCATTGAGTCAGCCAACAGGATGCATCAGCATAGAAGACAGACGCACTGGCGAGGAGGAGGCACGCGACCTCATACGGATCGAAGAAGAGCGTCATCGGCTTGCCCATCCCCCATGCGACGACCACGGTGAACCTGCGGGGATGTTTAAACCCACTGCGACATTGAGGATGCACGACTCACGGGATGACAAAGAGCGCGATTTGCTGGGGAGTTGGTGAGTCGGTTGAACGGCGTAGGAAGTAAACAAATGCGCACGATGCTCGATCCCACGGCGACGCCAATGCTGAGCGTCAGTTTGTCTTTCATTGCAACAGTGACGGCCGAGACGTGTTCTGGAGGATAGAAGATCAAAGATAGTTACAGGCTATGAGAAATATGGACCGGAGACTGAGTTCAAGCACACACCAGCGGCATTTCCGACGATGGGCAAGAGAATTATACCCACGAACTCCTTCGAGATGGGCCCGGACGCAGTGAGGCCATCGATGGACCCGACGAGGAATTCGGCAGTCACGGCTACGAGCTTAAATAGTGTCGTGCGCCAGTCAGCCAGTGCTTAATATATTTGGAAACAGACGCACGACGGTGACAGTGACCAGCAGTCCCAGGCAGACCCACCCGTTAAGCTGCGGGCTCTCGATCTCATTCTCACCTTCCCCTTCGCCTGCACTAGACTCGATCGATTCGGGCTCCGCCACGCGCGGGATGCTGAACATCTCTATACCGCGCGCGCCGGGCGCCGCCGGTGGAGGCGTGTGGCGCTTATACGCGGTCGACTTGACGATGTCGATGCTGTCGTCCTTGAACATCGCCGCATGCGAGCCGAGCTGGAAACCGATATAGCAGATGTAGACTGGACACTGTCAGCGCCCGCGCCCGAGACAGTAGGAGGATGACCCACTGAACAGCATGATGATTGCGAGCTGTACATAGGAGCGAAGATGAGTATGAGCTATAAATCTGGAGCACCGCAGTGCTAGTCAATATGCGTACCCCATGGCTGAATCTGAGGATCTGGGCCTGCGTGACGTCCGTAGACGCGCGGCTATCCGCATGCTGGATCATCTGGTACACGGTGGGGAGCAACACAGAGGCCGCGCTGATTGTTAGCAACGAGCTGTTGAGCTGCGCCGCGCCTTCCCGTCCCAACATCAGTGATCCATTCCATTTCCCAGAGATCGGACATGGAAATGACTCACCCATTCCGAAGCCTTGCTCGGAGAACCGGATCCCGCCCGTGAAGAAGCACATCCCGAGGACGAGCACTGCAGGAGGTCAGGTGCCATATAATAGATAGCTGGGTACCTACACAGATTGCTCAGGATCGAGCCGATTACTGAGGGTACCTGGTTAGCTGTGCGGAAGACGGCGACGAAGGAAGGCCGACGTACATGATGACTGGACTATTCCGAGCTGGCACTGGCGCAGGGCAATGATCTGCGGCAGAGTGAGCTTTGAGAGGTGAGAAATGAATCAAAGATGAGACGTACTGCGACGATCAGTTCGACACTACCGGTGTGCTGTATAAGATGGACAGTAACGATGTTCAAGTAGCTGGCTTACGCGTTTCCCTGGCGTAGAGATACAGGATAAGTTCAGTCGAAATTCAGAGTGGCAACACGCGCACCAAGGTGGCGTTGATTAGCCCGGCGAAGGCCTGTCCCACGCGGAGAGAAAGATCGTCCGTGGCGAAGGCAAGCAGCTGAAGTGCGTCAGACAAAAATTATCGTGCTAGCAGAGGCGCGACCTTTGCGAGCGGGATGATCGCCACGAAACCCGCTGTTGTTATGCCGTTAGATCGGGAGAGGTGCCACACCGCAGAGGATACGCACTGAAAAAGATCGCAGCGTGTTGATTGGGTGTTGCCCAGTGCAGTGCCCACTTCGAACACAATGAGTAGCTGTTATAGACGAAGAACGTTGGCTATACCGAGACGGGGATGCAGAGCAGGAAAATGTTGAGGACTGTTAGGTGGGTGAGTGATGGGTGTGGCAGAGGGCAATGAGAAGCGTACATGAACACCTCGTAATAGCGCGCAGGCTGTCCTTAACCCCAGGGATAGGTCCAACCTCTTCTGCAGGCTTCAATAGAGAACGAAAGAATTTCGGCCCGGCGGCGGGGATGCCGCGAATAGCGGCAGGCAGGGCGCGAAGAGATGTCAGGAGATTAGATTTCGGTGTTGATTGGGCTCGTTTGGGAGTTGTGCCACCCGCTTCCATGTGCCCGGTGCGAGACCGGATAAGATGCTTGGTGGACCTATTCGATCGCAAGTCGTCGATCGAGGATGAACGAGAAGGAGTTTCCAAGGTATTGTTCATGTTGGGATTCTTGAGTAGATGGGAGTTAGGGAGAAAGGTGTCTGGTGTGCAAGGAGTGTACGCAACCCTTATAAGGATTTCCACACAATGGCAAGAAAAAAGCTGTGTTTGGACCGGACCTACACTGTGGCCACGGCCATTTAGTTATGGCTTTGATCATGCCTCTGAGTGGGCGTTAAATTATTGTCTTGTTGACTCAAATTGGCCGCGTCTTTGTTCTTCAAGCTTTGTACTCAGCGAAAGCCGGGAAGAGACGCTCGTCAGCAACACAATGGTATCCAAGCTGGTGTCTCGCTTGATCATGAGCTGTGGAGGAGGGCTCTGCAAAGCTTCGTACAGAGGATTGACGCGCGAAGTTCGGAAGCGCAGTGGCTTCTAGACGATTCCAATTTCACACGGGCAGTGCCGATCGTTGGCTGATCGTTCCGGCTGATCCCGGTGTGGCAAAATAAAATATGAACCTCAGTACCGTCAGGTTGTGCAATTTTCTGCACATGTATTTATGACTTTTTTTTGTGAGCTCATGTTCTAAGTTTGATTGATTCGGGCAAGATTGCTGTTTTCGACTTTTTTGCACCGCTTTATTAACAGATCAACTGAGAGAACCTGAACAGCATGCGAGGTGCTATTAGGAACCCCTTTCAATAGCATCAATGCTTTTGTGCCGTTTCGTGAACGCTAAATCGATGATTTCGTCACAGTCCAACTAAGACTAAGTGGTGATCACTTTTTCCAAGCACGTGACCCGGTATTCAACGTTCAACAGCGTTCAGTCCTCGAACCACTCCACAGATGTTATTTTCGCTTCATCTAAATCGGATTCGCCGATATCGGACAGCATAGCCATCTGGAACGAACAGTTCCCGGGTTTGCACTGGCCTGAAAGAGTGTGGCTGTGTGACGGGTACAGCCAGCTCGATCTTCTGCGCGCCATTGCTGTAGATGGGCTGTCTTATTGCTTTCACCTTCGTTCGATTCATCGGCCAACTCAAATTTAACTGCCTCTCTTCTCAATGGACTCCTAGTAGCTGTAATTGTCTGAGCTATAGCTGACTCAAGAGAACCTGGGGTCTTGAGTACTCTCTCCTAGACAGATGCTTCAGAATCAACACATACGATCTCGTATCTCACGTGTGTTTAAAGCTATTGGTATCGTTAAGACTTGGCCACTATTGTGGTGAATCTGCTGCATCTTGGTCTATCACATGTCTTGTGTGCATCTGGTCTCAGCGCCATCAGCCTGAAACCTTCGCGGCAGAGCCGTGGAAGCAAATTTCCTCCTGTCGCATGTATTTGCATAGGGCATGGACAAAATTCCAGAACTTACCTGCCTCATAGTCAAGGCAACCCTCATGCACGACATTGTAGAGAATCACGACACGGTCACCCAGCTTCAAAAGCGGCGAGCTTACATTACCCCGAGCTGCCGACTAGGGTCCTGTATATAATTCCCAGTGATTTAAGAACATGTACTGAATACTGTTTAATAAACAGGCCATTTATAAATGTGTGTTTATGAACCACTCACCAAAAGTATTCTTAGAGTAGCTTAGGCAGAGATTTTTCATCTTCACCAGGTTTGTAAATGCCTCTACCTCATTGTTTGGGTCCAATAATTGCCGAGGGAATAAAATTTGATGTCCTGGACACTTCTCGCCCTCCTAATGTGACATGCACGATGATTTGAGGAGTCGGGTATCTCCAATATCATGCAAAATTCCGCAACTTGACTGTGGAGAATGCCACTTAGACTCCCAACTTCCAAATAAGCCCTCTAGATCCAAAATTTCATCCATCATGGGGCCTTGAAAGGCCCCCACAAGGCCCCCATCAGTGTTGATAAGCAGGCCATTTCACCTTAACCATTAAAAAACAGGTTTATAAACAGCTGTTTATGTTTACAAACACAGATAATAGGGCCCTACTGCCGACAACTCGATAGAAAATATATGGGTGATGAGACATCAATTACTGCAGCCGCTTTAAATTATTGTCGACTGTCTGAAGGGGTTGCTAAAGTAAATTTGGAACCTATCCTGCAAGTAGTAGTCCCTACTTGGCAATGTTGGCTAACTAACTAATCTAACTCGTGGCTGAGACATGCAAAGCGACTGTAGTGATCCAACCTGTAGTAATCCGACCAAGTTCAGGTGATGGGTGACTGCCCAAATATGTTGGAAATTTTCGTTCCGACATTTGCCGGGTGTATATATATGGGAATTGATGGTGATTGCCGAGAAATGAACACTTGCAAAAATGAACACTGTAGGTGACGGGTGACACCCTGTGAACACCTGGTCGGATTAGTACAGTACGCTTCGCCTGAGTCGCCGCCCTGTAAAGAGTCAAGAGGAGTTCCGAAGAGCGCAATCTAGGTTGGACCAGTTGGACCGCTGAACCAGTAATGGACACCGGAGATCGCCGGCGTATCATAATCTAGTTCAAACACACCCTCCCACGCGACCGATTGATCTAACCGGCGACTGGTTGCCTCCGGTTGCAAATCTCATCTGCTATATATGCGTGTGGGGAAGGGGGAATTGCAATCAAATTTGTCACTGAAATTTTCACTCTAGGAATGAGGAGAGGGCTTCCAGGGAACATTTTGGCGGCAATTCTGAATGAAGTCAAACTTGACTTGAAAATAAAGGCGGAACCCAAGTGGAACCTGAAGCATGTCTCGGAATCTGCTGGCGCCCTCTCACACCGGGGGCAAAGACTGAGGCACCTGACTGCCAGGTGCGACCTAGGCATGTGGTCGGCACTTGTCTTTGATACTTTAATCAAATTACAACTTAATCAACTTACATACAAAAAATGCATAATTTTATTTCCTAGTAATTTTCATGATCTTTCACGGTACACATGAGTAAAACAATACCTTTGTCTTTGACATCTTATGTTGTTGAGCTACTCTTTGATGATCTTTGTGTTTGTAAGGTGGCTGTGGTGTTTAAGATAGGTCTTTGTCTCGAGTGAAACAGTCTTGCCCCATTTGCCAACTTTGTCGTGGATCAGTGTTGTAAGTCCTCGGCAGGGGGAAATTTTCCACATAGGTCGCACCTGGCGGTCAGGTGCCTCAGTCTTTTGCCCCCGGTGTCAACCGGTTATCAAAAAATAATTTAAAAGCATCCGGTGTGCTGGAATCAATTTGATCGATCACACGGCCCACAAACACTGAGCAGCTTTCATTGCGCCTCCAAGACTCAAGTCCGTCCGTTGTCCGTCCCCATGCGGGTCCATCGCATGGACCATCCATCACTGGTGGCCGTTAAGATGGCCACAGTCGTGCTAGAGAGCTTTCTATACGGCTTGTTCGTGGTTTTGTTCAGCGCAAACCTGTACCTTCGTCGTTTCAAGTACGTGAGGCCAAGAGGATCCACTTCCCGCTGGCGGCACGGATGGCGACATCCTGTTGTCATCTCCACTATGGCAATATTCACGACGTGTACAATGGTACGTGGTATTCAGCCCGAGAAGACCCGACTGAGGGAGAAACTAGCATTGGATCATCACAGTGGATTGCTTCTTTCTTGCCTTTAAGGAGGACGCCAGCACGGCGTTGCAATTCTACACGGATGATTCTCACATTACGCAGGTTATAAACAGCGTACTCCTCGAGCTGACAGTCTTGATCGGGGATGCCGTTATTGTGAGGGCTGAACTACTATCTCTTTGTTTCCTGACGCCCCCGATAGATTCACCGGCTATGGTGTATCTGGAATCGAGATTCGCGCATCATCGCCGTCCCTATCCTCTCGTGGCTGGGTGTCCTGAGTAAATTCTCTGGTTTTCAAGCTTGAAAAAAACTCATCATGTTCGTAGCATGCGCCATTGCGGTCTCATACCTGTTTTCTCAATCCTCCGCGGAGAATAACAAGTTCGTGGCACCGGCGGGGTTCTGGGTCACAGCCAACTGGGCCCTTACTGCCGTGTGCGTCTACTCCCGCAAATCCTTGAAACGGCTGATCATATATTCGTTGCGATAGAACCAACTTATATTGCACAGGTACGCACATATTCTGAATTCCAGGGCATCGGCCTGAGTTTCCCAGGGTTCATTGCGTGGAGGATCTGGAGAACGAGTCGGTCGACGGCAGAAATTGGGCCTGGAATCATGATGGTGCGCATGCTGCGCGCACTACCTTCCTTTAGCTCATCGCTTCTTCCGCAGCCGGTTCTCGTGCTCCTGGTGGAAAGCGCCGCCATAATGACGTACGCGTTCCCTGTGGGCTGTAAGGCTCGCTCCCTCATTTATATTCTAGCGTCTGGGAGGTCTTCTTCGCTGCCATGTATCAGACAGGCAATATGCTGCAGTTCCTCGCCACGGACCTCACACCACCTATCATCGGGCTGACGAACACACTTATACACCTCCGCATGGCGCTCGGGTGGTCGCAGGCGCAAGCACCCGAGACCACCGTGGGGTTGACGCGCAGCGCGTCGATCGCTGTGGATATTACTGTGACCAACGAGTATGGCCTAGAGAGTATCAGCACAGCCGCGCCGACATCCAGCAAGCCCGGGCCCCCGGAGTATCGCCGAGACTGCTAACTGTCATCCTTCGAGACGCACCAGCGAGCACGCGTGGTTCCCAGAGAAAGGATAGTGTGCGAGAGACAAGGCCGTATCGGGGCACCCAGCTAGCCGTTACACGCTGAACTCGCAGGCTCATGTAATTTCACATCCTCCTATTTGTATTTTTAAAATAAAGCAGAAAGTGACTGAGAACTACTTTTGGTCCAAGTTGGGCTTAGTTGGGTAACGTAGAGAACGCGCTATCAGCAGAATTTCAAATACGGACGCTGTTCACCTGTAATCCAAGACAATCGAAAGCTCGGTCCCTATTACTAGTACTTAGTGTAGGGGGCAGAATGTTTTCGGAGTGATTGAGCCGGGCACAATGGCAGAATGGCAGGCAGAATGGCGGCAGAATCCGGCAGAATTGGCACTATCATTTATTGTATTTCCTCACTGATTGGTGTGAAATTGTACTGTAAAATCATATTTTATTGTCCAAAGCACTATCGAGTCATTAGATCCTGGATACTCCAGCCTGCCGCAGCTGCATTCCCAACAATATCAATATTATCTTCATCCGTTGCGCTTGTTTCTCCTCGATCGAGCCGTTCAAGCTCCTCAAAATCCACAACTTCACCTGCGATCACAGAACCGTGCGGAATTGCGACAGGTGCTTCATCATCAAGAAGCTTTTGCAAGTCCTTGGAAGCTTGCTCCACAATATCTTCGCCCGTATCATCGTCGTTGCCGTCGAGGGGCGGAATCCATGTGATTGGGTTCTCGAGGTCCTTTGCGAGATCAGCATCAATTCCTGGTTTCCCTGAAGTATGCATATGGTTATGCTTGGGACGCTTGGCCTTCTCATCTGCCCTTGCACGCTCTTAGAGCTCGTAGCCGAGACGGCTCCGGATTTTTCCCGACTTTTCCATCGTGTCAACAACCATTAAACTGCGACGTGGTGTTTGGCTGCCACCAAGATCCGAAAAGAGGCGCTCCACCTCCGCAGAATGGGGGACAATAGAGGCTAAAACAATTGCCATGCTTCGTAATCCTTCGTGCTTGTCTTTTGGGATCCCCTCCCACCACTCTCGCGCATCTTTATTGCCGCCTGCAAACGGGGCTTTGCATTGATAATATTTCTTGAGATCTTCGCGCAATTGAATGGCCTTCTGTGCACTCCACTTCCACTGGTGCGCAATTTTCAAGGCTGTTTCAATCATAAAATCGAGAGAATGCCCATGAACTGTTTGGGAGACGGCGAGTTTGCGGCAGAAGGGATGAAGGAAAAGGGCAAGCCAATGAATCGGAGTAGCGATGAGTTTAAATCGACGGTCAAATGTGGCCTTCGCGTGAGCGAGAAAACCGGCATCCTCGTCTTCCTCCAATGTCATTTTTCCCATGGTATGAGCACAACGGATCAACTCGAGCATGCAGTCGGCCAGAGTAGTTTGGCGGGATTCGCAGTTTCCGATCGCATCGACGATAGGTTTGGTAATCCGCGTCACTTGGTTGAGCAGCGGCCAAAACTCGGGTGTATTCAGGACGATGGCGATGACATCCGAACCGACAGCAGACAAGCCATTGGTTTTCTTCTGGGCATCCGGGCGAAGGCAAATAATGGATAGGGGTTGCCGATGGGAGGTTACACTGAGGCAGAGGAGGACAAGCGCGTACCAATGCGATTCACAATTTTTTTTGAGGCCCCGGGAGACGTCCAGTCGTTTCGCCTCCGTCTTTAGCTGACCTCCCCAATAATGCGACCCGTTAAAAAAGGTAACCGCCCGGTTTGCCTTCGAGATGATTTTTTTAATGAGGGGGTACGAACAGATCTCGCCGACGAGAGTGTTCAAGCTGTGAAGGAAGCAGGCAAAGGCGAGGACCCAGAAGAATTTGTGCTGGAAGAGACGTCGGAAGGATTGCATTGTAGTAGGATTATCGGTGGTCAGGCCAATGAAGTTACGCGCATCGGGGACACCCATGAGCTGGAGTGAGTTGACAGTGATGTCAAGACACTTCGCGGTGTTGCCCCGCTCCCCGGTGAGGTCGTCAAGGCTCATGACGACAGGGAAGGTATCAATTCCAGCGGCAATAACTCCATATATGCTCCGCTTCAAGCGGTCCTCCCATCCATCTTCTAAAAGGGTGAGGAGCTTCGAACGCTGGAGACGTTCTGTCTCCCGGAGAAAGGTATCGGCCGCTTCAGCGTCGAGAATGCTGTGGGTGAGTGCATAACGGCCCGGTGCTTCATATGTCGGACGAAGATCATGCAAGAAGTCGCGCAGGAATGGGTTCTCGACACTGCGAAACGCTATATTAGCGTGGGTTATATATCTGGTTTCAACTCAGTTCGCATGATCGCAAATTTCAAGGATAACACTCACCGAAGGAATTTTCGATCCGCAGAATTTTGCTGTGTCTGGGACATGGCCTGATCGATGAAACTAGCCAAAGGCCCAGTGATCGTCTTCCGTTTTTTGCGAGAAGTGTTGGCCTCGCTCGGCTCAGCATCCACATCAATAATTGTGATGTCTGTGTCCGTCCGAGCTTCCGTATCTTTTGAGGATTCGGAGCTCACCCCTGACGAGGTCTTCTTCTTGTCGTTCATGAATCAGAGAGCGTCCTGCCGCGCAGCTGCAGGAGCACTCGGGCATTTTCGGCTATCCGCCAAATGCTGTGGAAGATTATTCTCACGACCTTCAATGCGGGCACCTGACCCATCATGATCATGGTCGTCGCCACAATAGTTACACTTCCAATGATATCGGTTGGAGCGGTCATCCTTCTTGTCGAGCCGAGTAAAGTGGTTGGTGTAGAGGCCGGGAGCCTTTCGGCCAGAGCGGGAGGATTCAGTGGACATTGGGGCAGAGGACAAGAGAGTTCGGGTGACCATAGTCATTTATTAATGCGGAAAACTGCTTAATTGAGTAACTGTCCTCTACGAACAATGGGCATCAAAAGCGCGGACGCTTTGAGTGGCAAAAGTTACACATGACCGTGTTTCAAACGCCGCTTCGCCGGATCTTTCTGCCGAATTCTGCCGACCCAGATCCGATTGAGCCATTGTGCCTGCCATTCTGCCAGGTCAAATGGCAGAATGGCAGGATTCTGCCAACAACACTACTAGTACTAGGTTGACCTACTTGACCGCGAAACTCCCCCGCAAGTTCAAATTTTACTTTAGAAAATCATCTCTGTATTGAAAATGCCTGGGTAATTAAAACCTGATGGCGGATGTTACGCCGGTTGTTTTTTCCGTCCTTAAATGCAAAATCGATGGCTGTATAGAGTCCTCAGGCCTCAAATTCAGACTCTTCAAGTTGACTTCAAGTTGCAGGCACATACAAGGCACATGAGTTCAAAGTTTAAAAGGTTTAAAAAAGCGTTCAGCTCACGAATCACACAGATTTTTTACTCTGTTATTCCATCGATGTTTCACATCCGGAAAGTGCATTTTCTGGGTTTAAACTCGTTGTTCAGTTTGTGGACCACGCGAATATAATATCCCCCCCTTATGGGTCTGCAGCCGAAACGTGGCTGTGTGGTGAGCGTGGCTGTGCCAACTTGAAGCGACCTGCTCCTGATCAATATGATGGCTTTCCTGTCGCTTTTTTCATTCCCGGTTCATTGGCCAACTCAAAACGTATGTAAATCCCATCTCATCAGTCGATCCTTGCCGGCAGATCGTCTAAACTGTAGCTGACCGGCTCTGGAGAACCCAAGGTCTTGAGCTACTGTTATCCTTGAACACTCTGCCACACCATGGACCCTGGTCTCTTTGGCTACTAGTATTGTCGTTCATTCTCAGCATTCTGGCCCTTCGCATGTCTTGTGCCCATCTGGACCTAGAGCCGATCAGTCTGAAACTTCTGCCGCGGAAGCAAATTTTCTCCTGACGCATGTATTTGCGAAGGGCTAATGTCTTGCCCAACATTTTGTTCTTCTCTACCACGTTGACCGTCGGTTTTCTTGCATTTATAGATCCTTCCCTGCTTTCACTGCTCGTTCTCATTGCTCTCATTGCTCTCATCTTCACTCGCATTCGCATTCCAGCTACTTCTTGTCATGTCCAGCTTTAACCTTCCCGACTTCACCGGCCACATCGTTGACGAGGGTCATTTACATCTTACAGAGGTCCTCGGCGCCGGCACCTACGGCGTCGTTTACAAGGCGCTCGACACTGCCTCGTCTCCCGGCACTGCGGCTCACTACGCCGTCAAGTGTCTCGGACCCCTCGCCCCGAACTCGAGTCAGGGGTCGCGCCACGACGAGCGCGAGGTAAAGCTCCACACCCTCTGCAGCTCCCATCCCAACGTCATCACCCTCCACCGCCGTTTCTGCCACGAGGGTTGTTTGTTCATTGTTTTAGAGTTGTCCGCGGGCGGCCATCTCTTCGACGCCATCGACCGCGGCGTCTTCCGCGAGAACGACACGCTCGTCCGCGACGTGTTCCTCCAGCTCATCGACACCGTGCGCTTCTGCCACGAGCGGTGTCTACCACCGCGACCTCAAGCCCGAGAACATCTTGTGCAGTGCGGAAGGTGGTGACATCCGCATCGCCGATTTCGGGCTGGCCACCGACAGCGCGCTGCCCAGCTCCTCTGCGGGGGGCAGCGCGTCATACATGTCTCCAGGTGTGCACCCTGCTCTCATTCTCGTGAAACGCATCTCATCTTCCTCTCTTCTCTCCAGAGTCTCTCACTATCGGCTCCGAAAGCGAGTCGTACTTGCCCCCACAGAGCGACATCTGGGCGCTCTGCATCATCCTACTCAATATGATGTCGGGCCTCTACCCCTGGCGCAAGGCGCTCGCCTCCGACGCGGGCTTCGACGCGTTCCTCACCGACGCGCGCTACCTCCGCGACGTCTTCCCCATCTCCGACCCGCTCGATGAACTCCTCGAGCGCTGCTTCCGCCCCGTCCCGCACACGCGCCCCACGCTCCTCCAGCTACGCACCGAGATCACGCGCATGCCCGCATTCTTCGCGCCCCCCGGGGCCGCAACCCCGCGCCCCGCCGCCCCCAGCTACTCCGCGCCCACCACCCCCAGCGCGTCGTTCGCCCTGACGTGCCCGTCATTCGCCTTCACATCCGTGTCGACCCCGTCGAAAGCCACCTCCGCGTCATTCGACGCCCTCGCCCAGCGCCCGAGCACCAAATTCGGCACATGGCACCCCATCGCGTCCCCGCATGGCAGCGCCTTGTTCTTCGGCGCATCCAGCGCCCCCTCTAAATTTGACGCCCCCGATGCGTGCCCTAAATTCGGCACGTGGCACCCTATCGCGTCGCCCCTCGGCAGCGCGTCTGTCGGCGCGTTCAGCGCCTCACCTACCCATCTATGCGATCCCAGCGCCCTCTGTCCTGCCCATACATTCACATTACCTGCGCCTTTCCTCGGCAGCACGTCCACCGCCCCCTCGACCAACCCACGCGATCCCAGCGCCCTCTGGCCCACACCGAAAGTCACCACGCATCCACTCAACAACGCGCCGCGGCCGTCCTCCGCCCGCGCGCCAGCAGCCCCTACGCCCAAGATGCCGCGCTCACGGAACCCGCTCGCGCGGCTGCTCCGCTGGTTGAAGAAGACCCGGCGAGCCCAGACGAAGAAGAACTGACGACCTCCCGCCTCACCGCCATCTGAATATCACCCCAACTCCAAAAACATCATATACGCCGATAGCCTAAAAACATCGTATACGCAGAAAATCAGATCCTAGTCGAAGAACGAGCCGGAAGGAAAAAAAAGGTAGGTCGTTCATGTTCTCCCACGGGCACTTTAGCATATAATACCACGGGCACTTATACGTAGTTCCGTTTGTATTCGCGTCACGACCGTGGGCATGCAAGAATGTATTCGGCGTGGTTGGATTCTGGATTCGTTGACGTTGCTTGCGCGAAGTTGAAAGTTGAACGTGAATTGCCCTCTTACGCTCATCAATATTCAACTAATAAATGAGTGTGATTTTCGTATTACTAAAGTCCGTCCGTACACTATATGAAGCATCCAGTATATACAGTACATAACCTCCAATAAATCAAAGAAGAGTCCATACCGCGCTCGCCAGCACGCACCCCGCGACCGCCCCCACGCCCGCCCACCGCGCCTTCGCGCCGCCCGTAGACGCAGGGTCGGAGCCCCCATTATTGGACGAAGAGGAGGAGCTGCTGGGTGGTGCCACGGGGAGCAGCACGGGCGGCGCATGCGGCGTGAAGACCGCGGACGGGCTCGGGATGCACGACGTCGCGGCCGCCGCCGCGCCGATCGTCGGCGCGTCGCTGTTGAGCGTCGCGTTCCCCGAGAAGTTGCACGCGACGACGGCGCGGTGGTTCAGCTCGTAGTACTCGCTAAACAAATACGACAGTTTGATCGCTGTGCTTCATCAGTCGCAGGTTACAATGGGACGAAATAAAGGCGCACTGGGATCGCACATCGCGAGGCGGCCGTACGTGCCCGTGGCGCCGTCGGACGAGATGTCCGCGCACGAGCCGCCGACGTCGAGCACGAGCCCGCACGCGACGCCAATGAGCTCGCCGACGAGCACCATGTAGTCCGCGCTCGGCGGCCGGAACGTGCAGCTCAGCGCGTTGGCAAGGCACCCGCACGCGGCGTCGTCCGGCGTCGGCGGCAGCGCGGTTGCCACGGGCCACAGCGCCGCGTCCGTCGGCGGGCACACGGCGGGCGTCGTCGCGTTCGCCCCCGCCGCAGGGCCGTCCACGAACGTAACCGCGTTGAACCTCGTAGCGAGGTTGTCAAAGTCCGCGTTTGTGGTGACGCTCGTGTTGTCCGCCGAGACGACCGCCATGCCGAACTCGTGACCCTTGCTGAGGGCGCTGAAGTAGCTGAACGCGAGCCCGCCGGACCAGACATCCGTCATCGGCGCGCTGGACGTAGATCAGTACCAGTACGTAAGTGTGGTTGAAACGGCAACAGACAGACCTGAACATGACGGGGACTTCGGTCCACAGGCGTGGATTTGGGTTGCAGTCCTCGCTCCCGAACTCTGAGCTGCCTCAGGTTATAAGCCCCGTCGCAGATAAATATTCGCGAGACTTACAAGTATGCCGCAACGTCGTAGTCTGCGAACCGAGCATTGAGCCCGTTGAAGGTCGTGTTCGCCGCGTCTCCGCACCATTCGCTGAATTCCACACAAAGTCAATCGAAAAATAAGTGGACTAGGTCGCGAGACACACTAGTTATTGAGCCCAAAGAGATCGATCGACGCGGTGGCCGACGTGGCTGAGCGGTCGCACGCGAGGTAATGCGCAGTGTCGTCGACAAAATGTGCTGGTCCATCCTTGGCGGCGTACCCCACGAGCGCTGAGGATGATATCGAATTGCTGAGACAATTGGTAAGCCCAAAAACAAGATGGTAGACGGAGCGTACGCACAGATATGCCCGGATGTCTCGAGCAGCCGCCGTAATGAAAGGCGCTGACTGAGTGACAGTGGGCCCCATGACCTCGTTCCCGATGTTATACGCCAGAATGTTGTCGTATTTCTCGAACGCGTCAATTGTTCGGAGGTACTGGGGCAAAGATGTTGGCTATGCCTCGAGGAATGGAAAAATACTGACCTGGTCGAGGGTATTTGTACTCCAGGCCGGCAGGGTGGTGTCAATGGATCCGTTGAGCGCTGCGGAATGAGATAATATTGTGTGATACGGGCTGGCCACTCACGCAGGGTCAAGTCAAGGCTGGAGTCATAAGCCAGAATCAAGGCAATAGGAACGAAGTGCGTACATGACATAAATTCCAGCGCTGCTCAGTGTGCTCATGCACGCGTCGTGGTTCACCGAGGAGTTGGCGGCATACGCCCGGATTGCATTTATGCCGAGTTTCTGGAGAAATGGGACGTCCCGCGTGCATGCGGCACTATCGGCAAGGTTGTCGAGGACTGAAAAAAGTTAAATGCCTTGAAAGACCGGGAAGCCGAGCAGCGCACAGGTCGAGGGCTGGTTGAGGGGGTTGTCCGGCCCAGGAACTACAAGACCTAGAGACGACTCGAATAAGTGCGGGTTGCGCCTTGAGGGAGACAAGCCTCCTGCCTTGCGTTTGGTATGCGATTCCCTTGATGAAAAATCTGTGCCCGTCCTCGGTGTAAAGGTACTTCCCTGTTCGGGACACCTTCGGGAGTGCGCCCACCGACGCTGCAAAGATAAGGAGTGCAGTGGCCGCGAGTGCGAGCATGTTGAGCATCGCCAAAAGGTGCAGGGCAAGTGGTGGGAGGAAGAAAGCGGCAAAAATTGGTCGACGTCGAGCGCAGACAGCGTCTAGAGCACAACGCGGGCAGGGGATGCCGTATACTACCCCGGCTAAGCATGCACTAAATATCTTGCCGTATCGAGAGCTTGCAAAAAAGATCCGGATCATGATCCGAACCCCGGGCGAGCCCGGTGGCTACGGTCTTCGCTTTCCGTGGTTCTTCCGACAGCGCTCGCACTCGGGGCCAGAAACTAGCCAAGCCCCTTGAGCCCGGGCCCGAAACGAAGGGCTCGCGAAAACTCCTGCAAACTTTGGAAAACTCGTCTTTTTAAAAACCTGTTGATTGATGATCCTCGCTGATTAACGCCACGGTCACATGTCGACGCGCCATCGCCAAGCGGCCTTGGCAACCGCCACACGAAAAATACAACCTTTGAAGTAAAGTTTTTTTTTTTCGATTCGTAGATTGATCAAGAAACGCAATAATCTCCGACGGTCGCGACCGTCCGAGAACACTGCTTCCTTAGCAAAAAATCTCCTTGACATTCATGGTTTCGTGTATAATTAACCCGGTGCGGACCGTCCCGTCAACGAGGCATGTCATGAAGCTAAAGTAAGAAAACAGCAATAGAGCGGGATTACATAACCCCCGCCCCTGACGGGTGTCATGCGGGTATGTTTGCATGTGGGACCATCCACACCATTGCCCCAGAAGTGTGGGTGCCCAAGTTTATGGCTGACTTTCTTAGCAGAGGTAAAAGTACCTGTTCAACACAAGAGACGAGATAAGGGAGTACTTCCAGTACAGACGGCCATTCTGAGTATTTGATACGCGGGAATGTGAGAACTTATGAATGCATGATAAGGATAAGTAGCGGGAGTGCTTCTCCCGAAGGTACTTAGGTAATGGACTCAAGCCGCTGGTTGCGGAGTCTCCGATCACTGTCAAGATATGCACGCATCAGGACAAAATCAACAGCCTTGAATAAATTCATAACGAAGAAGTCCCCGACCTGCATTATGGTAATAGTATGGACATCAAATTCCCATGTGAATAAAAGGTATCCAACGCTCAAATGTATGGCGGTCAAAATGCACATTTAATCGGCCGCAAGTTTTTTTCTCAAAATCGTACCTGCCGCAAGTTTTTTGTCCGTTTTGATGCCCATGCCGCAACTTTTAGGTCCTTCGGGTCGACCAAAAATAGTTGCGGCAAAGTCGACCTTCCGCAACTTTTTTTTTTTGAGTCCCGCAACTTTTTTTTTTTTGAGTTCCGCAACTTTTTCTCATTGAACTGAGATGGAAAATTTTGTTCAGTAGCAACTATCTAGAACCACGTAAGGATGTTGTGCCGGCGCTGTGGGGCTTCGGAAGATACCGAGCATCCCAATGAGGCAATAGCTGAGGGCCGAGTTGGTTGAACTACTAGCTCATTATTGACCTCTATCATCGAGCCTCTAATGGGCCAGCCTTCCTCCTGGACAACCCCTTCTGCCTGGATTTGCCTCTGCCTCTGTGTTTATTCCCAAGCGGCCCAAGTGTCATGGATTATTACAACCCTTCAATGCGAGATCTGGCTCTATAGAACGACTATGATGAGCAGCTGGAAGATGTGTGCCGACTTCCAGAACTTCCAAGCCAGTGTGAAGCAAGATATAAATCGACCCAATTTCAGACTTTACGAGTGGCTGTGTGATCGTAAAGTCTGAAACCGTCGATGACTCAAAGTACAGATAGTGGCCGAGGGCTATTTGGCCACTACCCCAGAAAATTCATGGAGGTAATTCTGATATATTCCTGATTTACAGGGTGTTCATTACCAAGGGTGAGCTCAGCTGTAATATAATAAATGCCATGGACGTCAAACTCTAACAACACCAAACAAGCTCCTGCACTGCCTCTCGGCGCATTTGTATACCAGCTCAAGTCCATCAAGATCCAATGCTGCTATTGGCTGCTTGCTGCCAAATATGAAGTACGCAGCACAGCGCATCTCCTTTCTTTCTCTTTTTAACCTGTGTAGGTGCTGGCCAGTCTTCGACCACAGCTCAAAGACCACTACTGCGACAATGCCAGCTCGCTCTTGTCTCGACTCCGGCGTCTTCGACCTCGTTTGAGTCCGTCCCGGCCCTCCTCATCAACGCCTCCCCCGCAGCCTTCACTGGGGCATCTTGGCTCAGACAAAGCTCCCTGCCCCACATGCCACCTGCATCCAGCGTGCTCTGAAGCTCACATCCTTTCTGCATTGCGTGCGGGACGGCCTGGTCTGCGTTCGAGGCCTCCCACTCCATCCTTGTATATGGTAGCAGTAGTATTCCGCTTTCATGCGCTCTGAGGTGCGTGCACATCTATAACATCTCGTTTCTGAAGCTCACGCGATCTCCACATTCTATGCAGGATGGCCCACGTGCAAGGTCTTCGCCTCGGCCCCGCGCCTGAGAGGACTCGCAGCAGCGTCGCGCAAGCCGTACATGCAGGAACACCCGCGAATGCGCGGGCCGTTATGCGTGTGCGGCTCGCCGTGTCGTATCGCCTGCTGGGTCCACGGGCTGCGTTACGCGAAGCCCACCTAGGCCTGGCGCTATTCTCGCAAAGCCGCGCCGCGGGGACATGAGTGAAGTGCAAGCCAAGCACCCGTGTCTCGGTTGGTGTGCACCGAGCTCGCAACACCCAATAATGCTGCCTTGCACTGACTCGAGAGACCGCACCGCAGCGGGGTGCTTGCGCGCACCCGTGTCTTGTGCGGTGTGCCGCGCATGCAAAGGCCGCGTCTTGCGCATAGGCACCATCGCTCGCGCGAGCGATGCGAAGCCCACCATCCCTACAGGTGTAGTGGTGATGCATGAACTCGCGTCACCTCCAAGCCAGTATGCGCCATGGGCGGTTCGGAGTCCATGGAAGCAAACGCTTCGGTGCTCGGTCGCCCTCCGCATGTTGTGCAGCTAGAATCCGCAGGCCGCCTGCCCGCATATCTGCCTCCGAGTCGTCCCCGGTTTGTCGTGGGGAATGCCGAGCGCAGCGAAGAGCTATAAGCCTGCTCCACACACCCATGTCTTGCGCGGTGAGCCGCGCTCGCAAAGGCTGCTTGACGCTGTGTCTCGCACATCTGCGCTCCCACCCGAGGGATATAAAACCCATATCAGAGCCAGAGGCGAGGCTTTTTACAAGAAGTAATTATATTCACATTAAAGTGTATATGTGCTACATGTAGATTATAGGAGAGATAATAACGAAGGGCTGGAAGTTAGAGATACTACTATGTATTCGTCGAAAGGAGGAATCAAAGAGATAGAGCAAGCCAGAGGGGGGGAACGAGGGCGGAGAGGAGAGAACGATGGGGAGGTGGACAAGAGAACTGTAGAGGGTATTAAATGAATGTGGAGGGTAAAATTGAGGAAGCCGCGAATAAGGGTATTAAGACTGAGATGGAAAGAATACGTGCTCGGGGATCCCTAGTCATATGGATTGTACTTCGTCTCCCGGAGTTTGAGCCCAGCCCGGGGTGTAGGTGTGTATTTCTGGACACTGGGCATCGACGACCTCGACGAGCGCCCAATAGCACCGCCACCCCGCGATGGGCAGGAGCCGCTGGCAATAGAAAAGGAGGTGGGGCCAGGGCCCGATGCAGCAGAGCTGGAACTAGTCAATGTCGAGGTGGAGGGTAGAACCGATGGAGCGCCCCAAGCTGCTGATGAGGTGGATGGAAAAGAGGAGCCAAAGAACGAAGCGGACAGGAAGGGAAGATCACAATTCCGGTGTTGGTCAATTACTCCATATTAGACACTGCTGGCTGCAGCTGGAGCACGAAGGAAAAGTATGCATCAACCTGTGCCATCCTGGAACGCCTCGCAATTCTGCGCAAAGAACACATTCATGCAGTCATGCGGGTGGAGCTTGCTAATTAGCTATGCACAGATATGGCCACGGCCAGGCTCATGCGGCCACCCACACGGTGTCTGCACTCAGAGGACAGGACTCCTCTGTCACATGCTAGAGTGGAAGTACTGACTGACTGCCATGCGACTCACTGCCATGCCGGGCATACATTGTGGAGTGATGTCAGTGCAAGCTGGGACTTGAATGCTGGGTCTCTGTATAGAAATAAGCACACAATCAAGGTTTATGGTGGCTGCCTCCCCTTATAGCAGAGGCAGGAGGACTCAGATCGAAACTGGCAGTGATTTCTGTCCCGTGTCGTGATTCAGTGTGCCGGCAGTGGTCACCTGACCGCGCTTGCCTTGCCTCGGGCGGCAGCCAACCCCGAACGAAAAGAAAAACTTGGGGCACTCCAGGAAAAAAGTTGCGGGACTTAGGGGGAAAAAAGTTGCAGACTTAAAAAAAAAAGTTGCAGACTCGAAAAAAAAAGTTGCGGAGGTCGAGTTTGCCGCAACTATTTTGGGTCGACCGAAAGGGTCTAAAAGTTGCGGCACAATCATCAAAACGGACAAAAAACTTGCGGCAAACAACATTTTGAGAAAAAAAGTTGCGGCTGATTAAATGTGCATTTTGACCGCCATACAAATGGGACCTTCCGAGTCTTCAACTCCTTCACTGCCAGATGGAGAGCTTCCGCCGCATCAATTGCCTGGGGCTCTCGACTATGGCGAAAAAGATGAGAATACACAATCTCTGCAACCACTGGGCCATCTGAATCATTCATCGCCCACAGTGTCCCAATCGCACCTCGGAATCCTGCAGCGATGAATCCGCCACCGAGATGAAAGGATTCATTCACAAGGTCTGCATCCCCCATGGCAGTCTGGCATGCAGCGAGGAACACAAACTGGGCATTGGTCAATGGCATCCGGAGGATTGTTTCTAGTTCCAAATTGCCTCCATAGAGCAACAGCCGACTTTTGGTCGGATCCATTTTGTCCTGCTTTCCGTGGCAGGCCAGATGAACCCAAGAACAGTCCTGCAATTGGCACTTGACAGCATCCACAGTTGCTCTATCCTCCTCCAGACATTCAAGAGGCATTTTTATCACTGGCATTATCTTTTTAACTTCCTCCTTCACTCCTGCCAGGAAGTTCATTTGGCGAGGACCAGTGTGGGTTACACCAACAATCCCGAATTTGGGTGGAGTCATAGATGGCTTTTTGGAATAAGCCTCCAGCAGTGATCCTAATGTTGCCGTATATGAATGGATGAAGTCATCAGTTGGAGAACTGGCATGCAAGGGTAAGCCGGTAAATGCCCCAGTGGGCAACCACCACAGTCTTCCCCGTGAAATTCCATTCTTGAAAAAAGAAAAATTTAGCTCAGACCAGGCCAAAAGTTATTTCTGCACTCACTGATTTCAAGACCTGATAGATAGGGCCAACAATGCAGGTCCACATCCAGCTCAACATATTTTCGAAATGCTCTCTGTTTGGTTTGGATATGAACTTTTCGAAGTCACCGAAAAGCCGAGTAGCCTCCGAGTCCGCTCGTGTTCTGACATTGCAGCGGCTAAGCAACTCTCTCAAGTCGGACCGCTGTGATTGTAGCAGTTCAAGAGTTACATTGGGAAGAGGGACATGAACTGGCTCTGAAGTGGGATTCAAAATTATAATCCCATCACATCCACTTTTGTGACTGTTCAAAATCACGACAGGACCACCTTGGGATGCAGAGCAAAGAGCACTGTATGGTTTGGGCAGAAGAAAATATTCCAGGCCTGGTTCTCTCCGGATTTTATCCTGCAATGTCTTTCTTTCAACTGCAAGAGCCATTGGATTGGGAGATGTTCCATGGTACAGCTCGGATGAGAGTTGTTGCAACCTTACTTCATGATCTGGGTGAAGACCAACTAGATCTGTCCTCAGTTGGAGTAATTGTTGGAATATGGTGGCAAGTCCCTGCTCCATGATTTCAACAGCAGAGGAGATGTAGCCCAATTTGACACAAGTCTGTGTGGCAGTGGAAGTTGCATCTTGAATTTCCAGTCTGAGGATGGCTTCATGACGTGTGTATATGGACTGACTCATCCAGAGAATCTCAGGCAGCAGATGCAAAGCAGCTGCATATGCAATTGGACAGTCTGAGGGCTGGAACTGTTCAGCAAAGGAACCCCAGTTAAGAGCAGCCTTCCACGACCGTTGTGGTCTCAGTGTAGGAATTGTGAAAGAAGCAACATAATTATTGTGAACACCCTCAAGGTCCTTTGGGTCTCGTGAACTTCGATATATGTCCGTAAACGATGCTGCAAGGTGTTGCAGACGACCTGGGAGCTCAGGATGTCTGGAGGGTGTGAGATTAACAACTTCCTGAGAATGCTGCAAGGCTGCCTCCAGATCCTTTGGGTCCCCCAATCGTTCATATCGATCTGTAAAGACAGCTGCAAGATTTGCCAGGCGATCGGCTCTCCGAGGGTGGCCTTCAGGTGTGAGATGAACTGCTTTCTGGTAATGCTGGAATGCAGCCTCAAGGTCAGCGAGGTCCCTCAACCTTCTATAACGATGTGTGAAGGTTACTGCGAGGCCAGCAAAATGGCGTGCTTGCTCAGGGTGTCCTTCTGGGGTGATATCAAGAGCCTCCTGGTCATTTTTCAATGCAGCGTCCAGGTCTTCCAGGTCTCCGAATCTTCGATATCGATCTATAAAGGATGTTGCAAGCCTTAGGAGACGACCTGCTCGCAGACTGTGACCCTGTGGAGTAAGCTGGACAACTGCTTGATTGCTTTGCAGTGCTACCTCCAAATCATTCAGCTCTCCTAACCTTTGATACCGATCCATAAAGGAAACTGCAAGGGTTGCTAGATGGCTGGCTCGCTCAGGGTTCCCTTCTGGGGTGAGATCCACAGCCTCCTTTTTTCCTCGGAGTGCTGCCTCAAGGTCCTTCAGGTCCCCCGACCTTTGATATCGTTCTCTAAAGGAAAGTGCCAGTTTTGCTATACGACTTGCTTGTTGTGGATGTCCTTCCGGGGTCAGATCAACAATTTCCTGTCGTGCTTGCAATGCACCCGTCAAGTCCTCTGGGCACCCCAATCTTTGATAGCGATCCCGGAACGAAATAGCAAGGTTTGTCAGTCGATTTGCACGCTTTGGATGTTCTTTTGGGGTGAGTTCAACAGACTTCATGTCATTTTCCAATGCGGTGTCCAAGTCTTCCAAGTACCGCAACTTTCGATATCGATCTGTAAGGGAGACCGCAAGATTTGTTAGACGATTTGCTTGCTCTGGGTCTCCTTTCGGCGTCAGATCTAGAGCTTCCTGTCTTAGTTGTAATGAGGCCTCTAGGTCCTTCAGTTCGCCCAAACGTAGATATCGAGCCCTATAAGATACTCCAAGATTGGTCAGATGAACTGCTCGCTGTGCATCCCCCTTTGGGGTGAGATCCAGCGCTTCTCGTTTTAATTGTATTGAGGCCTCTAAATCCTTCAGCTCTCCCAAGCGGTGATATCTATCAGTATAAGACACTCCAAGATTTGTCAGGCGAGTTGCTCGCTTTGGGTGCTCCCTCGGAGTGAGATCTGCAGCTTCCTGATCATACTGCAATGCAGCTTCCAAGTCCTTCAGATCTCCTAGCCTTTGATATCGATTTGTCAAGGAAAATGCGAGCTGTGACAGACGAGCGGCTCGCTCAGGATGCTCTTTGGGAGCGAGATCCACCACTTCTTTCTTCCTTTGGAGTGTTGCCTCCAGGTCTTCCAGGCCCGCGGACTCTTGGGATTGATCTGGAACGGAAATCACAGGGCTTTGCTGAAGCTGCCTTTCCGGAGGGAGGACAGCAGCATCCTGCAGGCCACTGCAATTAATCAATTATTCAAGTGATTGTGTTTTAGCCCACGAGCAGTCCGTTATCAGAGCTTTCGCCGGAAGCAACCTTCATGAGCACGTCGGCACCCAAATCATGATGCATCTGTCTGTGTCAATCTTGTGTTCGAACCGCTGAGGATGTTCTTAACTTACTGTATGTTCAGACATTTGTGAATGTGTATAGCAGTGGAGGGGAGGATGGAAGAGATTGTCTCATGCGGATGCAGTCATCCACTCCCTCATATATGTTTTCGATGGGCGCCAATTTTCGAGCGCCCGGGTGATCAATCAGACGTCTATCAATATTTGTTGGTCGGAGACTCAGGAACATGTTAGGAGCATTACATACCCCCCAGGGAGACAGACACTCGAGCCACAACTTGAATACACACCTCAAATTCCACCGGTGCTCTGGAAAATACCGAGTAGCTGGAGTTACATTCGTGGGGTTAGCGTACCGGCATCTAGGGCTTCAACCCGTCCGTCAAACGGGACGGCCGTCGAAAAATACGGCCGTTTCTGGCGACGGGACGGGTCAACCCGTACCGTCGGCTCATTTCCAGGAAGGGCAAACGGACGGGTCCCGTCCGTCCCGTCCGTAAACGGCCATTTCGACGGGTCTCAGTGTGCCCCGAAATTTTCATCTGACTAATTGAGGTAGCATGAGGGTATAGAGTCCATAGACTCGGATTTAACGTGTACCCACATCCATATTAAAACCCCTCGTCCCCTGCTTGCTTTCTAAGCGCAAGTCAACTGTCAACCAAAATATTAAGCAACAAAACAAGGTCATACCGGGAAGAAGTCGGCTGGGAGGGCGATCATCGTACTGGACTAGGCTTCGCGCCATTGCAGTGATTCAGCAAAATATTCGAGCAGGACTTAAATACTGCAGCGGGATTATTGAATCGCAAGGAAACCACATCTTGGCCCCACAAATTTGTAAATTGCATCGATTGCGGCGGCGGAACGTGGAGTGGATGCGGCCACGGGGTAAATCAAACACATTAAGGTAGTTGTAGGAGAATGGATTATGTCTGCGGAAGTACATGGCCACTTAATGGACGTGGAGGGCGAGTGTGCCAGTGCTTGCCGAAAGCATCTGTCACCCGGCAGTCCGGCATGTTCGACGGCATGGACGGCGCCGCCATGCTCCACATGGATCTGCGGTGCCGGGACACAGAGTGGACACATCTCCAAGGGTCAAGTTCGTGCCTCAGAGACATCAATCTGTGCCAGGGAGAGACCCGTCGAACCCGTCGAACGGACGGGCACGGGTGCCCCGTCGACGGGTCAACCCGTCCCGTCCCCGTCCCGGCAAGTTCAACCTCTGAACCCCCGAACGGACGGGTCCGAAGCCGTCGATCCCGGCCGTCGACCCGTCAAAAACGGGCACGGGTTGAAGCCCTACCGGCATCTTTCATACGGATACCCCATAAAGCCTAGTGTCTAATTAGCTGCGACGTTATCCTCAACCTCTGCTTCGGGGAAATGCCATTGCATTCATACCCCGTTTGCCGTACCTCGACCAAAGACGCTGGAGCGCAAACGCAGTTCGCAAGAAAAGAAGATATCAATATTGACGACAGGAATTCTGGAGGAATTCACATAAGACAGAGGACTTGCAGAGGACGTAGCGTAGCGCGTCCGTCGATCATCTACCGCCCGCCGAGCACCACACAATATTCCCACCAGATGATCCTTCGGAGCGCGAAGCGGAGGGAGGAGGGATCAGACGACCGCTCACCGGCGGGGACGCGCGTGGGGGTACGACCGCCTGCGGTGCCAGTGACACGGTGTTAGAAGGTGGGTTAAGGCGGGACGTCATGAGTCTGAAGGCGAGGACGATGGGAGACAGTATGTGAGGAGCGAGGGGGGAGGGAGAGCTTGCATGAGGATGCGTGGAGCAAGAGGAGTGCGGGATGGAGGAAGGGAGGAAAAGGAAAGGCCGGAGGAGGAGCTTGTGCGGAGTCCCAGATACGAGTGGCCTGGACAGGGTATTGAAAGAGGTAGGACGGCGAGGGAGGCGGCGAGATAGGGAAAGGTAGAGAGAACGAGAGGGAGGGCGGCGAGGGGAGGTCAGGAACGAACAGGTCGCAGGGGAAAGAAGGGAAGGAATATGGGTATGCCGGGGGTAAGGAGAGAGCGGAGAGTGGTGAACGAGGGGGACGTGAGCGCGAGCAGCATGTGGCAGAAGAAGAAGGGGACGAGGAGGCCCGCGGGGATGAAGGACGGGGAACAGGGGCTGTAAGGAGGGAGGAAGGTGCGGGGAGTGTCAGCTCCGGGGCACAGAGGAGGAAGGGAGCATGAGGACGTGCAGAAGAGTGCAGGAGGGGTATCGGGGACAGGCGGACACAGATGTGCGGTAGAAGGGAGGGGATGAGGCGTGAAGATGGACACAAAATGCACAAAGCGGGGCGGACGGGGCGGGACGGGGCGAAGGGGCGAAGGCAGCGCATGTGCGCAGCGAGGGGGAGGGTATCCGGGCGTCAGGCGCAACGCATGGAAGCGGAAGGGCACGGAGACTAGATAAGGGGAGAGCAAGGAGAGGAATGGAAGAGCCCCGGGGAGTGGCAGGACAAAAGCGCGGGGAAAGCATCCGTCGTTCCATGGCCCGCCTCGCACCCTTCTTCTTGCCTTGCGACGCGTATGACCACCGCGACGAGAACAGGATGCTGCTCGCGTACGCGCCAACGCCAACGCCCGTTCCCCGTGCGTGAGCGGACGGTCGAGCACGGCCCAGCAGGAGCGCTTAAGGCCTGGCATATCCTTCCCGCCAAATCGACAGCTGCGGGAGGAGCGATACGGCGCTGAGGGGTGGATGTCAGTGATAGCACATAGGGACGGACAGGAAGAAAGTAAAAGATAAAGGCCGGAAGGCGGAGGCGGGCGCCAGCAGGATATGTGGAGCGACGACGAGACTCGGGTGGCAGCACCACGCATCGTCCGGACGTGATGGGACGCTGCCCAGGCTCCCTCCCAGTGTACGCGGGTGTCCGCGGGTCTATCCACCGCGACGACGAGACCCCGGTCGCAGTACATACCGCCCATCGCCCGGACGCGATGGAGACGCTGCCCAAGCGCCCTCTTGAGTGCGCACGGGGGTGTACGCGGCCTTCACCGACGCGCATTCCACTCCAATGACGCCCAATGCGCGCTGCATGGATCCGCCCGTGCGGACCCGCCAGAGCACGCATCCACCTACGGCAACGACCCGGTGCAAGCGCTTTCACGCCCTGCGGTATAGGCGCCGCCCATAGGCCGGGCATCGCACGCGACTGCTCCCGGCGAAGGCGGCGGGACACAAGGAGGAAGGAAGTGGAGCGTCGTGGGCCTGCACACGGCACAGGTGTACTTTTTCGACGCGATCCAGTGCACCGTCTCGTCCACCGCTACGCCAACGCGGAAACGCACACGTCCGAGATGCTCGGTGCACGAATGATAAGACGGGAGGGGAAGGAGAAGGATGGGCGGAAGACCGAAGAATAGGAAGGAATGGAGATAGGGTCGGGCGGGATATGAAGGAACTGACGCAGAAGAAACGAGCGGGGGCGGTGGAGAAAAGCGCGCAATGTCGCCCGCAGCCGCAAAGGGAGGGGCGTCACAGCATTAGCACGCCGTATTCCGTGCAACAAAGACGGAAAGGATTCCGGTGTACAACAGGCAGAGGTGTAAGGGGCCCGCCTCCATCTCGCACGCCCGCCGGAGCCAACTGCGATGCGAGGCGAAGTGTGAAGCTGGGTGGCGTCGAAAACGACGATATGTTGGAGGGCAGATGGGCGGGAGGTAAGAGGGATGAGTGGAGAAGGACTGGGATGTGGGATAGATTACAGAAGGAGGGATTGGTATGCGACGAAGCTACAAAAAAAGAAGGAAAATTCGAGAAAATCCGCACCATCGATCTCATGAGAGCCCCCAGCACAGATTGAGCTTAAACTCGATTCCAGATGCCCATGAAGATATGTTCAAGTTGTCGTCACTGAGACGATGAAACGGGGGACCGTGACGCACATAGGCAGCGTCCGATTGCGCTTCAAGCCGCCGTGAGCCTCAGACTCGAGCGCGAGGCCGGTGGCTCGAAACGCCCAGGACCGCGATTACGAGTTCTTGTACGTAGCCTTGTATTCTGTTTTGCCTCGACGGCGTTGTATGAATTCTGAATGAAAGGCGAGAGAGGAGAGAAATGATGGAATCACGAATGGCCATCATTTCCTCGGTACAGTTCGGCAGCCTTTCTTTCGCTCTTTTTTGGGCTGCTTTCAACTCCGCCCAAAGTCTGGCGGCACTCACTGAGACTTGGAGGGAGGGAGGTTCATTACAGTGAGTGGAATGCTCGTCCTCGATGTGCACCACGAGCGAAATTCGAGCAGAGTTTCGAAATTCGGACTAGGGCATCAAACCGTGCGGAATACGCACACCGTGACGGGCGTACGAAATACGCCCGTACCCGTAAGACAATCTTCAAGATACGTTACGGGGATTTGGGCGCCGTAACCGTCCGTTACGCTCGTAAGTGGGTGATCTCTGGTGGACTACTGAAGTTCACATGTATTTTTTTCACTCGCAACTCAGTCCATTTAGCGTTCTCAATGCATCGGTAAGTAATAGAAGTGTGATGGAAGGAAATAGAGCTAACCCGTTTTAACCCGTCTGAAAACGGCCGTATTTTCTTCCTCAAAAGTATGAGACAGTACGGGGGCGTAACTATCACGTTCCGGATGTTGCATAAATCAAAACACCGCGCGCGGGTGGGGAGATTTTTTTTTTTTTCTCTCAAAATTTAGAATCCTTTGTTATTGCATCAGGGTAGAGTACTAGCACTCAAATACCTCTCACAACTTGAATTGAATGAGTGATCCCAAGGAAAGAGGTGTTCCTGGATTTGATTGGAGCTGTGCCAACGATCACGTGACGCCAAACACGTCTCGCTAAAAGTGCGCGTCTTGTTGATAGTCACGCTGTGGCTTCTTCGTCTTGACCATGGAGCCACCCTGCAAGCTTGCACCCTCGCATGCAGTGTTGCCCGGGCTATGGTTCGTGTGGGGGTTCCAACGTTTTACGTTTTCGGTCAGCATTCGGTGCGTACATCGCTGGTCATGAGTTTGCTCGCTTCACAGATCTCTATTTACGTACATAGTTCAATCCTGGCCGGTTCTACTGGTAGTTGCTTCAATTATTTGTGCGCCAATATGCGGTGGGCTAACTTAAACAAGAAAGAGAGAGAATAGACAGCTCTCTTCTTGGGCCGTGGATTATCAATGAAAAAATTGAAAAGAAGCAAAGGACGTAAATACCGAGTAGGCACACTGGAGTAAAATGCGGATCCAAACTCTAGCGCAGTTACCAGTATGGGGGGATATTCAGCCGGTCAGATACATGCACATATTATGCGCGTTAATTGATGCTGGCCGTGTTTGGCAGTCACACGTGACCGCGTCTCGGGTGGCAATGTGACTCACGTTGACATCATCCTCTGAAAAAAACAACGCGCCTTTGTCTTTCTCACCACCATGGCCGAAAACCTCCCGGACGAAATTCTCTCCGAGATATTATCTCCAGGGCTCAAAGTTGCGGAGGATAAGTTCTCAGATACCTCGACACAATCCCCCTTCGCGTCTTGTTCCACCTCGCCTTCCGCAGTACTCGTTGTCTGCAAGGCGTGGCTACGCGTCTCAACACCGTTGCTCTACAATGTAGTTGTGCTGCGCTCGAAGGCCCAAGCAGGCGCGCTTGCTGCTGCTCTGCAGCGCAACAACGAGTTGGGCCGGTTTATCAAGAAACTTCGTGTCGAGGGAGGATTCGGGAAGCACATGGGGATCATCCTCCGCCACACGCCCAACATCACCGATATCTTCGTCTCCGGACTGCTTCACTCTCCCGATACGGCTTCCGACCTGGCTCTTGGGCTACCACGCCTCAATCCCATGCGTCTTATCGTCTTCGAAGACCCGGAAAACCTGCTCAAGAACAAGTCCGTCGTGCAGCTGTATGAGGGCCTCACGAAAGCGATTAATGGCTGGAAAAAATTGGTGCGCGATCGTCCTGCCTCGGCCCTCTGCTGGTCCTGACCTAGAAACCAGACTACACTCAGCTTGTGCCACGGGTCTCGCGGCGGTCCATTCAGAGACACATTCCTGGAGGCAGTATGCTCCTCTGAAACACTCAAGATCGTTTCGGTCCCCCGCCACTACGACTTCCCGACTATGAAGAAATTTGCCGCGATTAAGTCTCTGAAGGCAATTGAGCTCAGAGCAACCGCTCTCGATGTGGGATCGCACTACGTCAACCGGGTCAATGCTGAGCCCGTACTGAAGCCGTTGATTAAGTTCGCCGAGGAACCACCGTTCGTTACACGCGTTATTTATTGTGGATGTTGGCTAACTCTTTCAAAGGAAACAAAAGAAACCAACCGCGGTGGCGGCGGCGATTATATTGCCCCCAACCAATCCCACGTTCCGTCCGATGGCATCTGAACCCCAAGAGATCGTGGACAGCGTGTGGAAGCGGATCTTAGCATTTGCCATGCTCGAGGCGGAGCCCGTAGGCCCCCGCATACTCCGTTTGGACGACTGGGACGAATATTTTCGCCCAAACAAAATCAACGCCCATCGCTTGGCATTCGCGATGGTCTCCAAGACTTTTCGCGTACGTTTCGGTTGCGGATGCGACATCCTGTTTTCTTACTCACCTCTCCCAGCGATTGGCGATCCCGTATTTGTTCGCCTACCCCGAGTTTCGAAGCAACATCGCCGTAGAGAAATTTGCGGAGCGCCTAGTTGTAGAGCCATCACTCGGACTGCACGTCCGCGAACTTTCGCGGCACGGCGCCGCCGGTTTCTCGGCTGGAGAGGTCTCCCGGCGCAAGACGCCCAACTTCGTCCCGATCTTCTCTCGCACGCCAGGCCTAACGAAGCTCACCGGGCACGATACAGATGGCTTCTCTCTCGCTGACGGCTTCTCCATCAGGTTCGAGGCGTTCGAAGCGCTGGCGGAGACAGCCGGCGGGGCTCTCACCGAATTTCGTGGACTGGAAATCGAAGGAGAAGAAGAAGGAGATCCATTTGACTGGAGGATGTTATTGCGGTCACCCTCACCAGTCCGCCACCAGCAGCCTACCGTCTTCACCCTCTTCACGGCGCTCCGCGTGTTGAAATGGGATTCTTGCGTCGATTTTGTGTTACCGTCTGCATGCGGAATGGCGTGGCAATGTTGTTCCGAAGCACTCCCGACTCTGGAGGTGCTCGAGATCGTTTCACCCGCGATACTCGCTGTGTTCGAGGAATTCGGGTTCGTTCCTTCCGAGGTTGAATTCGTCTGTGCTGTTCTGATTTCGCTTTCTTTCTTTCTTTCGAAAGGCTCAAAAGTCTGCGCTCTCTCACGTTCAAATTCTGGGCTAAACCAGACGACTGCGCTAGCGCCAGCTTCCTCCGCCGACATGGCCCCAAACTCACCCACTTCAAACTAAATAATGCAGCGCTCGATACACTGCCAATCTTCGCGCTTTGCCCCACCCTCGCTGAGCTCGAGCTCATCTTGATTGGTCGTCACCGTACCCGTACAATGCCTGGAGACGCGGAGTATTATCCGCCCACCCTCGCCTTTCCCCCTGGCCATCAAGCCCTCGTGAAAATTCTCGTTCGCAAACATGAGATGTACGCACTTTCTTTCCGTCCATCCGAAATTTACGTCGGCATGCCCAATTGACTCCGATATGCGCTGTAGGCACTCCAAAAGGAGAATGAAGCTGAATGGAAGAGATTTCTCGGGGATTCGGACTGGACCAATTTTCCAGCGCTGCAGGAAATCAGGGCCTCTCCGCTCGAATGGCCGATGACTGAGTGCGTACTCATCGTGTTCTTCGAAGGCCTTGACTGATTGCGCGGATGATGCAGACACGCGATTTCCAAGAGCCCGTGGGTTAAAGCGGCTGAGATGCTGTCGAAGCAGCATAATATCAAACTTACGAACGAGAAGGGTGTGCCGTGGCGGCCGCGTTTCAAGGGCTCGCGGCGCTGAGATCGAGATGCGATTAATGGTTTAGTTAGTCCCGATAAATAGAGTACATTTTCCCTAGCATCCGAGAGATACTGTGCTCACTTTCAGTTCACATTATGCTAAATCTCACTGCCCAACTGTGCCACCGTCTTCCACGGTCAGAAATCGAATGGCCCAACTATCTAAGTTGCGCGCGCCCATACCCTAAATACCTGATTAGGCCATACCCTGTGGCTTGAAGTCTGCATTTTGAGCCTTTGCATTTTCACCCGCCAATTGAAACGTTTCAAGACGATATTTCCTTATCGAACCAGATTTTCCACCCTTTTTTCTCTGCGTAGATTTTGGAACGCGGCGCCTTGTTTGGCCCTGTATCCCGATGGATTGGGAGCGCGATTGCCACGTGGTCATTTCTGGTTTCCTTCGCACCACCACCAAGTATTTCCTGACGAAACTCTGTTCTACGAAGAGCTGAGAATATCTTTTGGTTCGTTATCCAGTGTCCGGAACTCTGGTCTGCACACTTCGAGTACTATTAGTCCGGGCTCCTGTTTTTCGGCGGACTAAACATGCAATTCCCGTCATCATCTCCCGCTGCCCAGGGTTTTTCTACCGGAAAAATGTGCGCCTATTCCTATCAGCATCTCGCCCTGTATTTCCATTAACCATGGATTCGACCGATTGGTGTGCTTTACACAAATGGATCCCGTCATCATTTCACATTTCAACTCAATCGCGACTTGGTTTACTGTACCTGGATGTCTGGGACGCGATAACCTGCAGAGCTACGTTGTGTCCCACATTGCGTGTACCACACCTCCAATTCGTCCTGAATTTCATACCCCGCGTTCGGTGACGAGTATCAACCGTGTAGCCAAGACGACAGATTTCTCACCGCACTAGCAAGGCAAGCCTGCGACAAAGACCTGCCCGGTCAATTTGGGGTATAACGAGCGAGGTACGAGCGTTTTGTTAGTACAGCATCTGTCAAGAGAGACAAGGTCTCGTCTGCGTTCGGATCGACTTATGCAAAACAATAGTCACTTATCGACTGCCATTCATTTTCGACTTTCAGTTCCGATATTTGCTTCCAACTCCGAGTTTTAGAGCGACCCACAGGCTGTGCAAAACAGCGAAGCGCCATCATGCATGATGTCTCGAAGGAATCGGGAGGATCGTTGGCCCTTGGTCATATGTAAGTGACGCGAAACCACTCATTAGAATGACACTATGCGAAGTATAACGCTCATTCAGGTCGGTATTTGAAAACATTCAGTCAGCTGTTGTTGTCGGAGTTGAAATGGGACCACAACAGCTGGAAAAAGGCCGACCAAATAGATATATATTACATTCACGCAAAATATTCGCCGTCCGAGATGTAACGAAACTGAGCTCACAATCCGGTACCAGAGCTGGGGAATATAATTATATAAACACACCAGCATATATTTGTTAGCGCCCTGCTGGAGGGCTCGTAAAGCTTCGTAAAGATGCCAGACTTCATGACAGGAAATGTGATGAGGAAAAAGGAAAAATAAATGCAGATCGAACTACAACAATGGTGCCAATTTATAATTAAACAAACCCCGCCATGGTTGAAAATTTATCAATGCGGAGGAAATCAGAACGGCACTAGCCGCAGTGGCACTGTTGATCGATTGATGGCTGTCGCTGTTTGGCGAGAGCCTCCAAGCAACCTCCTAAGATTGTCTCTTGCCACCATTTCCTTTCCTCACCATTCCGCTGTTGAGCCACTGTTTTCACTCGATCCTGTCATGGATCAGCAGCTTCTCGAGCTCTTGCGCTCCCATGCTCATCCTCCCCCACACCTGAACCTCGCGGCGACCATGTCCACTGTCGCTGCAGGACTCGCACAGTACGACACCGAGCTCGCAAGGCTTCGAGCTCAGTTCAAAAGTGTGAAGGCCCGCCGAGCAGCTCTCCAGGACCATTACGACAAATATACCATTTTGAACGCCCCGATTCGGAGACTTCCACCCGAAATCCTTGTCAAAATCTTTGACCTATGCCGACATTTTGGAGACCAATTCCTCCCATCGTTCCGCCGGCAACGGACGACCCACCCCCTCGAACAGGCACATCTTGTCATTCTGGCCCAGGTGTGCCGTCGATGGCGCAGCGTCGCGCTCGATACGCATACGTTATGGGACGCCATTGAACTGACAGAAAGGCCCGGCAGGGAACAGGGCGACAAGCTCATCAGGTTGCTCGCGGTTGCTCTACGGCGCGGTGGCAACTCCATGATCAACATCACCGTATCCGGTTCGCCACCTCCCCAGGCACTCCAACTCCTTGCTCGGCATTCGGAGCGATGGCTGGCGTTCAGGTTCGCCTGCGACAGTTCCAATTTGCAGTATCTGTCGGCTGCCAAGGGTCGCTTTCCGCTCCTGCAGATCGTGGAGCTCGATAGCCGCCGCACCCTGCGGACATGGCGGACCCAGAATCTTTTCAAGGTCGCACCGAAACTACGATCTTTGACTATTGATGGGCGCTCCCTACCCTCGCCAGGCGAGATACTTGTGGAGCAACTCCACTCCCTCACATTTCACAGGCTAGGTTTCACTCATCTCGTTCCGGCGATATCCCTCATGTCGCGTTTGTCACGTAACACCAAATGTATTTTGGGATGCGATCTCGGCCATTGGGACGAGGACGAGAGCCGCGACTCTGATTCAGAGCCCACTACATCCGATATCATCGCTCTTTCCCTGGAATTCGACGGCGGTGTCTCCTCTGTTGGTGTTCAACGAGCTCTCCAGGACGTCCCTGCAACGCTCCTGGCATGTTTTACCTTCCCTGGTCTGCATGAATTGAGTGTCGGTACCAAGTACAACTCCCAGAAGCCGTTGCCGTGGCCCAGCGACCACTTCCTCGCTCTGTGCGAACGTTCCTCCTTCGACACGCATCTCACCTCCCTCCAATTGCATCGTGTTCTCGTCACCGAAGAGGAACTCCTACAGTCCTTGGACGCTCTGCCCTCCCTCGAGCGGCTTGCAATATCAGACCACCGGCGCCATCATGAAGATTCGTATGACAGCCACGGGGAGTACGTCTATGACGACGGCAGTGCCTCCTGCGACCTGATCACAGACACCCTTCTCGTCGAACTCATGCGCGCGCCGGATTCCCCCTGCATCGTCCCCCGACTTCGCGTCTGTGACATCCGCTCCTTTCTCAAATTTGACGACGACGTCTACCTCGCTTTCCTGCAGTCGCGGGTCGCAGGAGAGACTCGGTTCGAAAGCCATATCCGGTGGTTGGGCGACTATGGCCGTGCACTAGACTGGAAGGTCGTCCGCGAGATCGATGAGCTTTGTCGCCGAAAGGAGCTTGTATTTTCGTTTGAGAAGCTAAAGGGATAAGGTGCGTCAGCCAAATTTGTTTCGGCCTCCAGAAGTAACTCGCATTTGCAGACCGGGGTTGCGGGAAGTGCGCCGCAGATGGCGGCAAAGTTATCAGTACTCAAGTTTCGTTCTAACCGTGTTCAAAAACACAATTCCCATCTGGTTCCTCGCCGACCGCGAGTCTCGCGTAAATTCTAGATCTGCAATATTAGTTTCTTCTTTCTGCGAATCGCGTTGCCATGATGAACATTTTCTTTCTCCGTTTCGTCAGCGCCGTCATATCTCTCGAGATTCAACAGTCTGCACACATCAAATGTAGATGCACCCACTTCTAATCTTTTCATGTTTGCGTGCCCCGCGAACATCTACGTATCACGATAGTATGGCGCCCCCACTGTAACGGGATATCACCGTGAACTCAACGCAGGCGTCGTAGGAAGAGGCGAGTTCTGTCGCGTCTTCATTCGTGCACCGGACTCGGAAGAAGAAACATATAGGTGCGTCAGTCGGACGTTTTCACAGTAGCTCGGATACTAGGGACCCGTCACACCGGGACTACGCGAGTTTCGGGCCGTGCGAAAATAATTGCGGTTGGTAGGGTATCGTATCAGGAATCGGATGAGACCTGAAACTGGCTCCGAAATGCTTCGGAGTTGCTATATATGGCAACCCCGAAGCATTTCGATTCCACCGAAACTCTAAGTTTCATGTCATTCCGATTCGTGAACTGATACCTTCTGAACTTGGGCTTGGAGCCATTGCTGGCACATGGCGAAACTCGTCCATGTTTTTGTATTATTTTCTGTGTTCTAAGATCATTGGCCACACATGCAGACTGATGTATATCTGTTAGATTGTGAAGTATGCTAAACAACATGAATTTCAACTACGACTGTATGCAACACCATTGTGATCTAAGCATTATGTGTGAATACTAATACGCATCCTCAAATTACAGCCTGCGGCGCTCTGTATGACACATGTAAAATAGATAGCCCAAGGATACAGAGGTTAGAACTGCCATCATGGCCCAGATGTTCCACTGATCTCGCTCTCGGCCACCGGCCCTTGCACAACACCAAGGCATACACCCCTGAGTATGGGAATGCGACACAATGGGGAGTCCAAACCATCTTCGTCACTTAGTTACTTCGCTTAGCATCGCGAAACTTCGTGACTTTGATGGGAATCTGTGAAACTTCGTGAGTATGATGGCATTCTGTGAAACTTTGTGAGTTTGTACTTTGGGCTTGCTGAGCGGCAACTCTTCGGCACATCACGGAGTGATGGGCATCAGCAGTTGCCGAAATGGCCGGTTAGGTTCGGGTTAGCTGGTTAGGGGCTGGTGGTTAGTGGTTAGCGGTTCTGGTTAGCCGGTTAGGGTTAGAGGTTAGAGGTTAGAGGTTAGTGGTTAGGGTTAGTGGTTAGTGTTAGCAAGGGATCTATATAAAAAAAACTCGCCAGCCTTGTTGAAGCAACAATGATGGCAGAGATTCCGTGTTCTTGAACGTGCCGAGTTGAAGTGACGAATGTTCACAGAAATCAGTTGAAATCACGAACTTTCACACATTCCCATCAAAGTGACGAACTATCACGCCCTTAAGCGAAGTAACTAAGTGACGAAGAAGGGTACGACTCCACAATGGGCCCGGATATGCATGGACTGGGACCTCGTGGGTATACTTTGGAGGCAGAAAACGGGCCGGGATTTGCCACGAAATCATGGTGTGCATTCATACAAAAACCAACCAGTTACAGGATTCTGGTGCTGAAATACGAGGGATATTGAGTCGGTCAGTTGGGTCAGGAATACTAATTATCTCGCCATCGAAGGCCTCAGGAAGGGTTGATGGGTGCTGGTTGAAGGACAATGTCCGAGAGCGTGGAGTAGATCACTATAAACAGAGGGAGGGGCATGAGCCTGGGTGAGAGAAGAAGAGATCAGAAGGTACACTCAAGATAAGTATCACAAATCGCGCAACATTCCGCTTGTGGGGAGGGTCACAACATTTTTACGAGCAATAAAGCCAACTCGCAACAAAAATTCGCACATAAGTTCAAGTTGTTCAACATAAGTTGTACAAAAGATATGCAAAAGATACGCACCACCTGAATGTCGAAATTTCTCAGCGCTCCTCCCAGCACGTGCATACGATCGATACTCGAACTTCAATGAAGCGGAGTAAAGCCAATCAGCAAGTCTGAGTCGTGCACTTATTAGCACTGTACACAAAGGACAAGAAAGAAAGGGAGCACACTGGAAAGTACATCTTGAGGTTGGTTGTTGGGCAAGGATGTCCGTCGGCGTGAACGTCGCAGTCCACGGCGCGTCCGCGTCGACGAAACCAAACCACCACGGGCGTATAACAGCCAGACTTACATAAATAAAACTTTGAATTGCTGGGTTGGCGGAGATCAAATTGGTGATCGCCGTGCTCTTGTTGCGGAATCGATGGCAGGAGGAAAGGTGGGAGGGGCACGTTAAAGAAAGAAGACATGGTCATCGAGTGCGGTCAGCATGTTCCAAAATTGTCTTTTAAGTAGCGAGTTCCAACACGAAGCGATGTCGTCACCGGTTTTCAGAACTTCTCCATGCTGGCAAAGATGACTAAAAAACGAGTCTAAAAATAAATTTTTAGGACTCGTAATCACAACTATTTTCGGACGGGTCGAAATTTGGATAGTCCCGGTGTGCGTATCATGGCCCAGCGATCCCCGTGGGATACTGTGAAAACCACGCTACTGCGATCTAGCCTCCCGAATTGCGCGAAATATTGCAAGCCACCTCAGGTCGGACTTGGTGACCGGAGATTTTTTTGAGAAAAAAGCACGTTCCACGAAGTGAGATCAAAGTCAAAAGCAGACCTCGGCCATACCTTTGCTGCATCAATCAATGACACAGTTGTATTGGAGGTGGCCTGGAAGAATGGGGTGTCGAATGACCGTGGAAGAACATCCAGGGACATAATTGTAGATTATCTTTGCTCACAGCTATCGGATGTCCGCTGCCGAATGCGCAGCGAAGGCAAAACTTCAACCAAGGAAACTGTGTGCAATGATCTCGTCGCCATTTTGTGCAGCCCAAATCGAAAAAGAGCTGCAATAAAGTTCGACAGATCGTCAGCAAGATCTTAATCGCCTGTCAATGTGGTTCCCTCAGGCTGTTGGGACAGTTTACTCTACCTTCTTGACCCTACCCCACCTTTTTTCTCCGCCTCCTCTCCATCGTTATCCTATATCTTCGACGAAATCGGATGAATTGCTGACAACTGGTTGAAATTTGAACAGGGGAAGGTTTTAAAACCAATGAATGGAGTGGAAACAATTAGAGAGGCCTTCTAACGAGTGTGCTACGATGGTAAACGGCCAGGAAATGAGCTCTGCTTACAAGCAGGCGATCAAGCGAGTCTAAGTGCGTGGGCTCTTGAGGAAAGTGGGAACCCAAAATTGAGGCAAATAAAGAGTAAAGTCTGCAAGCCCTTTGAAAATGCCTTTAGACGTAGTCTGAATCTGTTGGCATCAGTCGTACCGTAACTCAATTTTTCGTGACCCAAAAGTGATGACACGTGATGTTCCCACGCTCCCAATTGGGACAATGGGCTCGTTCTCGTTGCTCTTCATATAAATTACACTTTGAATGGGGCGGGAATGCATCGCAACATACATATAATCGACTCTGGCCGCTTTTGTGAAAAATCTAACAAGCTTTGCAACTAATTTAACCTACTTCAAGAGAATTGCGAAGGAATGATCAATACGTACTCAAATTGGCTCATTTTTGGTGCGAAATATGTCCCTCATGTATTCAATCGTCACTCTAACTAGTTTGAGGTAGTTTTCCTGGCCAGGGATACCGCCTACAGCGCGTACGAGCCCAAAATCCCAATTGGGAACATGGGAAGGTCACGTGCTGTCACTCAGCGATCACGGAAATCGGAGTTGCGGTAAGGGGCATGCCAATGAAATCAGACTCCATATTGAGTTTTATCGACTATCATAAAACTTGTGGAGTCTGACTACGGGAGACTACTTTAGACGCACCCGGTCTGTCAAGAAGTGCTCTCGGATCTGTCTGCCTTACTAGTAGGCTGCTCGACCACGGGAATGGTGAAATATATTGGAAGAATGACGGCCTGGGTGCGGCCTGAGACCGGTACAATTAGAAGCTCAGGAATTCGATTCAATGCACCTCATAGGTTAATCCGACTTGTGCGGTTGAGTTCAGTTCCGCCTCGATTGGAAGCACCCGATTTGGAAATCTTTGATGGCGGCCCACCCAAACAGTCCCACACAGATCAGCTCCTGAGTCCGTCTCTTGAACCAGGACCACCATCCGACCACCATCCCCGCGCCACCTCCGCCGCATCCGCGCGTAACCCAATCCTCCTCGCCACTCTCCAAGACTTCCCGCCCGCCCTCTTCCCCTCGCCCGTCACTCGCTTCGCACTCCTGCATCACCCACCTCTGACACTGTCGACAATGCCGACGGAGGTGCTTCTTGTCTCTCCGAACAAGGCGAACCAAACGATAGTCGTTCCATCACCTCAGATGAACGACGTGCGCCTCGTCATGTTGGCAGTTCAAAATCCCGACCACTCGTGGGATGTCGGCAAACTAGAACGCACGAGTGACGGCTACATTGCCACCCGCCCTAGACCCGAGGACCGACCAGAGGCGCGGAGGGCCATGTATGTCAAATTTTCGTGTTTTCGTCCAACCCTTCACTGACCGTGTTCAGCCTTGGCGACTATATGCACAACGCGGCTCAAGATCGTGATAGGCTTGCTGGTATATTCAGACAGGAGTTGAGGAATACCGTAAACGATCTGCGCAACGAACACCGTCAGGATATAGCGCGGCTCGAGCAGGAGATCGCCAAGAACACAGCGGATTTGACTCAGACCAGGGCGGATTCTATTCAGAACAGGGCGGATTCTATTCAGAACAGGGCGGATTCTATTCAAAACAGGGCGGATTTGATTCGCGCGCAGAGGACCATCCTGTCTGTGCAGGACCATCTCATCCGGCAGACCCAATCTGCGGTGCTGTTCAACGACATCACCGAGTCGTACGAGGTAGTCAGCCGTGTGCTCCGAGGCATGTCTTGAATCTCCAGTTCTTTCGTCATTAGACTGACCTTGAGAACCAGGGCTGAATGACATCATTTTCGATGTCGATCGTCAACCACAGTACCCTGCAGACGTCGTCCTCACGGCGGTCGAAAAGGAAGGTCTGAAGATGCACGGGCTCGGCTACCGTGCGTGATCTGTCTCCACTGTCTCCCTTCCGCGCTCAACATTTTCCAGTTGCTCAACTCCTCCATCCCCCGGAGACCTTGACGCAAGACATTGCTGACCTCCGTCTCCGAGCACTTACGATTCTGAGCCCACCGCAGCAGCATCTAGCCCGAGTGTTGCTGGAAATCCAAGAGTTCGATGGTCAACGGAATCTCCTCCATCATCCCCGCCCAGACCGCATCACAGCGATGGACCGGATGCGAAGGTTGCTCGATGATGATGATGAAGCGTTACAAACACTACAAGACTTGCTTGACGCCGACCCGAAACGGCTCCTCTCTCGCCGCGAACAAATCAACGCCACGAATGCAGATCTGTATCTGTTTGAGCAGGATGGGCTCTATTCAAATGTTGCGTCGCAAAAAGAAGATCTCCAGAATCTCAGGGCAGAGCGAGCGGATACGGAGGCCTACTTGGAGGCGCTAGAATCAGAATAATGGACGGACTCTCACTCATTCTATTCATTTATTTACCTACATAAATCGCCCGACGCCACCCTGTAATTCCGCTGTGAATATCGACATTCTGTATGCGACCGAAATATCGGACCACAGCTCGCACCTTCGCTGCGTGGCGGCCCAAGAATTTGAGGATGCCACACAGGAGTTCCGAACGGCATTTAACACTGCGCGTATCGAGGGGCGTTATCTTGAGGGCAAACACGGTGAAAATAGCACGGGCTCTGAGAGCCGCTCGAGCCGGGGTTCAAGGAGAGTATCCCCGTTGGTGTGTTTGGCCCGTCTAGCATCTTATGCAAATGCGTGTGACGAAACTAAAACGAGCCGGAACAGCTGGGGGGTTGCATCCATTGTGAATTGGTGAATGAATACTGCTAAATCATCAATGGGATGTTAAGGGATGGACGGCGAGACGCACTGGCGGTGCAGGGCGTATAGTCTCTCATAGACAGACACTTTGACATACGACGTTCGTACCTCGCGTGTTAAACAGGGCGTTAGGTGAATCCTCATTGTCGCCACCATCTTCGATTATCTGGTAGTTGCTCCCACAGCTCGGTATTAAACGACTCGGAGTTGTCAGTCTGATTCATCCATCATTACAATTTGCCCTTGGCTCGCACCATTTGATCCATGGCAGTAGAAGTCCCACCAGAACGCCCGCATTGCGGCTGCCAGTGGTCCATGTTTCAGTAATCCAGGTGAATGAATCACAGCGGAAGATCACGGAGGTAATCACAACGTTAGATCCCGACACACTCAAGAAATTTGGTCTGCATTTTTCAACCCAGTCCTAACACACAAAACATGGATCGCTTCCATCCAAACTATTCAGCCTACCATGGCCTCATTTCTCCTGCAAAGATTTTCAGAAAATCATAATCAACCACGCGCAACTGAATACCGACCTCATAATCTACATCGCGTACCCCATTAACAATGTCATGTCTGCAAGGACATCTTCAGCCTTCGGTGGTGGGTACATATGAAAAGAAGAACGCACAAGCCCTTGAGATGATCGCGGACAGAGCGCTCGCTCTTGAATTTCTTCGATTTACGGTTCGAGGCCTTGCATCTGAGACAACGAAGGCTCGACGTGGTGCTCGACTCGGGCTGTACCGCGATGCTTGACCCGGGCTGTACCGCGATGCTCGACTCGGGCTGTACCGCGATGTTCGACCGAGGCTGCACCGCAATAGACCCTCCGCGTGCTACGGAGTAGCAGCGCTTACTGATAGACAGGACCCCCGGAGCGAGGAGGACATCCGATGCGTCCAGCTGCAATTTGCCGTGTCTAATGCAAGGGCATCAGTTTGCGTCGACAAACGGCGGAGGAACGTACACCGTGTTGACATGCAGGGTAATGGTTCCGAAGGTTTCTGGCTGAAATAGGTACTTTGTGCAGTGGCCACAGACCTAGGAGGTCGATTCGGCCTTGGGCAAGTCGTCCTGGATGAGGCCGTGGACTTGCATAGCTGGGCATACAGTGAATTGTCTAACGAACTTCACTTTCCCGTCCTTGTGGTATGTAGTATTTGGCCGGATCCGGGGCCGTGAAGACGGGCCGTCTTTACGGCCGTAGTGATGCGCTTCGATGCAATGGGTAATCTATAAAACTATGAGTTCGCTGCGAGTACAAAGATTAGGGAGGAACGCACACATCCGCGCCAGGTGAACACGTCGATCAGAGATGCCTTGTCGCATCCGGGAGGATTCATTTTCGACTCACAGCGGAACTTGGGATTGCGGCGGTCCATATCCGCCACCGAGGTAGTATCCGGATTCAAACCTGATGCAACGACGAGAGCCGACGCAATTTGCGATAGTGGTATATCGAGTTCAGGCTCGCAGCTCCCTCCGATATGCCTCATAGCTTCGTCGCCACCAAAGATAGCTGGTCTGCCGACATTTTCGTGGCCTTGCTTGCACCGGAAGATCGTCACGGCGAGATTGAAGCGATCCAAGGACTTGTGAGTTTCGGCGCTGTTCGCGATCTGCGTCAGTTTGGCTCGCTTGTTGGCGACCCAATCTACGACGACCGAGGGAAGGACGGTGAAATCTGAAATCGTGATGTCCACGTCGGGCTCGCGTTCGCAGATGGCCCTGATCTCGGGAAATTCTTCCAGGTCCGCGACAACAGGCAAGTACGTCGCTTCCTTGGGCAGAACAGTGGCGGCGTAGGCCATGTACGCCTCGCGTGCTAAAATTTGTCGACCTTCCATGATTTCCGGATGACCCTTGAGCAATCGAGCGCGACGCTTGTTTCGGATAGAGCCCTCTAAAGTTTCGTGTATGACCGTCCAGGCTGTGCGAGGATATGAGTCTCTGCCGATACTTTTTCAAGCACTTGCCATGCTCAGTCAGTGGAAGGTCGACTTTCGCAAGAATTTGTCGGTCGTTGAGGCCATCGAGCTCAGGATCCTGATAACCCAGATCTTTGAACTTTTCAGTCAATCTAGGGAGAGGGCATTGGCTAGAATTCAGTTATAATGGAGTCACTTACCTATCCTGTCTGGCGCGAAACTCTTGTGCTTCAACGCCGTCTCTCCACTTATTACATACTTTGCTGTGCTATAACTTGATGAGCTAGGTCGCAACGGAAATTTAAGAACATATCTCGAATCTTCGCTGTCCTTTCTCCCTTAACTTCTGGAGCTTTTTTCTCGCACCTTTCACCTTCTGGTTTGCATTCCTGACGACGTCCTCCATATTGCTGGTATAAGGAGCCCACCAGTAGGTCTGACTCGAGTATTTCGGGGCCCAACCTTCATCCCTCGTCAGGTCTCAGTAGCGTGAGCTTGCGATGCAAATGAGCTGGCAATGCGAACATACACCATTTCGAGTGAGGAAAAGTCTTGAAGTTGGACCCATCGTCGAGGTCGACATAGTCATAATCCGAATCCGGGTAGAATTCAGGTGCATCGCACAGACTAGTTGGCGCATAAGTAATAACTGACAGACAGTACCAGTTGTTGTGTCGTGACACTCACTTCTTGCGGCGACATTCAGCGCAGAGCCGCATCATCAAGCCGAAGTCGGGTTCATGGGATTCTCCCTCTCCACATTTCTAGTCAGACGGAGCAGTAAGAGGACTGGCCCATCAAGAAGCCAAGATTTTACCGTGCAGATCCTGCCGAAAATCAAGTTCGCCCAGGTGTATTCGTCGAAGTCTTCGAACGGTTCCGGAATACCATGATACTCTCTGGAGCCGACCCATACCAGTCTCGCCTTTTCGTCAGTGACCAACAAGTTTCGGAAGCCCTTATTGACGTGGCACAAGGCCAGCAGCTCCGCTGGACGCATAAATCGCAAGATCTGCCAACATTGTCAAGGTCTGCCATCGGCAACTTTTGGGGCAGCTCACCCAAAAAATGATGTCCAGAGGCATTTCCATGAGAGTGTTTTCAGCGGTGGGTGCCATTGCAGAGACGGTTTCTTCAACTTTTGAGAGTGTTTTGAGGCGCTTCGCGGGCCTGTCCGAACCTGGAGCGAAATTCAACGCACGCAGCACCGCCCACACCTGAGCGGGACCAACCTTTCGGTGGCATATCGTCGCCAATTGCTTGGTAGGTAGGGGTGGAAAAGTCGTTCGTTTGGTCGTCTGGGAAGAAATTTTCGTGAGACAAAAGAGCCACGTGGACTCGGCTTCGGCGTGATCTGGAGACAAACATCCGTCAACTGCGTTCATCGTGTTTTTGACACGTTGCTTGTTTGTGCTTGTACGAGGTCGCGCGAGCCCAAAAAGGGCACAAGTCCGCAAGGCCACAAGCTATGTCTAAAATTCCGCAAGAGAAAAAAAATGAAAAATTCTGACCCATCGAAGAAAATTGTCGCATGGGCCGGGAAGTTGTAACAGATTTGAGACGGGCTAGTTCACAACGGTGGAAATTAGATACATCCGTAGCATACATTTACGCCTTGTGTATGTAGTACGGGCACCGGCCGTTCCAGCGCTGGGACCTCGTGTCGGCAATCCTTCCTTCCTTCCTTCCATTGGCTTCTATATCACGTTCCGGATGTTGCATAAATCAAAACACCGCGCGCGGGTGGGGAGATTTTTTTTTTTTCTCTCAAAATTTAGAATCCTTTGTTATTGCATCAGGGTAGAGTACTAGCACTCAAATACCTCTCACAACTTGAATTGAATGAGTGATCCCAAGGAAAGAGGTGTTCCTGGATTTGATTGGAGCTGTGCCAACGATCACGTGACGCCAAACACGTCTCGTTAAAAGTGCGCGTCTTGTTGATAGTCACGCTGTGGCTTCTTCGTCTTGACCATGGAGCCACCCTGTAAGCTTGCACCCTCGCATGCAGTGTTGCCCGGGCTATGGTTCAGTCAGTTGTCTGGCAGCTTGCAGACAACCGGACGTTCCGAGCTTGCAGATACCTCTCCAGGGTCCACTGAACCCGCCTCCAGAGGAGATCCGGGGAGGACGAATGCAGTGTAATGACTGTGCCGTCTATTGTGGCTTCAAGAGAGTGTAATGGCCTATCTCAACATGTTTTACATGTTATAATTGTAAACACGCTGCCTTACCCGCCTCCAACTGGAGCATCGGGAGTGATCCTGTTGACTGGCATCGGTCGCGAACAGATCCATGGGCGGGGCAAGCTGACGATCTCATCTTGCCGGAGAACCAGCCTCCTGTGTACTGCTGGTCTTTGCCACTGCTCGTGCAATCGTTCTCGCCCCCAATAACACAGCCACTCTTGTTCTTGATCAACAACCATGTCCAACTGCTCGCAGCGCGCCTGCCCCAGCCCCACTTCCACGGTCACTCATGGCAGCTCTGAATCCTACTGTCATACTTCCACCTACGAGCATGGAAACCCCTCCCCCTCCCCCACCTTCTGGCCATAAATGGCTGAAGTCTGAGTTTGTCACTCGGGTGAGTCCCACTTACTCAAATCCTGTCCAATTGACCCAATTCCTTCACAGATGCCTCGTATGGCATCCCATCGTTGTATTACGACCGCAATAGCCGAGTCAACTCCCCGATGTCGCCCACGACGCCACCCATTTTCGGCCACATAGACAAACTCCGAGATTTTCACTTGGGTGAGTCTTATTCGGCCAAAACTTGTCCGATTTGCCTAATTCCTTTGCAGGCACCTCATGTGGCATCCTACCGTCCTATTCTCTCTGCCGCACCCGAGTTGTCTCACCGACGTCGCCCACGATGCCATCAACTTCCGACCACACACAGCCAAACTCCGAGATTTTCACTTGGGTGAGTCCTACTCGGTCAAAACTTGTCCGATTTGCTTAATTCCTTTACAGGCACCTCATGTGCCATCCTACAGTCCTATTCTATCTCCCGCACCCGAGTCATCTCACCAGCGTCGCCCAAGATGCCACCAACTTCCGACCCCACACAGCTAAACTCCGAAATTTTCACTGAAGTGAGTTTTACTGGGTCAAAACCTGTCCGATTGACCTAATTCCTTTATAAGCACCTCGTGTGGCATCCTAACATCGTATTACCACCACTGCCTTCGAGTCGTCTCACCGATGTCGCCCACGATGCCACCAACTTCCGACCATCCACAGTCAAACTCCGAGATTTTCACTCAGGTGAGTTTTACTGGGTCAAAACCTGTCCGATTGACCTAATTCCTTTACAAGCACCTCGTGTGGCATCCTAAAATTGTATTCCCACCGCTGCCTTCGAGTCGTCTTGTCACCGTTGCCCGCAACAGTGCGATACTTCCAACCATACATGACCAAACTCGGAGTTTTTAACTCAGGTATGTACTACTCTCTCCAGGCATGTTCATTTACTTAATTCATTCACACCTAGATCACATCCCTTCCTACCATCCTCCTGTTACCGCCGTGCACAAGTCATCTTACTGTGCTTGCCCGCAACACCAAACTCCGAGATCCTCACTCGGGCGAGTCCCACTCTTTCAAAACCTGTTTCATTCACCTAATTCTTTCATAGAGGCCTCGTATGACTTCCGCCGATCTATTTCCAGCGCCGTCCCGAGTCAGTCGCCTCGCCGACGTCGTCCACGACATCACCAACTTCCGGCCAAATGGGAGTGCGCATCTGACTCGCCCCATTCATACTGTCGTCCCATATTTACAAGAAGCAAATTAGATGATATTAAAGGCTGATGAATACTATACTTGAGTGATGCTATGAAAGGAATGTAATAAGTATTAGAGGCTTGTAAGGATTGTGAGTTTTATAAGCTATGTACGGATATTGGAAGGAGGGAATGTGAAGGCAAGATGTCGTTAACAAGCGGGGGGTTTGTATGCGGGGTCCCAGGGGTTAATATACCTAGGGAGTGACATAGAATCATTGTCCTATGCAGGGCTTAGCTTGCGCTTAACGAAATCAGGGGGTGCTGAGACTCGGCGGCAAGAGACACATCCAGGTTTGCAATGACTGCTGCTTGCAGACACCGATGTTGAGAACATTGAGGACACTCTCGACGAGACTCTGGAGGGTCCAGGGGCTGATATAGATCGAAACGTTGAGCTATGTTCCGAGTCGGAGTCGGGAAGGAACACTATTGCACCATCTCAGTTCGTGCCGATCTAAAAATATAGGACACTACTCACATGGATCTGATCGATGCGTAGAGCTTGAAGAGCTTGCGCTGGCAGTTTTAGTTGCACAGGATATTCCCGACGCTGAAATCAAGAAACTTATCAGTTATTATAGGTACACGACAACGGACAACCCACCGAGCTTCTGTTTTTTTACAACAATCTCTTCTTCGACCTCCGATTCGGCTGAGTCGGGACTCGCTGCCATGCTTTCCTGTTTCCTCTTTGAAGGCATAGGCTGGTCTCGAGTTCGATATCCTGTATTTAATGGTAAACGTCAACGGAATGGACAAGGTCATATGTTTTAGTTCCAGCCACGTACTGCCCGGTATCTGGCAGATTTCTAAATCTTCAGCGTCTGGATCATTAGCTGGATCATAATCCGAGGGATTCCCATGGTCTACTCCAGAGTCCGAGTCGTTGTCAATTGCACCTTCTTTTTCGCTGTCGGAGCTAGGTCCAAGATTCAGAGGTCCATTGTACCAAGACTCGTAGACATTGTCAGGAACTGGCTTGATGAGGGCTACGAAGCACAGTGCAAATGAGTGACTCCGAAAAAGTGTACGTGGTGAAGAAGGTGAAGTTTACCAATGTACAGCGATAACCCGATTGGGCCAGATTTCTTGTCGACCTTGAATTGCACAAGATCTGCTCCAGTGGCTGCAAACCTTGGCACAATCCGGAGGTGTTGGTGCTCTTTGGTCGCTATCACCCACAAGGCCTTGTCGGAGCTCTTGGCATTTCTCTTTGCATACTCGATCGGAGTAGGAAACAGCTTCGTCAAGTTCTCCGTACAGTCTTCATGGGTCCATTTTGGGTTGATCTCAACATTTGTTGCCACACAGCCGTGGTGTGCCATGTGCTCGACATCGACCAGACTGGGCGCCTTTGTGGACCGTAACTCTTGGTTCTGTACACGCCAAAAGTTGTAGACACGGCTGCTGTGAGAGCTCAGAAGGCGCACCTTAGTACCCTTTGTGAGGAGAATGACGTTGGCTATTTTTGTTGTTTTCGACACTTTCTTTGACTCGGCAGTGGGTTTCTGGTTGCTCGAGTGAGTCAGCCGGGACAGTGCATACATTTCGATGCTCACCGGCGGCCCTTTCCCCTTTTTCTTCAGCTGCAAGCTGTCCTCCACTGGACCTCGGAACCCTCTGAGCGCATCTTTACGAGCGGCACCAAAGTCCGTGACACGGTCGCCAACTGGGAGGATCTCGTTGATGCGTTTCTCTGACTGTGCTGCGAAGATCTCTAGCACATTATTTTTCTTGGCCTCTGTCTGCTGAGTCTTGGATGAGCCATGCTTGCTTTTGCCATGGCTACATTCCCGACATTTTGACGCCCCATTTGGATCCTGTGGTGCGTCGTATTCTTCACAGTCGCAGGGCTCTGAACCATCGGTCTGTCCACGACAGAACAGCATGAGGAGACTATGGTGGGAGACAAGAGAACGAGAAAACTAGCCGTCGGTCGGACCCTTTATACTCCCATCAGCTGGGGCGCTCTCGTGTTTCATGGCTCGAGAGCGCCCCAGGGCTTATTCTCTTCAAACAGGAATATTGTGTACTACATACCATTGAAATGCGACAGTACATTCAGGCCCTGTACCCAGAGCTTTGCACGCTGCCTCCAAATTGGATGTGCAAGTGAGACCCGAATTTTTGTCTTCATCTGTTTTCCCGCCCTCAGGATCTCTACATCTGGATACCCGTCCTCGTCCCACTCCTCTGGCAACAAACCGTATCCCACCGGTGTTACGTCCTGCCTGACCACCTCTGAAAGTACGCCGAAAAATAGACTCTCGGTGGCAGAGTCATCCGAAAATGGATTCCGGTGGTCAGGAACGTCGATTGCCTCATGGCGGATCTGAGCAACCTGGTCACCCCCAATCCGGTCGACCAGTCCTGGCTGATCATTGTCTTCATCCGGAGGGTTTCCAGCACCTGGCTGACCAATGCGCTCTGCACCAGAAACACCGTAATACTTGTCAATAGTATCAGGGTGCAATCCGTCGCAATCGTCACGGTATAGACCCAACCGCGCCTGGCCTAAAAGCCGCATGTCCTAATTCTTGTTAAATTAAGCAGGAGTGATATGATATTACTCACACTGGGGCTTTTGTTATGTGTTTCATGTCCATCCATTGGGTGCGCATTCCAGTTGGTCTGGAATTCCGTGCAATCGTAGTTAATTGCATCCAGGAATAGGGTGTGGAGCAACCAGAGATGCTCGGGCTTGTCCACGTCCAGGTGGTGCAGGCGTTCAAGACGGCTGAAAAAGCCTCGCCATCGCCGAACAAATTGACTACCTACCTCCACCCATAAACGTTCAATACGGGTGTTCCGGGTCGAACTGAAAAGGCGAGTCAGTTTTGAGTGCATTGTCCTTGGATAAACACATACGAGCCCCACATAAAGCTCGAGCGATTCGGGCCATTGCGCATGACCATGTAAATGGCACACGCAATATTTTCGCCTCCACGGTCTCCTCGAAGTCGGGATGGAAAGCCGTATTCGAGTACTGCATCAAGAAATACATCCAATACAGTCTCAGAGCGGTTATTGCTACTCGCTCTTAAACCGGTAACCTGTTTATTTATGAGAAGAGAAGCGGAGAGATGCCAGATGGAACATACTGTTCGACAGAACCCATCAACGAAGCCATGTACGACTAAACCCCATCGAATCATCTTGTGGTGACCGTCCAGATGCCATAGAGCGTTCGGCCTTTTTACTGTGTAAACTTTCCGCTTGATAACCTTGCGCACTCGGAGAACCCTGCCAAGATTATCTACACGTCGGAGGGAATACATGACACGTCTCCTCTGAATCCGGATCCCCCGTGTCCGGAGAAAACCAACAATGTATCGGAGTCCAGACTCTGGCTTGTCCCGCTTGAAGGTCTTGATCAATATGTCGAGATCTTGATTCGATAGTGTAGAGTACTGGCGAGAAACTCCCTTGCGCTTCATGTAACGATAAAGAGTGGTTCGATGGACGCCAAAAAGGTCGGCGAGGTCATTCAACTTGATCTGCCGCTCATTTCGGGTCGCCTCAGTCAAAAAGGCCAGATCAATGGTCTTTCGTGGACGACCTCGCTTCCCTGTGCGATGGGTTTCCATCAACGCTGGAATCCTGATGTGGGCGTCCTCTCTGGCCTCGAGTCAGCCTTCTGGTGATTCCGGGAAGGTTTGATAGACTTACTTCCCTCTCGCAAGTTCCCCTACATGGCGCAATATAACAATAGTGTCACCAAGTAGTCTTGCTGCGTCATGGATCCAGTCCTGGGGCAACGGGGTTTCGTCTGAATCCTCTGAATCCTCCAGTGCAATCAGGATAGGAACTGCATCAGATGTGAGGGCATCGATATGGAAGGCTGCTCGTAGTGGGTCGACATCTTCCTGATTTGTGAGATCGTGGGCATGGCGGTATATATCGGTGAGGGTACGGTGTGCTTCTAGAACATTGGCAGACCATTGTTCATGGCCGGCTGGGAGACTGGGAAGAGCAGGAAAGGATCTGGGTAATGGCTCCATTTGCAAGAAGAGACGATTCAAGAGTTCTTCGCTTAAATTTTCAAGTTGCTCGTGTTAGTCTTGTACGGTTTCCTCTGGCCACATCTCACCGTGGTGGGCCATCTGCCATGGACGTCGTTCCACAACGGAGTCCAAAATATTACACTGATGCGGTCGGACATTATGTCTTCATTGTAAGCACAATCCTAGATGAATCAAGCCATTCCTCACCATCGCAAAACCAGGTCCAAAACACACTATACAAATTGGACATCGCAGCATTGGCACGCAGCTCGGAATACTTCAAAAACATGTTCAAGATGGCCCCCGTGGCCGAAAGTTCGTCAGATACTGCACCGATTGGCATGATAGACTCTATCTTCGAGCCTGAATTTGAGGCTTTTGTGTCTCTTGCATACGGGAGGTGAGATTATTCAAGATAGAGATGAGGAAGATGCTAAATATATGTATGTCAGGCCGCCGAGAGCTGACCAATGGCCCAAGGGATCGGACGCTAATCCATTATTGCTCCGGCTCCTGGAGCTCAGCCGCTACTTTGTATCTCAGCCAACTCGGGAACTGGTTCTGAATGTTATCAAAAGCCGCAGCTTCTATTTCACCCCCGCTCATCTGATTCAGATCAGCTACGAGTATCGGACACGTACCTTCTTTCAGGCAGCTTTCCAGCGGCTTGCCTCCATCTCACTCCGAGATCTTAAACCAGAAGACATCGAGAAGATTGGATTGGTGGTCTATGTCGCATTGGCCAGGCTCAAGGAGGCCATTCAACAGCATCGTTGCATTCTTGCGGCGGAGGAGCCTCAAATACACCCGATTCACGGCCACAGTGCAGACTGCCAGGATAAGGCTGCCTGTGCCCGCGACTGGCATGCCATTTGGTGGAATGGAATGGGGAGATTCCTCTTGGATGGTCGGAACCCGCTAACGTGGACTGACAGTATCCAGCAGTTCGAACGTATGGACTTCGGCGAGATGAACCCGGATTGTCGTGAGAAGATGCTTGAGATCGCACACGGGGGAGACGGCAATGCATATGTCTTCAGTTTGATCTCAAGTGTTTCAGACGAGCTCATGGGGGGAATTATCGAGGACAAGGTGGAGGAAGAGCCTTTCTAATCGGTCGACAAGTTGTAGTCCAGATTGGGTCAAATATAAACATTGACAAACAATACCAGAAAGCTTTGTCCACTTCGATTTACGCGAATACAATGCTATTCCTCCGAGGATAGGCATACTTGACCCAGATAGTATGCGGCAACAAAATATGAAAGTACTCTAAATTTTGAGAGAAAAAAAAAACTTTCCCCCCGCCCGCGCGCGGCGTTTTGATTTATGCAACATCCGAACGTGATACGTAACCGTATTTACGGCCCGTAATTTCGTAAATTTACGGGACGGTTGATGCCCTAATTCGGACGGTAGCTGAAGCGTTATTCTAAGTATCCAGGAAATGTTGTTGCCAGTCAGGCTTGGGCTGTACTAAGTGTGCGACTGCTCATGATCAAAGGTATGTATGTACTAAACATTTTCTCCGGCCTAGCAATATCTCCAGACTCGGTTGTAGGATGGTCGACCTCGGGTCGAAGTTCGACAGTAACTTCAACTTGGAGACCTGAATTTGGACACTACATCTATTTTCTCTGCGGTTTTACATAATTGTTCATGGTTTGCGAGGGTGCTTGAAATGCACAATCCTAGTACCTAAATGCATCCACTAATTGGCCTAAGTTATGATACACACAAGATAAACTAGAATTCGACGAGATCAAGAAATCAATTGGCAGACATGTTCGACTACGAATAACAAAAATTCAAATTCCCATGTGAATAAATGGCACCCAGCGCTCGTACGGAACCTTCTGAACCTTCAACTCCTTCACTGCCAGATGGAGAGCCTCAGCTGCATCAGTCACTTGGGGCTCTCGACCATCGCGAAAGAGGTGAGAATACACGGTCTCGGCAACCACTGGGCCATCTGAATCATTCATCGCCCACAGTGTCCCAATCGCACCTCGGAATCCTGCAGCAATGAATCCACCACCAAGATGAAAGGATTCATTCACAAGGTCTGCATCCCCCATGGCGGTCTGGCATGCAGCGAGGAACACAAACTGGGCATTGGTCAATGGCATCCGCAGGATTGTTTCTAGTTCCAAACTGCCTCCGTAGAGCAACAGCCGACTTTTTGTGGGATCCATTATATCTTGCTTTCCGTGACAGGCCAGATGAACCCAAGAACAGTCCTGCAATTGACGATCAACAGCATCCACGGTAGCTTTATCCTCTTCAAGGCATTCAAGAGGCATTTTGATCATCGGGACTATCTTTTTCACTTCCTTCTTCACTCCTGCGAGAAAGTTCATTCGGCGAGGACCGGTATGGGTTACACCAACGATCCCGAATTTGGGTGGAGTTGTGGGTGGTTTTTTTGAATATCCCTCCAGAAGTGACCCTAATGTTGCCGTGTATGAATGAATGAAGTCATCCGTTGGAGCACTGGCATGCAAGGGTAATCCAGCAAATGCACCAGTAGGCAACCACCACAGTCTTCCCTGTGAAATTCCATTCTTGAACATAGGTTAGCTCAGACAACGCCAAATTATTTTTAAACTCACTGATTTCAAAACCTGATACACAGGGGCAACAATTCCAGTCCACATCCAGCTCAACATATCTTCGAAATGCTCTCTGTTTGGTTTGGATGCGAACCTTTCAAAGTCACCAAAAAGTCGAGTAGCCTCTGAGTCCCCCCGTGCTCTGACATTGCAGCGGCTAAGCAACTCTCTCAAGTCGGACCGCTGTAATTGTAGCTGTTCAAGAGTTACATTGGGAAGAGGGACATGAACTAGCTCTGAAGTGGGATTCAAAATTATAATCCCATCACATCCACTTTTGTGACTGTTCAGAATCACGACAGGCCCGCCTTGGGATGCAGAGCAAAGAGCACTGTATGGTTTGGGCAGAAGAAAATATTCCAGGCCTGGTTCTCTCCGGATTTTATCCAGCAATGTCTTTCTTTCAACTGCAAGAGCCATTAGATTGGAAGATGTTCCACGATACAGCTCGAATGAGAGCTGCTGCAGCCTTTCTGCATCTTGTGCCTGCAAACCCCCAACATCTGTCTTGAGCTGGAGCAACTGTTGAAATGTAGTGGCCAGTCCTTGCTCCATAATTTCTACAGCAGAGGAGAGGTAGCCCAATTTGATGCAGTTTCTGGTGGCTGTTGCAGTGGTGTCCGGGATTTTAAATCTGTGGAGAGCTCCATGACGCACATGTATTGAGTGGCTCATCCAGAGAAGCTCTGGTAGCAAACGGAATGCCGCTGCATATGCATTCGGACAATCTGATGGCTGGAATTCTGCAGCAAAGGAGCCCCAGTACTGCGCAACATCCCAAAAAATATGTGGATTTAGATTCAATGTAATAATAGCGCTGAACGAAGTACTGTAGTGATTGTGCACAGCCTCAAGGTCCTTTGGTTCCCTCAACTGTTGATATCGATTTGCATATGAGAATGCAAGATTTGCTAACCAAACTGGGAGTTGTGGGTGGCCCGGTGGAGTGAGATCAACAGCCTCTTGAAGATTTTGTAGTGCAGTCTCTAAGTCCTTAAGGTCCTTCGATATTTGATATCTATCTGTAAAGGTAACCCCCAGGCTTGCTAGATAATCCGGTCGCCTTGGGTGTCCTTCCGCTGGCGGGGTAATATCAAGAGCCTCCTGATACCATCGCAATGCAGCCTCCAGGTCTGCCAGATCTCGCAGCCTTTGATGTCGAGCTCTGCAGGCAACTCCAAGACTTGCTAGCCGATCTGCTCGCCTGGGGTCCTTTTCTGGAGTAAGAGCCAGAGCATCCGTCTGTATATGCAATGCAGCCTCAAGGTCCTTCACATTTCCTAACCGTTGATAGCGATCCATGAAGGAAATTCCAAGTGTAGCCAGACGATCTGCTCGCCGAGGGTGTTCTTTTGGCATAAGATCAAGAGCTTTCTGATCATTTCGCAATGCAGCTTCAAGGTCCTCGAGGTCCCCTAATCTTCGATGCCGATCAGTAAATGAAACTCCAAGACTTGCTAGCCGATCTGCTCGCTGAGGGTCTTGCTCTGGAGTCAGATCAATAGCAGCCTGCTTTAGGTGCAGGGCAGCCTCGAGATCTTCCAGGTTTCCTGACCTTTGATAACGGTCAGCAAACGAAAGTCCAAGACTAGCTAGTCGATCCGCTCGCTCAGGGTCTGCTTCTGGAGTAAGATCAAGAGCATCCTGCTTCATTTGTAATGCAGCCTCAAGGTCCTTTAGGTTTCCCAACTGCTGATAACGATTGGAGAAAGAATCTCCAAGACTTGCCAAGCGGTATGCTTGCCTCGGATCTCCATCGGGAGTAAGATCAAGGGCTTCCTGATCGTATTGCAATGCAGCCTCAAGGTCCTGCAGGTTTCCCCAGATGTGAAATCGATCTGTAAAGGAGACTGCAAGACTTGCTAGACGATCTGCTCGCCTAGGATGGCCTTCTGGAGTAAGATCAAGAGCGGCTTGATCATTTTTCAATGCAGCCTGGAGGTCATCCAGTTCGCCCAATCTTCGATACCGAGCTGTCAATGCACTTGCAAGAGTTGCTAGCCGATCTGCACGATGAGGGTCTCGTTCTCGAGTCAGATCCAGTGCATCCTGCTTCAGTTGCAATGCAGCCTCGAGGTCTTTCAGGTTCCCCAACCGTTCATAACGATCCATGAAGGAAACTGAAAGGTTCCCTAGACGCTGTGCTCGCCAAAAGTGTCCCTCTGGAGTGAGATCTAGAGCCTCCTGTCGTTTCTGCAGTGCAATCTCTAGGTTCTCTAGGTCACCCAGCTTTCGATAACGTTCTGTGAAGGAAACTGCAAGACTTTCCAGATAATCTGGGCGTATCGGGTGTCCTTCTGGCGTGAGATCAGCGGCTTCCTGATCATACTGCAATGCAGCCTCCAGGTCCTTCAGCTCCCCTAGCCTTTGATATCGATCCGTGAAGGAAAATGCGAGGTCTGACAGACAAGCTGCTCGCTCAGGGTGCCCCTTTGGAGCGAGATCCAAAGCTTCCATCTTCCTATCTAGTGTTTCCTGCCAGTGGTCTAGGTCCGCCAGTCCGAAGGATTGATCTAGAAAGGACTCGGAAAAACCAATGCTTTCGAGTCCAAATTCTCCCTCAGGATAGCCTTCCCAGGTGGGATATCGATTCACCACATCCTACATGCCCCTGGAGTTCAGATCTGAATTATCCAAATATTTAGGTTTCATTTACCGCCAGTTCGCTGTCGGAGATTTCATCGGGCGCAGCAACCTTCTTCATCTCGGCACCCAAACCCAGCTGTCTCAGTCAGTCTCGTATTCAACCACTGAGAATGTTCTCACTGCTTGTTCAGACATTTGTGACCGTGGAGGACGAGGGACGAGAGGTCAGATGCGGATGATTTCCACGTCAATATATACTGGCCGGCGGGCGCCTATATGGAGCGCCGGCATATCATCATCAGAAAGCTTGGTCGCGCCCAGTCCGTCGAGCACGCCCGGGAGAGGAACTCGAGCCACAGAAATATGTACACATAAACGCAAAGTGGACGTTCTGAATACTGGAAGTACTCAACGCTGAGCAGTGCACCAAGCACAAACGCCCATCACATGGATCCCCATGAGGCAGCATAGGCCAATGGCTTCGACGACAAGAATCGACATTGCGCTAGTGCGTTCCATGTGCGAATCACACAGGCGCTGAATACATTCGAAGATATCAACAAGCATCAGTCGATAAGTAACGGCGGAGACCAAAAAGAGATGTCTCGTATCGCACTGTAATACATGAACCGAGAGAACCGAAGAAAGAAGAAAGAAACGGTGCGTAGGACGAGGGAGGCCGGAAGAAAGAGGGGGATCGCGCGCGGTTCATGCTAGAAGTAGATGCTTGCGCTGCGCGGAATATATGCCACTCGGCGCGCAGTAGAATGCGAGGGAGGGGGCGAGGAAGGAAGAAGGAAACGCAGCGAGGGTGCCGGACAAGGAGGTGGGCCATTGCTGCGACGGCACATCCGTGCGGAGAGTGAGGGGGCGTGGGGGTGCGGGGAGGGCGTCGACCAGGATTGAGGGAGGAGGGAAGGCGCCCATGCCCGAAGGGGGCGGGGGCAGATAGTGCGGGTGGGAGAAGGAAGGGGGGGCAGCGAGGTGGAGCAACGCGCGAGGACCGAAGGCTCCTGGTAGCTGCACGCAGAGGGTATGAGGGAAGGAGGGGCAGGGCGAGAGTGACGCGGGAGGAAGGCGGAAGGGAGGCAGGAGGGAGGTGCGCGCGGTCGGGAGCCGCGGCGCATGGAGCGAAGGAGGGCGTACGCGTATGCTACTGCCACGTAGGGCATGGGAGAAGGAGAGGAGGCGCGGGGACGGAATGAGCGCGGGGAGTGGAAGGACAATGGACAGCACGCGCGCACCGGCCGTCGTTACAGTCGCCCATCGGTCTCATGCGCCTCCTTGAATGCGACGCACGGCCGCGCAAGGCGTACGAGGACGCTGCGCGCGCCGACCCGTCGACTAGTTCAGCGAACGGTCAGTCGAGCTCGGTCGGGCCCGAGGAAGACCCGCGGCACCGCGCCCGTCGCCGAGCGCCGGCGCTCGGGGAGTCCATCTGCGGGGGCGAATGTCAGCGCTTGGATATAACAAGGGCAGGGATGAGAAGAGAGGGCACGGCCCGTCCCGGCGTACGAAGATGGGAAGAGAGCCAGACGTAGCGAGCCACTCGAGCCAGACACGGCTGAAACGCCGCCGTGGGGTCGCGTACGCGCGCGCGCTGGGGGACGTGGCTCCTGCCGGCACGCCCTCGATCCTCGACCGATAGACGGTACGCCTCCACGCGCACACCCGAGTGAATGGGACAAAGAGCGGGCGGGAGCGGAAGGAGAGAGCGGGAACAGGGCGCCAGGACGCAAGGAAGTGTACACCATCAGAAAACGGGAGAGCTGGGACGCAGGGAGCACAGCAAGTGGCATTATGCATCAAGTGTGATGGGGCGCAGGGATGGAGGGATGCGAAGGTGTGTGGGGTGCTGAGAAAGATGGTGAGGATGGAATAAATTCGAAGATGTAAAGAGGAGGGAGGAGGGGAGACGCCGCGAACGGGAAGCTTGCAGTATGGAGAAACGAGGCGAGAGGCGGGAATACGGGGGCATGGTAGTCTCCCACAGGCAGAGTAGATCTTTCCCTTGAACCTTCGTGCCCAAGGGGCCGTCTGTCAAGCGCCATCAAAGATCAACCCTATGCAGTATGTTGGTGTTTGTCACCGCCATTGATCCCACTGGCAGGGTCACGTGTAAGCGCGCGCTTGACGGCGCTACAACATAATCGACACACTCGGGATAATATCTAAAACAACACGATGACGAGAATGTCAATTAAGGCATTTAGGTGGCCTGAGGAGGTTATAAAAGTCCATTGAGTGGCTCTATGACACCCCCATCCCCCCTCGGGACCCCTCCCATGGCCCCGAGAGTGAAAGCAACGTCGGAATTACACATGTAAATGTATTATTCTGAATAATTTACTTCCCAAAAATGCTTCAGACGCAAAAAGAGAGACGTATACGCATGAAGAATTGCGCGCAGAATAGTGCGCGAGGGCTTACACGTGACCCTGTCAGTGCGATCAATGGCGGTGACAAATACCAACATACTGCATAGGGTTGATCTTTGATGGCGCTTGACAGACGGCCCCTTGTTCGTGCCTCAGGATATTCCTGATCTGACGTCTGCTTTTTGATCAGGGGGTCTTACAGGTGGGTTTCAAACTCCGAAAACATCACGTGTTGGCGATGCGGAACCAAACATCGACCCCGACTTTCATTGTTCCTACGCGCCTCGGACGCGTTTTCCTGCTCAGAAGATGACCATCTCACTATTTAAATGACCTCATATGTCATTCGAACTTTTTAACCGCCATCGGGCTCCAGACATTACCCATTTAGCCGATTCTTTTCATATTGCGGGCTTAACCTCAATTTTGAGTGTCCTACAGGGACGAGGCGTCGGTCAACGCGACCAAGAGGGATTAGGATTGATTAGGAACTTGATGCGCAGGTACTGTGGGTATCATTGGGCTCCGACGGCGAGAAGATCAGGTTTAGAGTGTCTTTACGTGGTGAAAATTGCCGAAATATATTCATATTCGTATTGTATTCGTGTCGAGATCATCGAGGGGAAGTAGAATGACTTGCTGGAAAGAATTGACGAGGATTTCACAAGAAGTTCGCTGGTCAGACCGAGGAGGGAGAGGATATTGCCAAAGGTGAAAGATTTGACTCAGCGCAAGCTGTCAGGGGTCAAATAGCACATTGTGTTAGACAATTTATAGCGGAAAACCTTGTAGAGTACTCACAGATAGCCCATCTACGTTATCGGAGAGTTCTGCCAGGCTCCCTGCTGTCACTCCAAGGATATTAAAGGTAACACATATACCACTCTGCACGGTGCATCCGTTGAGCGTGTCGGTGCAAGAGCATAAGTACAGCGTCCAGGTACACCAGCAGCAGGGTCCTGATGAGTTAGGATGCTAAAAGGAACTCTGACACTACTCACAAAAGATCAAGTATGCCAATTCTGGGTCGTTGAAGGCCGGGGGTTTTGGGACCAGTATTTAAAGCTAAATTGTGACGAGAAACGGCTTGCCCAACAGGAGAAGGCCTTCTGTAGCCTGTAAACGAGATTTTTGAGGGAATATTGCACCCAGGGCCAGGATAAGGCTGCGCGAAGCGGAGGGTGTTCCAAGGCGTGCATCGTTATTTAAGGCGGTATTTCGGAGTCAAGAGCTTAGATATCTCGCACAGGGCTGGAAGGTAGATATATCTGTGCCCTGTTAAGAAGGATTGGCGATTGGTGGGGAAATCGTGGAGAACGAGAGGGCGATGTGCACAGAAATGCGGTTTGACGAATTAAAACCCCGCTTAGAGGCAAATTTGATCGGAGATTGAAAACACCTATCGTTAAGGGCCACGCGTCAGAAAGCATACGTCAGCCGTCTCTTACGTCTGCCTTTGGGAGACTAGGGCATGGATTCTCCGGCTTCATCTTTCCTATTCAGATACATCTCAGATCCCTCCCGGTGCCTTGAACTAACTTAGCCGCGGGCCTTGCCGCTGCCAACTACATACCGATAATCGGATAGCGATCTCAACTCACCATTCTGGATGTCACTTCAAGTCTAGCAGGGTTCAATCTCTCACTCGGACATCGTTCTCCGCCTGTTGTTCGGACTGTCACTCTGACTACCTTGGTTTGCTCCGCATCCTCAGAAGTTGATCATCTACTGTCCCTCTCCCCTCTCGCGTTTTTGTAGATGTACATGCAGTGGCAGATGCGCAAGTCACAGGCCGTCTGTCAGTCGGAAACCCGCTTTAATCCCTGCCTGTCAATTATTTCCATAAAACGAACGGAGGGGGATCCTAGGACGTCCGGCTTCGCGATGTTTTTCCATCGAACAGTCATTGTTGTTGCATTGAGCAAATTCGCTTCACATGTGGCTGTAAATTTTCCACACATCTCCCTCCTTGTCGTAATAAACCGGTTCGGATAGGTGTCCGGTGTTGAAGCCCTCTCCACTCTCGCTTCCACGCTGCCCACATACAAGACCTGGACTTCAATCGGGTGCCAGAGGTCTGCACAATTTTTTTCCATCTGATATTCCGGCTCACCGATTTTACAGAGACAGCGTCCAAGGCCGAGTTCTAAAGCATCTGATCACTTTGTCGAACGCAACCGTGGAAGCCTGCCTTGACGCGTGCATCGTCGACAATTATGCGCTCGCGGGACTCGAGGACGGCCATGAATGCTGTGAGTCGTGCTCACCTCTCCGCGCCATCTAATCATCTGCAGTTTGTGGAAATGCTATCTTGTATAAATACCCCCAGGCCCCGGCCTGCACCTTCCCATGCTCCGGGAACAGTTCCGAGCTTTGCGGCGGGCCCGAGTCGCTGAGCCTCTACCAAAATGCGAACATGCCGTTCACCATCGGAAACGCGTCGTTGCTGTCGACCTCTGGACTCTGGGGCGAATGGGGGTGTGTCGAGTACGTCTTTTTCTCTCGCCTTCGCTTCAAATTACCAACTGGAATATCAGAGAGAACGGCGGTCTGCTGGCCCATGGTCCCAAAGTTCCGATCCCCACAGAGGAAATGTCAGTGGAGCGGTGCACAGACGGGTGTGCCGCGGCCTTCTTTCACACAGCGGGACTGGAGCGTGGACAAGTATAGATCTAATCATTTGCCAGATTCTTCTTACTGAAAGCCGCACTTTTGCAGGAATGCTGTATATGCCGCTGTGTTTGAATCACTCAATTCGCTGACATCCTCCGTTTAGTCTGCGGGAATATTACGCAGCCGTGGCCTAGTGGCTGGGAATCGACCAGCCTCTTCGAATGTAACCTGCCCTGTCTGGGAAATGCAACAGAATTCTGCGGAGGAACACTGGACGAAGGCCGTTTCGTTGCCTACAGCATGCTTCCGGAGTTGGCCCCTGCGCCGCTAGAGTGGGTGCAGCAAGCGTGCTGGCAGTATGTTCAACTTGCCTTTGTTTAAATGCGTGGTTTACTCGTTCGTTCCAGAGATGATATAACGAGGTGCGCCTCTGATGGTTTACTTCGATGCTCGCTTATTCTAATCCCGCCAGTAATGGCGGGATGCACTTGCTACCCCGTGCGCCAAATGTTACGATTCCCAGTACCGAGATGACCGTCGAAAAATGCATTGCTGCCTGTAGTAATGCTCCTGGCTTCAATAACAGCGCTGGGCTCGTCTCCGGTGACGAATGCTGTGAATTATTCACCGCTCCACACATCCATGGACTGACCGTGCCGATATCTTAGGGTGTGGCGACTAGCCAACGCCAGGTATCCCCGCGGACAGTAATTGCGACACACGTTGTACAGGAAACGGTCGGGAAATATGCGGCGGGCCAAGCGCCATGGTTATCTACAGCAACCCGGTAGTTGCGCTGCAGTCTTACCGCGTCTTCTTTGGGAATTGGTCCCTTCAGGGATGTTTCGTGTGAGCCTCTACTTCAAACGCCTCCCGAAATTCTACTGATTCGTTCTCGTCCAGGGACGAGGCATGGTTGTTCGTTTTTATTTATTTTACATTCTGTGAAGGTCATTGAATGTCGGTGGACAGAACCGGGGGACCACGCTTGCTCCCAACCCGTTCGCCATTGATTCCTTCCGTCATACACGCCAGAGCCTGCATGGACAGTTGCGAGGGGCTCGCCTACACCAGTGCTGGTGTGGAACTTGGGAACGAATGTTGTGAGTGCAGATCTTCAGGCTGGCTGGCCAGTAGAAAATTAACCCACAATTTAGGGTGCGGGAATATCTCGTCCACGCCCCAGCTTGGCAGCGTTCTGGCCCCGATCTCCGACTGCAACTCACGGTGCTCAGCCGATCCGTTCGAGTCATGCGGCGGCGAGAATCGGCTTCAGCTGTATCATTTTAACGGCACCGTGACCTTGAATTAGATTGGAGGCGTTTGGAGCTCCTAATCCTCTCTTATTACAATCCACAATGTTACATGGCCGTTAGTCGTGTTATTGACGCTTCGGAATTATGAATCCCGGCACTTTGAAATCGATGGTTGATATGGCGCTGTATCACTGTCGGCTTCTTGATTTGCCCTCATTCTGCTTCTATTCCACATTATTCAATCGTCGACCTGTGGCTTACATAAACGAAAGTAAACCTATGCGCAAACTTCCCTAGGCCTAAATGCTTCCAAATAGACTTCACAATCGACTGTCTCTTGCGAAGATTTGACCACATAAATAGCTGTCGCTGGAATTATCAACATTTAACATTTCTTTTGTTAGCCACCGGGGATCGCGGCCTGGTTGAACATGGTCAATTTCCAAACTGAACTCAAAGGGTGCGAAAATCATGATAAACCACCATAGCGAAGGAGAGACCCGGACCCCTGCAGATATATCTACCAATGTACACACCATGTGAGTGTTTGATTCAGCAAAGCACTGAGACATGAACCAAAACGATGGAGGAGAAAAGATTGAAAACGACTGGCGACAATTTACGAGGTAAAGACAGAGAGATAGAATACTAAAGAAACATCTGCTAGGGCTGGTTTGTAGCAACATAATCGTCCGTGCGTTTGTGGTACGCGTCTGACTCTGAGAGGGACCTGTGCAGCATCCAGACCCGCGATCCTGGGCCTAAACACCAGCGCGCGGTGCGACGCGATCAGCGTCTGCGGCCCATTGGGGAATTCGAACGTGAAGTTCCTGATGAGGACCGACAAGACCGCCTACCAAGGAGTGCGGGTACATAGTGAGCGACTACCCCTTTGTCATGCGGGGAACGGAACGGCGCACCTTGAACTCGGCCAGCGCAAACTAATTCCCGAGGCAGGTTCTCGGACCGTCAAGGAATGTCATGAGATGGTGATGCCCCTGGATCTCTTTCGCGCGCAGAGGATCGTCGTTGAGCGTCAACCACCTCTCCGGTTTGAATTCCTTCGCGTCGGGGCCCCCAGAAAACCTCGGTCATGCAGCCAATCGACACAGTAACCATGGTGCCTTTGGCCACTGCGATGCTGTTGACCACTTCTCCCGACGCCGTGGTGATGGGCCGTTCGAGGGGAATGACGTCACAGATATGGTGCATGCACGAGAGAGGAGGGAGGAGGGAAGAGAAGATGCTGCGAAAGGGAAGATTGCAGTATGAAGAAGCGAGGCGAGAGGTGGGATACGGGACGCGAGGAAAAAAGGAAAAGGAGATAGCGGGACGATAGAAACCCATAGACAAGGTTGGTATGAGTGAAGACGGGGGCTGGGCGGCGGCATAAAGCGCGGCCGGGTACCCTTGTGCGATGCAGGAAAGGGTGGGTGGGCCATAGAACAGAGAAAGGGCTCGAGAAAAACGTAGAAAGGAAGGAAGGTGCGGAAGGATAAGCAAGTAACGCACCTCCTGCCTGGCGAACGCCTCCGGATGTTATTCTTCATGGGCGCCTTCAGGCCATACAGCGAGTGTGTGCATATCAGCTGCGGGTCCAGAATTCGTGCGCTCCAAAGCCCCGTAAAAACTTAAAAAAAGTGATCGCTGGGCCACTGAGAGAAACGAGTGCGACTAGTAGATAATTGTCGCACGACGGCAGGACGTGCTGCAGGTTAACAGAAAACGGGACTCGGAGAGGTGGTTGTCTGTACATGTCCCAGTGGCCCATTCTGGAGTTCCTCGGGGGCATTTCGCACGCCCTGGGAAGAGCCCGCTGTCGCGACTATCGAGGGCTAAGCGCTGAGCGTGAGGGGTATTCTGTGCGGACGGCATGCTTTGCGAGTTTTTGGTGGGAAACAAAGGAAATGATCCAATCACGGTCCAGGCTGGCCATCAAATCTCTGTGTCCATCACTGGTTTTGTGCTAAAATTAGTGTCGACGACGGTGAACCTTAGCTTCGAATCGCTCGATCCCTCCCATTCGGTATCCAGTGCGTGCATGTGTGTATCGAGCAGTCCTTATCATGTGCATGTTTAATAGTTGCTGCCGTGAATTTACACCTTCAATTCATTTTATTCAATGCGTAAGAATCAAAATTAATATTCTTGCTCCTGGGCCTGTATTAGGCTGTCTCCAGGTTCAATTGACATGTCCAGTCAGCTAGACCTGGCCACAGGATGGAGCCATAGGAGAATGAATCTGAAGACTGAAAATTAGATACATCCGTACAAGGGGGTCCAAGGATAAGCATTGCCCATATGGGGTAGGGTAGGTAGGTTGGTCCCCGACTGCCGAAAAAAAAAATTGTATGCACTTTTATTTCGACCCACCTTGAGGTATTAATTGTCCGGCGGACTTATGGCTGGTGTTTGGACAATTCTACAACTTCCAGGGATGTTTACACGGTGTGCTAGGTAGATCAACACAAGGTTGGTGATGTTTTGGCAAAAATGTGGAGACCAAACACATGCGAGCGCGGCAAATTTTCATTCGTGATCTCGCAGCTCCAGAAATTCGCACAGGCGAAGGAATACATCAAACGGATTCGCTCAGATCACATTTGTAGGGACTGACTGCCTCCAGAATTTATTTGGGGAGGTCCTGACTGCGGTAGTGGAGCCACAACACGACAGGAGCAAGGTGTGTTTCCAGCTGAATGACTTGAATATAAGTTAATTCTAACCCGGGGAAGTTCAGCAGAGGTATATTCAGCCATACATAGCACAGGTCGACACCATCCAGTTAATGTTGACTCGACGTTAGCTGGTTGAGTTGTGCTTCGCACCGGCAGAAAATGAACAGGCAGCAAAAACCAATTGGCAGAAGTTCGTATATGCTCAAAACTGTTGCCGCAGGTGGTAAAACTATATGAGGAGCTCGAGCGCTAAGTTGGAGCATCTGCCGGAGATAACTTTTCCCAAAAAGGGAAGTTTCCCACGGTGGGTAGGTAGGTTGACCGCCCAAAGGACCAGGAAAAAAAATTGTAGGCGATAACCTTTTTTCTTATCTTTGGACCCCCTTGCATCCGTAGCATACATTTACGTATGCCTTATGTACGTAGTACGCGCACCGGCCGTTCCACCTCCGAGTCGTGTCGGCACGACGACTCGGACATGTGGTCTATATGTCAAGTCTAGCTGTCGGCCACACGTCCAACCATTGGCGGTGTAAAAGGTGACACCCGAGCTAGATCCAACTCTGAGCAAAATCCAGAACTGCTCTTCTTTGACTTTCCCTTTAATTTTCGATTGTTTGAATCTTATTATCCGTCGCTTTTCTGTTCCCTTCGGGGACGCGTCAGGTCACATGTGACATTTCGTGTCCGTGACACCTCGCTTCTCCATCCGGTATAAAGAAGTTGCCGTTGAACTGATGTGCTGCGCCTCTGATTTGTACAGCGGTGGTGTGCAGTTGTGCCTTGTTCTGATCTCGCCGTGCTACCTGCCACTTGTAGTCAGCGAGGAAATTGTGGCTGTGTTTGCGTGACCTCGAGGCATGTAAACAGATCAGCGACACTTGTTTGGTTCATGTTCTTTGTCGCGTCGCGTCTTCTTCCAACCACCACCCACCTCAATCCACGGCATACCCACTTCGTGCACGCGCAAAGGTTGAATGCCATACTACGCTCGAAATAGAGAGGTTGCGCAAAAGCCGCAAAAGCCGCAAAAGCCGCATGCGGCTTTTGGTCATTGCGCAAAGCCGCACGGAAAAAAGTGAATTCTGGGGGATATCAGCCAGCTATTCCAATGAAGGGCTACCTGAGAGGATGGACGGGTACTGTGAGGTGAGAGAGCTTTCTTGGCATTGCCCCTGGCACGTGCTGGACTCGAGAGTGTGAGAAAAGGAAGTGGAGTTCGGGTGATGTTGGAGCGATGCGTCAGAAATACAGCTTCCCATGCTTGCACATCCCATGCATAATACTTTCAGCAGTGGAATACAAAGCTTAGAGGGTCAATGGATGGTATTGAGCATGAAAAGAACCAAGAAAAATCAAGAAAAGTGCGCGGCTCTGCGCAATGGCTAAAAGCCGCATGCGGCTTTTGCGGCTTTTGCGCAACCTCCCTAATAGCGGGCCCCCACCTCCCTACTCTGCTCGCGCCCCGCCGGTGCGTTCGCCGGTGTGCCACGGACTCACGACCACGGGCGGCTGCAGGGCGGCTGCCACCTCCCAGGGATTCTGCCCGAGCCACAAGGAACAAGCTGTTTGGCTCGCCGCAACGCACATTTCGGCTGAGGAGCGCAGAATCCACGCGGAGGGGCGCCGATGCTGCGGGCTCACGAAGCGGAACGCGCTGTGTAGGAATAACCCCGGTGACAACTTTAGATTTTGCTGGCTGCACGGAGGGCAGCAGGGCCCCCCGGGCCTGGGGCCCGCGCCGGGGCCTGAGACGCCGGAGCGGGCGATTTTGAGGCGGCGGATGCGCGAGTTGGAACAACTGCGTGCAGAGTCGGTTGCCCGGGAGCAGGCTCAGCGGGACAGGTGGGCACGGGAAGAGGAGCGTCGGCGGGAAGAGGTTCGCGCACGGGCGGAGAGAGAGGCCGAGGAGCGCCGTCAGCAGCGTGAGGAGGAACAAGAGCAGCAAGACCGAGGGGGGAAACAGCGGCCATCGCAGGAGACACCGCATTGGGAATGGTACCGGCGGTCGTATCAGCGCCGGCGTCGGCAGGATCCACCCAGTGGGGACGAGAGAGCGCGCCAGGCGCGAGAGGAGTACCGACGAAGTGAACAGCAGCGAGAACAGCAAGAGCGGGAACAAGAGCAGGCCAACGAGAGAGCCCGACGAGCACAGGAGGAACGACGACGCGAAGCAGATAGCAGGGCGAGCGAAGAACAAGATCTGCGACTGCGAGCGCGCTTCGAGCACCATCGCACCGAGTGCGGGATCTTCGACCAGACCAACTTCTCCACGCGAAACCCGAATAGTTTCTCTCGCATCCCCTGGCCTGTGTTCAGCCACCCCGAGGGCGCCGTCCGGATTGGCGACGTAACCTCGGAAAAGATTCTCATCTTCTTAGATTCGACAAAGCTCCGGAATTTCCTGACGGAGAGGCAGCTCGACATCTTCGTGAAGAAAATCGCGTGGCGTTTCCACCCTGATCGATTCAGCCCCAACCGCCCCGTCGTGTCCACTATCCTCAATACTACGGAGCGCGATGCGGTCATTGATGCCGCCGAGGTCGTCATTAAGACTATCAACTCCTTTCGTCAACCTTCCGTAGAGACTGAGTAAGGTTTCAACTCTGTACTCTGTATCCTTTCCCACTATTTATTGACTATGGACTCTGTATTTTCCCAATCCATTAACAAATTACCAGGGGACCGGTGCCCGACGTGCGTTATTTCTTAGCAACTGTATTCAACGAGATTTCATCAGCCTTTCGACAAATAACTTGTGCCTTGTTTGGCCTTGTGAGCTTGTCGGCAATTGCCGGCAAGCTCACAAGGCCAAAGCGGAAACAAAACACCCCTTAAAAATTCATAACGAGCCAGAGCCTCTTGAAAACTCAGATGATGTCCTCCGCACTTCGCGCGACTGTGCCATACCCAGGCACAGTGACCGGTTCCCATTTGTGCCAATTTTTTGCCACTAAACGGAGTCGAAGTAGTAACCTTGTGAGAACGAGGACTCAGCTTGCGACCTTGCGGAGCTTGCGCAAATTTGGCAAGGCTTGTGGGCTTGTTTGACCTTGTACAAGCTCACAAGCTATTTGTCAAAAGTCTGATGAACTTAGCTTGAGGCTCATACCAGTGTTGACTTTTTCCTGGGACGCTTCTTAGAAGCCTATGCCTTCATTCTTTTCGTCGCTGTGCTTTCCCGGATTGATCACTTTAACTCAGGCTGGCCTTTGAGGTCGGAACATTCAACTTTCGCGGCTAATAACTTTCACAGACGCTACAGGAGCGCCAACAGTGGTTTCGCAACACGGATAGATGAATGACCTCCGGAGGAGGAAAGTTCGTAAGTTATTTCAACATCCCAGCCATGAAAGTCATCTAGGTTTCATCCCACTGTGACAATAACATGTCCCAGGCGGACACCTTGAACACCTGAATCAAATTTTAACCCATGCAACTGTTGGGGGCGGGTGCACCTACGCTGCCTGCGTGCGGGCGTACCGGGATGGACCGGGGGCGTACTGTGTCAGGTCCACAGGAAATATGGATGGCAGGACAATTGGGGGCGTCGGTTGCGGAGCGGCGATTCTCTGGCTCGAGCGGATCAAACGGGTGGAGGATGGTCGACGGACCGGCGGCAGACTGAGATGCGAATGGATTCCAGGTCCAGGATGCTGCGGATACGGAGACTCGAGCGGTGGGTAGTGCGGGGGGCTTTCGTATGCGCCAGTCCGCGAGTCGTCCGACGGGAATGAATGGCCATGCGAGTCGTTATGAAGCTCGGCCTCCGGTCGAGGGCTGGTATTTCTGTATGCGCCAGCGTGATTCGCCCGCCGTTCGTTCCACGGGAACGTGGAACGCCCATGCGAGTCACCATGGAGGTCGATAGAACCGTCTTGCTCGGACACATGCATGTATTGGCAGCGCAAGCCTCGGCGGAGGCACCGTGCACAGGGGTCTTTTGGGAAGCCTTCCCTAGGTGTGCACTAATTCCACGTATGCATCAAAACAATTTCCTAGTGCCGGACAGCAAGATAGGCAGCGCACCTTTATTTTACGCTTGCGGCAAGCGGCGCACGCCATTGACACACGCCCACGCGCTAGGTATTTTCCTTGCGATCGCGACCCTACAGGTTTTGACGTTGAGGCGACAGTGTTTGACATGTTTGACATGTGGCCGTCTCGGTCTGTGTATGTGCAAAGAATATAGCGGTTTGCTAGTCTATCGGTCGTTTATATCATGAGAAGGCCACCCTACAGCCCCCCAGTCAAATCTATGACAGCCACGGTGTCCGTCGCGGCAGAAATGTATACATTCCGCGTTTATTCCGGCGATCAACGTCTCCCGCTGATGTGGATAAAATGAAGGTGCTGCGCTTCACATAGAAGTAGTGATACGGAGAACGCCCGGAATATGCGGCGATGGCATTGCCGACTCACTCAAACGTGTCGCGGTCCTGCGCTATATTTTGCGCGTCTCGAAGGACGATTCCAATCTCCCTTCGTCTCCTCACCACATTGATCGGAACGTCAAAAACTATATGGGCGGAGATATAGGAAGTCACAGACTTGGGGCTCCTTCGACCACCGAAACGACCAGAAATTCTGAAATGCGATGTGGTGGCTGAACGTTCGGGAAAATGCGGACACCACCGAGCAGCATCACGTGCCAAGTTCGTTTTGAGTTGAAAATTAAATTTAAAAAACGACACAATTCAAGGCACAGTTCAGTATTGGATCTGACCATCGGAGAACAGTTATCAGATTCTGAAGGAATTTTACGTTGAATCCAGGATAATTCTCGATGTTGGTGCGATGTTAAGAACATGTATTGACGCCAGTGGAGATCCCAAGCGTTGCACCGCTTTCCCCTTGACTTGGGTCGAGTGCCTGACTTGGACCGACTATTTTCCTCTCCATCCCACCAAGGGCATAATTTAAACCCAGAGTCTCAAAGTACTCGCTGAGGTTCCTTAAATCCTACCAGATAGCACGGGCCTGACTCTCGACACATGGACAATCCACAATTGTGGATATTTTAAAAGAGGGAAAATGGAGAGGTATTAGAGCTCATTCAATGGGTATCGTGGACTCGTTGACCCGACTGAGGGCCAGACGCTCCAAAATTAATTTGCATATTCCTAGTCCCAATAGAGTCTCAGAACGTAGAGCGGCTACATACCAACAACTCAAGGTATACTAAAAAAAACATTGGTATTCAAGAAAAGGGGTACTAATCGACGAATGATAGTCGCATGCGACTTCGACTTCTGCAAATTGGCGTGTCAGACCAGACATCACCTAGTGAATCCCCACACCGCTACAAGCTACCAAAGCCGCGACGCGGTCTGCCAATTCCGGAGGTGGGGAATCCCCATCAACGGGGACTCTGAGGTCAGCAGCTATCCACGCCAGCCCGTCGCGTAACGTGGAGCAAACGGTACGGAGTGGAACGAGACAGAACCGCGAGTGGTCCCCCTCTAACACGCGCATGAGATGCACCTGCATCCGACCACCGCTCCGAGCCGCCCGCGCAGCGTCGTCCAACCACTGCGCATAAAGCTCTCGGCCCATTGAGGCTTCTGCGCCTCCGATAGGTTTAACGTCGACTTTGACGTGACCCTCGTAGTAATCGAATAGGACAAAAAAGGGGAGGTTGGGATATGTTTTCATAAACTTGACCTCGCCCGTATGGACCTCGACAGTCCTAGTGCTATAGTCGTGGTGCAGAAGGAATCTCAGAAAAGCCCTTTCTCGCGTGCTGATGGCTGAATTTTCGTCTAAAATACCACGCTGTAATCCATGTGGTGGTGTGGACTGTGATATAAGAACGCACTCAGAGAGAAAGGTCGCAGCGGCGTACAGACCGCTCTATGACCATCACTATACCAGTCGCAGGCTTGGCATTCCTTGGAGCAGTAGTAGGAATTCTGGCAACCAGAGCATCGCCGTAATTGTCTGCGTTCACAAATACGTCCACATTGGGATCCCATCAGTTGAGAGACGACTTGCCGGTGAGTTGGCTCACCTGCAGGTTGTCACAAGCACTGTATGCGACCGACTCTTTTGCATTGAAAGACTCGAGGAGGCCAAGGCGCTCGTGCGCCAGAGCCGAAAACCTCTGCCATTTGTCAAAGATCTTCGAGACTTGGAATGCATGACTTTGCACCAAATCTTGAACCTCATATAGAGCAGCACCCATCCATAACAGGACATGATAGTGGACCAAGGACGCGGAAAGGGTACGCGTTATGAAGGGGGTCAGATTGTTATGCTGGTCCCCAATGTCCGATTTACCCGCGGACACGAGAGCGATGAGAAGACCAGATTCAAGCGCCTCTGGGAGGAGTCGATAGGAGGAACCGGAAGTGAGTATGCGATCCAAGATGGTGAGGCATTTATCGAGAGTGCGTCCGCAGACACTGGAATGAGACAAGGCGCAAGCCATAGTGGTGAGCGCCCGCACCACTCCATGTCGAGCGAGAGCTGCTACCAGTGGACCCAGAACAGTTATCACGTAGCTAGCGCTCGTCATCTCTTTCTTCATCGACTGTAGCTCCGCGTCTGCCATCAAGCCAACGGCAGCGTCTAGGTAAAATGCGATTGCTGCGGTCACCACTGTATCTCGGCTAGGCAGTATGTGTTCAATGAACGCGACCAGGAGAAGTGCTAGATCGTCCAGGCTACCCCCGGCTCCGTCGATCAGCTCTGCTAGATTCGCAGGGTCGCCGGGTCTCATGCCATCCTGAATGAAGTTACAGATAATATGATATACGAGCGCAGCGAGTTCCGGAGGGGCCGTCCCGCGAAGCAAGAGAGCCCAAGCTCGAACAAGCATAGTTCTGAATCCCTCGGTCGTGGCAATAATATCCCTGGCCGGTTTATGCCACTGGAATTCACCGATGAAGAAGACAAGCCTCACGCACATGTTGGGAGGGAGATCCAGCCAGGGCAGGTGGTCGCTATACGTGTCGAAAAAATCTGCCCATGCCCAGACACGCTCCCAAACTTCCGGAAACGCGTCAAGAGGAATGTTCTGCAGGGGATAAATGGCACGTAGCGCAAGCAAGGCCATGGCACTCGTTGTGCATACTCTGTGCGCGGTCGCGTCTGCAGCCATTTCTGCTGCAGTGGGCACACCCAAGGGGTCAAGATTGGCATAGAAAACTGGGAGTAGAAGAGCTCCCTGGGCACGGGGAACCTGATCTAGTATAAGGCGCGTCTGAATGACACGGTCGTCCAGTGGGCCAGTTGCAGCGGCAATGGCGATCCTCTTCGAGGTCCATGAGTTCGAAGAGGAGAGTTGTCGCAATGCAAAAACTCACCCGGACAGACGACGGGAGGGCGGCAAGACTCGAGATGCGAAGAGCCGGATGCATTGGCGAGAAAAAAGGTTGCCGGTGGCAGTGCTGATAAACGCATAAGCCAATCAACATCTGAACTGAACTGAACTGAACTGAAGTTCTCATTGTTGCTGTACCTGGCCATAAGGGCTATGCAGCAGTACTCTAGAGTATCTAGACTTGGGTTGGTGATGTTAGCTAAGTTGGTATGTATAGAGACCGTTTTCTACGTACGAGAGAGATATAAGATAAGGTGAAACGAGCGGGGAAACTTTTGGTAGCGAGATATCGGATATGGGGATGGGGAAGTGGAATACGCAGGGGCTCGATGCGAAGAGTGATTGGGTTGAGATGGAGAAAGGAGAGAGAGTATTATACGTAAGTAAGGTATATATCTACGAGACCATAGAAAGAAAGAGAAAGAATGAAGAAGTGAAGAGCGGGGAACTCAGCTAAGGGCTAGCAAAGCGACGTGTCTGGGTCACGAATGCGATCGTTGGTTTCAGCAGTTTTGGGTGGTTCAGGAGGGAGCGGACATCGACTGCGCCGAGGATCCCCGCGTTATAAGAGGCACGCTGGAGTGGGGCGCGTAGGTGCTCCCACGCTGGACAGTGCAGGAGGTAGTGCGCACGTGTTTCTTTGGCGGCTCCGCATTGGTCGCAGGCAGGGGAAGGGGCAAGACGGCATCGGAATTTGTGAGCATTGAGACACGAGAAGTCGGTTCGTAACTGCGACAGAATGGAGATGTCGGCGCGGGAAGCAGTGGAGGAGTACGGGGATCGAAGTATGAGAGATGGCGGCTTGTCATCAATTGCCCGAAGGGCCCTGCCGGGCGTAGCAACCTTCCACAGATTTTTCCAGCGTTCTAAGGTAGCCCCCGTCCATCCTCGACAAACGTCACGTGTAATCTCCTTATCCGGCGGAACAGAGAAAAAGATTTTCTATTGAAATAACCAGGGATATTAGAGCAAATTCCTTCGACCAGATTACGAGAATACATACAAGACATCCACCTAATTAAATCTGGGTCTCCTCGGTGCTCGTCTGTTGAGGAGTTACAGCTTTAAGCAAGGCACATTAATTCCCATCACACTCGATCAATTAATGATCTGAAACGACGCTGCTGCCCAAATCGATAACTCCTCAACCCATAAGGATCGGACGGGGCCAAATATTATTTCATGGGTCCTTCACATCTATTTCTACAATCTGGTCGAAGGGATTTACGCTCCGTGGCCTAATGGCTCCAATACCAATTCTTTTTGTCCGCTTCGCTAGATAAGGGTATTTCACGTGACGTTTGTCGAGGATGGACGGGGGCTACCTTAGGATGAGAGTGTTGATCTCACGCTTGCACGTGGTAAGGGATACCGGGACCGACGGCGAAGGAGGAAGGCGGGTGGCCGCCTTTGCCGCGTCATCAGCGAACTCGTTTCCACAAGTCCCGATGTGAGCAGGGGTCCAAAGAATAATGATGCGGAGATGAGGGAAGTGTGCTGCTGCCGTGCGAACCAGCTTGTCGAACAGAATGGTGCGGAATTGGCCCAAACGAGGAGTGGTGGAGAGAACCGCCTTCTGACCAGCCTGGGAATCAGTGATGATCAGAATGTGACTGGTGTTACGGGCGAGAGCCCGTTTCGTCGCTTCCACCAGTCCCTCAATCTCGCCTTCGGCGACCTGTCCGTTACCCAGAGGAATGAGCACCCTCTCCTGAACCCCTCCGCCCTCCACCCGCACCGCCGCGCCCCCTGCTGAGCCCTCCAGGAGGGAACCATCCGTGTACCAAGTTGCGCCAGCAAAGACGGGATCTGCCAGGAATTCGTCAAGGACCTTGACTGCGTCGGACTTGTCTGGTGTAACGAGGGAGACTGGTAGTGGTTCGGCCCAGGGGGGTGAGTACACGGATTCGATATGTTCCATCCCTAGCGCGTAGTCGACTTCGCTTGTCTGCAGGTCGTTTGAAGCATCAGATGTTACAGGAGGGGCAGTCAAGGGAACTTGCCTTCCGCCAAGGGGCGGAGGCAGGCCCTGAGTATTACACTCAGTGACTGCCCCCCCTCGCTTTCCGCGGGCGCCGCTGCCAGCTGGGTCTGCGCGCGCTTTCGCCGTAACATCTGTGGGGGAGCGACGAATGTTGCGCTCGCGTATGCGCGTGCCGCGGGCTGGGACTCCGATTGGCCAACGGACGGCTGGCAGTCGCTCCACAAAGTGTAGGGGTGACGCCCGGAGTGCTGCGCGAGGTGTTTTGCAGATCGCGTCGTGCACGAGCGAAACCACGCCGTGGGTCGGTGGGAGGCTAAGGTAGCGCGCGAGGCGGTGAAGAAGACCGGATTCGAGTCGCAGAGGCGCCGGGAGGATCGCCGCTTCTTTCTCCAGTGCCGCAAGGGATGCAGTACGGTAGCCGCCTGTTATACAACGTGCTATGGATTTGTTAACACGTTCGAGCGGTTTCAGAGCTTTAGCAGGGAGGGGAAAGAAGCTGCTGACACCGTAATCAGCCCTCGGAAAGACAACGGCACGCGCGAGATCGCGAATCATAAGCGGTTTGAGGCCCCAGACCGCATGAGTGAGGGCCAACGAGGCATTTAGAGCCCTCGCCGCGGATGCAGCACGCGACTTGATGTGTTCTTCACCTGTAAGCTTAGAGTCCAGCAAGATACCTATCCATTTGACGACTTTGGAGGGACGGATAGTGACATTGTTGAAGGTAACGGAGGACTCGGAGTGGTCTTCGCGTCCAGGTGAGTGGTGGATCAGTTCACTCTTGTCGTCTTCAAAGGTTGCCTTGTCGTCGCGTGCCCAGTCCACTGCAATATTGGCCGCCTGGTTGAGTACCTTGACATTCTGCGTCACGGACTTGCTGGCTGTGCTAAAATTGGTATCGTCAATGAACCCGTATCGCCAGCTGAGGGAGACATTAATGGATTTAAGACGGCGCAGGAGGCGATTGATGGTGAGCAGGAAGACGATGACGGACAGTGCTGAACCCTGCGGAGCGCCCTCCTGTGTGCATCTAAAGGTAACTGTGCGGACACCGTCAATAACGACAGTGACAAGGTGGTGGTGAAGGAACGAAGCAACCCATCGAATGAGGTGCCGAGAATATCCCAGCGACGCCATCTCCTGAACAACTACCTGATGGGACACACGGTTAAACGCGCCTTTGAGGTCGTAGAAGAGTGTTGATACTGTGTTGCCGGCATCGAGCTGTGTGCGAACGCGATGGATGTAACCGTCGACAGCTTGAAGGGTACTGTGTGCGGGGCGACCACCATATTGTGCTTCGTCTAGAAAGCCTAGCGACTCTGCTTCGAAGGACAGCCGGTCAGCTACGAGGCGTTCCAAGGGCTTAGCTAAAATGTGTTCGTAATTCTCGACAGGGCGCCAAGCCTTGGGAGACGTTTTGTCTTTCTTGCCAGCTTTATGCACGGGCGTTGCGGTGTTTGCTTTGAACGGGGTGGGTTTGGTTGCAAGGGCGACAGATGCTTTGAAGATAGGACGAATCCAGTCGCGTATCACCGGGTAGCCACGCTGAACAAATCCCATCTGGATGCCGTAGCGGTCGGGGGCTTTCCACGCCGCGGATGACATGATGACAGAGTCGACTTCGGAATTGGTTACGGGGATGAAAAGACGCTCGTCTTCGATGTCGATGGACTCAGCTAGGGTGATTGGGTCTGTGTGAGAAGGGGGTGCTTCAGATGTATCACGGGAGGCAGGCAAATGATCTTGCCTGTCCGCCAGGGGCGGAAGTCCACTCAGAGGCGAAGCCTCCCAGCAGACCCCCCCTCGCTTTCCCCGATCGCCGCTGCCAGCTTGGTCTACGCGCGTTGACGGAGTTACATCTGGGGACAGTGTTTTGTCAGAGGGCGGCGCGGTCGATGTTAAGTCAGCTGCCTCGGAGCCAAACCAAGCACGACCTAGAACACGGCCACGGTCCAGGTGAGACAGGACCGTATCACCGGAGCCGGGGTCGACAATAGAGGGGAAAACAGCAGAGCGGCGCTCCTTTAGACGCTTGAGAGCTCCATAGACATCACGTGCCGGACTATTTCAGCGAAGCAGAACTCAGCCATTAGGGGAAGTCAAAGCGGTCAGAGCGCATCGATTCTGGCGTGATTCTGATGCGGATTCTTGACCGATTCGCCAAGCAGAATCCATCAAGAATCGGGGTCAGGTTTGACCCCCCCGATTCTGAGCTCGCTTCTGAGCACGATTCTGAGCATGATTCCCGGGTGTAGTCCCTAGCATACTAGAGTATACAAATTGTATAACCACTAAAGCACCCTACGAATTCAAGGTGCTCTTCAGTGGCGGTGTTACTGTAAGGCACATCAAACCGTTTGCATGCCCCGACTATCGTCCTGCCAGCGTCTTTAATGATGCTTACTCGACATCCAGCACGACCTTGGATGAAGTGCCAGCCTCAAGTTCGTCCTCGCTATCTTCACTACTTGCGTAGTCTTGTTTCTTTTTAGACTTCGCCGCCGCTTTGACTTTCTCTGTCGGCTTCCTCTTGCGGCCAGGGGGTTTGAGCGGGTCTTTTTTTGGGCGACCCATGTTTTGTCAAAAGAGGATGCAGGGTAGTTTAGTAGGTCGTCGACAGTAGCAGAGAATAAATTTGAATTATGTATTTCACAAGTGTGACTAAGGGGAGGGCTTAGGGCGGGGCCCGAGGTTTAGGGCGGATCAGATTCTCGAGGCGATTCTGAGGCGATTCTCATGCAGTTGCTCCTCCAGAGGAGGAACAGCGATTCTGAGCGATTCTGCATCAAACGCGATTCTCGACCGATTCTTGACCCGAGAATCGACATCAGAATCGACATCACAATCATGCCAGATGTCGGAAAAATCCAAATCGGCTTTAATCGGCGTTGAAGGTGTTGCAAGCCATTGCATGGTCACATGGTTTAAGCTGGCTTCCAACGCACAGCTCGGAATCCTCCAACCACTCCCAAGCCACCTCGCACGTTCCAAGGTCTGCCAGGCCACGGTGATGTTTCAAGCTCTTCGACGGTCCGCCAAGCCTAACACTTTCGAAGTAATAAAAAATACTATCTCTCCCACGACGGGGCCTCCAATTAACTGTTGTACTACTACTGGCTTTGTTAGCTGTTAATGTGTTGTATTAGCCAAGCACCTTGTCTGAAGTGAAGTAAGTAAGTACTTGATAGAGACAGACTTAGTATTGCTCGAGTTAACTAGGTATTCAAGCACACATATGTATATAGATAAATTTCCGAAGGGCACCACCTGAGTTATGTACCTTGCTCGAGCCACCGGGTTGCGGCTCCACCTCGCTCCACACCTCTCGGCAATCCGGCAATAACCCCGACGGGGATTCACAATGGCCCACAACCAAAGAATTTGAGAGTTCAACTATGCTGACAATCTTATTTTTCACTCTCTCCTCACTGAGCGCACTTTACCATAAATTGAACATTATCATGTGACTTGTCCGTACCTTGAGACACCATGGGACTGCTTGTAACTCACGTTCAGGCTTCAGACGGCTTGAAAGTGGCTCGAAGGCCCCTGCCACGCTTCAAAGCACTCCGAAGGTCACATGCTGAGCCATGCCGTTGCAAGCTGGCTGGCTTTTTTCCGACAGAATCGACGCGCTCTGACCGCTTTGACTTCCCCTATTGCAGCCATGGATCAAGGCAGCTTTTTCCCGAATTCCAGTCAGAGAATTCATTTTGAGAAATGGCCGATGTAAATAAGGCTCCAAGTGAGTTGAACCGCAATGTTGAATATTCAAGTTGACGAATGAGCTCCGCTGTTGTAAAAGGTGATATTCATGTCCGAGTCTCGTCGACAAAAAAAACCAAAGAATACTCTCAAAGATTCAATTGGTTTTTGGCTGATCTGAACCATGGTGAGTCTATCCAGAGGTGACAGTATGCCTGCGAGATGATACATGGTAATACACCCCCTCGACTTGGAGATGCAACTTGAACAACTCATATCTCGCTAAAATATGGAATTTCCACCAATAATTCCTCCACGACGGTCCACAACTTCTCAGCATTAGCCTGTGTGCGGGGCCCCGTTTGCCCAACTCATGATACAACAAGGCTGGGATAACTTTGTTCGCCTCGGTGCAATGGGCGAGATGGGCGCCGGGGTTATCTGTGAATAATTGAAATACACCAGGTTCCGGGAACTGGTTCCATTAAACATTGAGGGGCGCATCAAAGGCTGCGACGATAGTTCTGGTGAGAGAATGCATCCGTTGTGGGGCAAAAATGGAGGTACGCGGTGGTTACGTAGCGGCTCCCTGAGGGATCATCTTCCAATCTTCCAATCTCTCCGAACTGGGTTTTCCGTCGGGGCCTAGGAAGCCTGCAATGCACGTCATTTCGGGTAGGATCGAAGCCCTGTATGAGGGCGATGGACTCCTCCTTTTGCAATATATTCGTGTGGATCACTGCATTCGTCTTTTTCAGCACCAAAACAGTGAACACGGTCGAGAAACTCACTACCAGGGTCCACGCTGTACGCATTAATCCGGCCGTTGGAGCGCTTGCATAGCTCGATCGCGGTGAGGACGTTGGCGCTTTTTGCCTGAAAGTATCTGGCTCGTACTTCGTCGGGTGCCTAATTGTGCTGAAATTTACCCCAGACCCGTGCGCGTGGCCCTCACTGGAGAGGAACACCACGCGCGGAACGTAGCTCGGCTCCGTGCCTGCCGCCAAAAGCTTTGGAGCAAACAGCTTTGTGAGGAGGAACGGGCCAATGTGGTCCGTCGCCATCTGACTCTCGAGATTATCCACAGTGAGTTTGAATGGCCCGATGACGGCGCCGCGTTGTGGATCAAGACCTGTAGAATTGATTGAGACAGTTATGAATCAGCGGAATACAAATTAACACACATGGATGGGCTCGGGATAAGCATTGACTTCAGCAGCTGCTCTACGCACATCGGCTAGCGACGAGAGATCGAGCGCAAGGCTGCGAATGTTTGCTGACGGCAATTCCTTCTTGATTGCATCTTCCGAAAGCTTCAGTCTGGAACGAAGGAAGGGCTTAGCGTTGCCCCTGGCGTATTAGCATGCAGTACCTCTCTGAGTTGTATCCGGTTATGATGACGGGTTTGCATACTTTGCAACAACGCGAGCGGTCTCAAACCCCATCCCATTAATAGAGGTGCCAGTTATCAAGACTATAAAAAGCCAAGGGTGAAACGAGAGGGTGCACCATGAGGTCGTGCTAATCACTATTTTTGCCTTGAATCTCGCCGGCGAAGGCCTCGGCAACCTCTTCGGCCGTCGATGAGAATGAGAATGCAGATAGAGACATTAGTCCGTTATCAAAGCCGGGGGTGGAGTACTCCGGGCATTTATAGCGGGCTGTTCTCATGGACCGATAACAGGAGAAGCGAGTGGGCTTGTATCAGCCGGGAGTTCTGGTCTTTGCTTCCCTCCGTTTGCTAACGGGCCCTGCAAGTGTAGAGCGGGCCGTTCGCCCCTCCCACGCTGCCGGACGGGCGGAACATGAGGGCGGGAGGAGGTATAAAGCGGGCAAAGGTGTGCGTCGTAGGTAAGGTCGGGTGGGAAACAGAAGAGAAAGTGAGAAAGACGCACTAGGCAGGGAAAAAAGAAAGAAAGGCACCAGTCTGACCAGCGCATGCACCTTCGCATGTTCCCCTTGCCCGCCCTTTGACCCGTTAGGCAGGCTCTGAGTCAGGTTGATGTCAGCGGACGCATGCTGCGGCATGCATAAAAGCTGCAGCTGTAAACGTAAACAAAGACAGTCTGTCGCAAGTCTGTCGTCGCCTGGCAACCTCGCCCACTAACCGGTACTGACCACAAGCTGCTTCGGTCGGAGAACTTTGAAGAGCGCAGTGTAGCCCAGGGTCTTGCGAAGGTGCGGTCACTGTATATTTAACGTCATCATTGGCGTCATCATTTCTACAACGTCGCAGGAGGAGTGATCTAATCGCGACGGCCATCATTTTCGAGCTCGGCACCGACATCGACACCAACTACGTGGACAAAAAATTGTCGGCATCTCGTCTTGCTGTAGTAATACGACCAAGTGTTCGGGTGACGGGTGATGGATACCTGTGAACTGTACACTTTGGAACTGACGACGGGTGACGGGGCCATTTTCTGGCGCATTCGCCGACCGTCCATATAGGGGAATTGATGGTGATTGCCGAGAAATGAACACTCTTAAAAAATGAACACCTTGACGAGCTATAGGTATATTCTGGCGCGGTCCCATGAAGAAACAGCCGGATGACACCCTGCGAACACTTGGTCGGATTACTATAGTATCCAATTTGTTCTTGATAACCAATTTAGTGCGGCATCCCGGTGCGACCCATGCTTTAATTGAGAAGATCGGCAATATCCGGCTTCTTGCGCAGAAACGTATATAGACCCTCTATTTCACACGCCGCCACGACCGTTAGCCATGGCCTCCTCCCATGCAGACCTCATATTCTCCATGTTCATTCCGGACGTTGTCTCGTTAAGAGCTCGGACCGACCCCACGCACCCTGTCTACGTGTATGCCAAACCCGACCTCTCTGATGCAATCGTGTCTATCACCAATTTGGAATTCGCTTGCGCCGCAAATCGTGTAGCCCAGGCCCTTCGCCCAAACCGAGAAGGTGCAGATGGCCAGGTAGTTGCTATTATTGCGCTGGCAGATACATTGCTCTACCAGGCCCTTCTGGTCGGCCTCATTACCGCAAACTTGATTGTACGCGCTCCATGTCAGATTTGCTTTTCAGGCGCTTATTCAATTGGCAGCCATTTCCCATTTCACCTCGCAACTCAGCGGCCGCAGTGGTGAATCTCCTGCGCAAATCATCTTGTCACTGGGTCATTGCCACTTGCGCCACTCTGCATCCCCTTCTTGCCGGTGTCCAGACCGAACTCGCCCAGGTTGAGCCCAACTTCGGCCTCCGTGTCGAGGAAATTCCATCCGTCGCCCAAATATATCCGCATCTTGGGTCCGAGCAACCGAATTCCGCGTTGGATTCGTATCTACTCCATCCCGTCCCATTATCACTCAACGACATATGCATATATCTCCATTCCTCGGGCAGCACTGGGTTTCCCAAACCCATTGCCCACAGTCATCGAACACTTCTGGAGTGGGTTTCGAACGGTACATCTTTACTTAAACAACATATGGGACGCTTCTCATCCCCACTTTTATTGCAGGGATAATTGAAGAGGTGCGAGACGCATACCCGCACCCGCTCGCGGCGATGCCCCTTCCCTCTTTCCATCTCATTGGGATTTATGGCCTCCTCCTGAAACCTGTATACGGTGGAATCACAACTGCTGTGTATCCGCCCACTGCTCTGACACCTGAGGCGCTTCCTGTGTTTCCATCACCCAGCAACATCCTAGCCAATACACGCAAGACGAATTCTAAAATAATGTTGACCATACCCGCGTTGCTGGCCGTCTGGTCGAATTCGCCCGAAGCGATCGCATTTTTGAAGACGCTTTCGTACATCGTTCGTACTTCAGCAAGCCAGTTTACTGGGATTACTTCTAACTGTGAAAGGTAGCCATTCGGCGGAGGTTCCCTCCCAAAGCGTCTGGGAGATGCTCTCGTGCGGGCGGGACTCAACATTCAACCGGTATACGGTGCGACAGAATTCGGGGCTATTTCCTCGATGCTTCCCTACAAGGAAGATGTGGGAGAGTGGGAATGGTTTCGCTTCTCTGACAAAGTCAAATTGAGATGGGTTCCGCAAGGAGATGGAACGTTTGAGTGCCAGGTCTTAGTGAGTTATCTCTCTCTAATTTTATTTCCGTTTGAACATGCCCCCCAACCAGCATTCGGAAAATCATACTCTGAGCGTCGAAAATCTCAGCGACGTCAGAGGATATGCGACCTCGGACCTGTTTGTTAATCACCCACATAAAAAACACTTGTGGAAAATGTATGTTGAGTCTCATTCAATAGAACCTTTAGAATGCGGCTAAGCCTCTATGCAGCATTGGACGAATCGACGACGTTATTGTCCATTTATCTGGGGAGAACACGTATGGAAGCCGCACCGTCCCGATGAAGTCATTATTAACTCTCCGTACAGTGTGCCCGCTCCCATGGAAGACATCATCAGGAGCAGTCCTCTGTGAGTTAAATCTGTACAATTATAAATAGAGATCCTAGGCTGAATTCCGTGGATCACAGGGTGGCGGGAACTGTGATGTTCGGGCGAGATCAGAACCAGGCAGGGGTCCTGATTGAGCCAAGACCCAACGTCCAGATAGATATCAATGACCGGGTGCAAGTCACAAATCTTCGTGATAAACTTTGGTTGGATTCCTTTCATGCATTTACCTGTGCACTCACGGAATACAAGGCCTATAATTGAAGAGGCGAACAGCATCGCACCCAAATTTAGCAGAATATTCCCAGAGATGGTTATCTTCACTCCACCTGAGAAGCCGCTGCCGCGCGCTGGGAAGGGCACCGTCATGCGAAAGGCGGCGCTTGCGGCATTCGCACCGGAGATCGCGGCTTTGTGCGTTACCTGATTTCGTCCTGGCGTCCACTGAATGGCAGACAGGTACGAATCTATCGAGAAACCTAGCGTGATGGACTCCGTCAATGTACCCGCCGTGTGGGACTCTGCCAGCATCGAGAGCTGGATGCTTTTACTTGCAGCAGACTTGTCCCAGGGCGGGGCAGAGATTTTTCCCAACGGTGATCTATTCGATCAGGGGTTCGACAGGTTCGATTTTGTTCTACTCTCATCTACGGAGTCTGAGCATATCCCCCGCTAGCTTGAGTGCCGCCTTCCTCCAGCTGCGCATCGTGGGGGCGATGCGATCCTCCAAAGACGTGTCCGTCCAGAACGCGGCCTCCGGGGTCAGACAGAATGCCGTGTATTCCTACAGGACGATTTCGGAACTATCTGTCTACCTGGCGGATCTCGTAGCGGGGACCGCAAGTGATTTTGTGGACTCAAAGCAAGCCATCGACGACATGATTCTGAAGTATGCATCACGACTCTCGCCTCTAGCCTCGCTCCCCGCAACCCATATACTACCAGCAACTGTACTGCTGACTGGATCGACGGGGAGCCTTGGGTCGCAAATCCTTGCATCACTTTTGCATGATAGCAGAGTAGAGAAGATTTACGCATTCAATCGGGCATCGGCGGGGAGGACCTTGGCTCAGCGCCACCAGGCCATCTTCAGCGACCGAGGGTTGGATGTTGGGTTGTTGGGCTCTCCAAAGCTCGTTCTGGTTGAGGGTGATGTTACCCAGAGAGCTTTCGGACTTGCACCGGATGTTTATAATACGGTGAGTCCCATTTCAGTTAGCAAAGTTTCGTCCTGACGTATGCGATTTCACAGATGCGCAATTCAGTGACATTAGTCATCCACAACGCCTGGACCCTTGATTTCAACCTCCCGCTCGCGTCGTTTGAACAGCATATTTCTGGGACGCGTCAGCTGATCGACTTCGCTCGAGCGTGCGCTAGCCCTGCAACTTTTATATTTATTTCCTCCATTGCTTCTGCGATGTCGGCTCTCACGCCGGACGGTCCAGGCCCTGCTCGGACTGATGCAAGCCTTGTAGCAAGTTTCACAACTGGATATGGGGAGAGTAAGTTTGTTGCAGAACAGGTGAGTTTGCTAACTCCGTTGCCATGGAACAATATTATCCAAGACTGAAATCTTCCGACACAGATTTTGGCCCAGAGCGGCTTGCGCGTGGCCTGTCTCCGCATCGGGCAAATTAGCGGGACAATCCCCAAGGGCGCTTGGGCCACGACGGACTGGTTCCCCATTCTCGTAAAGACCAGCGTCACGTTGGGCCGGCTTCCTCAGGCGAATGGTGTGCGTGTCTTGCGAACTCACTGTGTGTTGTATCTCAATGCTGAACCGGATTTGGGATCAAGCATGTATCTTGGATCGACTTCGACACCGTCGCACGGGCTGTGTTGGATATGTCCTTCCATCCATTCGAAGAACCAACACGTTCGTTCTCGATATTCAATTTGGTCCATCCTCAACCTGTCACTTGGAATTTTGTGTTGGATTCTGTGCGTGACATCATGAGTTCAAATTCCGCAAAACCGCTGCAACTGGTCAAATTCTCTGAATGGCTAGCGGAGCTGGAATCCCTTGCCACTCGGTGCAGCACTACGGCAGATCATGGGGATCTTGTAGGTCGTTGGCCCTGTCTCCGCGATCGTTTTTGACGTCTTTTAGCCTGGGATCAGGCTCCTCGATTTTTTCTCCAAATTGTCGGCCGCATCTGATGGATCGGTGGATTCGGAGTTCGCGGGGTTGGATCTTGCGACTGACGAAATTCACGCTGCAAGTCCTGCCGTTAGGTCAGCGAGGAAAATAAGCATCGAGGAAATCGAGGCGTGGGTGGGATATTGGAAGTCTATGGGATATCTGTAGCTCTTGTTCATCATTCGCCATCACCCTTTTTATTCATGAGACAATCTTCGGCATCCTCGTCCGCTCCCAATCACAGCCCATCTACTGATTTCAATTGCATTGAAATTTGGTCTGCAGACAATCCTCGGAGCATCAACTTGGTCCGCGGTCGTCATATGTTACTTTAACACATTTTCTCACTGTAAATAGGGAATTAGCTTACAACTGTGGCAGAATCCCCAAAATTGCTGACAGCTTGGGACTTGGACTCAACCCAGACAGCAAGTCGGACAGAAGGACATCTGAGGCCGGATGCAGCTTTGAGTGTCTTGACACTAGGATTTCTTCTCTGCGGAGTTCATCAAAATTATGCACCTGATGAGAACACTAATGTAGCATCCAGCCAAAATCCCGAAAAGGAAGCCATACGATACGATATGCAGGGACTCCGGAAGTCGTCTGAAATAGCTGGAGGCTTACAAGAAACCAATCCATTGAAGTCAAACACCTGAATTCTGAGAGGAAAACAGGTGGGAGATCAACCCAAAATTATTGCCCTCTTATTGATGTCGTTTGCTTGGGAGTTGTGGATCAACCGTGGGGGTGTTACACATCTTTTAAAATCCTCCGAGGTCCTTCAAGCGTATCGCAATTATACGGTTTGAATATCTATGTCGCGCCGTGCATTGCCGGGAGCCGAAGTGATGGTGCGCTTCCGGCCATCAGATGCCGCTAATTCAGAAGATGTGCACAAGTTCGAAATATCAGCTGTCTTGAGTTGCTTCGAGCCAAGTTGTAAGCCGAAGATCAAATTCTAAAGTTGCCTTCCAAAATGAGCTGAACAGTATATTGCCCGCTTGTGCTTTCCCAGCTTACCTCGGAAGGCTAAGGTTGGCACATTCCTTCACGATGAATGGTGGATATTACAGGCATTTAGATTGCTGCTCCGAGTTCGCCTTCATAAACTGAACATGTTACGTGTCATGTATATACTGATAACTTATAACTCAGGCTGGCCTTCAACAGCCCACGAACACTTGGTCGGATTACTACATATATTTCATTCACTCGAACTGCACGACGTTTGCCCAACCTTTTCTGTCCTGAAGGTCCAGGGGTGATTATACTCTTGGTCAATACACCTGCTGGTCCTTAGTCTGTTCAGAGATCAAAATCAGAGCTCCCGCGGTGAGAGGTACTGCTTCTTCATGTTTCCTTGCTGTCCTCCAACAGTTTCAGCTAGACTCATTACCAGTCTGCCTATGAATGACAAAAAAATGTGGCAAGCACTTTGCCGCAGGCAGACTGGTACAATTCAGAACAATTGATTGGGCTGAGCCCGGAGTTTGACTTTTCCTTGCAGCCCACGCCCTGAACTCAAAACATAATATCATCATTTGGTCAAAGTCGAAAGGTTAACTGTAGAAGTTGTATCTTGATTTCTGTCTCTTCAGAATTTTATTCTATCAGCTCTAGGGACCACAACACCGACCCCAGTTTGATTGATACTCATTTTCAGACCGAGCCCCGGTGATCAGCATGCTCGGCACCACCCAAAATTTCAAACTCCGGGCCCAGCTCGATTGCTTGCCTGAATTGTACCACTCTGCCTAAGGCAAAGAGCTTGCCTCATTTTTTTGCTCCTTGTAGGTGGACTGGTCACGAGTCTAAGTTTCAGCTTTAAAAAACCCAGAGGTCGCTTGCCAGATGATTACCCCGCCTTGGAAAATTTTCATAACTTTAAATACAGATAGCATTCATCCGAGTTCAAACACCATGGATTCTGTCTTTGTGTCCACCAATTCACATCTATTTAAAATGCGAAACTTTCACCAATAATTTCCTCTGTGACGGTCCACAACCTCTTAGCAATAGCCTGTGTGTGCGGCCCCGTTTGTTCAACTATGATACAACGAGGATGGAATGATACACACCGGATCCGAGCTGTGCGGCGCCACGGCTTTGTTCGCCTCAGTGCAATGGGCGAGATAGGTGCCAGGGTGATCTGTGAATAATTGAAATACACGAGATTCAGAGAACTGGTTCCACTAACCATTGAGGCGCATATCAAAGGCTGCGACGATTGTACTGGCGAGAGAGTGTATCAGTTGTGGGATAAAAATGGAGGTACGCGGTGGTTACGTTGCGGCTCCCTGAGGGATCGTCTTCCAATCGGAGAATCTCTCCGAACTGGGTTTTCCGTCGGCGCCTAGGAAGCCTGCAATGTATGTCATTTAGGGTATCATGAGGGAAGCGAGCCATGAACCGAAGCCCTGCATGATGGAGATGGACTCCTCCTTTTGCAATATATTTGTGTAGATCACTGCATTCGTCTTTTTCAGCACCAAAACAGTGAACACGGTCGAGAAACTCACTACCAGGGTCCACGCTGTACGCATTAATCCGGCCGTTGGAGCGCTTGCATAGCTCGATCGCGGTGAGGACGTTGGCGCTTTTTGCCTGAAAGTATCTGTCCAAGGGCTCGTACTTCGCCGGGTCTGGGCGCCTAATTGTGCTGAAATTTACCCCAGGCCCGTGCGCGTGGCCCTCACTGGAGAGGAACACCACGCGCGGAACGTAGCTCGGCTCCGTGCCTGCCGCCAAAAGCTTTGGAGCGATCAGCTTTGTAAGGAGGAACGGGCCAATGTGGTCCGTCGCCATCTGACTCTCGAAATTATCCACAGTGAGTTTGAATGGCCCGATGACGGCGGCCGCATTGTGGATCAAGACCTGTAGAATTGCTTGAGACAATTATGAATCAGCGGGATACGAATTAACACACATGGATGGGCTCGGGATAAGCATTGACTTCAGCAGCTGCTTTACGCACATCGGCTAGGGACGAGAGATCGAGCGCAAGGCGGCGGATGTTGGCTGACGGCAACTCCTTCTTGATTGCATCTTCTGAGAGCTTTAGTCTGGAATGAAGGGAGGGCTTAGTGTTGTCCCTGGCGTATTAGCATGCAGGTACCTCTCCGAGTTGTATCCGGTTATGATGACGAGGTTTGCATACTTTGCAACAACGCGAGCGGCCTCAAAGCCAATCCCATTCATAGAGGTGCCGGTTATCAAGACTATAAAAAGCCAAGGGTGAGAAGAGAGGGCGTGCCATTAGATCGTGCTAATCACCATTTTTGCCTTGAATCTCGCCGGCGAAGGCCTCGGCAGCCTCTTCAGCGGTCGTAGAGAACGAGAATATAGGTTGAGACATTAGCTCGTTGTCAGAGCGTGAGGTATTGGAATATGGGTGCGCCCGAGGGGCCTGAGTGTTACAGTAGGAAGTGGAGGAGGAGGAGGTGAGGATGATTGGAGCGGGGAAACAGAACTGAATTAATGTAGTGAAGTACAGGCCTTTATATGCTAATTGTGTGGGAAGAGATGACCCTAAAAATTGTAATCGGATGGAAATCCGCGCCCGCTTTGAACCTCCGTTCTCTAAGCGTTCTCTAAGTGTGTCACCTCCGTACTACCAGGTACCTCCGATCACGGAGTTCTGACCTCCGCATCTATCCAGGGTACCTCCGTGCCCATACATCCGTCAAACCCATGGGGGTGCGGATCTGTGAATGAAGGAACCGGGGTCGGTTTTTAAAAATCTGGCGGCATCGGTGTACCAACTAACCACGTAATATCCCTATAAGGGAATTTATCACGTCTGCGGTGTTCAAATCTAGTCCTACGCTTCAAGCAAGGTCCTACGAGGCTATTGGGACAAATTATTACAGGTAAATATACCTTCAAAATGTCTTCACATTCACATTTTCTTTGTCCAGCTTTAAGCTTTCATTGAGTGTTATCAACAGACTTTTTTGCCTGCTGGATACATTAAGATGTGTCTCATTAATATTTTAAAGGTGGTTATAAAGGCTGGATGAGGCTTAAGCTGATCCACGAGGCCTAAGAGGTGAGTCCTCCAGGGTTTGGCATGATTCCACGCATATCAACCGACCAAATACATGTCCGAATACGGCAATTTGGTGTTATGGAGGGAAGATAACATTCGAGGATGCTCAGAATGCTCTACGTAAAGCCAGACAGTGTCGGACCCCAGAAATATTATTTTCCAGCCCCCAAAATGGTGGTTCCCAGAAAAAAAATTCCAGCCTGGCGGACCAACCAACCAACCGACCCCTGGTCCGCCATTCACGGATCGACACCCCCTTGGTCAAACCTCCGCACCCAATCTTGGCAACCGCTGGCTTCGCTACTGCTTGCCAAATTCCAACACTCCCTCAACCGCAACGAAGCCCAAGCTTCTCAACGAAGTATTCAGACAATGGGGGATGGTGATATACTGCTTTTCTATCTTCTCCCGAATAGAATGGTAGCGCAAATCTAGTAGGAAAAATGGGGAAATATTATTCGCGGGATGTCCCGCATCCAAAAGTATCGGATACTGGTGATGTCTCCATGAATTCAGGATGCAGGCGGTGTGCATGGAATTGTATTGCAGGTACAATTCGTATCCCGCTATTGCAACCAATCATGCTGCATCCAACAAAATTGCAACTCACCGAAGAACTCTCCCACTGGGTCACTTAGTCGAGGTGAAGGTGTCACTTCTCAATGAAGAATCCGTCATACCAGAAGCTACTGGTTGCAACTACAAAAGTTGTGTCCAATCCAAGTTGTGCTCAGGTAACGGTGTAGTTATCGGATATCTAGCTAGTAAAATGTATTGCTAATTCATACAGTTCTATGAGTCCATGGGCGCAGGATGTACCCCACTGCTAATATAACTCAAGCGTGTGCGCACGAATGGGGTACCGGTCCATGTAGACATCTATCTGCAGCGATACCGACTCAAAATATATGCGGTAGGTCCTCCAGCTTTGCCGAGAAACAATGAATTTAAGAAAACCCTATCCATAAGTACAAGTTCTGCCGGGCTGAGTCACGGCCCTCAGTCTCACCCCAAGTGGCTTATTAGCATCCCAGAAGTAACAGTGACCTTCGCGATTCAAGAAAGACGTAGTAATTATCATGGAATGTACTCTATGATTCCGGCATCGAGCCTTGAATAATCGCAACAAAGTCACTGTCCGCAACTTTGGCACCGAGTGAACTTGAAGCTAATTCCTCACGTGCTGTGCACATTTGTGTAAGATGTGCTATAACGTCCTCCTCATTATTGCAATGCATGTCGTGCAGTCATCTCCGTCCATCTACAACTACTAACTCGCTCTTTGACTCGTACTCGCAGCAAACGAGGTTCCAAACTGCAGCAGTGGTCGGAGGGTCAATGGATGGTTCGTTCGGTGAGTCCAGCTCTTCGATAAGCAGCAGTATCCGATCATTAACCGTGCTTACGATCTGTCGGATCACCTGAGCCTCCTTCTGAGCGTAAGTGTCGACTTTCTTCTCATTCGCCTCGATCTGTGCTTGCGTCACAACAGTCGTCCTGTCCTCCAACAAAGAGGACTCCCTGGCATGTTTAAATCCTTCAGTAAATATTCGTACGGCTTTCGGGCGGTCGTTCAGGGGTCTTGTATCAGACGGGAATTCTGGTCTTCGCCGTTTGCTGACGGGCCCTGAAAGTGTATAGCGGGCCCGTCCGCCCGTCCCACGCTGCCGGACGGGCGGAACATGAAGGTGGGAGGAGGCATAAAGCGCGCAAAGGTGTGCGTGCGTAGGTGGGAAACAGAAGAGAAATCGAGAAAGACGCACTAGGCAGGGAAAAAAGGAAGCAAGGCACCGCGGGTCTAACCGGCGCGAGCGAGCACCTTCACATGTTCTCCACGCCCGCCCTTCGACCCGTTAGATAGGCTCAGAGTCGAGTCGATGTCAACAGTGCGGATGCATAAAGCTGGAAGCGTAAAACAAAGTTTGTGCGATCCTGAGACCAAAATCCCATAACTGAGAGCGCCGCAAGAGGTGGTCTGTCGTTGTCTGGCCGTCAGTGCTAGGCTAGGCTGCTAGCCCAGGGGTCCAGTGCGTTGAAGGTGCAACGGTCCTCGAATTATCGTTATTCGGCAGCTAGCGACTTGGAATGGGAAGCGCCGGTCGCCACTGTAGAGCATTGTCGTCGACTCGGTGTTGTGGGCGGCAGGTTGACGTAGGAGAGGAGTGATCCAATCACGCACGGCCATCATTTCGGGTTCGGCACCGGCTTGAACCACCAACTAGGCAACGGTGCATGCTATCTTCGCGTTTCCTTTCTGTTTTATTGTTTGTCATTTCCGCCTCCGTTGCACGCACCAAAATTGGGCTGTACCCGGTATGCACAACCCTCGCGGTACAGCCCGGGAGCAACAGGAGGATATCTGGATCATCAAGAAATAAAAAATCAGACACCAGGCATGAAGCGGCAGGATGCAGACTGACAGCCTCAAGATACAGGTACACCACGAGCACATCATGATCCAGACGCTCCGGCGCCGCGAGGATCTCTGCGCGCAGCTTCTCCTGTACCTCGGGATACAGGGAAAGCGGATGGAAGACGCGGTTCATCGCGCCCAACGTCGTGTCCGTCGCCGCGAAGATAATCATCCTGGGCCCAATAAATCCACCGTAAATTCCTTTGACGCAGATGGATGGAAGGCACGCACGAAGTGGACGCCACGAGCTCCTCGCCTGTGAGATGCGTCTCGAGCTCCGCCGACATGTTGCTTTTCACTGCCGCAAGTAGTAAGCGCGCCAAGCTTGAAATATGACTCGAGGCATATACTGAGGAGGCTCATAATATCCCGTGCATCGTCCTTCACGTTGAGCTCCCGCTCATAATCTCGGCCTTCTGATGGTGGCATCAAAAAATAGCCGGCATCCACCGGCATCCACCGGCATTCGGCCACTGGCACTTGGCAGCGCCAAACAACATGTCGCTTGTTCTCGACCATCATGAGCGTCCGGGTGCTGCGATACCGAACGAGCTCCTCCTTCCTCCAACTACTTCATGTTTCCGTTCCATAAGCCACTACACTTTTGAAAGGAGGTATGATCTGCGCGTCTTGCCACAGCTCTCAAAACTGCCACATCCATTTCAACTTGAAGGTTATTAAATTTCTATTAACAGTGATATGCGACGCTCCTCACCTGCCTCTGGTAAAGAACAGTCTCAAGTCACTCCATTGCTACTTGTGGGGCTTCGGTTACAAGCCGACTTTGCTCTGTGACCTTCAGCTTCGCGTGATGATTTTGCCCGAACTTCGGTGCGTCCTTGATGACTTTCCGACTCTGGAGAAGTATCCTCCATTTCAAACGCAGAATTTTTGCATTCCGTGGCAAGGCTTGCCCTCATACTTCCATCGTTCAAAAAAAAAAAAGCTGGTGTGGCCACGTGCCAACTACTAGCGGAGCTGTGGAGCTTTTGACAGCGTTCCCATAGAGCTCGAGCTCAGCACTCGGCCTGTTCCCTCATGGCGGACACACTCGGGGTCATAGCCAGTGCCATTCAGCTCGTCGATACGGCACTGAAGGCTCGTGAATACGTCAAGGCTTTCGTAAATGCATCGCACGAACAGCGACAGTTGTTCTCTGAGATCGACAGCCTCAAACCTCTTCTCAAGGAGCTTCAAAATCGTGTTTTAGAACACCCGTCGCCATCGCGTAACAGTTTCCAGCAGATGATAGCCCCCTTAAACAGATTCCAGGCTACGATGGAAGACTTGACGAAGAAATTAGCGCCTGCCGGTGGCAGGTGGTCCAAATTTTCGAAACAGCTGGCCTGGACGCTTTGGAATAAAAAGGAGGCGAAGGAATATTTCGAGGAATTCGAGCGTATCAAGCTTCTACTCAATACTTGGCTGGTTCTGGATATCTGGTATGTTTCCTGCCCACCTCGTACGTTTCACGAATTCATCGACCCAAGGCATGTCGGTCAGCACCAACGACAAGATATCGACCGTGAGTCCGCCATATACGAAAGATCATAAATGGTGCTATTTTCTCGCAGAAATACTCAAGTCGATAAATGATGCTGCTCAAGAGCAACAGCAGAGTCAGACTCGTGAATCATTCTTTAAAATCCTTTCGTTTGGAGCAGGCTGACCGTGACGGTCAAACCAGAGATAGTCAATATAGTCAGTGATGTAGCCGAACAGGTTTCCAACGGTAAATTCTTCATGCTTTCCTGCCTGCAGAATCGTATTTACGCCCTCCGAGAACGCGATAAATTACTCGAATGGTTCTTGCCGCTGAATTCATTCCCGAGACAAGCAGAAATCCTCAGTAGCCGGCAACCGGGAACTGGTGACTGGCTCCTCGAAGATGCTTAATTCAAAGCCTGGAAATCTAGTTTGGGGGGAACTCTATGGTGTCATGGGATACGTAAGTGAATTTGGATAGACTCATCAGTCTTATGCCACTAATCTCTCGCGGACCTCTTCGCCGGTGCCGGAAAGACCGTTCTCGCGTGCGCGATTCCGTGCTATCTCTCTGCGTACTGTGTTTAATTTTCTCTAGGTCCATGGTCGTACACCATCTTCGATCCCAATTTCAGGGCGAGAATATTGGTGTCGCCTGGATATACTTGAATCACAAAGAGACCGACATTCAATCTCCATCTAATCTTCTTGCAAGCCTTTGGCGGCAACTCGTCTTTCGCAAACCCATTTCCCTCGAAATATTAACCCTACATGCTCTGCACCACGAGCAACGTACCCGTCCTACACTAAACGAGATTTACTCTCAATTGTCGTCCGCCGTTGCGGAGTACTTGAAGGTGTATATCATCGTGGATGCCCTGGATGAATACCCAGAGGACCGGCGGTCAATCCTTCTCGAATCACTTGCTAAAATCGAGCCCACGGTCAATCTTCTGTTCACCGCACGACCCCATACCAGCATTTCCTTCTCGCGCGCGCGAGTCTTGGAGATTCGCGCAACTCGAGGACGATATTCGGTGCTATGTTGAAAAACAGATTCAAAGATCTGTTCGGCTCTCGAGGCACCTCACAGCCCGACCGGAGATAAAAGACGAAATTGAGAAAAAATTCGTGCGCAATGTCGATGGGATGTTAGTTGTTTAAATTTGTCTTCTCTGTGGAAATCTTTAGCTTACTCCCACTCAGGTTCTTGCTTGCAAAACTCCACATGGACTCGCTTGCGACAAAGAGCACCATCAGAGCACTACGAGACGCCTTGGACAACATGCCAAAAGATTTGGAGCACACATACGATGAAGCCATGGAGCGAATCGATCTTCAAAGCGAGGAGGACATAAAAATCGCTCGCCTCGTTCTCAGTTGGATTTCGAACCCAAAGCGACCGCTTTCACTCAGAGAACTCCAAGAGGCTCTAGCAATGGAACCAGGCGACACTACGTTCCCTGATGACAACGTCCTGGACGCTGACTACATGCTGTCTGTCTGCGCCTGGCTGGTTATTGTTGACCAGACCGACCATATTAATTGTGCGGCTGGTGCACTTCACTGCACAGCAGTACTTGGATTGCATTCAGCCATGCCGATTTCCACAGGCCCAAGTGGATATCACGGCGACATGCCTCACATATCTATCCCTCGACATATTTGCGAACCTTCCCCAATCTTCGCATCCATTGGTCCAAGAACACCCATTCATTTTATACGCTGCCGAATACTGTCTTCTACATGCGAAAGGGCAGCCCGAGCTGCTACTCAAAAGCATGCTTCTAGTGTTTCTGGAATCCGACTTTTCTCGATTGTATACCCTCCGTTGGAGGCATGAAACGCACTGGCGGGGCAGGGGGCTACGAATCCCCTCAGCACCTGAAATACTGATAGCTGCGGCCTTCAACTTGTGTGAAATAACCAGACATCTCCTACTCGAAGATACCTCCCAACTGCAGCGAGCATTTCAGGTTGCATCGATTTTTGGAGCTCAAGATACCGTTCGTCTGCTCATCGAGGCGGGCGCTGTCCAGGATCATTCATTTGGTCCCTTGGAGTTGCGTGACGGATCAGGGGCGGAAAATACGAAGGGATTGTGCGTTTATTCATCGACCACGGTGCCGATGTGGACCTGGGTTTTCGCGAAAACAGCGCTTTATATATACGGCGCGTCAGGGCCCGGCCAGGGGCAGGGACGAATCAGTCGGAGGATTTCCTACCAAATACCGCCAAGTCGGGCACCTCCGACGGGGTGCTGGACCGCCCATGGTCTACAATCAAACGCGAATGTGTAAATCAGTTCAAGAAGAAATAATTAACTGCACGACTGCGACGTTGTATGAAGCGCAGCATTCTGGATTCCTGACCTGCTCGGAAGTAGGCAGTGAGGCACGCAATGGACCTAATAAAATACCATGCGCTACCGCATTCTCTCAAGATCCAACCCCGAATTGAACGGGTACCCTGCCTGGAAGTCATTCTTCAGGTGCAAGTGCGGTCCCCCATCGGGCCGTTTATGGCCTGCAATCAAGCCCGAATAAGTTAGTTAAGAACTAGAAAATTCGACACAAACAGCCACCAATTGCAAATCTGCAATATGCCTGGCGGAGAAAAATGGAATTTGTCGAGCTGGCGTTGTCCACCGAACCTAGTTGAACCAAAAGAGTGAAAAATTTGAGCGCTCGAACTCCACGAACGCGATGCCCGCATCACCATCGCGGACCCATATATTACCTCTGAGTACTTTATGCTTGCAAAGATTGCCCAGGACGTACTTCATTTTGCACTGTGTTTGCCGGAACAAGATATTGGTCTAGGACATAAACACAATAGAGCAGCAGATACAGCAGGTCAACGGAAAGAAACACAGTGCAGCGTGATCAGCAACTCAACAGATCACGGAAACGTTTCCTGTTCGTCTATATCTGTCACACAAAGTCAGTTGCGGATATTTGAACAAAATAACAGGGCCCACCGTTCAGCTCATCAGGCCAATTCGAATGCTCGTCCGGAGAGGTTATCTTGATGACCAAGCCCTCCGCCACGATACGCCCAAGTTCCGCGAGGTACAGCTCCCCGGGCAACCAGAAGATACGATCGTCCCCGCTCGGGTCGTGTTTGAGCTTCAGATGAAACGTCTCCAACTGGACCGGGTGGCGTTCGAGATCCATACTGTCTCGCAAATACCAGAACAACGTATCGTACTCGAAATGTAATTTCCAGGTGGATACTGTCAGGGCTCGGAGGCGGGGGAGCAAAACGGGCTGGTGGAACTTCGAGTTTTTGTGCACATGCAGTGTGAGTGTCACAAGGAACTCCAAGATGTACTCCTCCACGCTCATTTCGAGCGAGGTAATGGAAGAACACTGGGGCCATATTTGTCGCAACTGCTCGATCTCTTCGCGACTAACGATCGTAAGCGCCAGATGCTCGAGGATACAGGAGGATCGGGTCAGAAATGCTGAGAGTACGTCGAACTGGGGGTTGTGATGGAGTTCGAGCCGCCGAAGGTTGGGAAGGGTAAGCCAATTAAGCACGGGGTCAACGGGTGCTGGATACCCCACGGATGTGTTGATGATGAGAGATTGGAGATGAGGAGCTATATGAATCGCAGGCCGCCCCGTATTGATCGGGGCGTGGAGATGGGCTTTCAAATGCAAAAGCAGAGGGAACTGGATCAATGCGTCTAGGAGAGTCGGCATCGCGGTTTGACGAAGTTCCAGGGAGGTTAAGACCGGATATGGACCAAAGGGCGAAAATGGACGCGGGTTGGTGAGGATACGGAATGTGCGTAAGGCAGGTGCCCTTCCGAAAATAGAAGCCAAGTTCTCGTCGGAATGAGGATAACAGTGAATGGCGAGATCGCGAAGTTGGGAAAAGGCAGCGGGCATCGCAAGAAGATGCTGGTAGTTCTGGGGAGAGAGTTGGAGCTCCATCCGATGAAACTGGGCGGCAAACGAGGGAATTAATTCGAGAAGTTGTGGCGACGGTTGGTCATACTTCGACCGGAGCGTCAACGAGATCGGACGCTCTTTCGTGCGGGAAAGCCACGTCTCGAGTAATGGAAGTGCTCCTTCATTCGGAGCGTCTTCGTATTCCTTGCCATCGGGCAGTCGGCGGACAGAACTAGATCGGAAGGTCAGATCAATGGACCTCCAGAGATCGCTTGTGGAGAGCGCGATTTCCCTCCATTGATGACAGATCTGCGCGAGGACGAGAGGGGCCTTTCGGGGTGAAGGCCGAACGCGACCGTGGGCCGGAAGAGATTCCACGAATATCTGGGAGGTGATCTCGGCGGGGAGAGTGAGAACGGGGTACACCACGAGAGCCAGTTCGGACTCCAGCTCTCGTTCCTCTGAGTGAAGGGCGTCCATGTGCGACTTCAATCGCAAGCTTTCGGCTCGAATTTCGGTTATGCGGGAGCGTTTCTCGGACGGCAACATATGGAGCCAAGGGCGAGCCAGGGAGAATTCTCCTGGTCGGTTCAGCCTGCCTTCACCGAAGGTGGAGGTCATAATGAAGAGAAGAGTCGGAAGACAATTGCAAAATTCGGTACCCAGACGCGTCACGCGTTTCGAATTCCAGTTCCCTTGGCAAAGAATTTGAATTTATTGTCCCCCTAACCGCTGACTCGCTTGAATCAAGTGCATGCCCTGTAATCAATAACGCAGTGCTCGGGCATCGTCAGTGAGGAGCGCGAAATAATAATAATAATAAAAAGGCGTACTACCGGGCACACTGCCTTCAACGCATGTCGCCTATGAATTGCAGTGGCGGACCATCTGCCATCGGGTCTCTCATCTCCTGCCTACAACCAAACCAAGTCAGACGAAAGAAAACATCGCGAAATCAAAAGTATCGAAGTAGAAGTGGCACGTTGGCGCTAGCCAGAGAAAGAAAAAAGTACAAACAGCCCTCACGACCCGCCCCGAATCGAACGGAGACCCTCCTGCTCGCCGAAAGCAACAAGAGCGAATGGTATGCAGGCACGGCCATCCGCCACCGGGTCCCCTCCACTCTGCCTTCACATCCCCCACCACCTCACTCTCACCTACACCCTTACTGACGTCGCCTCTACAGGCCCAAGCCCAAAGCAGCCCAGAACGAAAGAAAAAGAAAGAAACATATCAATATAGTAACGACAGAAAAAGCCACGTAGGGCAGCGAACGTAGCGTAGCATGTGCAGCCGAGTCCATCTCCATCTCGCCTCCGAGTCATCTCATCAACTAAATTACCACACACAATTCTGACACACGCCCGCGTCAGCCCCATGCTATACATACATCCGTAAGCAAGGAAGACGCACTGGAATGAATAGGACATAATGAGAAACGGTCGGAAGAGCGATCTCAAACGACCGCGACGACAGCGAGGAGTGCGCCGACTGCGAGCGCACCGGCGGTGAGGGATGCCGAGACCGAGCGCGGGGCGGCGCCGGTGTGGGTCGCGGCGGCGCCGCTCCCGCTGTTGGTCGCGCTGCCGGAGGCGGAGGAGCTCTGAGGAGCGGAGCGTCAGCGTCGGCCGGTGAAAAGGAGCGAAGGTAAGGAAGAGGGGAAGGAGGGAAGGAGGCAGCGAATGGCGATGAGCTTGACGTAAGTGTAACGAGGGCATAAGGGAAGTAGAGCGGGGAGTTAACGGGGTAGAGCGAAGGAAGGGGTGGGAGCGGACTGCAAAGAGTGCCATGGAAGGCGACAGGGCGCGCGGAAGGAAGGGAAGGGGGCTGGGAGAGTGCGTCAACTGGTTAGAAGGCAGGGAAAGGGTGAAGGCGCGTGCAGAGCGCGCGCTGTTAATGGGCGCGGGAGTAGGGGGCGAGGGGGCGCCGCGCCCAAGCGTCATCCACAAAGCATGGAAAGGGAGGAGCGCGGAAAGCACGAGGAGCGAGACGAATACGCAAGGACGGGAGCAGAGAGGGCGCAGGATAGTAGGTGCAATTCTCAGTGAGGAAGGATAGAAGGTGGGCGAAGGTACAGGTGGAGCGTCCGTCCGTAACCGGCGCGGGGAAAGGGAGGAAGCGTCGCCGCATCGAGGAGCGCGTAACGGATGGGGACAGAAGGACAGAGTGAGGGGGATGAAGGAGACTGCTGGGACGAGGGTGCAGCCATGGAGAGTGGGTGCAGCGAGGAGTGCGGAGTATTGAAGAAACGAAAGTAGAAAGGTGGAGCCAAGGTAGACGAGTCCAAGTGAGAGCACAACAAACACGCACCTTCACAACAGTCGCACTCATCTGGTCGACCGGCGTCGCACTCGTCGCCGGGTAGGTCGAGCCGACGGCCTTAATCTCGAAGGGGTCCGACACGGCGTAGACCTAGGGGAAGCGGCAATGTCAGTTGCAATTACAAGTATAAGACGGACGGTAAGGACTGGGTTAAAGGGATGAGCAAAAGGGAGGAGAGGAGGGAGGCGCGAGGAGACGAGCGGGCTGCGCGCTTCCGCCAGGACACCCGGCACATGCCACGAAAAGTACACCCTCGCGGGCAGCATACGAAATAGCAATACAGGGCGCAAGCCGTCCTCTCGCTCCCGCCGCTCCGCAGTCCGTCCGCAGTCTGGACCGAGTCCATGCACTGGGTCCCGTACGACGACACTCCTCAGGCTCCTTGTCGTCCTCCTTCTCGCCTTAATACGTGTCCGGCGCACGCCCCACTCGCACTGATCGCACATCCAGGAGCGGAACGACAAGCGCAGTCCGCAGTCTTCACCGAGTCCTCTTCCCTCACTCTCCTCGCCGAGGAACGGAACGCGGTGGAGAAATGGAGGCAGGAAGAGACGAGTAGGACGAGGCCGACGCATCAACACACTCCTCGTACGTCTCCACACTCCACCGGCGAGACTCGGCGGCGAGGAACGGAGGAACGGAGGCGCGAAACGAGGGCCGCTGCCCGCCGCCTTACAGTACTTCGAGCAGCGACCGGCCCTCCGCACCCACCCCAGCAGCATCGTGCAGCGCAACGAGGGGTGTACGCAGTCTGTGCACTCGGCCCGGGGGTACACAACTCCTCCTCGTGCGTCTCAGCTCATACGCGCATACCCGCTGACTCCATGCCTCGGAGTAGAAGAGCAGAGCAGAACGCGGGCCCCCACGCGCTAGGTCCACGGGCGCGTACGGCCCCAAGTCACATGCTAGATCCCTCGGGGCGCCCATCGCCACCGACTCGCCACGAACGCCAACGACTCGCCACGGGCGCCAACGCCAACGCCGACCCAACTGCCCCGCCCACCGGCACGCCTCTCCTCGACCTCTACATCTCGACACACACTCGCGCGCGCACACCGCTGATTCCTCGCCATACAGGGGGAACGAGCGCCGTCAGTCCCAAGCCGGGAAAGCCGATGCACGGCCGGACAAGGGAGCCGAAGCCGGAGGGGGAGGAGAAGAAGGGAAACGAAGGAGGGAGGAAAAGAGGGGACACAAAGGAAGGAACGCGGAGAAGGAGGGAGGGAGGGGGCGCCGTCATCCTCGTGCCTCGCTGACCGCCCGAGCCACCGCGCACACACCTGGCATGCCCACTCGCTGCCATGGGTGGCAGGAAGCTGATGCACGGCCAGAGGGACGCGGGAGACGCGAGGGACGCGAAGGACGCCGAGGACGCGAAGGACGGGGAGGACGAGAGCACGGGAGGATAGGAGGGAGGCACCCGAGCCGCAGCCGAAGCCGAGGGGAAGGGAGACGAAGGAATATGGAGAAGGAGCAGGATATCGGGGCCGAGGACGCAGACGCCGCGTCCGCAAGACGCACGTGAGGTGAGGATGGGGGGCGCGGGGAGGGACGGGGACGGGAAGCGGACCGCGCGGGGCACGAGCAGGAGTGCAGAGATGAAAATCCGCGCAGACGGGAGCGCACGAGGGGTGAGCAACGCGGACGGGGCGAGGCACGGAGATGCGGGGAGGACATAACGCGGCGGCGGGGATACAACGGATGGCACGACGCGACACGACATAATGCACGAACGCGGCGCTAGGTGGTATGACACGGCATACAGCACGTATGGTGTGCTTGCGTGGGCGAGTGCGGGCTTTGCGCGCCAAGCCCCCAGGAAAAAAGCATCGCAGGCAAAAGAAAAGAGAGGGAGAGGAAAGACAAGAAAAGACAAGAAAAAGAACGACGGAAGCACAGCACGCACATTCGTCGAGTTATTGATATCCGTCAGGACGATGGTGTACCCTTTGCCGACGGGCACATTCCACGAGTTGGGGTCGATGCCCTGGATGCAGTTGAAGTTCTGCTCCACCGGGATGCTATTGCCCGTCAGCGAAGGGACACTACACAAAAGAGAAGAGGAGGGGGGACGCACATGGCGGTAATGGCGGTGACCAGCGTGATGTCCGAGTTGTTGATCCTGCGCGGCGTTCGTCAGTCGGGGCGTTTAAGGAGGGTCGGCGGGCGTCGGGGCGTCGGTGCATCACAGCACGACACAACGACGCCGCGCGCGGGGAGAGGGGACGCACCAGACGGTAAACTGCGAGAAGGAGCTCTCCGCGCATGACCAGGCTACGTTGTTTATCGACTGCGCGACTGATCGGCTCGTCAGCAATACGCCCCGAAAAGAAATCGCAGAAAATCGGAGGAAATTCGCAGAAGGATCGAGGGATCGAGAAATCACTGCGAAGTAGACTGCTCCGCATACAGTGCGACGGCAGCCGAGAACGATATGGGCGGCAAGACGGCGAGACAAGATCCGCGATAAAAATCGAGCGGGAGTAGCATCATAACCAGCTTCGTACAGGCCGCCGAGAAGAGTGAAGAGCACCGTGACGCTCTGCCGCAATACAGAGAGACACAGAGCCGGACAAGTGATCACTCACCCCACCAGAGGCCGTCCCCACCGGGTGCGAGGATTTTGAGGCCGCCGTTGGTGACCGCCGCAGAAGCGGTGGTGGCGAAGGTGAGGGCCGTGAGGGCAAGGGCGCGCGAGAACATTGCGGGTCCGGGGTCGGTTTTGGGGGGAGAGCGGGGAGGAGGAGGTGAGGGGAAAAGGGCGGTCGGGAGCTGCCGGCCGATCGATCAGCGGGTCATGTGCGAGGGGCGCGTGATGCATCGTTGTTTGTTACTGATTACTCCCGCGGTTCGGATGCGGTGGTGTTCAGGTTTTGATTTAGTTCAAGCTCAACTCAAGGGAAAGGGGAAAAAAGAACCAATAGCGGATGGTTCCGCCCCTGCGCTCTGTAAATCGGTGCCATCCTCTTACAACTGGCAGGAAACCTGTTCGATTCGGGGTCGGGTCAGGTTCAATTTTTACTTTTTGATTTATTCAAGCTCAACTCAGGGGTGGCGGATGGTACGCACCTATATTCTGTCTGTATTTTCTTTCTTTCATCGTCCAGCCTGTACAACAGAGTCCCTGATCAAATCGGGATCAGCTCATGCATGTTCCTACCCACTCGACATTTGTCTGCCATTACGTAGTATTGAAATCTACTCCACTTACTCAGGGTCAATTTGAGGGAGATCGAGACCCGATGGCGGATGGTCCGCACCTACACCTGGTAGCTCCTCACGTATGAATCCAGCAGGATACCCGTTCGATGCGGGATCGGGTCATAGTTGACTCGAGTGTTTTTTTTTTGGTGCTGCTCTCAAATACACCCAAGTGACCCAACTTACTCGGGTTCAAGTTGAGGGAGATAGAGACCCGGTAGCGGATGGTCCGCACCTGCACTGTGTACAGCTTCTGTCACGCTAGAAGCAGGACCCCCATTCGATTCGTCATCTTGTAGGTCACTTCCTTTTTGGCTACTGCTCTCCAAATTTCCTCTGAGTTACTCATGCGGGGTTTTAGAGCAATACAACACCGATGGCGGATGGTCCGCGCCTGTGATCTATGCGTTTTCCTTGTTCAATTAGTACCAAAGGACTCCCGTTCGATTCATCGGTCTACATTTGCTCTTGCATTTGCGCCCCTCCTTTTCTCCTTTGACTTCGTCTTGTTTATCCCAGTTCGGATAGAGGGTAAAAAGACCCGATGGCGGATGGTCCGCATCTACACCTTGTAGTTGCTTTCGTATGATTATAGCATGGAACCCGTTGGATTCGGGATCGGGTCATGTCGGGTGCTGGATGCTGTACTTTTTCTGCTGCTCTCAAATCCGCTCTGCTTAGTTCAGGTGCTATTCCAAGGTTGCGAAAAACGAGATGGTCCGCACCTGTACTTCATAATTCACAATTCTGAACCTGATGCAGCAGGATTCTTGTTCGATTCTGGATCGGGTCATGTCTTGTGTTCGTCGCGGTACTTTTTTGTTGTGCTCTCAAGTAAATCTATTTGATCCAGGTTGAGTTCCAGGATAAAAAGACCCAATTTAGACGCGTCAGAAGTCAACCAGAGTATTTTTTCAACTTCCAGCGTTTAGAGAGCTCGCAATAGTATGCGGGTCTCTCATAGACAGATTCCTTCGACAATCCTCGCTTGTGCGTCGCCTGTGGAACATCTTCTCTCTGACGAATTTTAGGCCATGACATCTATTCATTCAATAGGGTGTATCACAGTGGCCTGATTTCACGGATTTCGACCTCGATTTCGATTCGGTTTTCATACGGAAGCGTGATAAAGCGTGACGAAATCAGCTCTGCTCGCTCAGCGAAATCAAGCGAAATCGGATTTCGGCACCTACGGCCCGTCGGAACTTCAATATCTATCATCCATCAAGCACGCTGCTCCCTGTTCGCCGCTCGTCGTGCACAACAGCGAGCTCGATATCAGCATGAAAAACAGATCCCATGTGGCGCACTTGGTAGATTATCAGACCCATTTACTCATTTATTCGTTTTTTTAAGATGTGTACTCCATCCAACCCACACCTTGTCTGGAATGTGGCGGGATTCCAAAGACATCGGGCGGGCATGTCGGGATCCCGACGAAAGCAGCGGAACAATGATAGATCAAAAACACATCAGCGACCGGCAAATTTCGCTAGCAACAGTCACATCAGGTCGCTCAAAGTCGCCCGAAATCCAACATCGAAATCGAGGTCGAAATCCGCGAAATCAGGCCACTGTGATACACCCTAATGTATATAATGCTGTGCACTCAAGTTCCAAGTCTTAATCAAAGTCGGTGCCCAGACTCCATGCCTTGAACTTGTCCATATCGGCGAGCTGCTGAGTCCGGATCGCTTTCAAACCTTCGAATGCATCCTCACCCACAGTCAGGCGCAGGGGTAGCTCCTGCCCCGGCGCGGTGACAAAATCAATAATCTTCGCAGCGCCCTTGCGCGTATCCCCGCGCTCCGTGCCCGCTTGCGCGTTGTAATCGACAAATACCTTGTCTGGCGCGGTGTATTCAGGAATGCGATTCGATCCGCGGCGGATGTTGCTTGACTCTGCAACGGACGTGCGGAACATCCCAGGCTGAGAGAGGAATATTCCTTTGGTTAATATTATATGACTGTGAGGCAGAGAGGGCACGTACCTGGATGGATATGCACTTGACGTTGAACTCAGCGAGCTCCCTCGAATATGTGTCGGACAGCGAATCCACGGCGGCCTTCGAGGCGCAGTATATCCCAGCGCCGACCATGTTCAGCGTGCCACCCATGGAGCTGATGTTCACGATCGTGCCCGCCCTCCGCTTGCGGAAGTACGGCAAGAAGGCGTTGGTAGTGTTTAGCAATCCAAAAACGTTGGTGTTGAATTGAGCGAGGGTCTCTTCGGGTGTGTTTTCCTCGATCGCGCCGCCTTGAAGGTACCCCGCATTGTTTATGAGGAAATCAACCTGTCCACTGCGGGGATGTAAGTCGCAGAAAAGATTCGGCGGGGCAGGTTGAACGTACTAGACGGCCCATGCCTTTGCAGCAAACGCAGAAATTTCGTCTACTGGGGCGGTAACATCTAACGTGAGGATTTCTGCCCCTTGTTCTTTCAGAGAAGCAAGGGATTCGACACGCCGCGCCGTCGATATGACACGGAATCCACGTTCCAGGGCAACTAGTAATGATGCTTATAAGAAGCCAACACGAGTTCGAAGTGTTGCTTACCTCGAGACAATTCACGGCCGAAGCCAGTCGAACACCCAGTGATCAGAATTACGGGGCTTGTTGGATTTGGAGCCATTCTCTGGAAGATAAGATGTGCGAGTTCTTGCCTTTCATTCTCCCGTCTTTATAGATCTTGCACTTCAATGCCGACGCGTGACGCGGCGGAATGCCGTAGCTGATAAAGCAGAAGGCGAAGTGCAAGGCTCCAAACTCCAAGAGTTATAAGCGGACTGGACCGAGTAGATTGTTATCGCGGTATCGGAGAAACTAAATTGAGCGCAGTTGAACCTGACAAATCATTCGGCAATTAAACTGCGCTGATTGCCATGCGGCCCGACGTGAAACAACGTCCTGCCGGGTTGTGCGGCATAGCTAGGGGTCGGCCGGCAAGCTCAGGAATTCAACAATAATCGCCTGCAAGTATCCCGGCCGTGATCTGCATGATAAGCCCGTCACGGATCAAACGCTTAGGTGATCTGTAGGACCTTAGGATCTCTTAGGATCCTTTTCGGGAAGAACTACTAGAGCTCCTTCGCCTTGATACATATTGACTTCCATGCCGACTCATGACGCGGCGGAATGCCGTAGCTGATAAAGCAGAAGATGAAACGAGCTCCAATAATTATAAGCGGACCGCATCGAGTCATAGATTCTTATCGCGGAACCGAGACTATCGGAGAGACCATGTCAATAAATTGAGCGCAGGAGGATGAACCTGACAAATCATTCGGCAACTCCGCTGATTACCATGCGGCCCGACATTAAACAGCGTCCCCGCCGCTTCTGCCGGTTCGTGCGGCATAGCTGAGGGGTCGGTTGGCAAGCTCAGAAATTCAGCCTCATCGAATAAGCAATTGCTGATGACGGCCTGCAGCAATCTGCATGATAAGCCCGCTCATAGATCAAGCACATCGGCGATCTGTAGGTGGCCCTTTTATAAGGGAACAACCTTTTCGGGAAGAACGACAGCAACGCCAGGCGTCGCCAACTTGAGGAAAGAAAGAAAGGGAGCACAAGATGGATGCCGCAGTACCAAATTCAGCCTACTAGACTTAGGTCACCTTTCGGAGAATTAAAGCCTGATAGCGGATGAATGGTCCGTGCCTGCACTCTATCCTCCTTCACTTGAACTTGGACAGCATCCAGTTTGCTCAAAACTACCTCCTCCAAATCCCCTCTAACTTATGGAGGTTCAGCTTTAGCGAAAGGAGGCTCTGAGAGCGGATAGTTCTCACATGTTTTGTAGGACAAGACATGCCTACACTTCGCTTCGGCAATTGACGAAGAGCTGGTTCCTGTCGAACTAATAATGTTCAAATAACGTCTCAGGTTGATACAATTAATCACGACACCACGCGACTGTGGATATGGAATAGAATAAGATGTTATTTCCCCGGTTTGCTAGTGCCGCGCGAGATGTTCGTATGGATAGAACAGAGGAAGTTCTAGCCAGAGAGAAGTAGCGGCTCCAGCGCCGGTCGCAGATCCTTCAATCGAGGTCTTCGAGTTCACAGAAGATTTTTTTGTCACGATTGAGGACATGCAAAACACTGATGATCAGTGGGACGGCAATAATCTTGATTCCATAGATTCAGGTGCCCAGAAGCCAGAATGTCCACGGAGAGCGATGCAATTCGAGGAACGAACAGAATGCATGCGTCCTTTAAATTATATTCCAGATGAAAGGATATGTGGCCGCAGTGGAATCCTGTGAGAAAGTCAGCAAAATTTGAGGGATTTTCGAACAGCTTTGCATCTGCTGTTGAATCGCAGGACTCACCCGTTCCTACGATAGGTGTTACGTTCACACTTCGCTGTCAGAAAAGCCAGGACATCCCGGGCTCGGTGCGAATTGGTTTCGTGGATAAGTTTAAATTGCCGAGGCGGTGTAGTTTGCGGCGCAGTCATGGTCAGGGTTGCGGGTCAGTTCACGGTCAGGCGCAAGAGTGAGACGAGAGTCGAGAAGAAGGAGATAAGTCGTGTCGGGCCGAATCCAAAGAGATGCAAACGAAAACTGTCCATCTCGTTAAGAGAACGAATAATGGGTGCATAATATCAGCAAATTTCCCTTTTTCGGTACTGATTGGTTGCAACGGTAATTTGGTGGTGAACACATCCCAACACTATGAATAGCATACAGTAACGCGCCACAAGGGCGGCGCGCCAAACCCGTGGTTCGATTGATTGAGTAACGTCACATGTTCGCGTTTCACCTTCTTGGTCGCCGTTAACAACCCATCTCCGCGTAAGCCGGACCTCGGTGATAAGACATTCAAGTGAGATATTCTTCTTGCTTTCTAGACATCCAAGTTACAAGCTTACGGTCGACTATCAACGAATCACACATAACGCACGAGGTCACTTACGAGACTTACATAATTCGGAGAACTTCAGTCTTTGTTGCTCGGAGCAGAGAATTGATAATGAGTTGGAATTTTTGGTGCCCTTTCGAAAAAGATGATATGCTTGATGTAAGCACCTTCGTAGCCGAGCGAATGAAGGAGCAGAGAGCAAGAGGCCGGTGGCTGTGTCTTATGCGGTTACACATGATCGGATCGGGCTACTCAGCCGAAGTCAATTCAAAAATCATTATCACTTCCCCGCACCCAGCCTCCTTGCGTCTTACCGTCATCTTCACACTAGCATCCAGACTCGGCCCTTGGTATGCAGACGGGTCTGTTCGCCGGCGTTGCATCTCCCACCTCCGCAGCCTCGACAAGTGACCCAGACGCGGCTCGTCCTGCGAAGCGCAAGAGGGTCCGCCAAAAGGCGTCATGCCTGGCTTGCCAGCGCCGCAAAGGGCGGTGTGACCAAATAGAGGGAGACCGATGTGAAGGATGTATCAGTGCGTCTGCTCTTGCAATCTTCATCGACCTGACCCGCGATTCGGCTACCCAGAGCGAAAAGAGGAGTGCGGTACGGCATTGCTCCTGTCACCATTCTACTCACCAGCTCATCCATATTCGAAGTATGGGAAACCCCGACCCTTGTCGGAAATGTCACGGACGATGTTGCGGCTACTATTGGGCATTTGACCCGTCGAGTTGCAATTGTTCGTTATCCGAGACCTTCTCCATTGTACTACACTACTAACGCATGCTGTATATAGCTTGAACGACAAATGGCTCTTAAGCAGGACCGAGTACCGGGAGCCCGCACCTCAGAACCCACCCCTACCCATACGGAGTCGCCTAGCTACTCGGTCGATACTCCGCGTACCGAGACGGAGGACGCCGCGCAAGCGTTAGAAGACATGGCTCTGGGTCGACGACAATATCATGCTCTGGGTCTAAACTCGGAAGTTCCTGGCTCGCGTGCTCACAACACTTCGGTCGGCGTGTGAACATATATAGCCACCGCCACCAGATTAACTTGTCTTTCTCAGTTCGTAGCTCCCGGCGCTATCACGAGTATCTTCCTGGAGACACAGCCTCCCAAGCACGCTCCTCATCGGGGAGCCCAGTCTGAAAACGATACTTTCTTAAAAAGCCTTCCCACCAGGCTCGTTTCGGATACATTAGTACAGATCTTTTTGACCGAGTGGGTATCCCTTCTTGTGTTCTTGAGAGAATGATTGACTATGTCTTCAGCATTTCGTGGATATATCAGGTAAATAAAAGTACATCATTTGAAGCGCTGGATGTTGAAGCATTCCAAGATTATACATGGCCCGATATTCTTGGATGAGTGTCGCCAGCTGTGGTGGGCGATAGAAAAGGGGACCGACCACGTCATCGATCCTGTGAGTCTGACCAAAGTGCTTATCTGTCCGTAACTCTCATAAAATAGGCCTGGTTTGCTTGCTATTTCATGGTATGCCTTTCGATATTTTTCCGAGTTGGAGGAAACTGAGATATTGTAGATCCTGGCCTGTGCGGCCTCTAGTTTGAATGCACGAAACGTGCCGCCGGCATTACGACACTATGCCGCCTCCGACGTGGCTGGCCTTCCGAGAGTATGGTATCGCACAGCAGAGATTGCCCTCCAGGCCTCCTCTTGGGCCGCTAAACCCCAGCTCCGTGCTGTCCAAGCGATCCTTCTCAAGATCAGCTTCGAGCGCCCAGGATCGCAGCAAAGTGCTGATGACTCGGACGAAGGCACATCGTTTTTTGTGTGGCTCGCAGCTGCTACGCGAATATCCCAGCTTCTGGGATTGCACCGGCTTGGAAGCGACCCGAATACCATGCCGCCCGACGATCCCGCGCTCCCCGCCCAGCCATGCCTCCTTAAAAGGGAGCTCGCCAAACGAATCTTCTTCTTTTGTTTAGTGCATGATTGGATATTCGTTACAGCATCTCCCGGGATGAGTCAGATCCATGTGAACAGCTGTGCGTTGCTCGTTTAGCCTCGAACTCTGATATTGACGCCCTCCATCTCCAAGATGACACGGATTCCCCTTTGAATGTAAGGACTTCAATCTTCTTCGGACTCAACTTACATCTTCCCAGCTTGATGAAGAGGAGCTAGGGCTTACCATGACTGTTCCTGAACACCCGCCCAATTACATGTCCGTTTACAGCTACATGAAGGTAGATTTCACTTTTCGCCCACCGGAATCATCGAAAACTCAGCTGATACCGACAGAACCTGTTTATTCTTGCTCAATTCCAACGGGTCGCGACGGACCTCAGCCAACAGCGGGCGCCTGTCGGCTATGCCACAATCCTTCAACTAGACGCCGGGCTCCAGAAGGAGATTCACCGACTTGAACATCTGTGCGATTTTTCCAACCCACTTCTCAGTTCATGTAAGTCGGCCAATCCAACAAACCGGATGCGTCGTGAACCAGGACGCTTCTAGATCATCGCCCTTTAATATTGGCGATCCTTCACAACCGGGTTGTTCGACTGCATCGTTCATTCTTCATGCGCGGCATGAATCCAAAGACGCCAGAGGACAAGCAATACAAGGAGTCGGTTACCGCTAGTCTGCGAAGTGCCGAGGCTGTCTGCCAGATGCTCTGCGAGCTCGGCGAAGATGGGCACCGTAAATTCCTCTGGTGGGTCCCTGCGTATGGGCTGGGATCCTGCATCGTTCTCTTTGGTCAGTGATTTCCCGAATCGCGTGGTCTACCCAACTTAAAACCATCCTCTCCAGTCCGCGCATTGCAGAAAGAAGAGCAGGGATCCGATGCGCTGAAAGAGCGCGCTTTAATCCGCGACGTGCGGTACTTCTACGAGCTGGGGGCCAGTGGCGATATAAGCAACCCCAAAGCGTCCATGATATGCAAACAGGCGTGCCGCATCCTCGATGGCTTCCTCGAGCAGCCAACGCAGAACAGCGACTCCCCCGCCGCCGATATATTCCGCCGAATCACCACCAAGATTGTGACCCCCGCACCCGCGCCGCCGCCGCCCGAGCGCGAGGAGTACCACAGGCTTGACGGGTTCCCAGACTTCCCGTCGTTCAGCTCCATCAGCTCTCCCATCGGTGCGCATCCGCAGCATTTCGACGACGAGGGCGTGCATTCAGCGCTCCTGTCGCTGGCGACGATGGACAACCCGCTCGTCGTGTCAGGGAACCCGATGCCAACGGACTGGAACCAGTTGCTCATGTCGATGGAGCCGTCAACGCAATGGGGCGTCGCGGTGTAATTATCGCGGTGATTTTGCTTTGAAACGAGAACTTGACATTGTTGTATAGCTTATCGAAATGGAATAATTAACCAGTTTGTATGGTTCGTGGTTTCCGTTGATTCTGCTACGATGGCAGGCCACTACTATGCAGACAAAGAAAAGAACGACAGAGTAAGCCCTAGGCTTCACTGGCATTGTTGACAATTGCTGCGCCGTGCTTTTTAAATTGTTTTTAGGGTGCAAGAGAATTGAGTAACGAATGCACTAGACAGGGAATCGAAAGAAAAATTACTCATTTTCGCTGGGGTAGTTGAATTTAGGTATTTGGTGAGAGGTCGCAAGGACATATGTAAGGCGTGGTAACAAATATTATTTTCCGTGCTCTCTTTTCTGGCGTTGCACTGATCACTGATCCAATCCGTTATATGCGAACGAAAAAGCCGAACAACAAAGCTGATCCCGAACCTGGGCGGAAATTGAGCGGACAGAAATAGCCAAAATCGGGAAAATAGGATCAAGACGTCTTTCGGCAGCTGCCACGTGCCTTCTATCTGCCGATATTTGACAGCACCCTTCCTCCCGACATCAACGATGCCCGCGCACAAAACCGCTGGCGCCAATCGAGGAATCATTCAATCCGGTTAGTCTGGGGCTGGACTTTCGACGCGGACCAGACAAATCAGCCGCTTTCAAGTTTCAACTGTAGGCTTTCCATAGCCTTTCTACTGGCAGCCCAGCGACAAAAAAAACTTGAAGGTCCACTGGCACAAACTTTCTCTGGGATTCTACTGGATACGCGGAGTACCTAGCAGTGTCTAACCTCCCATCTGTGCGTCGAGCACCCCGTCTCCTTCAAGAACATAACCTTTACTTACCTCACCTCTTCTGCTTCTTCACTAGTGCTTGGGATTTTAATGCCGTACGCAGCCAGCTTCTGGACAGGCGCACGTCGGAGCAAATTCCGATGTGAGCGCGCGCAATCAATGTCTTGCAGTGCAGTCGTAGAGCTATCCCCGCTCCAGTCTACGTCGTCCCCCTCCGTCACGCAATGTCTCAGCTCGGCAACAGACGTGCCTGCGGCTCTTATGCCTTCCTTCCTCTGGGGTACACACTCCTCAAGCCCACTTTGATTTGTTGGATTTCGGGGCTCCTGTGCGCTGTCCGTCTTTCGCGAACTGCCCGAGCACGGTGAAGACGTGCACGATCATGGTGGATGTGCGGGTGGCAGAAGCGCCGGTACCCGCTATCAAATTAGGTATGAATCATTATCGTCCTGCGGGCCGGCTGACTGTGCACCAGTAGTGTGTAGGCCGTGCTGTGGCGGAGCGAGAGGCACGGTGGCCTGTCCCGGACTGGAGCTGCGAAATGGCGAACGTGCGCATCCATGGGTCCGTGCAAGGAACGATACGCAGCCCGTCCCTTCCTTATCGCCCATAAGTCGTACTGATCTGTGCTTTGGCATTGGCGATCTGCAGACTCAGTGCGCTTCAACTCGCACACTTGCCGGGCTCGCCCGTCTTCCCGACCCCGTCTTCGTGTACGGATACACCAAGCCCTCGCGGGTACGACGACGACCGGCCCTTGCACCCCCAGCGCTGGCATGACGAGCCCATCAGGTCGGACGCGACAGCGTACCATCGCGCACACCCTCCACGCAACCTTCGACCGTCCCGCACACTGCGTGCACCCATACGCCGTATGCGCCGTTGACCAGGCGTGCGAGCAAGAGCCCCATAGGCAGGAGCGAAGACCTCTGAACTGCGAGCAGGCTCCTGGACAACGGGCGAATGCAGGGGGCAGTGTGGGGCATTGGGGCCCCGCGTGCGATGGCACTGCCACGCGCGCGGCAGCACAGGGCAGGGAGGGTGGCGGAATGACAAGAGGGGATTCCCACTGCGCACTCCCCATGCCCAGTGCCTGGTCGATTTCCCAGTTAGGATATTAGGATCAGTGGTTTCCCCATTGCCCTTCGTATCCAGAGTCACTGTAAGTTATAGTCGAGGTTACCATAATATTATCTACTGAATGCAGTTGATACAGCTTGCATACATAAGGAATTGGTTCCTGTATTAAGTTAAAAGAAATCGGTCCCCCAATACATCACGCTCGTTCATGAGTCGTACACACGCATCTCCTCTTGCGCTGCCTCGTTCTCGCGCTCGATGATGGCGACGTGTCCGGGCGACCTTGGCGTGATGGATATCGGGAATGGGAGCGGCACACTGTTAAAGCCTGGGCAAATAAAAACGATATTAGCCACCCGCGAAGGGTAGAGAGGGAGGGCCGTGCACCGTCCGTGTACGCTAGCGTGTCGACGTCGATCTCGGTGCCGTTCTCGTCCCGCGCTTTGCTGAGGTTGAAGGCCCAGAGGATGCGCGCGATGCTGTTCCGAGATGAGCCAACCCGGATAGATGAGAGAAGGAGACAGCGCACTTGATAAAGACGCTGTTAGACGCGAGGAACTGGCCAGGGCATACCCGCCGCCCGTAGCCAAAGCTCTGTAGGGGAACAGGTGAGCTTGTGAGTGCGTGGGATTTGGTGGTAGGCGTACAGAGTGCTGCCAGGGGCCGGGATAATCGCGCTTAGACATGAACCTGCAGCAAATTAGTACGGGTGACAAGCAACCGCAGACGACGCACCGCTCGGGGTCGAAACGATGCGGGTCGGGAAAGTCCGTGGGGTTGAGGTGGATACCCCACAGGTTCGCGATGATGGTGCTGCCCTTCGGGATGAACATGCCGTTATACACAAAGTCCTCCGTGCTGGCGTGTGGCGTGCCGCCGAGGACGGCGACAGGCCGCCACCGGAGCGTCTCGTTCACGATAGCGCGGATGTAGGGCAGGTCGTCGAAGTCCTCGAACGTCGGCATACGGTCGGGGCCGACGACGGCATCGAGCTCCTTCTGCGCCTTGGGTATGAAGGACGGGCCGAAGGCGGCGCACGCGAGCATGAAGGAAGCGAGGCTCCCCGCGCTGGTTTCGACGCCCGCGCCGAAGGGCGTGGCTGCGTGTAAGCGTAAGCCGGAGGTAACGGGAAGCGAAGGGAGGCGGGCACTTGCCGCAGGTGTACGCGATCTCGAGGTCGCTCATGTCGTTTTTCTCCCGGTCCTCGATGAGTTGGCGGCAGAACGAGGGCGGTGCGCGGCCGGCCTCCATCTTAGTTTTAACCTCGTCGACCAAACGGGTGAGGTACTCCTTGTCCCGTTCGCGTTGCTTCAACGCCTCGGTGCGCCACGGTGTAAGGAAATGGGGGAGATAGAGCAGGGCGGGGACACTCTCCACTAGATATTTCCCTGGGATGCTGCAACAGTGGTTAGATGCTAAGCATAACGAGCAACTTGGCCTTACTTGATATTCGTCAAGAACTCCTGTGTCTCCCGATTGAGACAAACCACCTCGTCGGTGAAGATATTGTGGACCCGTCTGCCGTAGGTGACCACGACAACGACCGAGGTTGCGTAACGTTCAAGGTAGTTGCGATACTTGGTCGGATTTTTGACGAGCTCGGACATCATCTGCTTGGATTCAAGGCTCTGAATCGGCTTGTATGTGTCCGACGCCTTCTGCATGAAAGAACCTGTTGGAAGTAAGTTCCCGACTTCAGGGAAATTTCCATTCGCCATACCATGCAGAACCTGAAGCAGTTTAATTAGTTGGAGTCCTCAGAACACGGTATGGTAGACTTACACGCCGCCAGCGTTTCCAGAAGGGACCTGTCCCAGACATCAAGCCGCGTAGATTATTACTCAGGATCTCCTGCCCCTGTGGCAATATTCAGCAATGTAATCGCGACGTTACCAGGTAAATACCATGATAAATCGAGGACGAGAACTAGTGGCGGGGGATTTCTTCTCCAAGATTTCCCAAGCAGCCTGCGCGGTGCCGATAACCACAGTGGGCGTGCAGCCCATTTGCAGATACACCACCGGCCCATACTGGTTGTTGAGCTCCTGGAACCATCGCCACGGTTTTTTTGCAGGAACCTGATTTCTGTTGCCGACCAGCCAGCTGCTCGGCGCTAATCATTCGCTGTTGAGTAAAATTTCTCGGTCAGTTGGAAGCCGGGACTCACCAGGCCCGGGAGGTAGATCCTTCGCTTTCTTGGGTCGGAGGACGAGGAGCACGACGATGGTAGTGAGAGAAGCGCAGATGCCGAACTCAAGCGGAGACATTGAATGAAATCCGGAGACACGAATCTGGAGAAACGTCCGAAAGCATATATAGAGCGGCAGAGTGCGGTGGAGAGCCCAAGGAGAGCCGCGGAAATAGCGGACGGAATTCCGCTCTTAGCCCGGCAACTCCCACCGTGCCCCTATTTCACATATCCGGAGTAACGGAGTTTGATCCTAACTCCCTTCTCCGTGTTCTCCGACGAAGTGTTGTCGAATGTTGTCTGTTATGGACAGTCACCTGCGGGCTCGTCTTTGCAATTGTACTGCGTCTTAAACTACAGGTGCTAGCGGCTTTCCTCAAGAATCTCCAACAAATATGACGCAGAAAATCGCATGTGTCACTGGCGCCAGCGGCTTCCTTGCTACCCAAATTATCCTTATCCTGCTCGACCGATCTTGGAAGGTTCGTGCGTGTGTACGCAACCCGTCCAAGGCGGACGCATGGCGTGCCAAGTTCCCGATGTTCAGCGCGGATCAGCTCGAGTTCGTCTCTGTGCCGGACATGCAAGTCGACGGCTCGTTCGATGACGCGGTCAAGGGATGTGAGGTCGTCTTCCATACGGCCTCGCCGTTCAACTTCGTCTTCAAGGTGTGCATATTTCGTGATTTTAAACACACCATTTGAACTAAACCACCGCGTAGGATAACGAGAAGGTGATTCCAACTTCGTCTTAATTTTATCTGACTTGACGCTCGCTCGCACTAGGATATGCTCATCCCTGCGAAACTAGGCGCGCTAACGCTGTTGAAAGCCGCCAAGGCAGAGCTCGCTGTGAAAAGAGTTATCTTTACGAGCTCGTGAGCTTTAAAATCCATAAATTATATTCTGGGCTGACGCTAGGTATATAGTTTCGCAGCGATCGTCGACCCCCATTTGGATCCGAGGCCCGGGGTATGCTGCCTAAGTTTGACCACTTTTCGACGACCTAATTGCGCATACAGCACACTTATACCGAAGTCGACTGGAATCCCTCGACGTGGGAGGAGGCCGTCAAGTCTACTGATCCTCATTTCGTGTATCTCGCGTCCAAAGCGTACGTGCCGTTCCATTGGAGATTTCTGTTAGTCGTTCTGATCTCGCCTACACAAAAGTCATGCTGAGAAGGCCGTGTGGGACTTCGTAAAGGAAGAGAAGCCTGATTTTTCTGTCACAAGGTGAGTTTGAACATATCGTGTGTGTTTCTTTCTTTTCTCTGAGCATGGAATCTTCTAGCATCGTCCCGCCTGTGATCCTCGGGGAAGCTGCCCAACCGTTCACCTCTATGGTCGATATCAATCAGTCCAGTACGCGGAATAACACCGCTTGTCCGTTGACACCTAATCACCTTCTATTCAGGCCGTGTATTGTGGCGCATGGTTGACGCTCCAACGATGCCAGGAACTCCGGCCTACGTAATTCAATTAGAACCTCCATCTCTCTGAATATCTCCTTACCTCTGCTTAGGTCTGTGTGGACGTCAAGGACTGCGCGCTATGCCACGTCCTTGCGGCCGAACAAGACGTTGCTGTCGTAAACGGGAAACGTTATCTCACTGTGGGCGCGCCCTTCTCCCAGAACAACGCCAGAAAGGTGATCGCCGCGTTGTTCCCCGACGTTGTCCCCCGATTGCCCCCGGCGGCGCCTCACCAAGAATACTACACGTACTCGTCAGCCCTGTGAGTTCATTTACCGTGGTTCGCGTTCTCCCACTTATCTAAATTTATTCGTACAGTGTTGAGAAGGACTTGGGGATTAAATGGCGGCCGTTTGAGGAAACCGTAAAGGAGGCATTCACGCAGTTGTTGAACACCGAGAAGAATTCTAAACGAGAATAGTTCATCTCTTCCTACTTGTTCGCTAGTTTGTAATAATACTGTGGAAATCACTGTGGAAATTAACGTTTACCGTCTCTCCTTCTATAACGGTCAACATTCACAAAAGTTGTTGAAATGGAGAAGAAAGCTCAGCGGTGGTGACTTTTTGAGAGAGAGTGGTAAATGCTAAGTCCGCTGACCCAGAAATACATCCTCCTCCTCTTGGCATGTACATAATTACTAGTTACTAGTACCTTTTCTTGTACAAGCCAAATGCAAGCGATGACCGGCCTCCGCCAACCCCAGCCACAAATTAAAATTCATGTTTGATTTGCAACTGGCTGCGGTTCACGGCCCCGGGGCTTGCGGAGAAGCGGAATTACTTCCGATGCGGCCAGAATCCGTAGGGCAAGCCCCGGGTGAAGCAAAGCTGGACAAGACCTTACATTAAAAGCCTTAGGGGCTTGGTCATGAAAAGCTCGCTGTTCCTCAGGCAGCCAGGTACGCGCGGCGTAACCACCGATGCGCCGAATCGCCGGGTTCTCCGATTTCCAATTCCCCACCTGTGGGGCCCCGTTTTGCCTTATTTGGGCGATCAGACCTGTCAATGCCGAATCCCTCTTTACGAAAACCTACAAAGTCGAAGGGAACGCGTCTGTTTGGTTTCCCAGGACTCCTTCGTTCTTTCCCCACAAGCACATCCACTCATCCACGCAATGGGCTGCGGCGTTCTCGAAGATACCAAGCTGGCGCACGTCGTACGTGGCCAGCGTCGCCTCCGCCGTTTACCTCTTATGCAGCTTGCAGCCCGGGACGGCGTTGTTCTCTGACGATCCTAATGCTACTGCGCATGCCGCGTACGATGGAATTGACATCAGCACGGTGCGTCGCACGCCCTTCGTTTCACCTCCCCCAGCCCTGACTTGCTTTCCTGCTAGTTGCAACATGCGACTGGCAAGCACAAGGATATCATCTTGGTGGTGCGTTGCTCCTTGAATCATCTGTCATCACAGCTCAAAGAGCGAGTCCAGCCCCAACCAAGTAGGGTGGACCTGAATGACCCGCTCCTGTGGCCGACGTGGAAGAAGCATACCTTTTTCCGTGAGTTCGCGCCCATGGTAAAATTTTTCGTGGGTTGACACATACATTCTCAGTCATCCTGATCTATGGGACCGTTTTGGCAGGAGCCGTCGGCCCCTTGGTTGCGTGCGTACTGTCTCGGTTCTTTCTGATGCATTGACTGACGCCTATCTTCAGCGCTGACCAAACTCACATTGCCGGGCTGTTTCATGCGTCTCCCGGAGGCTTCGCTAGGGTGCGTGAATCGGCTATTATCCCCTTCCCTGGCGCTTATCTCCTTGCAGGTATATTCCTCTTATTTTGTGCTCGTACTTGGAGCGGCGACCATCATTCTGCAAGTCGGTTCAGTAAAATTTGGGAAGCGCCCGGTAACCAGCTTGATTTTTGTCTAGACGTTTTGGGTATTTATTCCTATTTCCAGATCTACCTTGTCACCAGTCTCTTGCTCTGCGTCTCCACCGTTTGGGCCAGTTACACCAACAGCCTGGGAAGCTTTGCTGGGGCTCGTATGTGCAGTATGTTTCGATGGCTCCAAACTCTTCGAATCGTCACTGAGGAACGCCCTCAGTGGGTATTGCTGCTGCCCCTCTCGAATACTTGGTCGGCGCTAGCATGTTCGTGCAATTTGTTGGTCACTATCCTTTGAGCTCATTATTTCCGTATCCAGAAACGACATTTATCACGTCCACGAGCGTTCACTCCCCGTCGCTATCTGGAATTTGGCCCTGATCAATGGTATCAACATTACCCGTGAGTAAAAACCGTGCGAATGCCGAGATTTATGTCAACTAAGTTACGTTTGTAGCGATCATCACGGGTCAAATTTTGAACAAGCCAGACTTGGGTTTCCGCTGGGCATTCCGCTTCGTTCGTATAATTTCTGCCATCAGATTCGCCGTAATAACTCTTGCGTTACAGTTCGCCATCGCTACCGGGGTTCTCTGCATCGCGCAATTTGTATTCATGCCGGAAACGACCTTTTTCCGCGAGTCTATTGTTCCACGGTCCTCGACCGAGGCGTCCTCGACCAGTGGCTCCGACGAAAAGGCACAGGTTGATCATGAAAGCTCCAAGACAGAAGCCCAACAGTCGATGAAGCCCCTCCGTGGTTATGCGTCGTCTCTCAAGGTGTGGAATGGGGTGTACCCAACGACCAGCAACCCCTTCACGCTGCTCATGAGGTAAGTTTCCGTAATACTTGAATGCATTGTCAGCCCGCTGAAAAAATTCCTTTTCACAGGCCATTCTTGATGTTCTTCACCCCAATCGTCTTCTGGGGCGGCCTCATCTATGGCCTGGGCATTACGCTGCTTGGTTCGCCTCATTCTTTTACCAGGACATCCTACAACCCAGCTCACTTACTTCACCTCCAGTGCTGTTCGCGGTGTCGGTCTCCATCATTTTCTCCCAGCCGCCGTACAAGTATGTCGTACAAATTCAACCAATAGCAGAGATATATACTTAACATCACACTAGTTTCTCAGCGGCGTCTGTCGGTCTGACGTATATTGGCCCCCTCATCTCGGCCTTCATCGCGACCATTCTCGCTGGGCCCCTTACCAGCTACTGCGCGCGCGTCCTGTCGAAGCGCAACAGCGGCATATTCGAGCCGGAGTTCAAGCTCCTGCCCGTTGTCCTGTACGCCATCTTCGGCACGATGGGCTTTGTCGGCTTCGGGATGAGTCTCCAGCGAGGCCTCCCATGGATCGCGCCCGTCATGTTCACCTCGATCGCGAACTTCGGGATCGTCATGGGCTCCACGGCGGCGATCTCGTATGTTATCGACTCACACCGGCACACGGCGGATGCCGCGCTCGGCTCGCTCATCGTGCACAAGAACGTGTGGTCTTTTGGTGAGTCCCCTCCCTACTTACCCCGAATGGTACTGACGGCGTGGCAGGCCTCACGTGGAATCTGGTCGACCAGATTCTTGAGTTCGGGCCGCAGAAGGTGTTCTCCGTCGTCGGGGGCTGCTTGGCCGCGACGTGCCTCCTCACGATCCCCATGTACATCTTCGGCAAAAGGCAAGTCCCGCATTTCTCCTTCCGTGGTTGATCCTAATAACCCTCACGTAGAACCCGCTCGTTCGTCCACCGCCACATCAAGTTCTCCGAGGAGGACGAGACGACCATCGTCGGGCATTGATTGGCTGCCGAGTGCGTCTCGTATCGAATCAGGATGGAAAGAGTGTTGTCGTTGTCTACTATATCCTGATCTATTGCTTATTTTATCTGGAGGGCCTATTGAGCTGAACTGCGTTCGTACATAAAGTACGGCGCCGGATGTATACTTTATGACCTGTAATTATTTACGAACTTGACTGGGATACTTTTGGACTTGTCAGTGAATTTATATACGCTTTTTGAATGTGGATGAGACGAGAGATGATGTGTTTGTGGATTCCACCTTACGTAATAAGCGGATGGGTTTTCAACTTGGTGGTTGTATTTTCTCTTTCAACCGGCTGCGCGCCGCGAACGACCACATCGTCGCATGTCCGCGTCGATCTGCACCCCCACCAGCGCTGATGCGCCAAAATGGCCGATCAGCTGGTGTCTTTTGGTCTTTTCTTTTTTTTTTTTTTCTGGATGTTTGCGGTAAGGGTACTCAGTCTGCAGAAGCATTCCAAGATCCTTCATCCGGGTTGTGGTGTGGAATTTCACCACTTTCGCCGGCGAGGGTGTCCGATCCGAAATTAGCTGGCCTGTAAGTAATGATCCGGCGGTTGCGTGGGATTCGAACGCACGACCGCAACCATTACGTAATGGTTACGGCAGCCGGGACCTTCCGGCTGGGACTCATGGCACGTCCACTTAAGCTGTGTCTCTATTCTGGTCTTTCTCAAACGTCGCGACCACCACACAAACACACGAGTCAAGAGACTGCGCCGACGGTCAGTCTATAGTTGTCCTTCGACACGTGAATTCTTCCCGGTCAAATCGAGTCCATGGTGCGGGCGCCGTCGAAGAAATCTCACGAATTGATAGGGAAACGACTGATATCACCGTGAATTGGTGGTAAGAGCTGTTCTGACGGTCAGCAGATCATTTGGACACTCATATTATTTATAAAAGCCGTACGTATACGCGCCTTCCAACGGCCCCCGGTTGTTCATCCTTTAGTATCATGGGATGGACCATTAAGACCTTAGGCACATTCTAGCGGCCCCCGGTTGTCTATACGCATATCATGAGATGAGGTATATAACAAGCTCGTATGCCATTGAGGAGAAACCATTACGAGCTATGCTCCGCTCCACCGTCACTTTTATTTTCCCGCTCGCGCTATTGTCTGTCCTGCCCGCCTCCTGGGCGCAAGGCGCTTCCATGGCGTGCCTCCAAATTGCAACATCACTCTCTAGTTCTTCGAACGTGTTTCTCCCAGGTGAACACCGTGCGCATACTAGTTCGCTACCCATGTATTAACTTTATCCTCCAGGATCTCTGTCCTATGATGTGGATATCTTCCACTGGGCCTCATCGAGCTCTGACCTGTCTGCGTGCTCCGTAGAGCCGGGAACTGACGCTGATGTGGCAAAGATCGTGAGCTATTGGATTCTTTGCCAGGTCGCTCCTGTTGATATTCAACTTGAATTCCGTTCGTTCAGCTGCAGATTGTGGGCGCATCCCGGATCCCGTTTGCTGCAAGTGGTCTTGCGTCCCATCCTCCGAGTTTCCCTAATCAATTCACTGCCAGGTCAAAGGCGGAGGACATACCTCCAACCCCGGTTTCTCGTCCACCCCCGGTGTTCATCTCGCGATGACCCGCTTTAATGAGGTCAATTACAATGCAACCGCTCAGACTGTGACAATCGGCTCAGGCCTCGTGTGGGACGACGTCTATTCCGTGCTCGACCCTCTCAATGTTACTGTAGTCGGCGGCCGTTTCACCGGTGTTGGAGTCGCTGGGTATTCGCTTGGCGGAGGTACCACAACCGCTCTTCGCTTCTCCACTGAACATTAATTTTATTGTAGGATATTCCTGGAAAAGCAACCGATTTGGCTTGACAGTGGACAATGTCGTTGCGTATGACTTGGTTCTGCCGAACGGAACGATAACCCAAGTCACGGCCACCCAAAATCCTGACCTGTACTTCGGGCTCAAGGTAGGTTCGCAATACCCTGCATCTGATATATTTACTGAATAATATATTCTGTAGGGAGGATTAAACAACTTCGTAAGCACCCTGACGGAAAATTAGTTCATAACACTCAAATATCTGTAAAGGGAATCGTCACTCGCTTTGTCTTCAAGGCATATCCGCAGACTCAAATCTGGGTAAGTGCTGCCGCAAATATGAGTACCCAAGCCGATTCGCACTAGGGCGGCCTGATCACCTGGACGGGAACGAGCATACCTGCGGTTAACAAAGCCCTCGCGACATTCTCCGCCTCAGTTACCGATCCTAAAGCTCAAATATTCGCCACCTACAATGGTGCTTTAGGAATTGTATGCTACTCTGGTACAATCACCGTATGGTTCATACTCACTCGAATCAGCCTGTCCTTGCACACGCGTTCTTCTATGATGCGCCTACGCCACCTCCTGGAATCTTCGATGACTTCTTGTTGATTCCGTTTATCACAAAGGATATCAGCACACGATCGCTCACCTCACTTGTGAGATTATACCCGACAAACGTCACCACGGGCTCGAGGTAATTTCTCGCGACCCGTCGATCTTCTCATTGAATTTTTGCTCTACAGAACTATATTTGACACTGTCCCGGTAACGACCTACACCCCGGCACTCATAAACGCCATACTAAACGAGACAATTGTGCGACGAACTTGCACTGTGATTTTTGTTTTAATGAACGGTTGACGTAGTTCTGGAGCGCACATCTCGCTCCCTTTGGCGGCTTTGCTGTCTCATATAACATCGAGCCTTTCCTCCCCTCAGCTGTCCCCTCGACGAACCCACCCACCGCATTCCCCGGCACTCGCACGCCAGGCGTCGCACTTTGTCCGACCAACTTCTTCCTGTGGCTGCCCCAGACTTCAGACGACATCTTCCACAACGCGATGCACCAGAGCATCGCCCAGATCAAGGCTTTGGCGATTGCAGAGGGGGTCCTCGGAAGCGACAAGTACACGAACTATGCGATGTACGACACACCGCTGGCTGATATTTACGGTCCGAATGTACCCAGGCTGGAGAGCATCAAGAAGTCTGTGGATCCTCAGAACGTTATGGGCTTGGCTGGAGGGTTCAAGTTCTGATACATATTTCTTTTGGACTGTTTTACATATCTGTACAGACTTACAGATTGACCTTTATTTATCCTCAATATCGGGACTCAAGAATTGCGGTGTTCAATATCAAATCCGACCGACCTTTAAATACAATGACCAGAATCTCAGCCTATAGAAATGTCAGCTTGGTCGGTTCAACTATAGAACCCCGAAATTAGGCGTGAAGCGTGAGAAAATTATATCAGCGTCGAGCAAATCGGCCTTCTGAGTCGGCCCACTTCTTCGCTCTTGCCATCATGTCATTGTCCGAAGGCAACTCATCTGCTGCCATTTCTGAGCCTGTTGTCTCAAATCCTAATGCCAAGGATCTACAGTTGGCCCCCGACGCACAATCGGCCTCGAAGGTCGATGCCACAGCAGCATCGGGCTCGGACGTCTTTAACAACGTGCAAACCGTGCTCACTAACTACCTCACCTCGTCTCCGCTGTACAAACTCCTTCTGCCGTCTCTCGTGCTATCGTCCGCTTCGCACGGCCATGTAACGCTCAAGCTCGTTGTGCTACCTCTCCACGTGAACTCGAAAGCCCGTGGGTCCATTCTTCCTTCAATTCCCGTTTTCAACCTCCCGTGTTCGCTTGAAACCCGGCATACCATATTCTTCTGTTTTTCCCTTGCCTCGCGTATGATTTGGCTTACCCCCTTCTCCTAGTCCTGCACGGCTCTCTGTCCTCGACGCTTGTCGACCTCGTCGGGGGGCTTGCCATCGCTTCCGCAGGCAGTCCCAAAACGGGCGTTTCAACGGATCTGCACGTCTCATTTGTTGGAAGTGCCCGGGAGGGAGACACCCTCTGGGTTGAGGGCATCGCGGAACGCGTCGGCGGGACATTGGCGTTTACGCGAGTGCGAGTGGAGAAAGAGGGCGCGCGCGAGGGTGAGCGGACGCTGGTCGCGACGGGGACTCACACGAAGTACGTGAAGTGAAATCGAGATGCTTTAGATGTATCGACTTGCGATGTGTAAGGCTTCCGATCTTTTATTCGGGGAGTTTTCTTACGATGACAGCAGATTCATTACTTTGGGGGACGTTGGTCACTTGCATGTACTCTTGTCCGCGAACTTTGATGCTTCCTCCTTGTTCCAGAACTTAACACGAAACCGCACAAATATTTTTCATGGCCTATTTTTACGACCATAACCTGCTGCTAGGACTTTCCCGCGTGTGGTAGAGGAGGAATGCCATGCCACAGAAATAATCTCTGCGTGACAACCACGTTTGCTTCTCCTTTGTTTTGTTTCATTTAAACCGAGAGTCTCACTTCGTTCTCTCGCAGCTGGACTGCTTTTTAGGTGAAGATGGTGGTAGACTCTGTCAAATAGGAAACGGCGAATCGGGCGTGTGATTTGTTGAAGCTGTTGCTTTGATTCGTTAACCTTTCGATAGCGTATACACGAAGTGCCTAAATTCAGTTTCAACGGTCAAACTCCTCCAAATTTACAGCTTCCCCTCCTTCACCATTTGTCGCACTATAGCGATGCCTCCCTCCAAGTCTTTACCGAAGAATGCGTTTAGCTCCTTGGCACTGGGTTTCGGTTTGTCGGCGGCAATTCCAGGAACTGAAAGCGACATCAGAATAAAGAAAGCGAGCAGATTGTACAACAGGGGTACGTACTGCCGTTCGCGAAGCCATAGGTCAGCAACATCTCATCGGCAGGCCCGTACGAGACCACGTTTGTAACGCGTATGCCTGTGCTCATTTCAAAGTACACCTAATCGGATGGTCTGGTCAGTTTTCCCACCAAGCCATAAAGTCAGCGACATACGATGGTCGTGGCGTGGCCTTCGATCACTTCGGTCACTATTTCTGGGGAACTTCCGAACGTCACTTCGCGCACAAGCTGCAGAACACGCGTCAATATTCCTACAGCGATGAAAAGGTAAGTACGGCAGACCTTCTTCCCATCGTCGACCGTGACCTTGGATGAAGAAATCATCGGGACGAACACCTGGGAAGGAGGGATAAGCATCGAGGACCGAGATGGAGACCCAGCTCACAGTAGGATTGCGCGCTTTATATTCGAGTCCTTTCCACAGCTGTTCTTCCGTGATAACTGGCTCGGCACCAGGTGGGTTGACGGGGCGGGTTACTGCGAATGAGTAGGCCATTTTCTCAGTGGCAAAGATGGGGTGGTTGGGGGTTGAAGAGGACTGGGTTGAGAACTAGGCTTTTGAAGGGAGCCATAAGGAAGGTGCCGAGGCGGCCAGAAGCGGAGCGGCTGAGAAGGTTTGGTTGGTGGGAGAAATAATGAATGCGAATTTGAAGACACCTGAGAGCCACGCAGTCTCCTACCCAGCCTCAGTTACGGGGTTGGGGAATCTCAGTGGTGGGTTTAACAGCGGAATATCAGTAGTAATCAGATACGCCATTAACTATCACGTGCATCAATCCAAACTTCAAACTTCAAGCCCCAACCCGGTTTACCGCCGGCTGTGCTGGGTTGTTATCTGCCATGTTATCTGCCACCGGGCCAATTGTGGTAGATTTACCTTTCATAAAATCTCCAAAATATTCGGGGGACAGTCTGAAGTACATATGATGTATCCTGTGTGCACATATGATATTTCCGATGCTCAAAACTGTCGAAATTGCGAGTCGGCAGGTAACATTGTGACATGTTATCTACCATGTCACATCAGTCACGACCAGGAACATCCCGAACCCACCTGCATTCTCCCCCGTTCTGCCTCGTTTTGCCCCGCCCTAGAGTATTGACCCCTCCCAGAGTTAGAGATGGGGTAATTTGGCATCCCCAAAAAATTCCCAATTTTTTTTGCCGCTCTGCAGGCCCTCGTAGGCTTCAATCCCGTTGGCACAATAATTGCCCCAGATCTCAACTGAATCTGGGACACTGGTTCTTGTTACTTCCCAGTGGTTACATGTACTGTCAGACCTTATTTCTCTTACCAAGCTCAGATTATTTCTGCCATAGAATAGCCAAATCTAAGTGTTCTTTGGGCTATAAATACCTTACATCCGCCTCTGAGTTACCGTGGGCGCGCGAAGCGCGCAGAGAAAAAATGATTCTACCACATTTGGACCCTACAGAATAGGCAAGAGTGAATGCCTTTGAAATCCCTCTGAATCCTCTTTTTCAGGGCGATTTTTGCGATTTTTCCTTTCTGGGATACCCAGTAAAGTGGGGGGAAAACCCCCAACCCCTCCACGGAGGCTGGCCTTTAACAACTGTAAACAACACAGCCACCACCAAAGCGCGGTTTCTGCAAACCATCCTCGTCGAAACCCTAACCTGCCTTAAAATTGTCCGAAGGGCCCAGGACACATCTCAAGGCATTTGGTGTAGCCCAATGATATTTTCCAACGGGTTGTGGAAGGGAAGAGAATATTCACCCCAATTGTGGCTATGTTGTTTACACTTGTTAAAGGCCAGCCTCCGTGGAGGGGTTGGGGCTTGAAGTTCGGAGTTTGAATTGGCTCTAGAACTGATGGATTGATGGGCTATGATGGTATTTGTCTTTTTGTATTACTATTCGGATCCCACTGTATATTACCGCGACTGAGATTCCCCAACCCCGTAATGTGAGGCTGGGTAGGAGACTGAGAGCCACGAACAGTTCGGCGCTTGAGGGGTTTGAACACCTTGTCAATCAACCATCCAGTGCTTGATTAAGTTAAAGGCAAGCGGGGCTGATGTACTAAACTTCCTGTGACCTTCCTCGCTGAATTCAACGGGATAGTTCGCGACTCCCTCAAAGTCTTCTAGCTCATTCCGTTGTGACCCGTACAGGGAGGGAGAAGGGGCGAAAGGGCGATAAGCTCAAATCAATTCTCTACAGTATCGCGGGATGGTTATCATGGGCCGTCGGGCCACTGTCAATGAGCGCCACTCCTAGATTAGCCCACGGGAAGGCATCACGCCGTGCAGATAGAGCGCTGGAGCTTGACCTACCACGAGTCCACGACCCTCACAAGTGAGTAGTCTGCCGACCGGTTGTGGCCGCGCTTAGCCTTTCGCTGGGCACCTGTGAATCTCTGGGGATTTTCCCCTCAAGATGAGAGTAAAGGGGGGATCAACCACCTGCTGAGTTTTCCTCTTACAGCTAATGTCGGTACATAAGGCGCGAACATTTTTTTTCCCCATTCTGGACTGTTTTTGATCCCTGCGAAAGAATTGTCGATATCTCAGTGAGTTCGGCTCCGATTGAGCTGGGACATAGCTAGATCATCTGGAATAATTCCAGCACAATTAGTGATAGATCCAGATCCGCGAAAATATTCTATTTTTGGTCATTTGACAGTCTTGGCCCTGTTGGGTGTAAATCTGATCCAGCATGCCTAGATTACATCCAATTGGGCTGTTTTTTGGGGAGGGAAGACTTTTAGGTATTACAAGAGATGTCATAGAGCCATATTTCCCTATATGTCCCTCTGGGAATCGTAGTTGCCTCGACAACATTCTGACATGAAATAATTAATTCTGAGACAGTTGCATCTTTGACCTCTGCAGTTGAGAGGTTGTAGGCCAGCATTGGCTTGCATGACATGCTGACACAGCCGATAGTCTCATACATCAGCTCGACAGCATCCTCAAAAGATGTTGACATGCCAATGGGAACTAGTTGGTTGCCCGTGGAAATTGCCTCGGGAATCATGACCACAACATCTGCCAATATTGCCTGGTGAAATTGTGATGCAACAGTGGGAGAATCTATTGGGTCAGGTGCAGCCTTCTTCGCAACAACTCCACTTCATCATCAAAGAATCAAGCTGGTCTTTAAACATAAGTCGAGATGGCCGAGATCCCCGAACGGCCGAACCAAATAAAGAACGGCATAACATACTAGATTTCAAGTGTACAATAGATAATACATGGAATCAATCAGATTTTCAGTGTCAATATAAGCACAGGAAAGGTACGAGTGCATACATAGAATAGACAAATGTAAACTACATAGCTCTCCTTTCAGGACATATTCCCGGATGGGCACCAATGACCTCAGCCTTTTGGTGTCATCAGTGTAAGCTAATGAAGTCCCAAGCAGTGTGGCTTTGCATCCAAGGATGTCTTGAATGGGGCACTTGCTTTAGAGAAGTTCAATGTTTGAGAGACCATCTGGGAGAATTGAGAACAAGTCTTTGGCCCCAGGGAAGGAGTTCATCCGTGAACTTCAAAGAGACAAGACACATCTAAACTAGATCTTCTGTCGTAACCCATAGACAGAAATGAGGTTTTTTCTGTCTCCCAACAGCTCAAGACATTGGAGCAGCCTTCAGAATCAACTAGATGGGCAATGAGGTCCACTGCTAATGGCATGTTATCTGTAAGTTGCAGAAGTTGTTTGATATTCTCGCTTTTATGAGTGTCTTCTGCAATGTCAACAAAAGTTTGCTAGGCTATTGTCTGTCATGGGTTTCAAAGGCTGGAGGAATGGTCGACTCCAGTGAACTTTGGCTGGTCTTTATGCACCTTGCATAGTGATCGGTCAGTGCTGCAGTCGGTTTGGCCAGAAGAGTAATAGATACTGTGCTTACAATTAATGCCAGATGTTGTATATCTGCAAGCAGAGACAACAAATCTTCAACCCCAACTCATGACTCCAGTATCTCCCACGGTGTTTCCAGATTGTCCAAAATTATGAGTGCAGAGGGTAAGCTAGAGAGGTACTGAAGCACAAATTTGGTAAGATCTCTTCCAGGCTTCAGACCTAGATGGCCACCAAGGAGGGCAGTGATTCCACTACCACTATTTGCTGAATCACAGGCTATAAAGAACTGGTATTCATATTTGGTAGTAATCTCTGGATGGTGTAGAGTTGCTTGTGCAAGACTTGTTTTTCCCATCCCACCTGCACCCAAAATTGCAATCCAAGGGGAATCTTGATGAAGTGTTCTCACAATATCTTTGAGGTCAGATTCACACCCGTGGAATATCTTTGGCTTCGTCGGTAACATAGAAAATGACTTGGAGCTTGATCAATTCCAAGTAAGCATAATTCAAGTGATAGATGTAGACTTCACCTGTGTTGTGGTCCATTGGGATATTGGTAAACCTGGTTCCATTGATTAATTATTCTGAGACCGTAGCAATTTACACATGGATGATGCCTTTTTGGAAATTGTTCCATCAGACAGAATGGAAATCAATTCAAGAAGTTCCTGGTGCATGGTTTTAGCTGTCTTGTGCACCTTGGCAATGGTCGTGAATAACCATCTAGTAAAGGGCAAATTTGTGTGCCTAGCCCTCAGAGTACAAAGCTTGACCTTGAACACATCCAGAGCCTGCTGCAAACCCTCCCAACATTCCTTGAGCAAAGTCCTAATCTCATTCTGGCGGAAGAAGTGCTTGATCTTGTTTCCATTCTGCTGCACCTCATAAACATATGGATCTTGTGGAGTGTTCTGAAAAGTCTTGTCAACAGTACCCAGAAAGATTACAGAATTATGAAAATACTCCGTAAACTTGCCGATGTGTTTCAATGTGGTTGGGGGCAATGATCCTCCAATTTCAGGCTTCATATGCAAATTAACGATGGCATAGAGTATTTCATGAATGTTTTCCATGAGCTGGACACATTCATCCTTATTCTTCTTCACAGTCTACAATACAGAGTCAGCTTGATGTAAACCTATCGGCTTACCTACGCTTACACACATGTGACACCGTTACTCACGTTACCTTACTTCTTCCTCTTGACTCTCACCTCGATACGCGTATCTCTGCTTTTTCAATATACTCTGGCCTTATTGTTCTTTTCTGGTGACTTCAAGACTTCTTAGTGTTTCTCCCTCTTGTCCCAAGCGGTGAGTTTCCACTTTTTGAACAATACCGCCGCCTATATTTGCCTCCGCCCGCAAATCAAAGATATCCATCTCTTGATTGCGGATCCTCGGCGATCCCCCGCGCCTCCCCGCGCAGACGCCCACCCACCCCTACCGTCCCTCCAGCGGTGTCCCCGTACCTGTAGAGCCACACCAGCTCACTCACTGCCCTCCACCAGGTGCCACGTCAGCACATAGCACCGCCACATCAGATAATGCCCACACTGTCTTCACGCTCGCCGTCCGTCCCTTTCCCACTCCAGACACGTAGCGCGGCCAAGGCTCTCGGGAAGAGACAAGGGTCCCTGCTCACCCCGCTCACTGAGACCACCGTGTCCTCGTCACCCCCCGCTCCATCGCCGCCCCCATCGCCACCGCAACAGACCCCACTACCCGACTCGACTCCGTCTCCACCGTCATCGCGACAGGTGCCGACACATTCTTCCGACTCGTCGTCCGACTACTCCTCTCCCCCACCCTCCCCGATCCATATGTCGACCGCCACCAGCAAACACGCTACTGTCACCCACCAGACGGGGAAGCTTCCGACGTTTCACCGCGGCGAGATCACTGCGCTCGCGTGCTCGGAGTTCCAGGACGCGTGCGCGAATTACTTCGCGCACAAGGACACCGCCGCGGAGAAACAGGTGTCCATTGTCCTCAGTTGCTTCGAAGACATGAAGGTTAATAACTGGACCCGCCCTGCCGCACAACGCAAGCGCCTCACCGCGCTCACCTTCCCCGACTTCATGGCCGAGTTCCGCAAAAAATTCTTGAAGGCAAACTGGATGGAGGCGACGCGCGCTGAAGTACTCTCCTCCCGCATGAAAACGACGGAGACCTTTGACGAATGGTCCACCAACCTCCAGTCCCTATCGGCGCTCCTCGCAGACGAGTCCTTGGCCGACGCCGTCAAGCTCGACGACAAGCGCTTGCGCCACACCCTCGAGGCGGGTATGCTCCCCGACCTCGCTCACCGCTACTACCTCCACCCGACTGCGTCCAAGATCACCGACGACAAGTTCGACGAATGGCTTCATGCCGTCGTTGAGATCGACGAGACCCGCCAGTACGAGGACGATCGCATTGCCGCTGCCCTTCTCGCTGCAGACAGGGGCAAACGCAAGGCTCCCGGCCCTGTCGACGACAACGACCGCACGCCCAAGAAAGTCTTCAACGACTCCCACAAGGGAAATGTCGTCCCCAAGCCTGCCTCTTCCTCCTCCTCCGCTGCCGACCCCACTACCTTCTGCCCCCCGCTGACGAACGATGAGCGCGAGCTGCTCCGCAGCAATGACGGATGCAACAAGTGCCGCCGTTTCTTCGTCGGCCACAAGTCTCCCGAGTGCCCTAACGGCTTCCCTGATCCATCGACCTACAAGCCCCTCACGCAGGCTGAGGCCGACCGTCAGAAGGCATCCAGAAAGGGCAAGGCTGTCGCGGTCATCATGCCCGGCGTTGACGACGCCGACGACAGCGACGACGAGTCCGAGAACGACGACGTGAGTACTGAATTCCCATACCGCGTCCCACACCTCCACTGGGACTGCCTAGTGGAAGGCCCTATGTCCAACCTGCCGCTGTCTATTACTGTACTGATTGACGACGGTGCCCATCTAGTTTTGATTGATGAGGCCCTCGTCGAAAAGCTTGATCTCCGCCGTTTCAAACTCCACAAGCCTGAACCTATATCGCTTGCAATCGCCGCCAACGGCGCTCCCCTTACGCATCTTACGCAATACGTGAAACTTTCTTTACTCTCTCGCGACCAGTCCTGGCCCTCTCGTACTGTACGCGCACTTATCGCCCCCAATCTTTGTTCCCCCGTTATACTTGGTCTTCCCTGGCTAGCACGTAACTCAATTGTTGTAGACCACGCCGCACGAACGGCTATTGATAAAATTTCTGGCTACGACATCCTGAACCCCCCGCCGCCGCCGCCGGCACCTAAGAAACTTATCAAACTCCGGGATAAGCTGAAACGCACCCAAGCCGACCTCAAGGCAATGTCCCGCGAGCTACAATCTGTGTGCGAGAGGCGCCGACTGGACTTGGAAGCCAACAACCTCTTTGAGAAGGTTAAGCCTGTCGATGTCGTAGCCGCCGTCCGTGAGCGTGTCGAAGTCCTCGCGCACTGGGATGAGCTCACGAAAAGGGGCGATAAAATCCGCAGCGAATATCCGGTCCTTTTCGAACCGATGCCACACGTAAACATGCTCCCGACAGATGTCTTATGTGAAATCAAGGTCAAGGCGGCTGACCACAATCTGGAGACGCGATCATACCAGAGCCCTCGTAAATATAGGGAGGCCTGGCAGACGCTGATCCAGGGCCACCTTGACACGGGCCGAATACGCCCATCCACCTCACCGCATGCCTCCCCAGCTTTCCTCATACCGAAATCAGACAAACTGGTTCTCCCCTGGTGGGTGAACGATTTCCGTCCGCTGAATGCCATTTCAATACGTGACGCATTCCCCCTGCCCCGCGTCGACGATATACTCGCCGACTGCGCTCGAGGAAAAATTTGGTTGACTATCGACTTCACGGACAGTTTTTTCCAGACACGAATGCATCCGGACTCGGTGAAGTACACAGCAGTCAGCACCCCGCTTGGCTTGTATGAGTGGCTTGTCATGCCGCAGGGTTTGAAAAACGCACCCTCGGTCCAACAGCGACGCGTTACAGCTGCCCTTCGCGAGCTCATAGGAAAAATCTGCCATGTATACCTTGATGATATCGTTATATGGTCAGAATCCGTTGAGGAGCACAACAAACATGTGCGAATGGTTTTCAACATGCTTAAGACCGCCAGCTTGTACTGCGACCCAAAAAAAACGAAATTGTTCCAGTACGAGATTGAATTCCTCGGCCACCATATCTCCCAGACCGGCATCGAGGCCGACGTGAAAAAGGTGGACAGGATTGTTAATTGGCCGCAGCCCAAATCTGCGACGAATGTGCGCGCCTTTCTCGGGCTGGTACGCTACATCTCGCGCTTCCTTGAAAACCTCGCAGAATGGACACCTACTCTCGAGGCTCTCACCACTAAAGACTGCGATAAAGAATTCCCTCGCTGGACGAAAGCCCACCAGCGCGCCTTCGAAAAAATCAAGAAAATTGTGGTTGGCCGCGACTGTCTGACAACCATTGACCACGAAAATCGCGGCAATAACAAAAATTATGTTACTGCAGACGCCAGCGACAAACGTTCCGGCGCCGTGCTATCCTACAGTGAGACATGGGAAACTGCACAGCCGGTCGCATTCGAATCCATGAGCTTCAAAGGCGCTGAGCTTAATTATCCGATACATGAAAAGGAACTTCTCGCCATCATCCGTGCTCTTCGTCGCTGGCGCGTCGACCTCATGGGCAACGAATTCCTCGTTTATACCGACCACCGCACCCTGGAGAGTTTCGACACGCAGAAGGACCTCTCACGCCGCCAAGCTTGTTGGACTGAATTCCTGTCACAATATGATTACAAGATTATATACGTCAAAGGTGAAGATAATTCCGTCGCCGACGCACTGTCCCGTACCGAATTCGAGGACGCATTGGCAGCGGAAGCTGCCGCAGCTGAACCCTGGAGCCTCGACGACACCGGCGCCCCTACAATCGCCTCCGTGTTCGTACCACGCTCCGCTACGCCCTTCCTGAGTGCTCAGTGCCTGGCACGAACACGTATCAAGGCCTCCAAAGAGCCACCTACCCCCGCAGTTGCCTCTGTCCTGAACATAACAACGGATGCAAAACTCCTTGACGACATCCATGCTGGCTACGCCTCCGACAAATGGTGTGCCAAGCTCCTGTCGGCGAGCAAAGGCATTCCTGGCCTACAGCTCCGCCAACCCGAGAATCTGTGGTATGTAGGTGACCGCCTCATCATACCCAGGGTGAAGAACTTACGGGAGACACTCTACCACCTCGCCCACGACGCTCTCGGACATTTCGGAGCGGACAAATCCTACAAATCTCTCCGCGATGCCTATTATTGGCCAAACATGCGTTGTGACTTGGAGGAAGCCTACGTCCCCGCATGCCCCGACTGCCAGCGTAACAAGTCCCGCACCACTCGGCACGCTGGTCTGCTTCACCCCCTACCTATACCAGACCAACGTTGTGATTCGGTTGCGATTGACTTCATTGGACCTCTCCCGCCCGACCAAGGCTTCAACTGCCTTGTCACCTTCACCAACCGCCTCGGGTCTGACATTCAACTCGTCCCGACCCGCACTGACATTTCTGCACCGGACCTCGCCCTCCTCTTCTTCAACCATTGGTACTGCGAGAACGGCTTACCCCTCGACATCGTGTCGGACCGCGATAAACTTTTCGTTTCCACATTCTGGAAAGCGCTCCACAAGCTCACGGGAGTGAAACTCAAGATGTCCACCGCATTCCATCCGGAAACCGATGGCTCGAGCGAACGCACAAATCGCGTGTACGTTTTGACATGATGAATACAGTGAATGCTTCAACGGGCTTCTCCGGCTTCCAACTCCGCATGGGATGCTCCCCATGTATCATTCCCCCTCTCGTAAACCGTCCCACACCAGACATGCCTTCCGAAGAAAAGCTCGCCGCTGAGATTATCGCATGCCTTGCGCTCGACGTCGTCGAGGCCCAAGACAACCTTCTCACCGCGAAGCTCGTTCAAGCAGAACAGGCTAACAAGACTCGCGGCGATGAACATGACATCAAGGTCGGCGACCGCGTAAAGCTAACTACAGTTCATCGGTGCGCAGCATACGTGAAGAAGGGTGACAAGAGGGTTGCAAAGTACATGCCTCGTTTTGACGGGCCATACGTCGTCACGGCGAAACACGCTGAGTGCTCCACTTACACCCTCGACATGCCCAACCAGCCAAACGTTTTCCCGGTGTTCCACGCTTCTGAAATTGAACCTTACATAGAAAACGACAACGAACTATTCCCTAGCCGCAAACTCGCTGAACCCGCCCCAATTATCAACGACTCCGGCGAACAGGAGTGGTACGTCGAAGACATCATCGACGAACGCACCCGCGGACGCGGTAAACAATTCCTTGTACGTTTCACCGGCTACGGCCCCGAGGGCGACAAATGGCTACCCGGACGCGAAGTGGCCCACCCCGAGGCGCTCGACCGATGGCTCGCGCGCGCGACGTAGGACGCCGGCTGGCGAAACTTTCCTTCTGCCTGCGGTCGGTGATTCTCCCCAGAGTGGGCAAGTCTTCGGATTTCGTCTTTCACCGGGCACACATTTTTTCCCTTACTTTCCTTCTGGTTTTTCTGTTGAGGTATGGACCTTTTTTAAAGTGGGGGAGGGTGTAAACCTATCGGCTTACCTACGCTTACACACATGTGACACCGTTACTCACGTTACCTTACTTCTTCCTCTTGACTCTCACCTCGATACGCGTATCTCTGCTTTTTCAATATACTCTGGCCTTATTGTTCTTTTCTGGTGACTTCAAGACTTCTTAGTGTTTCTCCCTCTTGTCCCAAGCGGTGAGTTTCCACTTGCTTGATAGCACATTGAGACAGATTTGGTTACCCGCACTCTCATTATCATTGAGAGTATAGTATTGGAAATGGCTTGCACAAAGGGTGTCCCGAATGGATCATTGACCTCATTCAAGAGTGTTATAGCCGGATTCAAGGAGGCTACAATGTTATCCAAGCGGATTCCAGTGATAATGGGTTCACGGGGCATCGTTGGGTTTGTGAGAGAGTACTCGAGGTGACCTTTTATTTAACCCGTATTTGTCTGCAGAAGGATTCAGAGTGTTGATGATGCAATTCATCAGAGAACTATCTTTGTACGACAAACGTGAAAGTCACACATCTGGCACGATTTATATATCCAGGATCCGGTGCATTCCGTTCTGCCTGGGACTTTAAATCCAGACTCCTGATACAGCACTACCAGGACTTTCCCTTGTAATCTCCTCCCGGAAATCAGTCTTTTCACAGCATGTAGGATGTTGCTCACCCCAATCAACAGCGAACCCGGAGAGCACACAATCTGGCAGATCTGCGACAGCGTTGTACCTCAGTCAATTCTGATGCTGTTTGTCAAATCGTCTCTCTCGACAGACTTCCTCGTTTGTTCCTTGTTCTAAGTCTTTCACGGCCCATGGGAGACGGCCGTCGGCGGGTGCCCCGCTGTGGCAGGCCTCTGCCAGAATCTAGGGGATCCAAAAAAAATGTACGATGATGCTGATGTAACCACTGAATAATGGGAAAGCCAGGCCTAGAGCTCTCGAAGAGCTACAGTAATACATATAAAGCAAAGTTGAGTGGGTAGAATGAGGGAGGAGAAACGAGAAAATATTATAATTCCCATCCCATGATGGATTCCCATGGCCACCAAATTTACCTTTGAGAAATCGTTGGAGGAGCATTGATTAATGTCGCCCATATCACCATGTACGCGAAGGTGAACCAGCCAAAGAAACCAAGAATCAAACTGACTTATGAGCATAGTTCGAGGTGGCCGAGATCCCTGAACTGAATGAGCGAAGGGAAAGTCAACAGGGCTCACCCGAACCACGAGCTTCTTTCGTTCAAGGTTAAGTACACACGGGAAGAGATGTGCAGAAGACGGGAAGAGGGACAGACTTGGAATTCAACCCAGCTGGAGATCCGAGTCGGTCCGACGCTCGGAACTGAACAAGAAATGTCCACACTTCAGGCTAACAAAAAATCCAGTACTTAACAATTTCGGCAGCAACTGGCCATCAGTCATCATTGTGATCGCAACACTTGCGTACTGAGTCATGGTCTGTACTGTATGGCTCGACTCCAGTCACAACCTGCTCTTTCCTCTTCCTTTCAAATTCCACCAGCGACTGCTTTCTATGAAGGTGCGGCCGCATTTTATTCCCGCTTCAGACACGCAACGGAGCGCTCGATCGTGCTACTCATTTATGGACTGAGCAAAGCTTTCAGTCATCTCTTCCCGGAATTCAGTTGCCGATTCTTAGAACAATCTCGATTCTGGGATGTCCTGTTAATTGGTAGAAGGTACATGATCGGATTTCCCCCTCATGTTCGGACTCCGGCAGCATCACGCAACGCGGCAGCGCCCAAGGCTGTGACTCTGACACCGCCCGACTTAGTATAAGTACTTCCCTCCGTCTTTCATCTAACAACTCCTTTCTTTGACGACATGCAACGCCCTGTCCCCTCTGGTCCCATCGATTTCCCCGCCGCAGGTCTCCCCCAATATGATGGCTGCTATGCTATCGTCCTCGACTCTCTGTTCCCCAAGCCCGAGCTCACTTCTGTTCTGGCGCGCGTTGAGGCATTTTCCCCATGGCAGATCGCCCAGATAAACGCCGGCCCCGGCGTAGCATACACGCTGCCATCGTATCGGAACGGCCAGCGCATCATCTACGACTCCTTCGAGCTCTCGCAGCAGCTCTTCGCCAAGATCCGCCCGCACCTGGTTGCCATTGAGGAGATCGACGAGCCGACGTACGTCCGGGGCCGGGGCCTTGTCACGCAGAAGTGGCGCATGGTCCGCATGAACGAGCGCCTGCGCTTCCTGCGCTATCCCACGGGCGGCTTCTTCCGAGCGCACGTTGATGGGGAGTACGAAGACGAGTGCGTCCTGTTCAGTGTCCCCGAACCATACAATGGCTGACTGGGATGTAGGAAAACCGGCCAGCGGACGTTCCACACTCTGCAGCTCTACCTCCCCTCAGACTCGTCCGGCTCTCCGGAGAGCTTCCTGCCCGCGGGGGGCGGGTCGACGCGCTTCTGGGGCGATGACGAGAACAACTACGCAGACGTCGAAGCAGTGCCCGGGCGCGCGCTGGTCTTTCAGCACGCCGAGCTGGAGCACACCGGAGAAGAGGTACGTGTTCTCTATGGGGTATGTTGTAAAATTCGCTAACAACGCGGCAGGTCACCGAAGGAGTGAAGTGCGCGATGCGGTCAGATATTTTGTACGAGAGAGTGGGTGATCCGGTCCCAGTGCCAGAGGACCATCCAATGTACGGTGTGCTATACCGGAGAGCGATGGCCGAGTACGATGGAATGTTTTAGAGAGTGTTATTCGCGAGAGCCAGACGGATGTACAATATCAGTTATTTCCTTTTTGTATGCACATGCTCCGTGTCCGAGGTTGAAGTTCAACTGGAGTTGTATGGATCCTCGCTGTTCGGTGCCGAAAGCACTTGGTTGGTAAGTTAAACCTTTGGAAGAGCATGGTTGCATTTCGTCGTTCGTTCAACTTCGTAAGTACGAGATCTGCACGACATGTGAATCAGGTTGGTCTTGCCTCGCTGGTTCAATTTGAATATTGCAGCACAACGTTCAATTATGTTCAGGTCTTGGAGGACCTAGCGGCAGCGTCTAAATTCTATATATGGTTAAAAGTACATCTGGTTCAGGCTGGGTATGTCCATGCTCAAAGCACAATCTGGTTCGTGTTCACCTGTGTGCCGTCAGTCGGAATCCACAACGACGACAGGGACAAGTCTTACATAGGAGGTATTTAGCTGGTTGACGTCTGAGACGCCCATTAGCTGCATGCTGGTCGCCATCTCCTGCGAGAAGAGATCGATGAGGCGCGAGACGCCTGCCTCGCCCCAGATGTTCGCGAACATGGGTCTGCAAAAATCAAGCCATTAGCTCAGCAGAGAGTGGGGGAAAGGGGGACGCACGGGCGCCCGAGGCCGACCGCGCGCGCGCCGAGAGCGAGGAGGATGAGCGCGTCCGTGCCGCGGCGCACGCCACCGTCCGCGTACACCTCCATGCCGGCGAAGACCTCCGGCGCGTTCTTTCGGATGTCCATTAGAATCTCGACGGAGGTCGGCGCGCCGTCCAGCACGCGCCCGCCGTGGTTCGACACGTAGATGGCGGGGAAGCCGAGGTCGAGGCACATCCGCGCGTCCTGCCACGTCTTAATGCCCTTGGGGACGATCGGGAGCGTCGTGAGGTTGCGGAACGCCGCGAGGGACTTGAGCTGTAGATTTGATCGGTGAATTAGATACTAGAGTTGCGTTAGAGTAGAAGGGCTCACGTCGAAGTTCGCAGCATGCCCGGTACTAGAGACGGCTATTAGTGATTCAGTCGGAGGAAGGATGGGTACTCACTCTGAACCGTCCGTGTACCTCATCGAACGCGTTCTAATGCCGTTGATGCCGGTATTATCGACGGTCAGGAAGATGGCTTTGAAGCCAGCGGCTTTGATGCGGTCGAGCTCGTCGACAACCCGACCTTCAGCGAACGGTTAGCGGGCACGGACAACACGGTCCACCGAGGATTACTCACTTGTGTTCGACCATATGTATTCCTGGTGGAACATAAATTGGCCCGATGCGCCAGCCTTCGCGATTTTCTCAATGGAGAGGGTCGAAGATATGCTGGGCTAGTCACCGTTAACTTTAACAAGGCAGCTGACAGTGAGGGAAGTGAAACATACAACGTAGAGGATGCCCGCCTTTCCGGCCGCGGAGGCAAGGGACGCCTCGGCGGTTTTGTTGGCGTGTCCGGCGTTCGCTGCAGGAGCGATAAAGAAGGGCTGGGAGAAGTTGTATCCCAATATCGTGGTTCTACGCGAATTAGCATCAAGTTTTGGTGCAACGCGTAGCGACGTACGAGGTCTGCAGAGTGCTGACATCGCGGAAGCCGAATCCGTTCAGTCGGATCTTACTGTAGATGCCCAAGTTCGCCTGGTATGCTGTCGGAATGCATCATGTTATCCTACGCGTCTGCATCCGCCAGCAAGTGCGACGCACTGTATTCGTTCAAGGCGGCCGTCCGATAAGACGCTGCTCAAATAAATATAGATATTCGGTGGTGGACGGGAAACTCTACTCGCCATAGTACTTTCCGGAGAGAACATTTTTAGCAGCGATCTGCATATCGTTCAGATCCCAGATGTCGTCCAAAGGCGGCAGAACCCCTGTGGTCCAGTCCGACGTATCGAGTCCCGTGTCGGGGAGACCCTCCGTGTCGATCGTCACTGCGAGCGCAGGCTGCAGGCATAGCAAAAACAGAACCAGGAGCGACGGTAGCATCATGGATAGCAATAAAGGAATGTGAGTGAGTGGGGGGAGGAACGTGAAGGCGCTTGGGTAGCGGGTACAGGGATGGGTACAGGGATAAAAGGCAGCTAGAAGGTGAAGCTTGGGCCGATGGTGGTACGAAGGATCATATGGAACGCGTCGAAGCAGTGTGTTTTTTATGGCTACCCCATGGCGAGCATGCGGAGCGCGTCTGATCGACTGGCAACCTATTTTTACTCAGTATCGGTGCTCGCGAAGCACAGATGTGACGAATTGGCCGATGCCTCGGATTCTTGGCTCGGGACCCGCGGTGGAGCCATCCATTTTATGAAGGGAAGGCAAGGGGAAAGAGGGAAATACAGAATGGCCGCACGACTGCATGAAAGAAAGGATCAAAACGCGATCAGATGCGGTAAGCGCGATATATAAGTGACGGCGGTCAAAAATTTATTTGAGCGCAGATTTGATCCAAATCCGTTACGATTATTGATACAAATTTTCATACTTATATAATTCATACTGGACGTCTTCAGCAGGAGTAAGGGACGTGAGGTCAAACGCACCATTCGGGCCATTCCTTTCATTACATGCGCATCTAGGTCTCCCCCCGTCCTCGAGCGAACGTCTCTTCGCCTTCGCCCAGCGAGCCATGAGTGCGCTCGTACCACATTGAGTCGAGCGCGATGTCCGTGTCCATGTACGGCGTCATCAAAGTCGTGATGGCAGGCGAGTCCTGCGTCGTCGAGGCTCGTGTGGTGCGGCTCCGCATCGGCCGCCGGATGCTGGGGTCCCGCAGGTTGAGCATCAACCGCGATACCATGACGGATGAAAGACTACCCAGACATCAGCAACGAAAAGCGCAAGACGAAGGACACATACATGTTCGTGAGGGTCGTCGCCGATCCGCTTATGATAGGCTGGCTACATGTGAGCTTAAGCAAGGTGGCTTGGGAAGTGTGGACGTACGCCGCCCATGGTGTAGGTGCCAATATTCGACGCGTTGCTTGCGATCATTATGCTACGAGGGGGTGAACAGCGAGGTAAGGCTGCTGAAGGGCGACGGACCCAAAATATATGGCACCTGGGAGAGCGAGAGCGAATCCTTAGTATGAGACTCAATGTGCAAAGAGAGGAGACGCACCATCGCGAAACAACAAGCTAAATAGACTACCGCCACGCGTGCCATACTTCAGCGACTTGCGCACCGTCAGAGAGAATATCAAGACGTCAAAGATAAGCTGGATATCCCCTGGTCACTACGTACGAGCTAGAGGACTGACAATGCGCGTACCATGCCACTCCAAGCGGCTGCCTGGCCTGTCGGGAATACGGTCAACTCCAAAGGGGATCTACGACAACTCTGTAAACGTACGTCTGTTCCTGAAAACACGATAGTGTGAGTAACGCGGGCGAAACGGTTTAAAAGAAGAGCGTACAAGAAATGCGAGCTCGCCGAGGGGCATCCGAGTGATTCTAACACTGGGGACAGTGTGTTTGGAAAATCCCCGACGAGCAGCAGGACCTGCGTCATATGCGTGAGTGCGGACGAGTGGAACTAGCAAATCCCCTCACCAGTGCAGAAATAATTGCTCCGACGGTGACGGTGACCATGAGCGCCAGCACGAGCTTGTTCCGCTGGTACAGCGCGTACGTCCGTGTGATAAGTATAACTGCAAAGATGCCTTGGTCGTGGTTATTATAAAGGTGGAGGCGAAACGCACTCGCAGAGAGGATCTGGGACAGTAGTGCAAAATATTGGTGATACATTTGTAGACCCCTGCAACTGTAAAACGAATATTTGTCAAATAAGCGAGGTGCGATAAATACGATTGCGGGACACCTACACTTTGTCCGGGTGGGACGTCGACATGAGATACTCCACGAAGACGGGCATGGTTCCAAAGAGCGCGGAATAGCGGTTGACGTAGAACAACAGGGTGCCCCATGTCAGGCTTGTGCCCCAGTAGCGCGTAACCTCCGCCTCGAAGGTCAAGACATAGTCATACAATAACACGGCTGAGACTCGTTAGAAAAGACAGAGAAAGCCTGGGGAACGGCGAACACACTAAAGGGAATGAAGACAAGATAATGCGAGATGCGTCTATGTGTGCGATTTTTTTTAAGCGCGTCCGAGGTGTCGGCAGTCTGGGAGACACGTACAAGTGGTTTTCAATTTGAGCGTCACTGAGACTTTCCGTCATTCATAAGACGTCTAGAATGTGGCGTCTATGAGGGCATTCGACAGGTGGGGGAGGGGGAAGGGGAAGGGCGGGCTGCCGGTGACGGTGGGTTATGTTATCGCTGCAATTTCCCATCACTCGCATAAATTGGTGGCTCTCGGCAATCGCCAAGACTTATCCTGACCATTTGCAATCAGCACCGGACCTCGGCAGGCGGCGCACCTCGTGCGAGAATCGATCGCGTCCCAGCGTCACGGTGGATCCCTTGAAACAATTCAAACAATTTGTGTTAACAAACGTCGTCGAACGAGCTTGCATTATGGACTCCCACAAACAGTAAATTTTGCCCGCCTGTAGAATCAACCCATTGGACCTGGAGCGACAAGCCATCAAGGCGTACCTCGTTCGCGGCCGCCGGTCAAGTTCGACAACGCTTGACTCTGCTTGACTTCGACGCTAGGAATCGGAAATCAAGTGGACTAGACAGAGCAACAGTGCCACCAACAAAGTAGCATGGAGCAATTCGGCCGACAGGACGGCCAAGCACCAACCTGCTGCACCAACTGATTAATTGAGACTCACCAGACAAATTAACTTGATGCAGATAGGCGCGACTGTCATTATCGACACTCACCATGCTTCCGCTTCGCCCTGAAATCCTCGGACCGACAGAGACCGACAGCAAGGTAAAACATGCCTCCGCTTGCCCCTGACGTTTAGGGGTCCTGGAACGATCCCCCTCCTCGACCACGTTGTTGTTAAACACCTGTGTTCGATATACCTCCGTCCATGTCTACAGCTGTCTACAGACTCTCAGCCTCAGTTCCAGAGGGAGAGACACCTGAATTGCTCACCTTGGACCGAGTCTATCTTTTTCGACGTCGACTAAGCTGGTAGGAAAGTGATATCCTGACCTTTGATAGCCCCTATCTCAGCATCTCATCGGAAGGGAGATACCGCAACCGGTGACCTAACGTCGACGACCATACACCAGCGTCCAGTGTTCGACGGATGCAACCCTGGAGGATGTTGGGAAGATGACAGAAAAAAATCAGACCTGAATAAGTGAGGGGAGTACTTCAAGTCGACTAGTTACGACCGACAACGAGGGGACACAAATTGTCAGCCTAGTCTGCTGAGTGGCGGAGGGCAGTTCCCTGCAGTTCCGCGAATTTCGCCGCCTAGCAACAATGGGGATAATTGAGACTGGGACGGCCGCATCAGACACGCCACCATGGAATCCGTCCTGCAAGCAAAAAGGCGAGCAAGAAATAGGGCTACCAATTGCAGCTAAAAAAATACAGTGGTATGTACGTTACATCAAGCACGGGGTGGTACGTTACTTGTCAATGGGTGGAAGGTGTCCGAGTTCGTCACCATGTGTACCCCCTAGCTCATGTCCATGTCGCCTCCGCTATGAAGCGGTGTGGTGGCGAGCAGGTCTTCATCGAGATCACTCCAGCTGAAGAGGTCGTCTGCAGGGATGTCGGCAAAGTCGGCGAAAGCTGCCTGCTCCTCGAGGTACGCTTCTAAGGCCGCGTCATCCTGGCCGTCTTCTACGGCCGCGGTGGCTTCGTCCTGGCTGTCGATTTGGGCGGCTACACGGAAGTTCAACCACTGGGCCAATGGAAAACGTGTGTACGAACCTAATTCATTCTCCCAAAACGAATCATCCAGGGCGGGGTCGGACCCAACTTCACGGTCGTACGAATACAGGTATGCGTGCTGCATTTTTCTATCCGCGTTCTTCATGATTCGGCTGAAAAGCTGGAGGAGGCGTGTCATCGGGTGAATACGCCGCGAATGTAAGGACCGCAACGCACCTCGTCAAACATAGGGTCCTCCCCCTCGTCGTCCTCATCGTCCATGTCCATGTGCGCATCCATGTCGTCACTCCCCGCCTCGCTGCTGCTCATAAACCGCTTCTTCTTCACGGCCCGCTCCCGCGCCTTCGACGCCCGCTCAATGCAGCGCAACTTCAGTCGCGTGCGCAGGAACGCCTTCTGCGCGTCATCACTAGCCTCTCCAAATTGCGGGCCACTAGGTCTGACAGGGCGCGTTTTGGCGCTGTTGGAACGTGAAGAAGATGCCACCGGCAAGCTGGGAGAATGGGCCTTGTACTGCGAGCGTCGACGCGCCTGGACTGCGGCAATGGGGGAGGACCCGGGGCTGCTGTTGGTGGCCGCGAGTGGCGAGGAATTTATTGGCTTGTATGCGGAGTAATTCGGCCCAGGGTGAGTTTTGTGGATAGACAGAGGGGTGGAAGGAAACTGCAGGGGAGCAGGAGAGTGCTGCATGACCGTTACCAAGGGAAGAGAATGGTCACACTTTGTTTGGTGTCCACACACGATCACATGACTGTCACGCTTCGCGTCCGAGTCATTGACTCGAGTTTCCCCAATTTCTCGAATTTGAGCCGAGATTCCACAGTCTGGGACTGTCTTGGCATCCATCGTTTTTGTCCATTTCTTGAACCTCCATCGAAGTTCAATCTGAACGCGCGGCTGTGGCCACATGATCAGGATTCAGGTACAGGTGATGATTTAAGCCCCGCTCTCACACGCCATCGATATCTCTCACTCTTTGCACTCATGCCCCCTCCTCCCCCGGCTTTCTCATTCGACGGAGATGTACGAGTGGCCCTGTGTTAAATATCAACGGGATTCTGAACTTGGTTTATCACTTAGGTCGCGATCGTGACAGGCGCCGGCTCGCGTTTGGCTGGTACGTGCCTCGTTCTCGTGTTTCTGCAGATCCGTCGACGCTCTGCAGGCGAAATTGGCAACGGACGTGCGACGGCGATCCTTCTTGCGCGACAGGGCGCCAAAGTAGCGCTTCTTGATTACAACGTCGAGTGGGCCCAGGAGACGAAGCGCATGATCGACGACGAGGGCGGCGTCTCGGAGGTAATCAAGTGCGATGTGACCCAGGAAGCGTCGTGTGAGGCCGCCGTCAAGAAGACGGTTGAATTGTTTGGCGCGGTGCATATTCTCGTTAATATCGGTGAAAGAGCTTAACCCAGGTGAGGATTGTGCTGATATCTCTCAAGTCGGAGTCGGTGGCCCGCACGGAAACGTCACAGAGGTCGATTTGGACGCTTGGGATCGGGACTTTCGCACCAACGTGAGCGGTTGAAAAATCTTCGGCTACTTGCTTACCCTCTTGCGCAGGTTACCTCGATGGTTATGATGTCCCGATACGCGATCCCTGAGATGAAAAAGGTAGGGCGCGGTGCCATCGTCAACATGTTAGCCCAGTTTACTCGATTGAAGTCTCCGAATAACTATTTTACAGGTCCTCCGTCTCCGGACGTTCGTGATTCCCAGTGAAATATTTCCCGATCTTATCTCACCCAGTGTTGGGCGGAAACCCTGGCGTCCTGTACCCCGTCAGCAAAGGTGCCATCATCCAGCTCACGCGCGCGATGGCCGCACACCACGGACCCGACAACATCCGGTGTGTTCCATTCCATATGCTCTTCTCGTACAAGGCTCAAGAGTCATGCCAGTGTAAATTGTGTTGCCCCAGGCATGGTCTATGTACGCTAGAGCCTTACTTCGTAATGCATATTGAATTAAATTCGCGTTCCAGACCCCGATGGTCCGCGGCCGTGGGATGACGCCCGAGATGCGCCAGCGGCGCATCGAGCAGAACCTCCTCCGGCAGGAAGGCACAGGGTGGGACGTCGGATACGGTACGTCGTTCAATTCTCTATGCTCATTACTTCATTGCTCAAATCCCAGCAGCGATCCTCTTCCTCGTGTCGCGCGAGGCACGTTGGATCACAGGAGTCATCTTCCCCGTCGACGGCGGCACCACGTCGGGTAACCCGAACCGCCCCGCGTTGAAGGAGGATACACTGGCAGCGCAGAAGGCGAACACGGAAGCTGCGTCGGCGACTCAGTGAACGTCACTGGTGAAGTTTCGGCGGACTTCAGACAGTATATATGCCTCCCACTTGCGAGCGCGTCGCATCCGAGACTGTTCATTTCTCCAAACGGAAAACCCTTGAACAACCCTTTATTGACCATCACATATATCCGAGAAGAAAACATCAAATACCCGGAGCTAAAAAAGAAAATAAGAAAGCAGTGTCCTCAGTCAATGAATGCCTCCTTCTCATGCGACATCTCCTTCGTATGCTCGCCACACCGATTAGCTGTAAAGAAGAACCGTGAGCATCGTTCTAGGTCATCGGGAAGGAAACCACCCACCTCCGGTATCCCGCCTTTTCACTATCTTCGTCGCCAGCGCCAGGAAGACGCCCCAGCCGGTGCCGAACATGCTCAGTGTCGCGACGAGTACAGCGATGAACGCCTGCGCCGGCGCTTTCCGGCGCTGGAAACGGCACAGGTACACCACGTCCAGCTCCGCTGGGCCCGTCGTCGTCAGCGGCAGCAGCCCCGTGATATTGAAGTCAGGGTTGACAGACGCGCCGATGAGGTTCGCGTACTCGTCGGAGGTGCTGTACACGCCCGGGATGGTGGGGAACGTCGAGAAGATGGTGCCGGGGATGGCCGAGGTGTTGAGCAGGAAGTTGTTCGGGCTGGGGTTCCCGAGGTCGATGCGCACGGCGGCGTACATCGTCTGAATGATGTTCGCGAGGACACTGTACGTGACGTCGGTGATGACGGGCTGGTTGGTGTCCGAGAGCGGCTCATCCGAGAAGTATTGCTGGAACGTGAGGTTGCTGTACGCAACAAAGGATGAGGAGATTTCGAACTGGGGTATGGTGACTGCGCAGGTCGCAGCAAGGCCGAGGGATGCGGGACAGAAGGGGAAGTCGGCTCGAAGGGAAATGATGGTGGGGGAGGTTCCATTCGTCGCCTGCGATAGAGTGAACAAGCGCGTGGCGCCATCCTTGCTACTCAGGGACGCCACAGAGTCGAGGACGACGCCACGCGAATCCCGTATTTTGTTGAAGAACCCCTCCTCCTGGTTCTTCAGCGAGCGCTCCACGCCCAACAGCTGGTTGTATTTCCCAGCCAACGACGACAGAGAGAAATCGGTACGCGCAGTGAATTGGTAAGTTTCGCTCCGACATGTGACGACCGCCGTGTAGTCGATTGTGTAGCTATTGACGTCTCCATGCAAGTATAGCGAGGTTATGTCGCAGTTCTCGAGCGTCCTACCTTTGTAGGAGATCCCAGAGTCGCCAGCATTGGCACTGATGACGGACGCGATGGTGTACCGGAATAGCGTGTAGTTGGTCGTGAAGGTATCGCCAAGATTAAATACACGCGGATCGCAGAGCGTGCCGGGTTTGGGCATCAGGGAAGGGAGGTACTGGTGGTACCAATGGATCTGAGTGACATTGTAATCCGACTGGAAGACGGTGATCGTATCGTAGCCCGTCAATGCCACTATAAAAAGAGGGAAATGAGGGATGACACGGCGGTCGGAGGAGCTGCTCACCATTGACCGTGGTCAGAAATCCTAATACGATGATGGCGCCTATGTATGCCGCCGGAGTGAAAACCTTCCCAGGGAAAGAACGAGTAATAGGATAGTCCAATGGCATCGTGTTAGGCAAGGAAGATGTGGGGGCGAACTGACTACATATACAAACCCCTTAACGTCGGCACCCCTAAACTGCTAGCCAAGAAAATCTTAGACTTTCACTTCTTGCACTGAATGAATGCAAACACGGAACAGGGGCCAAGGAATCCTATCGTCCGGAACGCGGCCATTAGCGAAGTGAGGTTTGAGCTCGGAGGAGGAGGAGGAGGAGGAGGAGTGTATTACTGCCGAGGTCCCAATAAGGAACAAGCAGGTACTGTACCTACGGAGCAATGGGCGAGAAGTTGAATGTTCAAGTACAAGTTGATCACAAAAAAGAAAAGAAAAATCTGACAAAGCAATCGGTGAGTGGGACACCCGAGATCAAAGTAGGATCAAGTCGGATATGGGTTAACAGTACCGGTGGCAGTGCTACACTTCTGTCGCTCTTCTTCTATCTATAGCAGAACGAATTGGTGGGAGCTTTATTTTCGTTGTTATAGGTCTGTACGTACGTTTCTTGCCAACATTGACCAATCTCCCACTCGTATCGGAGAGTCCCAAAATTCACTTTGAATCGATGATAAACCTGACTCGGACGCTGCGATTCTGACGGCCGGGCTGTGCGCAATACTTCCTCAATAATTCTATGCGTTCAACGGCAGGATATTCCATTGGTCAACGTGCCCATGGCTGACTGATTATTTTCGTTAGAAAGGACGGCAAGGACGGTGATGAACGGAACCCGTGCGCGCGTCCGCATTGGTAATCCGAAACGCCGGCAATCACCAAATCATAAATATTTCGCCTGTTACCTAAAGGGGCTGTTTTTTGTCTCCTTGACTCCACTACCACCTTCGTGCGATGTTAGAAATCCACGGGCAATATATCCCTATTCGCCCTCTCCTTCTCCTCTCCATTGGATTTGCCTCTCTCTTTATTGTGACGCGTAAAGTGAGACACACTGGGGAACAATTATATTGGCGGCTACTAACAGATCTTCAGCTATCTCTTTATGTGAGGGATTAAATCTTGAGAAAGGTCAAACTCTGAAATTCTGAAGCTCTCGGCACGCCTCCAAAAGAATGACACAATTCATGGCAAAGATATTAAAATCTCGAGGATTCTAGGTGCGCTGCGTCCTCCGAATTCAAAACTAAAGACTCAAATTTCTTTCAGTTTACCCAATCAAGGTAGAGTTCTATTGGATTCCGACTTTCATGCGCTCATCAGCTGGATGTCTTACAGAGCTGCGCAGGAATCGACTTACGCAGCTCCGCGTATGACCAGGAAGGCTTCGAGGTATGCAACCGTTCTCAAGTTGTCGTAACACTACTAGAACCTCCACTGCAGTTCGACCGGAAATGGATGATTGTGGACCTTGAGAAGAACAAACAGTTGTCTGCGAGGGATAATCGCGGCATAAAAGTAAGTTTCTCCGCCTCATCTCCTATCCCACTTTTAGTTGACGTACCTGGTACGGGTCTTCCCGTTAATCAAGCGGGACCCGACCTCTTCTACGGGCGGTGTCCTCGAAGTAACGTTTCCGGACTCCTCCGACACGCCCTCGTTCGTCATTCCCCTCAACCCCACGCAGGAGCAGCTACGCACCTGGGAGACGCATACGGGTTTTGATCTCTGGGGCTCCTCCAATGAAGGCTACGTCGTTGAGAGTGCCGCCCCGGATGCACTCGAGACGCCCTCGGAGATCCTCTCCGCATACGTGGGCCGGCCTGTCCTCCTCGTCATGAAGACGCCGACGCCGCGCCCGCTCGCAGAGGATGTGCCCTTCGACCCCGCCCGGCTCGCATATCCCGGCGGCTCCACCGTGCGCTACCCCGACTTCAGCCCCTTCCTCCTCGCCTCGATTTCTTCGCTCGAGGACGCAGAGGCGAAGGTGTGGGCGATGGCGCGGGGGAACCTCAAGCAGACCGTCGCAGGCTGCTCGCCAGACGATGCTGCCCCGCCGACGAATGCGTGGGCGCGCGCCGACGCGAAGCGGCTGCTCGTCGAGCGCTTTCGGCCGAATGTCATCGTGAGCGGCGTCGAAGAGCCGTTCGGCGAGGACGACTGGCAGGAAATCACCACCGTTGACAATCGCACATTTCTTCTCCCCGCCAGGTGCCCAAGATGCATGGTGCGGCGTGCGACTGGCCGATTTTTTTTACGAATCTGACCCGGCCTATCCTAGTTCCCAAACGTCGACACGGAAAACGGGAAGCGCGACCCGCAGATGCCGAACAATGCTATGATGCAGTATCGCAAGGTCGATGCCATGGCGCCCTCGAAATATTGCTGGGGGTGCGTTAGCGTGTGATTGCTCTTCTGTGAGGAATTGATGATTCGTTTTGTCCAGCATGTACATGGTACCGGTTGAGGACAACGGCGTTCTCAGTGTCGGCGACCAGATATTAGTCACAAAGAGTGCGGTGAATCCCAAGCTCACTGCAGACTAGGCGGGATGTAACCATAGAGAGTACGGTCCCTGTCGAGTCACTTCCCGTGCATTGCTTATATTGCTCGTGGATACACTGGAACGGGCAATACAATAATTATCAATCCACGAGGAGCTCTCTCCGCGATGTATGCAGTACGGGCCCCGGCTGTTTCTTAACGGGACCGCGCCGGAATATACCTACCTACCTCTCCGTGTTAAAAGGTCAATCCGACTCTTACTTTAGAAAATAGTTTGGTAAGTTAGCTGCGGAATTCGAATTTCGAAACGTCCAGAGATTTAACGCTTTGCCGGGCAATTGATGCTGCAAGAGGGAACATGAGAAGACTGAATTTTAAAAATCAAGCAGCTAGGATGACTCGCTGTTTTGCATGCCGCACTTCTCCTTGTACTAGTTCGAGATCTACCACTGCTCTGTGGAACATGAGCGCCGTTAGCTCGGCAACGCAACAAATGCTTACGATGATGTCCCTCTCTGTTTTATCCAGGGATTGTGAACTTTGCCCCAGCATTACGTCCGACTCCACCTCCTTCTCTCGGCACAGAACTCTCAGTGTTTCCATCGTCTTCGAAATGTGCCCCGGACGGCATTTTCTTCGAATACTATGTCGGTAGCTCCTGGCAATCTTCGACTACTAGTAGTGGTGTCATTGGAACCAAAATATCCATTGATTGGCATTGGAATCAGACTCCCAATCAGGGCACGAGTGGAAGTGAGGACTCGGTCCCTCAGTGCCGAGATTAGGAAATACCGGGACGACGAATTTCCGGGAAGCTTGTCAGGATCGCAGCTTTCGAAGGTACCCATAAGCCTGAGGCACACTTGAGATTTCTCTGGACTGTAGACGACACAAGGCCGGCGCGGTTTCGCGTATTTCTTTCCGGCATACTGTATACGTTAAACTTGCTGCTTGGAGTTGGCCTATCCTTACCATGTAATCTATTACCGCATTCCTCGAATTGTGCCTTTGCTTGTTGGCCAGCGTCTTCCGCGTCCAAGGCTCTTCCTGACTGCGGCAGAACCGGGAGCTCACTCAGCAGAGGGGTCCATGCGGAAACTTTATTATGCACGAGGCTGCGACGATGTCGGGCTCATTTTGGTTTCTGAATATCATTATGCGGTTTGAAGGGCAATCCTACATTGAAGCTTGTGCATATTTTAAAAGGAGTAAAACTTAATCGCCGCTTGAGAAGGCCGTGAAATATAGACCCGCATAGAGAAAGATTGACCACATTAGGCAACTAACCAACCATTGACTTCAGCATGGCGAATGGTGGGATAAGAGCGCAAAACTAGGGAAAGCCTGGTTACCGGCCTACTCGTGTCTAGGTACGAGTTGAGGCTGGTAAGTCATATTAGTTCATTGTCTAACTAAGGTTGCACAAGCCCAGCCAACTCCATACGTATCAGTACACGCCACACAGCAAAACGAGAGCGAGAAAAGAGGGGAATAAAATGGCACACCACCGGAGCTGCTCTGTCGCATTACTTTTTGCCCGCCTCAATCGCATCCCCGTTCTTGCACGCAATAATCTTGATCCGCGGGGAGTTTACCACATCGTTCCCCTCCATCTTAAATGACGCCTGCTTCACGATGAACGTCCACACGTCGTCACACAACCGGTAGGTCTTCAAGTGGCCCTGTGACAGCGTTAATGGCGGCAGGCAACGAGGGGCAGCTGCATACTTTTAATGACGTTTTGGCCTTAACTTGTTTGACCATGGTATCCGCCAGGGACTTGTCAAACTAGCGACAATACATAAGCCATGGACCACCCAGTGCCGGTGCAAGACTGGCAGACCTGCTGAAGAACCTTCATGGCCAGTTGGGGGGTGATGGCCCCGCTGGTGATGAGCTCATCTAGCGAGTCGGTCAGGGCCATTCCAATGCTAATTCCTGGTTCAAAATCTTGGAAAACGAAGGGTCCAGCACGTACGAGGAGCCGCGATAGAATTCGTAGTATGCGGAGGCCATGGTCGTTGCGACAGAGGGTCTCGGTTGTGGTGGGGAGGAGAGGCTACCTGTGTTACGTCACACTCCTTTGTCACTGTGGCAGTGAGCGGAGCCGATAGATTGCGGCAATAGCGATCAGGTGACTCCCCCGCGTCGCGTCGCGTCCTTAATATCGCCAGGGAAGTGCGAGAAGCATGCGACAGGATTTGAATTTCTTTTTTTGAGCAAATAGACGATCTGGTAACGTTCTCTGCTTACTGTACTAAGTCCTGGCGAGAAGAGAGATGTATACAGTAGCCTATTTCAATTTTGCGAGACAAAAGATTTTTCTCTGGACGGCGAACTACATATAAAGCAACCCACCTGCCACAGCATGACACGAAAATTTCGAGCTGAAATAAATAGCACGATATTAAATTGAGACGCGAAAGATACAAATAGGTGGATTATATATAGCGTACATATGAAAGCAAAAGTCCAGAGGGAAACCTACACCAGCACCTTGGGCTCAAATGGCGTCCCAGCCAGTCTCAGCGACGTTTCGATGATCTTCATGCCCTCGAGTACCTTCTCCTCCTCCATCCGTCGGCCCGCAATCTGCACGCCGAGCGGCAGCCCGTGCATCTTCTCCGCGTCGTACACGCTGTATGCGCCCTTTGCGATGGCATTCATCGCCGTGAACTTCGGAGAGGACATAAAATCCGAGGGGAGCGCGTCGGTGGTTTTGTCTACGAACGTGACGGGCAGAACGCCGGCCGTGTAGTCGAGCTGCCGAAAGCTCGGTATAGCGGAGGGGAGATAAAGGAAAGAACGTACCAGGTTGAACAAGAACGTATATCCGGCGCTGATAAGGCTCGCGCGTTCGCCCGTGCCGTTCTCCAGCGCGGGGAGTGGGTGCGGGACTGTGAGCACGAAGTCCAAGTTCTCCTCCGTCCAGCGCTCATGCCACTCGGCGCGGAACTCGTCGCGTTGCACAACCAGATCGCGTTCCTGCACCACAGTCTTGGGGTACATTACCTCGACCAATTTGGCGTAGAACGGGTCGGTTGCGCGGTTGAAGTACGCCATGATGTTCTTGACGAAGCGCGGGAGGCCGAGCAGCTCGATTGTTCCCTTTAGTGGTGGGTTGAGTGTCTCGCCCGGAAGACCGCCGTCCCGCATCTGTGCGCCTAAAGGAGATGGAGAGCGACAAGGGGACGTGTGGAAAATTGAACGTACCTCCATCCGAGAATACCAACTGGTACCCGACCGTGAGGAGGTCGGAGACTTTCGGGGGCGAACTAATTGCGAATCCATTAATCATCCTGACGATAGCCGAACAACACAGCGTGACCTACAATTCGACGACTTCATGGCCTTGGAATTGTAGCGCGTTTACGACAAGGGATAGAGAACGTTTGCAGGCAGGCGACGGCTCGCAGATGCCTGCACGATAACAATCAACCCGTGCTAGAATATCAATCTGCATACAAGCTCGCTCACCATCCTCCCAGATTACGCCCCATTTGAGTCTCCGGCCTTCGACCTGCAGATCAACGTCTTGCCATGGGAGTGGGACGCACTGCCGGCACCATTCAGTAATAAGCGCTGCGGAGGTCGGGGCCGCGGGACGGACCGTGAAATCATATGTCCACGGTTTCATGGAGACTATCCGCTTCCAGAACTCCTCCAGATCCGCGAGGCTCCCCGCCATCGGCGCGGCTAGGATCTGCACGCTCTCCAGCCCCATCATTGACGACATCGTGCCCCACGTCGGAAACCGCCCGACGCTGCCCTTGAGCCCCCAGATCCCGCAAAAGTGTGCCGGGATGCGCGCGCTCCCTGCCAAATCTGTCGCGATTTCGATCTTGCTCCCGCCACATGCCAGGAGCGCCCCGCCGCCGCCCGTCGACGCGCCGACCGAGTGCGCCGTGTTGTATGGATTCGTTGTCCGCCCGAAGACGTCCGACTCAGTCTCGATGGCGATCAGCACGGTCGGCACGGTCGTCTTGACGTGCAGGATTGCGCCGGCTTCCTGCAGCATGCGTACGAGCGGTGCCGAGGTCGGCACCGGGTGGTTCACGAAGCGCGAGAGGCCGATGGTGGTGTCGTGCCCGGCGATATTGACCGTGTCTTCCGCGCTGATCAGCAACCGTGCGCGTGAACGGGAAATGAAAACACCGAAGCAGACCTTTTAGACTGACGGGCACACCGAGCAATGGGCAGTCGCGGATCGAAGCGTTCGAAGACCCGGCATCGGATTCGCCGGCGGACGTGTAATTTGCGAACGCAGGGATCTCCAGTGCCTCGTCGAACATAAAGTCGGTGATGCAGTTCGTCAAGTGGTGCGCGCGGAGCGTTTTTTTGCCGTAGGCGGAGAGGACGTCACTGGGGGCTACGGACCCGGATTTGCACTCGGAGACGAGTCGTGAGAGAGGAAGAGCGTGGATTTTCTCTTCTTCATCCGAGAGCGGCGCAGAATAGGCTGCGGGTAGGGCATCGATCTGGGCCTGGCGCTCCCGTTGCTTGAGTGCGCTGGTTCAGCGTAAGATTGAGTGTAATAAGGGTATGAAAAGAACCGACCATGCTTGGTGATGCAGAGAAGACATCGGTGGGGGTTTTTGATCAGAGAAACGAAAGTTAAATGGGCCCCAAGATTTAAAAGGGACCGTGCCCGCCTGCAGCCGAGGATTTAGATCGGTAAAAAAAACAAGATCACAAGCGCCGTTACCATCGCAGATACCTGCAATAGGCGCACTGAATTCATCCAGCCCGATTCATTCGCGTCGTCGGGTGGCGTTTCTTCTAGCGCTTAATTTCGTGTAATCGAAACACCGGCCTTCGAATCGAAGGGTCCGAGAATGCTGAGGGAACCGGATACGGCCTAAAGCATCGATAACTTCGATCGCGGTCACGGAGGCGAAGGGCCGCAGGGGGGAGATAATAGGTCGACTCGGCGGTTTCAGTTGTTAGAGGAAGACGGGGATCATAAAAATGACATGGAGCGAACTACTATTGGCAGCTCGGTAAGATAGCCTAGCAACCGGTCATGCCGCTGCCAGTCATACCACCGGGAGTCGTTTCAACCAGGTGTGATAACGGCGGAGTCGGACATCGTGAACCGCGATTTTCTGTCCAGGAGCTCAACACTGTGCCGAGTTGGGTCAGAGAAGTAAATCAATGTGGTGCCTGAGCGTCACTGGACTCGCCTTGTGATATGTTGGTGAAGAAAGCGTACTTAGTATAACGTTAATTGTGAGTAACACAAACCCTAATAGACACATATGCCGCAAATGTCATGGCCTATGTTCCTGGCCGAACCAAAGCCCTGGACAGGGAACTATTAGCGCTGATCCCGGCGATCGAGGCAAAGCTACAATACCTTTCGTATTGTTCTGTTGTAAACTATACAGCCAAGGACAAACCATGAAACGGTGAGACAACCACTGAGAACCACCCACCAATATCAACGACGAGATGCTCAATTTCATCAGGGAGATGGGGGAGGAATATTAAACTTACAGCCTTCTCGCTCATTTTGCTCCCGCGGGGTCGTCTGCTCCATAACTGCGAGCTTCGAATCTTTGAGCTCCCTGAGAGCCACAACAAGCCCATGACAACAATCCTCGGGGCCCTTCTGAGCTCTGATGTGGCATTCTGGCACAATGAGACGCGGAGTCGACAGGAACCCGGAAGGCATTGGGGCAGTGATGTCCATTGCCCCGCAATCATCTTGTGCCAACTGGACTGCCAACTCTTGATGAACGCACCCAGATCCGAAGCAAAGCACTTACTGGGGAATCGGTTAACACTCATCCGATAGAACGCATGGCGGCCTACCTCATTCCACTACCGACGAGTTGCCGCTGCATCAGTTCCCGTCCATCTCCGCCTTATTGGCTGAATGGGCCGTAAGCGGCTGCGGGGTTTTGCCTCAACGGGCACGCAACGGAAGGATAAAGGGGAGGCTGAGCGGGCGGTCGGCATTGAGCGAAGCGTGAGAACAGACGCTACATTATCTCTCCAAACCACAGAGAGAAATGCCGGAGGAATGTGTATTGTAGAAACGACATACTTGAACATCTGTAAGCCTTGTTAGATCCCGCACTATCATACAAGATGGTGGGAATAGCCTTTGGATGTGAGCGAAGACAGTTGAGTTCATTCTTACGAAATAAATGCACATGCATGAATTATGCATGCGCGATAGCGTTGAGCAAGTTGCGCCATCTGGTGGTTCAATGCCGACATCTCGAGAGGAATACAGCGACGATCGATTACGACACGGAATTCCCATTTCGGAGATAGATACCCTCCCAAGCCGTGGACCAGTGCCTTGCGCGGTATCCTCGTATGTTGTAGTTCCGAGGTGTTGGGGTGAGATGTGGCTCTAGGTATCGACTTCCGATGAGGGCTCTGTGCTGCTATACTACTAGTATGTACGGCAGCAGCCTATCGGTACACGCACCAATGTGAGCCATTTTTGAAGTAATTCGACGTGTGACCGTCGGGGAGAAGGAGGCAGGAGACGATGCGTTGCCACAGCTGCGGTAAAATAGATTGCAATTCGTAGAAGATGGTTTCTGGAACCTGAGTGAAGTGAAGAACATCCGGAGTAGGCCGGTGGCAACGAAGCACATGCCTAGGAGCTTGCGTCGCAGCCGAATTTGCGGCGCAGATTCTGTTGAATCGTGATCGTGAACTTGATTCTTCGTTAGAGCACGCTCACACGAGAAATTCTGGTCCGCGTCAGCGGGCTGAGCGGCAGCTACTACAAGAGGCTCGGGGCTAGAACACGGGCCAATCAAGACTTGATCAAGGCCATCCAGTGGAATGCAAACGGCGAGAAGACCTTTCTCGTTGCCGATTCGTGAGCGGGGTTCCGCGTCTAGTCGACGTCGAAGACTGGAGCTTACTTGTCTATGTTTGGTTCCGATCCCGATTAGGCTCAATCATTTCCCTTTCAATGGGTCTGAAGGCGCACAACGCGAACGGTATAGCGTACGGGGTAAGTAAGTTCGTCAAAATGCCGCTCGGCAGCGGGCAAAGGGGATCTTGAATCGCATCATCCTTCAAGAAATACGGAGTCCGTGTTGCAGAGGCTTAAGTAAGAACCTGAATCGGCCGAGCATCAACTCAACATCAACTAGATTAATGAAGGAGTCTAATAAATGAATGGGGATAATTATTGGTGCCTGAATCGGAGCGACATGTGTACAGGTCGATCCAACGCCTCGAGTCAGCGAAATACAATTCACTTCCAAGAGGTTAGGTACGTATGTGCAGAATCTCGTAAGGATTGAAGCAAATAGAATCAAGGCTGCTCCGAAAGTCGTTCATCGCATCGTTGCACGTCGCGCAGCTGAGAAGACCTGTCAAACATGGATCTAGCCTCTGTCCATTGCGTTCTGGCCGTTTCATGGTCCCCGCGCTGCCGGTCAATATCTCCGAGCCGAATGAGACAATCGCCTCGGGCTTGGTAAATATTCATGAAAGTGAACCCACTCAATGCGAGCTTGAAAAGACTTCCTGCCGTATCGGAGTCACCTTGGGCGAAGAAAATGTCGCCGATCCTCCGAAGCGCCTGATGTGTCGCTGCCAAATCATGCACACGCAATGCCAGCGCCAGAAGGACAAAGGAGAGATGTTCTGCGCGCATCGCATCCGTCTCTGCGAACGCAACGTCGCTCATCCTTTCCGTACAGTGCACCTCCATCTCCGCGGACTGTCCTTCGACAAGGGGAAGGCAGCGCGCGTACAGCGAGCCAGATTCGGGGTAGTTGCCCTGGTGGAAATATAAATCTGCCAGGATGAAATCGCACGCGGGCAGTCCAAGCTTGTTGCTACTGCCTGCCATCAGACTCCGAGCCGTATCGATATTTTTCCTAACGGACGGATCAGTACGTCCCATCTTGATATCCGAGCCAGCGATATTGATGAGCGCGTACGCCTCGGACACCTTTTCCTCCGTACGCTGCTCGCCGAGGATGCCGACCAGCAGAGAGTTCAATTGCCGCGCGAGAGCAAAGTCCGTCTGCAAAAAGTACGTTTGGGCTTGCAGATTTAAAAGATTGCGATAAATGGCGTTGCGAACATCACCCATGCCGAGCGCGTCAAGGACCACCCGCGCTTCTGCGCATAACTTCGTGCTCTGGGCGTAGTCCCCGACGCAGACGCAGCAGTAGGCATATTGCCGGAGGGCTCGCGCTTCCACGAGCATGCTTCCTGCCGATTTGGCGATGCTACATCCTTCCCGCGCGTATTTCAACGCTGGCGCGGAATGGCCAAGTTGGCGGTGGATTTGAGATAAACGAACGACGACCTCGGCAAGCTGGGGGAGGTCGCCTGCTTCCTGTGCGAGAGGGAGTGCAGTATTACAGATGTCCAGAGCTTCCTGCACCTGGCCGCTGCGAATATAATAAGCAGATAGGTAGACGCAGGTCTTAGCTGTAAAATATCATAAGCAACTGCAAGTGAAAGTCCAACCCCGGCGCACCTTGTGAAACCAGGTCTCCAACATCTTTGAAACACTGAAGCGCATCCTTAGAAAATGATTCGTGCGAAGACTGGATAGCGTTTATCCGACCCATAGTAAACAGGTATTCTTCAAGCAAGCACTTGTCATCAAGGCTCTTGACGGTTTCAAGCAAACCATCCGCCAGCTGGTAGCTCCACGACGCGAGATTGGTGAAGTAGGAGAACTTCGCCAATTCCATGATACAAATCACCGTTTCCTTCAATTCAGAAGGAGAATCATGCGAGTCGATGGCTTGACACAGAATCGAGTGGATATTACCAAGGTCGTTTGAAAGCATCTGAACAAGACCGGGTGATGGGAGAAATTCAAAGTGGCGGGAAAGCCTGACAAGAGAGTAGATATGCTCTTTTAGCAGGCGGAATATCTATGGGGACGGTGGGTATGTTGCCCGCATATATTCTCGAATCGGCGCGAGAATTTTAATCCTCTGATCCCGCCCGATATAGGCCAAAGAGGTGCGGACAAGTGTTGTTCTGCATTGGTAGACATCGAACGGAAGAGACATCTCTGTCAAGGCCGTTCCCGGGATACCATCCGGCAGCAGCGACAGAAGGCTAAGTAGCTGTCGAGCGTCGGGGAGCGCCGCCATTCGGGGACTGAAAAGAGATAGGCTGATTGATTTGTCAAGATTGGACCTCTTGTCCACACCTTCCGACAATAGGGATGTGGTCTGTAGACTCCATCGACTGAGAACGGACTCCGCTCCTTCATAGGCAGTGATATTCGCTAGGAGAGTCACCGCCAGTGGGACATTGTCGGTGAGTTTCAGAAGCATATCGACGTGAGACTCAGCCTCTGTCTCGTCAACTATGGCCAGGAAGCTTTCGCGAGCAGCAACGTCATCGAGAGTCTCCAGCGGTGGCAGAAAGGGCCGTGTCCATCGTATCTTTGTGGGCCGCTCAGCTCCGCGCATGGTGATCTAAGAATGCATGGTTCAAATGACTGATAGCGACATAGGGCGGGACTCACAATGATATGCAGTTGTGGAATCTGCGTCAGCTGCGAGAGTATATCTTCCACGCTGGATCGGGTCGCCTGTACTTCCCAGGGGGATTCAAAGTTGTCCAACACGAGTACAGATGGGCCATCCATGGCGGAGAGAAATCCGATGATGGCTCTGCCTACTTTTCTGTGCTGCTCTAACCCAAAATATGCCGCGATCAGGGATAGCAGTTCCTCTGGTGAAGTAGCGGAGTCCAGCGGGATGAAAAATCTGTTATCGCCGAAGGTCGCGAGAATCTCAGGACTATGCAATGCTGCGAGGGCAAGACTGCTCTTTCCTATTCCCCCAGGCCCAAGGATAGCGGAGCGGGATGTTTCCGAAGACAGAAGGTGTGAAAGGATGTGTTTTAATTCTACCTCCCGCCCCCGAAAAATCTGTGGAGGTGCAGGGAGCAGGATCGACAATGAGCTCGAACTACAGAAGCTGTAGTTAGTTATGATATAATGAAACGGAATTTTGTAGCGAACCTGGTTGCAAAGCTGGTGCGCTGTAACAAACATATTAGGCATCGTTAAGTGATTCTCATTGTTCCGGTGCTTACGTCGATTGAGGCCTTGCTGCTTCGCATTTCAAGATATTCCACAAGCTCATCGTGTTTTTGGGCACCGGAGATCTTCATTTTCGCAAGGTTCATAGCCGTATCTAAGTCTGTTCGAATCTAGGGAAATTGTTTAAAATTATGAAGTGAACTTGGAGAAAATTCACTCACGGTGAAAACATCCATTGCGTGTTGTAACGCCACATTACACTCATTTATTTGTGCTTCATTTTCAATATGACGAATTATCCGGTGGACTATATTCATGTCAACCTGGTTGCGGACGACTGTGTGCACTTTTTGAAGTGTCCTGCAGAGAAAGGGTAAGACATAACACGGTTTAGTGGGCTAATGGCGTACTCGGCGAAATTAGAAATGTTACGAAACATCGCAGGGGATAACTCTGCGCCCGGGTTGCCGCAGATGTTAATTATGGCGAGTACGATATCATTAATGTGTTCAATCATTTTAAAGCACTGTTGTTTGTTAGCCCTGACGTTCTTTCGAACTTGTTTGAATGGATTATAAAGCCGAGAGAAGGAGCAGGCTTGCCTGAACCGTATCAAGAATCAAAAGCGCCACGCCGCCGATTGCTTTGAGGTACGGAAGATTTTGGTCATCATCCGAGATCTCGCGGAGGGTGGACGCTGCCGTTCGTCCATGTGTTATCAAGGTGTCTAGATGGGTTCTAGAAATGGTTGGCGCCATCGAAAAGCAAGTATAGGAATCGACACTGTGGCAGAAAGAGATAAGCCCGACCGAGTCAGTAGTCAGAGTCGGTCGATATTAATCATTGGAAGGCTGTCACAAGAGATTCTCGCGGGCTGTCGCGGATCCTAAGGGAAGCCAAGGGTCCAAGGGACTGGGCGAAAAATCCGAAGCGATTGGAGGAAGCCACGTGGTCAACGCGTCAGCCAAAGAATGACACACAACGCGTCAACACGCGCCCGAGGCCGGGATAGAAGAACACTCGTGCGCGCACGTAATTCAGGCAAATTTTCCGGTTTGGGCTCTTAGACTCACCCCAGCCATAGGTCTCACGCGACATATGAGCCAACGATAAATCGAGAAAACCATTTTCAGGTACAGGCTATGGATTCTCCGAGCTAAAGAGTACCTATTACATGATCTTACATATACGAGTGTGCCGCACTAGGACATAAAAACGCACCACCTAGTTTCTCTAGGCCCTGCCTGAAGGAGAAAGGGAAGGGAATAAGCGCCAGGGGGGTTGCCGTGTCTTGTCTTCAATTAGAGGTGGATATTTGCACGAGAATGTAACCATGGCGTCTGCATAACCGAACAAGAATTAGATTGCGCAGAGCCAGAAAGTGCTTGAAACTGACGTTGCAAGGATAGCAGCGAAGGGTATTTATCCAAGGGGCATTGAGAAATTACTTCGCCTTGGCGTGTTCGAAATAGCTGAATTATTACAGGCAAGACTCCTGTATTCATGACTGTCTGCGCTCCCGCATCCGAGGAGCAGTAAATCTTGAACAACGTATATGCCGCCGAGAATGTTACAGCGATTTCTGCTTGGTGATGGAATTTTTTGTCATGTCTGTCGGTGGTCTGCTTTTTTGAATGTGATCAACAGCAGGCATCTGGGAAAGAAGCGGACCTGACCTGTCTCATGCAAACGGTAGATGCATGCCAGGGCTTACGCCTAAAATTGATACAATTCAGAAAAGAATACATTCTGAGCCGGGCAGTCCAACCTTAAAAGTGATATCAGTGGCGAACACACATCTACTTCGATGACAGCTTGTGTGAGGCTTTCCTGCTGAGATATGTTGCCTAATACTTGACAAGTCTGATAGACCAAGGCTTTGTGTCGATTTTGTAGGAAGCTAGCGAGTATAGGAAGAGCCGATGCATGAACAAGAGATTGTGCTCCGATCTTCGATTTGCTTAAGTGACACAAGACTTGGGTCGCTGCACAGAGAACGGAGGGTGTGTTGTTTCTGCGGAAACAATTACATCATTCAGGCGGAAATTAAGGATTTTAGGCTCACTGTAAAAGAGAGACAAGGGCAGCTACCAGAGCCGGACAAAAGTCCGGATCGATCAGATCGGGCACCAATGTCTCTTCGCTCGCTATGTGGTCAAGAAGACGGCAGGCCTTGATTGTAATTTCCGGATCCGCAGACTGGAGTAATCCGCCGACCTCAGGGAGCGCGCCCGCATCCATTGTAGCACGAGCTCCCGTCCGCTGTCTGCTGATACTAGACAATACAGATATAGCCGCCAGGGCGACTGCAGTTTGCGGGTGTCTGTTGTTGAATGTAGCACTTATAATAAAATACGATAGTAGTTCGCGAACCTTAGAAGTGCGGTGAGGGCAAGGCACGGATGTGCCTCGATGACAGCCGGAAGTAGAGTGTCGTGGAATGCGATGCTGCCTAGTACCTCACAGGCCGCCCCTAGTACCTTTGCACTGGATGATTGAAGTAGATTCACCAGCTCGCAAAGACCGTCACATGCTATCGCTTCGGGATTCTCCCGGGATCGAGAGCTAATCAGGGATAGAGCAGACAACGCTGAGTATTGGACCTTGATCGTTGAATGGCTTCGAAAAAGAGTGTCAATGGACGTGTCTGCTTCTTCGAATACCTGATATACGAACCGTAGAAGGGAAACAAGTGCCAAACATACATTTGAAGGCATGGTGAGTCTTCCTGAATCGTCGGTACGAGCTATATCACTGAGAATATCGCAGGTCCGGCATAAGATATTGATATCCGAGGACCCCAACAACACAGATAGCAAGTTATCGTCGTTGCAATTGATGGCGTAAATTGCATCGGCTACAGAGACCCTTCCCTCACGCGAGTTGTTACTGATTTTATGGAGGGCAGATAACGCTCCATAAGAGACCGTTGACACTGGATGCCTAGATAACAAAGTCAACGAAATCGTTTGTATGATTTTAATTGAAGGCATTAACCCGATTAACGCAGCAAGAGGCAAGCAAGGGTCCCCTGCAATCAGGTCAAGGTCCCCGGCGATCGAGCTTAGCACCTCACAAGCCGCTGTAATGGCTTGTATATTATCGTCATTCCGTAAGAGTTTGACGAGTGCTGCCCCAACAGCCGGAGCCCCCGTCTCGGATCGACGGCTGATTTGCCGCAGGGTAGCGGCAGCCGCAAATTGTACAGGGTCGCTCAGCGAGCTAGTGACAAGTGTGAATGCCATGAGATAGACCCACAAAAATTTCAAACCTCAACAATGAGGCCAGAGAACAACATGCATTTGTTAAAATTTTCACTTCGGTCAGAAATGGGTGGGAAGCGATCTGGCCTAGGACGACGCAGGCCAATTCCAGAACCTCATTGTGGTCCGAACGGAGGAGATCGATCAGGGTTTGAAGACCATCGGCATCAACCAAAGCACGAGCAACCAAGCGTGAATCCGATTGGCAAGCCATCTGTCGCAGAATAGATAAACCGGCTATGCGGACTGTGTGGTTCGAAATTTGCCTGGATATCCCGGATGTTAGAAGGGAGAAGACCAGCACCTAATACACAGGGTATACCTCAACATTGAAGACAGATGTAAACACAACCCTGCATCAACCAGAACTGAAACGAGAGTCTGCTCGAAGTACACGTCCTTCAGCACATCACATGTCCAAGTCAGGAATTCAATGTCGGTGGATTTCAGAATACTCGTAAGAGCGAGCAACATATTCGCATCAAAAATCTGAGCTCGAGACCGAATGGAAGCGTGGCGGCCCAGGTGACGGCTCATTCGAGACAATAGGTGTAGTGTAGTTCCTTGGATTTTGCGCTCTGAGTGTCTACAGGCCGAAGGTGGAGTCAGCATTGGGTCTTATTATATCAAGGCGTACCTTAAAAGTGGCGCAAACGATAATCTGAATTTCGTCGTTAAATCTAGGACCAACTCAACAAGGGGCTCATGGCAAGCGATGTTGCATAGGATGTTGCAGGCTCCGTGAAGAAGCGCATGGTTCTCGGAATCGAGCAGGTAAGCCAGGGATGGCAGTGAATTTGCGTGAACGACTGCATGGGCGCCAAGTTCAGACTTGCTACTGATTTGATCGAGAGTATGGGTCGCTGTTAAGCGAATCACTGTGTCTGGACTCCTGCAAATGAGCCACATTAATTCGAGATTATTATAGCTCGCGAGGAATGGGAGAATGACAAACTGCAGGAGCATGACGAGAGAAGAGCAAGCATCCGCATCGATGACCTGCTGGTTTAGTTGTTCCTGGCAGGAAATATACCGCAGCACCGAACAAGCCAGCTGCAAAACACGGCCGTCTTGAGAGCGGAAGAGCTGAACTAAAACAGGCAGGAAATTTGCATCTACGATTGCTTGTGCTCCTACGTCGGATTGACTGGTGAGTTCGATTTCACGAATAATCTGAAGCTTCGTGGAGGTGAGCATTTCATTAGATCTGATTAAGCGGTTCTGAGACATGCACATGAAATGAATAATGGAGCGTTCTAACTGAAGATAGGGCACGAATGCATCGATTTTTTGAGCGGACAAAGGATGCGGTCCTTGTCGCTTGATGACTCTTAATACTTGTTGGTGATACAATAGTTTCTGCAGGCGAAGAGCGAAAGGATGAAGCGAAATGGTTGCTCCAGGTGGGTTGCTATAGGACCACCAGCTGTGGATACTCTCGGGGCGTGGTGGTGGGGGCATTCTGGGATTTCTTAAGTTGAGCTTCTGATTGATATCGTTGCACCCGGGCTAGACTCACGGGAAATTGATGACAGTCGATCAATCAATCGGCGGAAAAGCCTTTGATCGACGTCATCAAACGGTTGTGTTGGCGTGTGCGGCTGGTTCGAGCCTACACCGGGGCTGGTCTCACGGCTTTGATGATTCATTGAGAAGTTGGCGTTCGCAAGGTCGGTCTAGAAAGATGTTGAACGAAGGAAGAGCGTAGAATGACGCGGTTGGTGCGCAAGAAAAGTGCGTGGGAACAGCTTCGCTTTGCATTTGTTATTATCCACTTATCCTGGACTTATCGTTAGCTCTTGAAAAAAATGTCCTTCACGAAGCTCAAGGCGGCGCGGGAGGCTAAACGATCGTATGTGACCTCAGATGTTTCTCAAAATAGTCAGGAATCCTCAGCGGTTCCCTCCGAAGTGGTCGACCAACCGATAGAAAGAGCGACGGTGACTGAGAAGTTATACAAGACGATTCCCGATTATCTGGAAGCTCGGACGTCCATAATGTCTGGAAGAGGCCTGTGGACGAAGCAACCTTGCCACTCAGGTGGGTAAACTCGACCCTGCACGAGTGAAGCTCAAAGATCCTCCCAGGGCAAGTTATTTTGGCCATGAAGCCACACGCTACGGCACTTTCAAACGAGCGACTGGATTCCCATTGCTCGCAATGTTTTGGCCCGGGGACCAGTTTGAAACGCTGCACCAAGTGTCAAACTGTTTATTATTGCGACTCGGTACGCGGCACAACTTTTGTTTAATTTCTTTTTCTTTCTGCTAACCGTTCTCCAGAAGTGTCAAAACATAGACTGGCCGCTTCATAAACACGAATGTGCTGCTTTACAACGGATAGCCGCCTCCGGCGACAACGCGATCCCCAGCGACGCAATACGATGTTTAGGTCGAATCATGTGGAAGCGACAGAAACAAGGCCCTACGAGTCCTTGGGTATGCTTTACTACAGCAGCAAGACTCCAACTGACTATGCAAGTAGACGAGGGAGATAGACCTGCTGCAGTCGCGTTGGTGGTTTACCATCTGCCTGTCTCTTCAGCTAAGAGTTTTCACAGATAACCAGGATATCCAGCCGTCGGCATACGAGCTACACACACATCTTGCCATATCCCTTGTGCGATATCTGGGGCTCTCTTCCCCATCCGAAATCGCTTCCTTCGGGATGACCTCTGGGGCCGACCTCGCAAATTTGGTTTCGCGCGTGCGTTTCTCCTTCATCCAAAATCGCCTCTTTACATAAGTTCCAATTTAGTTCGTCACCAACACGTTCACGATCACGGACCCGTCGCTGACGCCTCTCGGGGCGTCGGTCTCGCCACCCGTGGCACTAATAAACCACTCCTGCGACCCAAACGCGGTGGTCGTCTTCCCTAGAGCTAGCCCAAGTCCCGCGCAGGAGCCTCTCATGCAAGTTGTCGCGCTCCGCCAAATCGCTGCGGATGAAGAAGTCAGTCGGTCCAGCGTCCTTTTCAATGGCCAAACTGAGACAACTGCAGATCCTGACAGCGTACGTGGACACGACGCTCCCGAAAGCCATGCGGCAGGCCTCTCTGCGCGAGACGTATCTCTTCTCCTGCGGGTGCCAGCTTTGTAGCTCCGTAGTGGGTGTCGACCCGCGCGAGTCGGTGTGGTGTCCCAAGGCGTGCGGCGGAATGTGCCCCACGCCTACAGAAGGTTTGCTGCGTCGTCTTTACTTTCCCTTACGAGCTCGTTAACCCTCCTCCCAGAGGACAGTTTATCGCGATGCGCGAAATGTCGGACCGTCCTCCAGAAGACGGATGAGGTGCTCGACGCCCTCCGCATCGGACAGCAAGCGCTCGACAAGGCCACCGCGCTCCAATTCTCCGGTTAGTCCACCTTTTGTTCCAGCCGCTCCTTGTCTGACACCCCATTTACAGACCCCGCAAAAGCGCGTCAGTTAACAACCAACCTGATCCCCATCCTCACCTCCGCAGGCCTCACTCCTGCCTCACACCCCCTCCTCGCCCTCACCCGCCTACACCAGGCGCTCCTCATCGCGGAGCTGCCCGGGACCCCCACCCAGGCACTGCTCGACGAGGCCATCGTCACCGCGACGAAGGCGGTGAACGGCCTGGGAAGTATGCTGCGCTACGGGCACCCCGTGCGCGGGATCGCGCGCGCGGAACTGGGGAAGCTGCTTGCCGTGGACGAACCCGCACCGCGTGCGCCGGGGTCCGCGGCGGAGGAGGCGCTGCGGTACCCACCCAGCGGCGCGAAGCGGCTACGGCTGGCGCTCGATACACTCGTCCAGGCGCGCGCGGAGCTGGGTGTTGGGTTCGGGGTGCCAAATGAGGGTGGGCTGGTGGGCCGAGGCGTGCGCGAAGACATCGTCCGGCTCGAGCGCGAGCTGGGGATGTGGAAGAAAGGCGTGGAGGAGGCGCTAACAGACGCAAGGGCGGCAGGGAGCCTCAAGCAGTGATCCAAACGCATTGGTTGCCAGTGTAGTATGTACAGTAATGGTAGAGTAAGAACGAAATATGAGCCGTGAAATAAATTACGATGCGGGTCGTAAACTTTTGGATTAGATGCTGCAAAAACGATGCTGAGGAGTTAGTCGGCCATTATTCGGTCTCCGCTTCGTACCCTCCGTTCTCTCCATCGTGGTCGGGCCACGCCGCGCCACCATTCACACCTTCCTCGGGGCTGGCGTTCTCACTCACAGTCAGCCACGCCTCCAGTCTCCTCCCTAACTCCCCTCCACGTCCACCACAGATATCCCCCGTAATGTCGAGCATCTGCTCTTTCTCCTTCTCCAGATTCTTGGCGAACAGCTTCCCTGTCGGCTTCCCCGTCGTCGTCCCGCCCTTCGCCTTTGGCGGCCCTTTGCCCTTGGCCCCCAGTTCCGGCTCGCTATCCCTCCGCCGACTGAGGCTCTCCCCGATCCCTGCCTCAAGGTTGCCGTCGCAGTCTTCGTCATCTTCATCGTCCGGGACGGCGTCCTGCTCGTGGTCGACGAACCACTCCTCCTCGAACTCCTCCGGGCCGAGGATGCTTTCCACCAAGCCCTCCTCCCACCCGTCCCACTCGACGACACGGTGCGCCATGCGCAGACGCATCCCCGTGCGCTCGTGGTGTAGCCACTCGCGCGCGAGCACCGCTATGTTCGCGGACCCACTGGTGGAGGCGTTGGGAACACACGGGGCCGGCGGGGGCGGCGCGGCGGCGAGGCGCGCGACGGCCTCGCGGAAGAGTTTCGCGGTGAAGGGCGACGACTGGAGGAACGCGGGCAGATGCGCGGACGCCCACAGTGGGCGCGTCGTCGTCGACTCCCAGTCGATCACGCAGGTCTGCGCACCATCGGTCAGTCCACAGCAGGGGGAGAGCAAGCAGATATGGCACGCACGATGACCGCCGGGTCCGCCTCGTCCACGAACACGTTCTCCAGGCTCAGATCGTGCGCGTCGAGCGCGAATTCCTCCTCCACCTCCTCGCCGCCGCCGCCGCCATCCCGCACCTTCGCGCCCCAGCCCACGCCCACTCGCTCGCCCTCAGCACGCCACTCGTCGCGCAGGCGCTCGACAACACGCATCCACCGCGCGAGTTCGCACCTTACCGCGTCCTCGCGCGCCTGCGTGTGCGCGACGAGGAACGTCGAGCGCTGCGCGCGGCGGTAGTCGCGATACATCTTGTCGCCGGGGCCTTCCCACTCATCCTCGCTCTCTTCAAGCCCCCACTCGTCACTCTCGTCGCTCTCGTCGCCGGGCACGCCCGGGACGTGATGATGCCGCGAGCTGCGGATCTCCGCGGGGTCGAGGTGCAGCTTGTGCCCCGCGGCGGAGCCCGCGTTCTCGCGCTGCACGGCGAGCACCTCGCGCGTGACGCATGCGGCGAGGTAGGCAGGCGTCGACGGGAACGGCCCACGCGGGACGTCGGACGTCGGGAGGTCGCCGCGGTGTGTGCCGAAGAAGGGCCAGGAGATGATGGGCCCGACGTGCACCTGCTGTGGCGCGGGCGCGGCGGACGCGAAGGCACGGAAGGACACGCGCGGGGTGAGGGTCGGCGTGAAGGGGAATGCGGCATACGCCTCCTGCACCGCGCGCGGCGTCTCGGCAACTGCTGTGTGCACGCGGGTCAGGGTTGGCGTTGGCGCGTTCGAGGGCGCTGTCGGGTCGGGCCCGCAGTAGAGCGACCCGATCTGAGGGAAGCGGTGCCCGAAGAGCGGGATGACGAGCCGCGCAAGGTTTTCGAGGAGCCGGACGAGCTGCGCGTAGCTCAGCGAGTGGAAGACCTGTGATAATGGGACCCCGGACGCCTGGAGCAGGTGCGGTGAGGACGGCTGGGAGAAGGAGAGCGGACGACGAACCTTGGACATTATGATGTACTCTCCACCGAGGCGGTTGTATGGATTAGAATCGTAGCAGTGCACGAAGGGGACCGGCACCCGCGTCTTTTCCCGAAGATAGTTCAGCGTCGCGATCTCGGACTCGGTCTTGAGCCGGGGCATAAAACGGCGAGCGACGCGCGCGACGACTTGGTGTGAGGAAGTGAGGGTGATAAGGTACGCCTGGGCTGGTCAATATTGGATGGCGGAAGACCGCAAGGGCGTACTTACCTTGTGGAATGTCCCCGCGCTGAGAAACACGATCCGCGCGACGGGTGTCTTCATGTGCTCAAGAACGACGTCCTTAAGGATACGGCGGTCCACTTCGAATGGGGTGGCACCGTGCAAGGCAGCGTCGGCCTGGGCTTCGCGTTTTCGATCCGCATGCTCAATATCCCAGTCCCATTCGAGGTGAGGCGCAGAGCTGGTTTGGTTTTCGTCCAGGGCCATCTGCAGTAAATGCTTGAAATCGAGCGGTAAGAGTTCGAGCCAGCGCTTACTGTGGCCACGTCTGTAATTGTCAGGCCAAACGTGGGCTTTCAAGAGTGTGTACACACCTTGACTACAGATATAACCGCAAGGTCCGCCGAACCCGAACTATCTGTACGGGATGACGGATCAGGCTTTAGATACAGAGCATTTTAGCTTATATCACTCACTTATCGGCGACCGACGAAAGCGCCCGAGCTGGTGACTGCGTCAGACGAGATCAAAGCAACGCGCGGTGCCCCATGCGGTTCCGTACCTGTGCGGCGTGTTACGACGCGTATGACCGGCACCCTCCCAAGACAATATCCTCCCCAGCGTCGGTTGAGGCCCACAAAGAGACCCAGAAAGCTTATCGACTGACGAAGCCTGAAAGTGCCAACCCCTGATAGCCAAACCGTTTCTTTCAAAGGAAGCAAGAAATCGCAGCGCAAGGTGAAGGTCGGTCAAAGGCCGGTAGTCCTCAGGGTCGTTGGCAGATAAAGTGAAGGATGGACGAGGCAGGGGATCAAGCGGCAGCCACTTAATCGTGAAATATATTCGCAAGGAGTTTGTACGTATTTGTTCGTCCGCTCTCCGCCATCTTAGCGACGCGTTCGTTCCCTCCGTTGCCAAGCCTTGGCGCAGCTAGGGCTTCTAAGGCCGCTTGACCAGCTTGGTCTCGGACATTTTTTATCTCTTTTTCATTCCCCACATCTTTCTCGGGAAGCAAGTGGATTCGGAGATAGACTTGCGGCCAACTTGCGGCCATTAATCATGCACCGGCACACACGTTTGCGGAGATCTACATATAGCGTGGATCTATGATATTGAGGCTGTTAATGTCAGTGTAGGTGGATCCTTGGATATCTTTCACCTATTACGAAGTAATCCCCAGTTATATGGACGACTTGCGTTCCTCCGCTTTGGTGTCCGACCCTCAAGGCCACAAACGTTATACCTATTACCAAGTCCTTCGACTGTCCGCATGGAATCAGCGGCTGACAAGCTTTGATTACTGTCATTGCTGAGCATTATTTCGGCCTGTATCTCTCCGGACTGCTGTCTGACCTACTGCAAGATGGTGCATTTCGTATCTCCCAAGAAGGCGCCGGCGACTGGTATTTGCCACTCCTCCGGCACCCGGGACCTCCCAAAATATCACCGAATCCCCTCCTGTTCCTGGCCTTTGGATGGCACAAGTAGTAGTTATATAAAGACGGGTACACGACATTCTGGGATCCGACCGTGTGCAAAGCGCAACATAATTGTCAATCCGACAGTTCGTCTACAAATACGGCAGCATGACGACACCTTTCCTGAATGAGCACCGGTAATCAGCGCTAATCACTATCATTGACAGAATGTTATACGTAATTAGCGAGACTAAAGCGCTCTACAGCACTAAGGCAGTGTACAGTCTCTTCAAGTCATGGCACCACCACCACGACCGGCGAGCGTCCATAGCTGGTGGTCGGATAGCAACCCGCCTGGCGCAACGATCTCCCTTCACCCTATGGCATCTCGGTTGTCGAAGTTGCTACATCATCGACAAGTTACCGCGCTTCTCAAGCCGTATAAATCTCAGCCGCTCTCAATAGACGCCATCCAGGATCTCCTACCCTATCTCAAGTACGTACCAGGTATACGGTCTATTCTTTCTCAACCCTAACGAATTGTGTGTGTTTAGTTCCAAAGAGATATCCGCTTCAACGAAGGTGTTGATCCTTTCGACTTGTCGTGCGACAGACGGATTGGCCCTTACGCGCGTCTTGGTCGACGAGAATGCAAAGCCCGTCCTTATTAAACTGCTCAACTCTCCAGATCGTGAAGTGCTGCACGAGGTCTGTTGCCTCTTGGCACACATCGCCGCCGCCGGGGGTGTGCAACCCTTAATTGAAGTTTATACTTCATCCGCTCTTATCGCACTGCTAAAGCCCGTGTCCCATTTCTTAAAGTGCGAATCCTGCTGACCTCTCCTTTATAGACATCAGGAGAGCGCAGTTCACAGCAAGTCGCTCCAGGTCTTGGCCGAAATAAGCGACCCGAGCGATATCGAAGCCTGCGCCGGCGCTTATGCCGGCGCGCTTCCTATACTCGTAACCCTTCTGCAATCTCCTGACGGGCCAATTGTACAATGGACATGCCGCATTCTTGGCAACATTGCCCTTCACGAAGCATTAATGTCCGCGACGATTAAAGCAGATCCATGCGTACCCCTCGTTGCATTACTGAGGTGCGCAATTTTTCCTGTCCGATCTTCGAGTTTCACTCGTCAGCAGTCACAATCGTCGATTAGACAGTCTGTACGCCCTCCATCACATTAGCTCTTCCTCGGAGATTGGCGCCCGTGCCGTCGTCTATGCCAACGCCGTCCCCGTGCTCTCCCGTCTCCTGCAGTCTGACAACGTTGATTGTCTGCAATGGACATGTAATGTATTGAGAAACATCGCTTCACACCGAAATCTTGTACAGACTATGCTCGATGTGGGTGTATGCGCTCCTCTTATTTCACTCTTACGGTATGTTACACCGGTTTTTTTTGACGCAGAATCTAAATGAAACGACCCAGCCACCCCGAAAGCGCCATACAATTCGCGGCAGTGTGTGTGTTGTCCTGGATCACATCTCGTTCCACAGGAGCGCGAGATGCCGTCGATGCCGGTGTATTTCCCGTCCTCCGTGAATTGCTACAGTCGACGGACCAAGAGCTCATTATTACGACGTGTCAAACGATGAGCAATATGGCTCGTAGTCGCCGCCTACGCGAAGCTCTTCTTAAAGCCACCCCATACGCGGATTTGACAAACTTATTAGGGTATGCGTCTATGTTTTTCCTTGGATCTGTTAGTGATTTTTCACAGCCATTCAAACGCGGAGATACAACTGGCCGCACTAGCTCCACTAGCCTACCTCAGCCGAACGCAACACGGTGTTTTCGCCCTCGTCGATTCAGGCGCCATATCTGCCCTTGTCAAACTTAGCCGTTCGTCGGACGTTCAGGTCCTGCAGGCCACATGTCAAGTATTGAGCAACGTTGCGTCCAAAAACGGATTAAGCCAGCCGGAACCGTTACCCTTTGCTGAACTCCTCAGGTGAAGCGGGCCATCGTCGGCTATTTTTGTTTCCTGAATTTCCCCGTCCAGCCATCCGAATCCGGCAGTCTATCTTTCGGCGTTGACTCTCGTCTTTCATATCAGCATCTTTAATACAGGGGCCCCTGCGGCGAAAGCTGTTACACCCAGCCTCATGGCTCTCGTGCAGCGCGAGCTGCAGAATCTAGATACCCAGAGTCTGCGGAAGGCATGCCGCATTTTTGGTGCATTCATTGGTCACGACCTCCCCGAATCCCAAGAAACAATTCATGCATCCCAGCTGGGATGTGCATCCCTCGTTTCGCTCCTCGGGTCCGCTCCTTCCCCAAACCCACTGCAATTATTTAACGATGATTGACACTCCTCAGAAATTCACAGGCGAAAGTCCGCGACGCTGCTGGGCACGCTCTGTTTCAGATCAGTGGTAGATCGGAGGAGGGTGCTCGCACCATCGTGGACGCCGAAGGACTTCCCGATTTGATACAATTGCTGCACTCCGCAGATTCGAAAGCTGCCGTCCACATATCCCAAGTTCTCGGCAACATCGTGTCGTATCGGATCCTGTCCCAAACGGCCATCGACGAAGACGGGACTTTGTATCTTGCCGAACTTTTGGCGCCAGTCCATTTTCTTTTGTTTATTTGACGCTTTCTTATTTGTGTGACGACAGACACCCGATGTTCACAGTTCGAAGTGTAGCGGTACAGGCCCTACATCAGATGGCCGAGAATTCGGACACCGGGCTTTATGCAATCATCGATGCGAAAACACTCTGCAACCTCATCAATATGCTGCTCTCTCAGGAGACAGAGCTAACTAAGTGTGCTTGTGGGCTATTGCGATCTATCAGCGGTCTAGACGATCGGTCTCTGGATGCCGTCGTCGACGCCGGTGCATGTTATCCCCTCTGCCAGCTCCTTCGGTCCGTTAAAAAAACCTTGGATTCGAATTTCGACTCACTGAAATTAGACACGCGGATATCACCGTCCGTCTGGCGGCAATCTCTGCGCTCTCTCCGCTCAGTAGATCTGTGCATGGGGCTTACGACATTTTTGACGGCAACGGGTTGGCAGCCTTGGGTGATCTATTCCATGATTCAGACACAGATCTGCTCCGCTTTGCCTGTGAGGTGGTTGAAAATATGATCCTCCTGGATCTGGAACTGGCAGTGATTGACAGCGGGATATGTGCCGTGCTCGTATCCTTCCTCCGGTCTGCCTTCTCCTCGATCCGTCATTAAACATGGATGGTTGACAATCCGCTATTACAGACACGAAGAAAGCCCTGTAAATTGCGACAATGGAGATCGCCTCCTCCGGACAAGACTCGTAGTCAAACTACTGGGTATACTCAGCTTCTCGGCGGCTGGTGCGCACGCTGCAGCTGATGCGGGTGCGATACTTGTGCTGGTTAATCTTCTGGCCCCAAAGTTATCGGAGAGAGATATCCGGGACGAAGCCTCCACAGCTTTGACGCGGATCGTTGACGTGGCCATGACTGATACTCCAGTAGAATTCGAGTATGTTGTATGACGGACTGTGCACTGGTAGAAGGACTGTGTAGCGTGTACCCGTGAATTGGGCCGAAGGATCAGAGTATAAAATTTTCTCGTTAACTGGTGCCCAGCCAGCCACACGGCAGAGAATCGAGGATATATCCCAGAAATATAAATGACTTACAACCTTGGACTTGTACGCAACGCAGGCTCGCGATCACCGGGGGGGAGACGTACCTTGTTAACGCTGGGGGGTTCGGGCTCCCAAATGTCGCGCGATGACTCTCGGTAGCTGAATGTCTCACGTTATGAAATTAAACATCGTTTTGTTCAAATGTCGAACTACGGCAAGCCGTAATCTGGACGACTGAACTTCGGCGAACCACATGCGTCCGATTAATTCCCTTCCATCGGGTCCTGAAGGGTCAGTATAAATTTGTCCCGACATGGAGAGAGTAGTGATTTCAGTGGCGTGGAATCAGCTTTTCGCGAACCAAACTTCCGCGCGCTCCTTGACAGTGTCGCCTTCAGGCGGCGCTACCCCATCTCCAGGGCCCCATATGCCGATGATCGCAAACCCAATATCCTCCTCCCCATGCGTCTCGAACTCGACCTCCAAACCCGGGTTCTTGTATACCCACATCTCCCCGGGGCCCTTAGAGCCCTATAACCAGCCACCGATCAGTAGACAAATCAAACGCGGCGCGGGGCACTCACAGTGCTCATGAGGGCCGTGAGGTTGAATGAGTTGCTGGAGTAGTGCGCGAGTTGCATGTAGTTCGTCACCATGGTCGCCCAGCGCGCGATGAGCGTCGGGGCGCGGGGATCAACGACGCCGGGTAGCAGCTCCGCGACCTCAGTAGAGAGGGCGCTGCATGCGGGGTCCGGCGGCGCGTCTTCGGCGAAGAGACAGAGCCGGAGCGACCCGTATGCGGGGTGCGTGTACGTCCCGGCGAGCGCGGCGTACGGGACGGAGGGCGGCGCGGCATCATCGGCGCGGGGTATGAACGGCGATGGAACGGCCTTAGCGAGTTTGGCGCGGTACCTATGTGGTTAAATTTGCCTCAAGCTTATGAGTGACGAGCTTGACGAACGTACCGGGCAGTCCAGTCGATCGCCTCGAGCTGGAAGACCGCGTCGGCAATGCGATATTTCACGGCCTCCATAAGTGAACTGCCGAGCTCTTCCTCGTTCGAGAGGACGGCGATGCCCAGGTTCTCCGTCGGGAAGCGGGTGATCTGACTTTTGAATCCTGGTGGGAAGCTGGTCAGTGATTGGAACGGATATGCGACGTATGTCTGGTACCCGGGGTCGAACCGCCGTGCTAAAGTAGTCAGAATAAATAATGCGATATCGTGAACCAGCCTATATGTGCGCACCTCAATCATCTCTGTGCACAGAATGGGTGAGTGAGAGAGCACAGATACCAAACCACTTACCAAATCCTCGGTAAGTACCGCGCATTTGCCCGCCGCCGTATACAACGGGCGACAGCTCAGGATAGGCCCTTGATGCGAAATAAGGGATAGATAAAGCTTTGCAAGAAAAAACCACACGCACGCCTCCGCCTTGTAAACCGTCAATCCTGACGCCACCTTTCGTATCACTGCAGCCGGGATCACAGTTTCGTTGGACTGGCTCTTCCCCTCCATCAGGAGCATCTGGAGCCAGATCGCCTGTGCAAAAGGCCGATGAGCAGGGAGAGTAACTATGGGATACGAAAAACAGAGACCATATCGTGGGCGCTGGAAATGACGCCGCCGGCACCGGAAATAGCTGGTCGCCAGTTTTTAGTAGAAGGGAATATTAATGCGAGGGCAGCCCACCATGTCCCTTAGTGCTCTGGTCCCAGAACGGCAGTGCGCGAATAGTGCCTGTGCTGAAGGGATCTTCAGTCATATTGGCGTCCTCCCTGCAAAAACCATCCGCCAGCCTTCCCGTCTTGACCGCGTCCGCGTAAAAGTACGTCGTCGAGTCCAAGCCAAGCGGCACGAAAATATTATCGCGGACGTAATCCTCATACGTGACGTTCAGGAGCGCCTGCGGGAGGTAGGAGAGTACTGTGTACATGTGGTTGTTGTACTGCAGCTGCTCGCGGAAGCCCGTTGACGGCCGGAGGTACTGGAGGTGCGAAATCTGCGAACGACGCGTTGGTGGGCCGCGGTTTGTGAAGCGACGCGCTTACCACATCCGCGACGGCGCCGTCGAGGGGCGCCATGAAATCGTGACGCGGCAGGCCCGTGCGGTGGCTCATGAGATCGAGAATGGTGCTTTCGCGGGACGCGACGGGGTCCATCAGCTTCCACCCCGGGAGAATCGACGCCATTTTAGACGTCCAGGAAATGCGCGGGGTGAGCGTCTCGTTGGAGATGAGCAGTCCCGTCGCCAGGACATCGAACAGCTACAGCGTATTTAATTTAGGTAGGCATTTGGACCTTGAGGCGCACAGACCTTGGAGTTGGACCCGATTGCGAAGAGGGTGTCGGCGGTGACCTTGGCCCCGTCAACCGTCGCGTTGCCATAGCCTTTGCTCTCCAGCTTCCAGGTCCCTTCCGGTGTTTTCCGGACCACCGCGACGCCGACACCGCCGGGGGTCTTGTACTCGTGTAAAATATCCAGGATAGCCGCATCCAGGCGCGCATTCAAGACCGGCGCGTTCTCAGGCAAGTAAAGCGGCTGCTGAAAATCAGAAACAGCCGCCGCCGCCGCGAGCCCAGAGAAGGAGACTAGCAATAGAACGCGCGACAAATGCATCAGGTTCGAGATTTTCTTGGACGCGACTTGCTTATAAGCTTCCCAGTCGAGCACTCCGCAGTGGTGGTCGTAGTCTAACCGCAGCGATGATCCTTGTGCTGACTCTGCTGAGGTCCGATTAGGTCGATGCACGTCGATGCCATCACTGATTCACTGTACGAGGCACGATCAAGGGTTGCATATCCGATATGTTACGAACCATAATTCGACTAGGTTTTCATGGCAGTAGCCAGGTAGGGTGTACTGAATGAAAAAACTGGCAAGTAGCTCCTTCGGCTGATGCGGAAACTATATTTCCTTTCGTCAGAGCACGGTAGACTACACGGTCACCTCCCTCGTTGTCCCAATACAATAATACAAGAGTGATACACCAAAAACAAGCAAACGAAAACGATATACAGCCCCAAATGGTGCGCATGGGTGGGTGGGTAATAGTGGGTAGGTAAGTGGGCATTGGGCAGGCAGTGACTCCAAAGTACCTGCGTAAAGCAAGATATCCATCACCGAGAACGAATCACCCGGATGAGAACGAAACGAAACCTCCCAACGAGCGAAACCGCTCGACCTTAAACGGACGGACGGCCGGCGGAATCATCCTCAGCCAGAGTACACATACGGGTGCCCGTGCATCATTGGCGCCCTACATGCGCGGTGGGTCAACGGACGGGGTATCACAGGTAGGGATTTGAAGCGCCCCACCTCTCCGCCGCGGGCTCGACGCACACGACGCCGCCAGCGCCGATACGGCCCTCGAGCCACGACACGACGTCCCCGCCGAGCGGCACGCAGTCGTCCAGCTCCAGCCGCGTGAGCCGGCGCACCGCCGTCCCGCCCGACGTACTCGTGTTCGTGCTCCCGCTGGCTGGGGGGTTCCGCGCGTCGACCATCTTGACGAGCTTCCCCACGCCGTCATGTGCGTGCGCGTGCACATGGCACGCGCGCAGGTGCAGCTCGCGCAAGTTCGGGCACGCCCAGCCCGTGCTAGGTGCCCCGGGGCCAATCGCCGTCGGCGTGTGGTCGTCGGGCGATCCGAGCGTCGCGAGCAGCCCCTCGAGTGCCGCGCCGCCAATCTTGAGCACTTCGAGCGCGCCGCCGCAATCGTTGAGGAACGCCCACGAGACGTTCCCCGCGGCAACGTACCCGTAGTAGAAGCCGCCGCCGCCGCCGGGCCCAGCGCCTGGAGGGGCAGGTCCGCCGTGCGAGATCGCGAGGCTCTTGAGCGCGGGGTTCTGGCTGCGCGTGTAGAGCGTCGCGATGGTCTCCTCGATGGGCTCGCGCGGCGAGTCAAAGTCGAGGTCCAGGGAGCGCAGGAGTGGTGCGGCGAGCGTGTCGACAAGCTGCGAGAGGAGGTGGTGCCCGCCGATGTAGAGGTCCTCGAGGTGCTCGAGCGTGGTGCCTGCCGGCAGGGGGAGCACTGCGTGTGACACAGACGCGAAGTGCAGGCGGAGCGATTTCAGGGTGCCGCGGTTGGCGGTGATGATGCCAAGGATGCGGTCGAGCGGGATGAGGGACGCGGGGAGGGCGCGGATGTTGATCGTGTGCAGCTGGGTGAGTGGCTGGAGGAAGATGGGGGAGGTGGGTCTGAACGGCGCATACTGCAGCGTCAAGGTCTGCAGATTGGGCAGGGGGGTCGGGCAGGCGGGGGACGGATTAGAGGACGGAAGCCACCCCCATTCTGTCGGGTAGAAGACGGCCGACGCGGAAGACACTTCGAATTCCTTGAGAAGGGGCGCGGAGCCTATAATGTGCCCTGAGTATATTTAGATCGACGGAGAACATGAATGACGGACCGGTTATGGACTTGAGAGCCGCAATGGACCCGAAGCCTTTGTCAAAGCGGAAGACGAACCGCTCCCATCGGTGCATCTGCTGGACGAGATAGTACACGGCGATGTGACCCCAATGCAGGTTTGGGGGGCCAGAGGGCGATCCGGGACCCTCGGGCTGACCGTGAAACATGGCCATCGGAGGCGGGGACTCCCACCCAGCATGATGGGGATGTAGGGCAGGCTGCGGCACGATAAACGGCGTAACACTCGGGGTAAAGTGGGGGACAAGCAAATGACCCGTCGTGGCCAATGGACCTGTCCCAAAAAGGGGCGACGGAGCGGCGGAGACGAAAGTGTGGGTCAGGTACTCGTGACGGCGGCGTCGGGGGTATGGAGGGGCGGGAGGCTCGGACGACTGCACGACGCGTAGGTAAATCTCGATGTCAAGGGGCACCGTCGGGCCTGAGCGTTCAAGCCACAAGCGAATTGTGTCAGGGGAAGAGCTCTGATTGGTGAACAGGCGTATCTGAAAAATCAGTGAATAAACGACCCTGACTGGGCGCCTCCGAAGAGACGCCGATTGGCAGTACTCACTTTGGACCAGATACGCGGGATTGCCAGCGCTTGGTGTCTCCAGGTCGCGCATACAGCGGAGAGGACCCATGCACAGCACGGGTGGCCCTCGAAGCACCACAGGAACAGCTCCCTAACCAACTCGCCAGGCAGTCGCCTAATCGGGGACAGGTATGCCTACAAACACGAGGGGGGCACGTTGTTCAGTGTGCCGAACCAAAGTGCGAGAGAATGCGACCTACCCGAGTCTGGTCAATTGTCTCCTGAAGAATGAGCTCCTCTTTGAGCATATCGTCAATTGTAGCTTGGGTCTCTGCAACTATTTGGGCCAGCGAGACTTGGGCGGATTTGATCCTGTCGGCCAGCGAGGCAGCGTTGGTGACAGACTCGTGAAGAGCGGCACGAGCAGCGGCCAAGGTTAGAGCGGTTGGCGGGTCAGCGAAGGGCATAGGGGGTAACATGGTGGTTCTGGGCAAGAGGCAAGGGACAACGCGATGATGAGAAAACTGAAATCTGTTCGGCCCGATATGTCCGACCGAGTCCGATGGCGGTGCTTCTCTGTGGCGGCAATAGCAGTTGACTCGAATCTATTCCCAGCAAAAAATCAGAGACACTCGCGGGTCAGAGGCACTCATGATGCGTGCGACCGTCCCTTTAAACGCGCCGAAATGAATTACAAACCTGTGTACTGTATGCTATCAACCTCTCGGGGTCTATGCCAGACTGCTGTAGCTTGGAAAGAGGGGACAAAGATGAGCGCGCACCAGTATAATTATATGCTGGCTAAGGTCCGTCAGAGTTAAACGCGCTAGGAGTGTAATGCTCCTCATTGTCCTAGAATAAAGGCTCAGGGTAGCGACGTATGTCCCCAAGGAGAAACTATACTTTTGTGGGCGAGTTCGACAGTCTTATCAGGTCGCTGTTCGGCGTTATAACGTGGAGTCTCAGGCTGCCCGGCTCGGCCAGCAATACGCAGTCATGGCCAGTAAGCTTGAGATTGCAGCCGTCTGATGATAATGTAGCGCTTAACAGATGTATACCGCGAAATTGTGTGGGATTATTGGGCGGACATACATTTTCATCACACAATGCGTGTCCAACAAGATTAGAGCGCAGGAGCCCGCCAATCCCCCACGCTGAGTTGTCTTCTAACTTCACCCCCGCAGCGTGACTCGAAGCACAAGCCACGTACGCGCCGCGCCGCCCAACTGCCGTAGTGCGTGGAGGGAGAGAGCGCGCTTCAGTCCAGAGAAGTACCGAGTGGGCGAGCTGGGCGTGCGAGGCTCAAAAGAAGCAAGGATCGTCGACCTAAGAAGGAGTGGTGAGAGGAAGTGGAAGAGGCGCGCGTCGATCACATGATCGCACCGCCTTTGTCCCAATTGCAAACGCCCTCAAACGCCCACGGCCACCGTGACTTCGTCGATTCGGCGAGGTGGATTCCACCGCGGTCGCTCTTACGACAAACTAGACAACAGACCAGGCAAACCAGCGACCCTAGACGCATTCCCGCAATGATCCCCATTGCAGCATGATCTAATCTACCCAGCTCTGGAGCTGTACTGCATTAGCAATATCAGACGCTGGGCCTGGACCTATTTATCAGCCTGAAATACTCCAAGCCGCTCACACGGGATCTCGTAAACTCGGAACCGACGAGGCAGTTATAGTTGTTTCGTCTTGTTTCGTTGTTCAAAATCCGCGGACTTACCTGGGTTCTCTCCGACTGCTGCCGGAATTCTGAAAAACAGGCTTAGTGGAACGCATCTGATGTGATTCCAAGTTCTGACCATGACGCATTGCAGTGGTTCATAGGACTTTTTTATCCGCGATCCTGATCAGGGCCCCGCTACCAGGCAATATTTGCAAGTTGCAACTTGAAGGTTCGAGCTCGTGAATCTACGTATTGATAACACCCAAGAATCTGGATCCCTTCGGATCCTTTTCCCGATCTGCTTCATGAAAATTGTTCTGATTCAAAGTTATACGTGAGCCTCAGATGCCTTCCCGAATCCCAATTTATGTCACCCGCGGAGCCAACGCGGAGTTTTCCACTCTACCAACATGGCTACGCTGCCCGATCCCGACGCAAATATCGTCTGCGATGTGATCTTTTATCCTGCAGCCGGCGGCACGGCACGCATCGCCCCGATGCACCTCAGTGCCAAAGAAAGCACGACGGCCTCTCAGGCGGTTACCGACCTGATCTAGCCAGCTTCCACGGGCCCGAAAATGTGTTGGGGACTCGCGAAAAGAGTTGAGTGTGGGCGATGGTCCTAACTGCAAGGCATGCACGCTGTACTACAACATGAGCCCCGGGCTCCCCATCAACCTGGCCATGGCTCGCTTGGTTAGCGCTGATCCAAGCAATCCGGGCGAGCGGCTTTTGTGGCGAGGAGACGTCTGCGTGGTGCGTGTGCTACCTGAGGGCTCCAACTTTGGTGGGACGTTGGGCATACATTATCTCAATGTTACCACTGAGGCCATGGACTGGTTCAACTCCACGCTCATACCCCATTGGTAAAATTCGTTTGAATGGCGGTACTTCCTTCGTTACGAGCAACAAAACTGTGCGTCACACCTCCGAGTCGTCGTCTCCAAATCCCGTTTTTGATTGTTATATAGACAGAATGTTCATCATGACGGAAAGGATTCGTCGGACCGTGTACACAGAGCCTGAACTTTCCCTTGTCCACGTCATTCAATGAGCATGCTAGACGGCATGGCTTGATTATAACGATTGTTGGAGCAGCTGAAGGCTATCGGTGTGTTCAATTTCTGCTATATTCTGAGCAACTCTCATGATTCGCGTTCTCAGAATCAGAACAACTTAACACTGCCAGGACGGCCAGGCCTCCCAATTTTCGCCGCGATCCGTATGAAGCTACATCTTGCAAAGCGCTCCTATATCCCGCGTCGAAGCGCGCCAAACCACGCATAGCTCCGATGATCTTCGCCGAGCGCGGCAATGATGCGCGTCTCCCCGGGTTTGAGAGGATCGACATCGATATCCCCGCTCTGTACGGACAGGAAAAAATAACGGCGGTGCTGAACCGGAGAGCAATGAACAATACACCCTCTATTGCATTTTGAACCCCGATCTACGCGTCAACAGGACGATGGCTCGCGTGGTCGGTGTTAATCCACAAAGGCCCGACAAGCGACCTTTGTGGCGGGGCGACGTCGTCGTGGTCAAGTGGCGCGAATGGCCTGGCGAGCACCCGGATTATGTCAATATCCCGCCCGATGTCGTGGATCGGTTGAACTTGCACATCATAGCCGAGTGGTTCAACTCCGATGGATGGCGCGATTTGCTCGATCGAGAGGAGGAATTGAGTACGCGATATTCCAGCGCCTGTGATTTCCAAATTCGTGACATGTATGCTTAGATGAAGACGCCATGAAGCCTGGGAGCTGGCTGAGTCCGTGGAACGTGTCTTCTTGTGGCTGATTGGCGACAACTCGCGTCAAGACTCGCGTACCCAGTACGGTGCGTCTGGACTTCCTCGCCAAGTGTTCTGCCTTGCATCTTTTTAGAGAAACGGACCCAACTAATTGAGCGCCTAAGAGCTACTAGTATATCGGTTGGTCCGACTTGCCCAAATTATTGCACGTCGTTGGTATTTCTCTGACAGGCTGCAGCATCGAACACTGACGGCGGCGTTCAGAACTGCCGTCGTCATTAGGGAAAGGGGCTCACATGATAGTCCTACGACCACCAAGCTAGGTCGTCGCCTTTTTTTGCCCGATCTGTTCTATTGGGGCGATTCTGAGATGTTCTGCCATTACATGCCAAATATTAATTTGAGGGCTTCCATGTCCTGGGACAGTAAATATTGAGTCGTAGGCGACCGACCCCAGATGCATTAATCTCGTGGCATAGACGCCTCGGTTGAATTTTCTTCAAATTTCTTGGTTCAAACCCCGCAGGCCCCGCGATGAGAATAAATTACTCCTTCTGGAACCTCGAGGACCTCTACATCGGCGGGCACCACCTCCTCTCGCAGCTCGTCGACACGCTCGCCGCGCCACTCCTGCGCTCCCTGGACCTCGGCTTTGACTCGCCGCGCGAGCCCATCTAGGAGACCATCGCGACGCTCTACACGCGCAGCCGAAACTCCGCGCTCAAGAGCCTCGCGATCTCACACGGCCGCCTCCAGGCGCTGGGCCCGGCGGCGGGGGCGGCGGCTTCTACTACGGGTACGTCGCTGCGGGGAGCGTTGTCTCGTGGGCGTTCCTCAACGACTGCGGCGGCACGCTCGAGGTCCTCAAGATTGGCGGCGCGGCGCCCGAGGGGCTACTCGCGACCCTCGGGTCGCCCGATGACCACACGCCGACAGCGATTGGCCCCGGGGCACCTAGCACGGGCTGGGCGTTCCCGAACCTGCGCGCGCGCCATGTGCACGCGCACGCCCACGACGGCGCGGGGAAGCTCGTCAAGATGGTCGGCGCGCGGAATCCCCCTGCTGGCGGGAGCTGGACGACTGCGTGCAGCTCGGCGGGGACGACGTGTCGTGGCTTGAGGGCCGCGCGCTGCCGAACGTTATTCCCGAATTTGGGACTTTGATCGGAGGTTGATCGGAGGCGGAAAGTCAAAAGTGTCTTCCACCCAACCTCTTGAGCAGCTTCAGTCATACCCGAACCTTTGACTTCTCACCCACGAGACGACGGTGAACCTCAAGAAACTCGAATCCTTTGCCCAATCTATCTTGGATTCAATTTCTTCAAATGAGGCTCAGATGGATGCCTTCCCAATTTACGTCACCCGCGGAGTTAACGCGGAGTTCTTGTTGACCCCTTCTCTACCACCATGGCAGCGCTGCTCGATCCCGACGCAAACATTGTCCGCGATGTGATCGTTTATCCTGCAGCCGGCGGCACGCCTCGCATCACCCCGATGCACTTCAGTGCCAAAGAAGGCGCCACGGCCTCCCCGGCGGACTGTTTCGACCTCGATCTAGTCAGCTTGTACGGGCCCGAAAGCATATGGACGACGCGCGAAAAGAGTTGGAGTGTGGGCGATGGTCCTAACCGCATGGCGTACATGCTGTGCTACAACATGGACCCTGGGCTCCCCCCCAACCTGGCCATGGCTCGCTTGGTTAGCGCTGATCCAAGCAATCCGGGCGAGCGGCTTTTGTGGCGAGGAGACGTCTGCGTGGTGCGTGTGCTACCTGAGGGCTCCAACCCTGATGGCACGTTGGGCAAACATTATCTCAATGTTACCACCGAGGGCATGGACCTGCTGAACTCCACGCTCATACCCTGTTGGTACAATTCGTTTGAATGGCGGAACTTCCTTCATTACGAGGAAAACATGCGTGCGTTACGCTTTCGTCGTCCCCAAATCTCCGTTTGTGATCGTTATATATATAGACAAACTGTTCTTGTTGACGGAAGGGATTCATCGGACCCTGCCCGTAGAGCTGAATGCCAATCTTACTCTGAATGACGAGTCAAGTCGGGCTTTCAATGGTATGTCTGACAGTCTAAACTTTCGCTTATACACGTCATGGAATGGTCACCCAGACCGAATGGTCCGATTGTTACAGCAGCTGAAGGCTATCGGTGTGTTTAATTTCTGCTACATTCTGAGCAACTCATGATCGCGTTCCCAGTATCAGAACAACTTGAAACTGTTATGGCGGCCAGGACTCCCAAGTTTCGCCGCGATCCGTATGAAGCTACATCCCGCAAAGTACTCCTATATCCTGCGTCGGAGAGCGCCCAACCACATATAGTTCCGATGATCTTCGCCGAACGCGACACTCAGGCCTGTCCCCTCGCCTTCGAGATGATTGATATTGATATCCCCGGCCTGTACGGACAGGAAAATATATTTGCGGCACGTCAAAAGTTGTGGGGCTTCACCAGCTCAGACTGTGGAGAACTGGAGAGCAATGAACAATATACTCTCTATTACAATTTGAACCCCGATCTACCCGTTAACAGGACGATGGCTCGCTTAGTCGGTGTTAATCCGGAATGGCCCTGCAAACGACCTTTGTGGCGAGGCGACGTCGTCGTGGTCAAGTCGCGCTATTGGCCTAAGGAGCACCCGGATTATGTTGATATCACGCCGGATGTCATAAATCGGTTCAACTCACATCTCATCCCCCAATGGTTTAACTCCGACGAATGGCGCGATTTGCTCGATCGAGAGGAGGACTTTAGTGCGTGATATTCCAGCGCCTGTGATCTCCAAATTCGTGACATGTATGCTTAGACGAAGACGCCATGAGGCCTGGGAGCTGGCTGAATCCGTGGAACGTCTTCTTGTGGCTGATTGGCGACAACTCGCGTCAAGACTCGCGTGCCCTGTACGGTGCGTCTGGACTTCCTCGCGAAGCGTGCTGCCTCACATCTAACATCTTTTTAGAGAAACGGACCCAACTAATTGAGCGCCTGAGAGCTATATCGGTTGGTCCGACTTGCCCAAATTATTGAACGTCGTTGATATTTCTGACAGGCCACAGCATCGAACAGTGACGGCGGCGTACAGACGCACCGTCGTCATTAGGGAAAGGGGTTCAAATGATAGCCCCACGACCACCAAGCTAGGCTGTCGACTTTTTTTGCCCGATCTGCTCCATGGGGGCACCATTCAGACACAAAATTCAGACGAATCCAACTGGATTCTGAGTTGTTCTGCTATTACATGCCAAATATTATTTTGAGGGCTTCCATGTACTGGGACAGAAAATCTCGAGTCGTACATTGGCATAGACACCTCGGTTAATTTTTCTTCAAATTGGAATTTCTTCAATCTTGGTTCAAATCCCACAGGCCCCGTGATGAGAATTGATTGCCCCTTCTGGACCAGCCTTTCTTTCCTTCACCACGACCACCGCACAACCATGAGCATCGTCCGGCCGTTTACCGCGTCAGACATGTTCAAGTTCAACAACATGTAGCGCTCTCCTTCCTTTCGTCGTCTTCCTACCCCACCTGACACAACGCCAGAAACCTGGACCTTTTCACACAGACAGTGAGCGCTGCGCCTCAGTCATGGCGCGGGATCTGAGCCGGCATCATTACCAGTACGCCCCCGGGTTCTACCTCAGCTACCTCGCACGCTGGCCTGACCTCTGCTGTGCGCAAGCTGCGCCGAGCGGCCGGATGATGGGATACAGTGAGTCTCTCATTTTATTTTCCACTCTTTGCCGCTCATCGCCCGATTTGTATTTGTATTTGCATCGGCCCAGTCCTCGGAAAGGCGGAAGGCCCCAATGTGGAGTGGCATGGGCACATCACGGTGCTGACCGTCGCGCCCGAGTACCGGCGGTTGGGCCTCGCGAGCAAGATGATCGCGCTGCTCGAGCGCGTGTCGGACGAGACGTACCGTGGGTACTTCGTGGATCTCTATGTGCGCTGCACGAACGACGTCGCGATCGGGATGTACGAGCAGCTGGGGTACAGCGTGTACCGCCGCGTGCGCGAGTACTACGATCACCTTGGCGGGAATCGTGGACGGGACGAGGAGGATGCGTTTGGTGCGTACCGCGCGGTTTAGCTTGTGGCCTTTCGCTGATTGGATTCTATGACAGATATGCGCAAGCCGCTGAGTCGGGACACGGGGCGGCGGTCTGTGAGGGCGAATGGGCGGGACATGCTGGTTAGCCGATACGAGGTGGCTTGATCTCCCCAGGGCTTTGTTTCCTGGTCTTCTTATGGGCTTTTTATGCGGTGAATGGATCTGGAACCACTCGGCAGCAGTCGCGGGGTCGTCACTTATTTCAAGATTTTTTACACCACTTGTTTCAGGCTACGTGTCCAGGCTCGCCACATCCTCGACAGGAGGATCGATCCTACCGACTGCCTTTTTTTTTTTACTCGATCCGGCCCATGGGAGACTAGAAGGTTGTGAATCTCGCAGGGCGCAAACACAGTTCTTGACGGGAATTTTGGTGTGGGTGTTCAGCAACTAGCCACGAACGAATGGATACCTTGAGTGAATCTCAAGAACCTCATCATCCTTATTATAGCCCACTGTTGAGCTCTTTAGGGAGCAGCATATATAGCAACGTCTCACGCCTCAGCTTCCGAGCATCGCATCCCTTGTCCCTGTCCCCGTCGCTGAAATCGTTGGACCCATTGGATCCGGGGCAAATTCCGCAGGGGGACGTCTCCTCCTCTTGATCCATCATATCTGCATCCGGAATCTTACCCTCCTTCCGCGAACACAACACCCATAAGTAACGCGGTCACCGCACTCGATAACCTCGCCCTCGTGCTTGGCTTGGTCCAGCAGGTTGCAAGAACGATCCCGTTCATTGCTCCCGCTGTCGCTCTTATGTCCGAGACTCTGCAAGTATGCAAGGTATGTTAAATCATTCTATATATTCCGCATGCTCTAAAGATTCTCCTGTTGCAGGAAGTGCAGGATGTGAAGGAGGAACGAGAGGTTCTTCTCGCCAATATTACGGACTTGACCCGTGATCTCTGCGGTGTCGTTTTGCGGATGGAGGCAACGAACCATTTCGACCTAATTGGACGCCTCAAGGCAGACATCGAAACATATGCTGCGTTAGCTATTCTTTCTGGAAAGTTATGAGGCATCTCAGTCAATTCTTGATATAGATTGCTCAGAAAGGCCACCGCATTCATCAAGGAGTACGACAAGCAAAGGGTCGTCATTCAAGTCGCAGCCCGGAAAGAGTTGGGACGTAAATTCTGTGCCCTCAATCGAGAACTGGATTCATTCGGCGCCAGGTTGAGGGTAAGTATGAATCACATACTTGACTCTTTCGACGCTGATCATTTTCCAGACCAACCGCCTGGTAGAGCTTGTTATTCATCAGGGAGTGAACACCAGAACACTAGACAAGGTTCATAATATGACGTTAGTATCATCACCCCTTCCTTTTAACCGCTGATGCATCTCATTCAAAAACAGCCTCGAAGCCAAACTTGAAAAATGGTTGAGATTCCCTCCTGACGCGGGGCGAAAACAATTTGAGACCCAGAAACTTCGCAAGGAAGGCACGGGGCGCTGGCTGCTGGATAATGTCAAATTTATTGAATGGCAAGACAATCCAGGATCATTATGGATTAGGGGTCCCTGTAGGTTGCCCTGCGCTTCATTACTCTCAGTTCTAATCTCACAGTAGCGGGCGCTGGAAAGAGTGTGCTCAGGTGATGCATCTAATCCTCTTCTTGGTCGGTCCCTCTGACGGAAATGCAACAAATAGCTCAACGGTGATCACTACCCTTGTTGATGAAAACGATGCCTTCAACCCGGCGAGGACACCAGCCGTGGCATTTTTCTATTTTGACTTCAAGGATAAGGATGGCCAGACCATGGACAGCACACTCCGGCGTATCGTCCTGCAACTCTCCGCCCAGTCTTCAAGGCCCTACGAAGCTCTCAACAAGCTGTACATGAAGCGGTCGAAGGGACAGATTTTACCAACTCAACACGAACTTTTGAAGGTCCTTGAAGAGCTACTACTGGAGCTCGGACGCACTTACATTGTTCTTGATGCACTCGACGAGTGTCGAAATACTGAGCTCGAGCAACTTCTGGGCTTCATCTCGGGCCTCCAAAGGTGGACCCAAACCCCGTTACATTTGCTGGTTACCAGTCAGCCCCGTCCTATCTTCACAACAGCATTCGCAGGTGTAGCCTGTATCGAGCTCGATTCTGAAGTCACGCAGCAGGATATCAGCGTCTTCGTCGACAGCGAGCTTCGCAACTTGGAAATTTGGGCCAATTGTGCGGACTACATCGCTCAACGGGTTGTGCGTAAAAGCAACGGAATGTCAGTTCAGCATTATCTTTGTGCCGACACTTTTCACTCAAATCATTGATTCCCATTTCCAGGTTTCGCTTGGCTGCGTGCCTCCTCGTTGCACTTTCTCGTTGTCCATGGGAAGATGAATTGGACAAAACGCTGGAAAATCTCCCTGATGACCTGCATGGGATCTACGACCGGTTCCTTCAGGCGATTTGCCCCGAGCACTTGGTCTACGCCGAAGCAGTTCTTCGGTGGCTCATCTTCTCTGCCACTCCACTCACTCTAGAGCAACTCGCGGACACTGTCGCGTTTGACTTTTCCGACCGGTCGGAATACATTTACAAACCGAATCGACGCCAGGGAAACATTGCGATGATCCCCCAATGGTTCGAAGGATTGGTGGTTGTCGACGGCGACCAAATCCTAAGCCTGGCACATTCATCGGTCCGCGACTATGTCCTATCTGTGCAATTCACAGCTAAATTTGGCTGTGACCTTCGCGCGAGCCTTTCGCATACGTTCATTGCGGAGACGTGCATATGTTATCTGCTTCACTGTTCCAAGCACTCTCTCGATGACGACACACTTCCAAATTATCCGTTGGCAGGATACACGGCCCAGTTTTGGTGCCACCATTTATTGCGTGCGCATGACCGCACCAGGCTGTTTCCCGGAGCAATGTGCCTTCTGGAGGAACGAAGTGGATATAGTGCTTTGAGATGGCTGCACTTGAAATTCACTCCCTGGCTCATCTCGGCCTCGCCTCTGCATTTGTGTTGCCAGGAAGGATACATCGAAGGAGCGCGCGGGCTGCTTGCAACCAATGTGGACATCAATCTTCAGAGCGATGAAGGTAGTCCTTTGAAGATCGCATCCAACTACGGTTACATAAAGATCGTTCGTCTCCTGCTTGACAGCGGAGCCGACGTACATGCGGACCGTGAAGAATTCGGAACCCCGTTGTGGTCAGCGGCCGGGGAAGGTCACAAAGAGACCGTCCGTCTGCTACTTGAGAATGGGGCAGACGGGACACGCCCTAGAGTGTTGCAGGCCGCATCCCGGGGAGCCTCTCCGCGTATCCTCGGAGCAGGCAAAGAAGATGATGGCGCGGGGCAGAAGACGTCCATTTCCTGCCGGACAGAAATTGTACGGCTACTGCTCAACCACGGTGCGGATGTGAATGCAACAGGTGGAGAATACGGAAGCGCTCTACAGGCGGCATCCGAGCTGGGCCACATTGAGATTGTGCATTTCTTGCTTGACAATGGCGCAGACGCAAAAGCAAAAGGCGGCAAATATGGGAGTGCATTGCAAGCCGCGTCCAGGTCGGGTTACATGGAGATCATGCGTCTCCTGCTCCAGAACGGAGCCGACGTGAATGCAAAGGGCGGGGAATATGGGAGTGCGCTGCAGGCCGCGTCCCTGCAAGGAAACACCGATGCGGTGTTGCTTCTTCTCGAAAACAACGCGGTAATCAACATGACAGGTGGAGAGTATGGGAGCGCATTGCAGGCGGCGTCCAGGTTCGGCCATACGGAAATTGTTCGTCTCCTGCTGGAGAAAGGTGCGGACGTGAATGCAAATGAAGGAAAATATGGCAGCCCATTACAGGTCGCGTCCAACTGCGGCCGCACCGAGATCGTGCGGCTCTTGATTCAGAATGGAGCTGACGTGAACAAATATACATGTACTAGTCCGCCGGCGCATCGCCAAGCGAAGCTGATGACGAGATGGCCGACGATGCGCCAGGTCTGAAATGTAACCAAAAGGTTGAACTTGACCGAAATCATTTTGTACTCCGTAGCTACGTAACTCAATGGCTTGAAAACATGAACCGACAAAAATCCTCCACTTCGAGTCAACGCCTTCGGAATCATTCCCAACTTCAAGTTGAACTTACGTAATACGTTCCACCAATGTTTACTTAAATGCACCCGTGACCTTTCATCACGTGCTGTCTTCCCGTCGACGAACTCCCGCTCATGGCTCAGGTGCAGCGCCCCCTCCGTGGCTCGCGCATTTCGACCTTCTATCCCGTCAAAAACCTGCCCTCGCTCTCCTCTCTCGACAGTGCCTTCCAACTCCAGGAGTACATCTCCCTGCTCATCCGTCTCAACGTGCACGATGTGGACGCGATTGTCTCCGTCCCGGGGCGCGGAAAGCAGAAGGAGAAGGAGAAAGAGGCAGATGCAGCAGACGATGGCAAGGACCGCAAAACAGAGGTCACCGTCGACGAGGCGTGCTGGAAGTACGAGCAGCTCCGGTACGTGTGCTGCTCTTTTTTGGGGGGAGGACGCGGCACCCAGGCTGATATGGTACTAGACGCCTGGCGCAGGATCTGTCGCACCCGCTCATCACGATGTTGCAGCAGGTGTGCACACGTACCACCTGTCCTGAGATGAAAGCGGGCGAATGGCTGTATCTCTGTGTGGCCCACGGCAATGACGGCGCTATGGAGGTGAGCAGAGCATCCGTTGTATCGAGGTCGAGCTGTCGATTCGCCCTTGTGGTGCTAGTTGGCGGACGAGCGCGACATGCGCGGTTTGGGCTCCAAAACGATGGCCATGCGCCTATCAGACCGATGGTAGCGCGAAAATCATGCAGCGCCAGCCACGGCGAACCTCCATAGACGTGGACGGTGGCCCAGCTCCTCTCGTGTCTCAACCCCGTGCAACTGCTTTGTTTTTTTCTTGTGAAGTGGCTCGGGGCGATCTTCGCACTCCACCCTCTTCCATCATGCTTCGATGCTCCGGGAGGTGCCCCTCCGCCGCGACGTTCGTCCCCCGCCCGCTATTTGGGTGGGAGGTCCGGTGCGGCGGTGACTCAGAAGGCTCCTACTCGTGAAAACCCCTGGAGTGGGGACGTCGCCTGTGCGTTGCGGCTATAGCCCCCGCAGACGTGGGGTGTGGCACAAGCTACACATGTGTGTGACAAAACAGCCAGTGTCGCCGACTCCCCTGCGCGGCTGCCTTTCTTTCTTTGCCTGACGTGGTTCGAGACGATCCTGCGTGCGAGCACGAGGGGGAGCATCTTTACTCACGACCAGTTGCTGTCCATTGGATAGTGCCCGTCTATCTTTTCTCTCTCTCTGCTACTTGGCCGTTTGCTCATATCACTCTTCAGCAATGCTGCGCCATCGACTACATCCTGCACACCCTCGACAGCGCAACAGCGCTCCTAAACTCACCCCGCGCCTTTCCTTCCAGGTACGTCCTTCTTTTCCCCTCCTTATGTCCTCAATGACCACTGACGCGCCCACCAAGACTCCAAATCCCGCCGACCTCGCACCGGCACTTCACCTCTCTCGCGCGGCGTCTCGGGCGCATCTTCGCGCACGCGTACTTCCACCACCGCGAGGAGTTCGAGCAGGCTGAGGCCGAGAGCTCGCTGTACGCGCGCTTCCTCGCGCTCACCGAAAAATTCGACCTCGTCCCCGCGGACTTCCTCGTCATCCCGCGCGCGGTCGCCACCTCGGGCGAGCGCCGCGGACCCGGCCCCCACGCTGACGTGCCCCCGCCGACGCTGCTCGGCGCGGCGCTGCACGTCGACACGGGCGCCGCGCCGGTGGTGAGTGCGGACACAGCGGCGGCATTGGCGTCGGCAACGCGCGAAACGAGCGCGAGCCCGCCCGGGCTGGACGACGCGCTGAGCCCAGGGTCGAGAAGGTACGGACGCAGCCGGACGGACACGATGATGCTCGAGGGGGACAAGGACCGCGAGGGGCGCTTCCCCGCGAGCCCGGCGAGCGCGGTGGAGGAGGGGCCTAGTGGGCTCGACAAAACACTTGCGGCGGCAACGGTGGATTCGAGCGTGCCCGCCGTGGCGGCGTCGCCCGTCGTCGTACCCCCGGCTGAGGCCGCCCCTGCCCCCGCCCCCGCTATTGTTGCAGAACCGGAACAGGAACGCGAGCACGAACCCGAGCCCGAGCGGGAGCGCGAGCCGCCCAGCCCGACGTCGGACTCGGACGGGGAGGCGCTCGAGCCGCCCGCGGGGACGGCCATGCCTGTCATTTCGCCGTCGTCCTCGACCGCGCCGCAGTCCGAGACCCCGCTCCGCCTTGATTTCGAGCAGGAGCGCGGCGGGGAGCAGGCGCAGGAGCAGCAGGAGCAGGTGCCGACGATCTCGATCGAGCCCGCGACGCCGCCCGCCGACGACGAGGAGGATAAGGAGAAGAGCACCGAGGACAGCGCGGGGCCTGTGGTGGCGGATGCCCCGGTCCTCGCCGAGGATGAGCCTAAGAAGGAAGCGGATAGCGAAGCTGCGCCCGTGGTGGCGGAGGCGGCGCCTGAAGTTGCGGAGCCCAAGAAGGAGGAAGCCTTGGAGGAGGGCCCCGTCCCGATTCCTGTTCTCGCTGCGGAGACGCCCGCGCCCGCGCCCCCGCCTGCAGTCGAAGCCGTCTTAACGTCGCCGGCGGACGAAGAGATGGACGTCACCGATACCCAGAAGGATGCGGAGGAGACACAGGCGCCCCCGCCGACGGAAGTGGAGGTGGCGAAGGCGGAACCCGAAGCGGCGGTGCCCGAACCCTGAGCTGGACGTAAATAGCAGACCTTGCTTTTTTGTTTTCCGTTACATATATCTTCTTTCTGTGGATTTCGCGTACTGTTGCATTCGCTTGCCGTGGTACACCATCTTCCTCGGGAGCGCTCTGACCCTTGAGCTCAATCGTCGAATAATGCCTGTCCATTGACGGCGCGCATACGAGTTATTACAAACGTTTTTTAAAGCTACCCTCGCAAGAATCTTATATTCCTTTGTACTACACCAACTAGAGCCGTTTCCTTGAATTCGATTTCCCGGATCTACACCCCGGAATCAGCAGCGCTCGAGCCTCCAAAGCGGAAGAGCAAACCAGAGGTCAATGATTTTGTCCGTAGCCAGCAGAGCGCCGATGGACGCCGACCACGCAATCGTGCCCAGGACTATCCGCACCCTGTGCATAACTCTCCACTTGTCTAACTGCTCCAGCGTGCGTCGTTCGTCCACGGGGTCCATCGGCTTAACGGAGGTGGACTTCAGGCGGGCGCCGAGGTCGTTGTTGACGGGCAGCATGAATACGATCGTAAACGCGGGGATGATGAAGGAGGCCGCGGCGCCTGCGATGAGAAGGTTGCGCAGCGGTCCGGACGCGCGGGTCGTGTAGGCGGCCACGGACAGGGAGAGGCTTGAGACGACAGCGGAGCTGGCCATATGGATCTGAAGAAATAGTAATCAGACTTTCGCTGCGCGCTCTCTAGTGCTTGCGACGCACCTTGGCGATATCGTAGAACGCTTTCCAGAGGCCAAGTCTCGCTACGACGGGGAGGTCCGTCTTTCCGCGCTCTGTGAGGGGCATGACGCCAAAGTAGGCATTGCTTATGTTGCCGAGGGTGAAGTAGGAGGAGGAGACGAGGCCTGCGACGAGGGCGAGGTGGCCGGAGTTGGGCATATTGAGTCGAAGTTGTTGGGCGAGGGTGAGTTCTTCAGGTGGGCTTTATAGTACCTCAATGTTGCCGAAGAGAAACGTAATTTAACCGTAGAGACTGAATTGACGACTGGCATTTGAATCAGCTTCTCCGTTTTACCGTCTCTAGATCTAAGGCCTGGACTTGCTGTGGACGGAGACTCCAACACTTGGTTTGGCTTTGTCGTTATCCAGAGATAAGGCAGCCAAAGCCGCAGGTTGGAAGGTGGTCACGGGACGCATCGCGTCGAATAATCGTGTCACATCAACGCCACACAGTCAGGCTTCAAGGTTGAATTAGGAATCGCGCCATAAAAATTTCGGAATGAAATTACGCGCTCACCCCCGTGGATACTAAATCGACCAATGTATCGGATACATCAATACTAGTGAGGGGGAGAGCAAGCGGATAAACCGGCGAGCAATACTCGCTCCTCGCTTCTTTATTCTCGATGCGACTCGAGAGACTCTACCAGGAGCCCACGACATCAGCATATCAACTGAAAAGGGGCTCAGATATAGTCTCTCCTAGACAGACGCTTCAACACATACGACGCTCGTACCTCGCGTGTGTTGAAGCTCAGATATTTGGGAGACGTGTGGAAGTCCATTCACTTACTGGTGGGGTCGTCGTATTCTGCGTTAAGCCCGGCCGCTGCCTTGATCGCGAGCCCTCGGGCTCTCGCAAGCCCCGGCATAGCTTCTTCTTGGATCCTGGCAGTGGAAATCTCAGTGAATACTCATTGTCTCGAGCCGACGACGCCGCCCGCCGACGACGAGGAGGATAAGGAGAAGAGCACCGACGACAGCGCGGGGCCTGTAGTGGCGGACGCCCCGGCGCTCGTTGACGAGGAACCAAAAGAGGCGGATGGCGGAGCTGCGCCTGTGGTGACGGAGGCGGCATCTGAAGCTGCAGAGCCCAAGAAGGAGGAAGCCGTGGAGGAGGGCCCAGTCCCGATCCCTGTTCTCGCTGCGGAGACGCCCGCGCCCGCGCCCCCGCCTGCAGTCGAAGCCGTCTTAGCGTCGCCGGCGGACGAGGAGATGGACGTCACCGACACCCAGAAGGATGCGGAGGTGGTGGAGACGCAGGCGCCCCCGCCGGCGGAAGTAGAGGTTGCGAAGGCGGAACCTGGACCCGAGGCGGCGGTGCCCGAACCTTGAGCTGGATGTGAATAGTAGGACCTTACTTTTTCGTTTTCCGTTATATATCTTCTTTCTGTGGATTTCGCGTGCAACCCGCTTGCTGCCCGGTAAGTATTCGTTCGGAGCGTTCTTCGAGTCGCGCTTCTTTCAAAGGAAGGAACCTTCGATCGGATAGTGCCTGTTCATTGACGGCACGTATATAATATAAACGTTTTTTGAAGCTACTCTTGCAATATCTCTTTCTTTGTACAGATACCAACTCGCGTTTACTTGCATCAATTTCTCGAATCTAAAGCTCAAAATTAGCAGCGCTCCGGTCAGCAAACAGAACCACAAACCAGAGGTCAATGATCTTGTCCGTAGCCAGCAGAGCAACGATGGACGCCGACCACGCGATCGTGCCCAGGACCATCCGCACCCTATGCAAAGCTCTCCACTTGTCCAACTGCTCCAGCGTGCGCCGTTCGTCCACGGGCTCCATCGGCTTCACGGAGGAGGACTTGAGGCGGGCCTTGAGGTCGTTGTTGACGGACAGCATGAATACGACGGTGAACGCGAGGATGGAGAAGGAGGCCGCGGAGCCTGCGATGAGAAGATTGCGCAGAGGGCCGGGCGCGCGGGTTGTGTAGGCGACCACGGACAAGGAGAGGCCTGAGACGACAGCGGAGCTGGGCATATGGATCTGGGAAGTATTAACCAGCCGTTGCACGTTCACTAGCAGATGCGACAACGCACCTTGGCGATATCGTAGAACGCATCCCAGAGGGCCAGTCTCGCTACGACGGGGAGGTCCGTCTTTCCGCGCTCTGTGAGGGGCATGACGCCAAAGTAGGCAGCGCCTATGTTGCCAAGGGTAAAGTAAGAGGAGGAGACGAGGCCTGCGACGAGGGCGAGGTGACCGAGGTTGGGCATCTTAGGTCGAAGTTGTTGGGCGTGGGTGGGGTCTTCAGGTGGGCTTTATATACGACCTCAGTGCTGCCGAAGAGAAACGTAATTTAACCGTAGTGAATTGACAACTGGGCATTGAATCAGCTTCTCCGTTTTACCGTCTCTATTCCCTGGACTTGCTGTGGACGGAGATTGGACGGAGACTTCAACTGAACACTTGGTTTGGCTTAATCCAAAGAAAAGGCAGCCAATGGGCAATCGATTGGGTCATCAATTTGATCCGACCATTTAGTTGCCAGATTGCCGACCATTTAGGTTGACCCAAATAAGACTCGATTCCCCAACACGTTTCGAGGCCGCAGGAGGGCCATGAGCCTCCATCATGAAAGATGAAACTTGCTCAAAATATGATAATCTGTGTTTTGGTGGGATAGATTTCTGCAATTTCAAAAATTCCTCCAGGAAAATTGCCTGCCAGATTGAGTCGTTCGGACGCTAATTAAAGTCTCACGAAAATCCATCCCACCAAAACACAGATCTGTGTCTTACACACATTTTTCATCAGTTGAGTCTAGCTCAAATGTGTCTATGCAGGCCGGAAAACGTGTTGGGAAAAGCGGAGTGCTGTCATTTACACATGTTTGGAGCCAATAGCGGTTGAACTCTAGTGTCCCAAACACGTCCTGAAGATAAATGACTCAGTTAAGTTCAAAACGTATGGTGAAGACCCCACGAATATTTCTCGGGATGTTTCCTCCATCACCAGGCCCCGCGAAGAGAAGCGCGCTGCTGTGGTCTCAATTCACAAAGAATATATTTCCCAGTAAGGACGGCATATCTTGCGCATCTAAGGTACATTTTGAGCATTTTTCTGTGGAAAAGGTGAGGAACTGAGGATGAGGGACCATGAACAAGTGTGAGTCATCACAATTTGATCATGTCTCGACTCAAGCTGCACGTGACCGTCATTCGGGCATTGCCAATGCGAAGGTGGTCACGGGACGCATCGCGTCGAATAATCGTGTCACAACAACGCCGCACAGTAAGGCTTCAAGCTTCAAGGTTGAATGAAGAGTCGTGTAATAGAAATCGCTATGGAAGTACCCAGATCACCCCGTGGGTATCAAATCGACCTGTAGGCATGTTCCGAAATGGGGGGTTAATATTATCCTGCTCTTATCCTGTATCAGATACATCAAGACATCAATATTAGTAAGAGTAGTCTTATAAACAGACGCTACAAACGAAGTAGCTCGTACCTCGCTTGTTTGTACAGATACACCAGCGAGCAATGCTCGCATTCCGCTTCTTTATTACTTGAGAGACTCTACCAGGAGCCCGCACTGAGGACTAGCATATCGACTGAGAAGGGGCTCAGATACTTGCGAGACGTGTGTAAGTCCATTCACTCACTGGTGGGCTCGTCGTATTCTGCGTTGAGGTCGGCCGCTGCTTTGATCGCGAGCCCTCGGACTTTCGCAAGCCGCGGCTTAGCTTCTCGAATTCTGGACGGAAAATCTCAGTGAAGATTCGGTGGAACCAGACAGTAGTATGCTCACCGAACTATTGCCTCCACCTCTTTGACGATCCCCGAAGTAGGTCATTTATCACGTTCGCTCATCCTTGACTCACGAACTTTGGTGATGGTAGAAGAAACCATCCTGGGGGCTGCATGGTGTATCGGTAACCATTGCTCCTAATCTCTGAGTAAATCGGAGATTGCCGGGCCTCGCTAAGATCGAGGGTTCGAACCCCGGCTAAGCCGTCACTAGGAGGGTTCTAGTGGGTATTACCTAATTTAGGTCGAGTCCCACACTGTTCGGCATCTGCCGTTCGTGCGTAAATGCATTCCCGCCTTTGGAGTAGGGTCACATGTCCCCTACCAGCTTTGCGGACCAGCGGGGCTAACCAATTGTTAGTTGCCAATGGTCATAACAAACGCACCTCCAAAAAAAAAAAAAAAAAAAAAAAAAAAGAAGAAACCATCCTGCTCTATTTTTCGACCAGTCTCACTCTCTCCTCGGTACGAATCATCCGTTCGCGTGCCCTCGGTGCGCGGAGTTCCTACTGCCGAGCCTACAATCACAGTAAGGTAAGAAAGATTATTATTCTGCAATTTATCTTATCATTGACGGATTTTCCCGTAAGGAGGCCCAATACTGGGCCAAGGTAGTTCAAGAACGCAAAGATAATTCAACATCCGAGCACGTGATTGTGTGTTGCATTTATGTTCCTTCCTCATCTGAGCTCTGCTCGTTAATGTTGGCTTGTTGCGCATAATCCACGTATCTGTTTGTATTCTTTATATAATTTCTTTATCTGTAATGCCGATCATACTGCAAATCTGCGTTGGCTAAAAACCTACATTCTAGTTTCTGAGCGTTCCGCAAGCAGTATGTAGGAGATAATCATGTACGGTGGTAGTATTTGTGTTTGACGGAATAACTTTTTCACCCTCATAAGTCTCTGGCGGATCCAATCTGTTTTCCTTTGCAGAGGCTCCCGATCGAGATCTCATTGTGTTTGCACGTATCTGGATGAGAAGTATCGCTACCTGTGGTGTTTCCGTGCCAAGCACAGCATATTCTGCGAGAACGAGGTACTTCACTAATTCATGCTCATCCGTCCTTTGTTTTTTTTTAATCGGGTTTCAACCCTCCCAGGCTCCCTCACAATCACTCCTGCTCCGACCACACAACTCGGAAATTGTTGAAGCTGGCCTTAAAGTTCACTTTGGCTGATATCTCAAGGGCGTATCTGAGGTAATTCTCTCACTTTGTGCCATATCGGATGGATCTCAAATATCTGTTTTTTTAGGGCACTCTTAGAGCGGTTGGTTCAACATCGGTTCTAGCAGAATTAACTAGTCCATTCCCCTCTATAAAGCGCCGGAACAAATCTAGACACATAATGCTCTAAGAGAAATTCTTTTAGAGTGCTAGTAATATTTTGGTTTGGTTCAAACCCTTGATTGGAACAAGGAACGAGTTAGATACCAATTCAAGTGTCAGTCTAGAGACTATTCAAACCCTTCCGATGCGCAATTCAGTCATCAGTTCCTCGTCTTCGCCGTCACATTTGAATGAAGGTCTTTGCGTCAAGCGAGCAAAGAGCTCCTGTAAACGAGAGAAATTGCTGTCTTGCTGATGTCTGAATTTAATTCCCACCGTCCTGGAAAAATCACCTTTAGAACCGATGACCTGGACTATCGGTCCGAAGCTTGGCAATGCGACACAAATATTGAACCACTCGCGATAGCATATGACAAACTGATGCAACCTGCGGCCTTCTCAGGCCGCCGCTCGTGCTGATCTTGATTCGTAGGAAGGATTTAGGATGATGATCTAACTTCATTACGCCATCGCGAATATCGCCTGGCAGCGGCCCTGGATCGGATTACTTCCCTTCCTATTACAGTCCCAACAAATTCATTCCAGCTGTACCTTGGTCGCTATCTGTTAAGTTACTCGCGAATCGTGCCGATCCGAAATATTTGTTTCCGGCTGCGCGGGATTTAATTTCGAATCCAGAAGTCCAAGTGCCTCTGGGTTCTAAAATTGACGCGCAGACATGAAACATCGGCGCAGAAGGAGGCAGGCAGGCAGGCAGGCAGGCAGGCAGGTAGAATTACACGGCACGGTCCCGCTCAGGAACTCCGGAAAGGCACAAGATCTTGACTAAACTCCAGATATGATGCCGATGTAGAATCAGACTCATCCCTCGGCTACTGAAACCAGGGTTCGGAGGGGTTCGGGGGTGCCAGGTGGCTTTGAGTCTCCGTATCTCCGTTGGCTTCCGCTGGCGATTGTGTGACGTGCCAAGCTCTCCGCCAATCTGCCCAAACTTGCGCCAAACCCGATCCTTGACTAAAGACTTCGGCAAGCGCCCGGTAACCCCGAGAATCCTTTTTGGGGAGATTTGATTGTGTAGACCAGTCAGACGGTTTCTCACTCTAGACTATGACACCTCACAAAAATGAGGGCTGTTACTCGAAAGAGATTAGTAATTAACCGAACTCCTGTACTTCCGCGGCTAGCTGGGTGTATCTGTACGATTGCCGAAACGGACGCGCGGTGTATGTACTGTGGCAGACGTACGGCTGATCGATACTCTGTAAAAAGTAATGACGGCTCACTTGACTCAACTTGAATCAAAATTCTAGGGTTCGTATTCGTTCCTCGAGGAAGCACCGATAACGGTAAAATTGCGAGTGTGAGGTATCAGTGGGCTTTAGTTCCCTCATATACACATTTGCTAGGAAGGGAAGGCGCAAACGCGCTTACACTGCTCACTGGTGAAATGACACGCGATCTTTTCTTGATCTTCTCACTGCCGAACTTTTGATACAGTGATAGTGACTAGCGTTTGCTAGATTTGGTTGGCATTTTGGGGATGGACCAGGCCGCAGTTGCCCTCCCGAAAAGGCTTTCGAAACACACCTGTATGCATACACATGGTTGATACTTAGAAACTCAGAAACTCCAATTAGTCTCATCATAAATGTCTGGAAGAAAATTCGGGGGAGAGAATTTGAACTAGGCCAAGCTCGGTTCTGCTCCGCAACACCAAATCTGGCAATCCTTAACATTGGATAAAAAGTGAACGCAGACCAAAAAACTAAAGGATTTCTGAAATAGCTCTAATTGGGACTTGAATTTTGCTGATGAATCATGTCAGTGAAGGAAAGAAATATCATCCAAGTGTCGTTGGAAGCCAGCGGGTAGTACGGTGATCACTTACTGCTAATGAAGGCGACTGGGGAAAGCTACCACCGTTCGACATTCCCTGTATTGAGCAGTATACGTTTGGTGCTGTGCAATCCTCCCGACTGCTCCCGAACGAAGGACTTGCCTGGACTTGCTATCTGTTTGAGGGAGAACTAGCCGCCTATCCGACTTTCGACTCCCGGGCCCGAGTCCCGATTAAAAGGCTGCTGATGGGTGGGATAGGCGACCGCTTCCAAGAAGCGCCAGGGACTGCCAGGGGCTGTATCTCGCGCGATGTCGCACTAGATATTGTTGTGTGAAATCTTGGACGCTTCCCGGCACTGAGTCTAGATCCGCATGTACCGGTTAAATCAAAGTACCAGGCATTGTGCCCAGGTTCCTTCTCGGAACGACCGGATCCTTTCCCAAACGTCCTTACACTACTTAGGTGCATGGAGTTTCGATAGAGTAGATATACAGCGGCTTATGATGTCGAGAATTGTGCAATAGACGAAATGTCATTGGCTCATCACTACCTTCTTGTCTGGGATACATAGTCTCCCAATGTAGCCGACATCATTTCTACATGATTCTCTGGGGACAGCTCCCGCTCTGGCCCGCCCCAGTGGGTTCGAACCTATTCGAACGCGGCCATCGGATCATGTTCAACATGTGTATTTTTGACCGTCTTACATATCTTACGCTTGTACATAACTATTTTCATCTCCGGTTGGCTTCTCTGCAGGACTTGCAAACATAAAAGCTGGCATTCCTCTACGCATTTCGGCGGATCTCGCCATCCTTCCTTTCTTTTCCTCCCCGGCGATGAAACTCGTTAATAATGTCATCCCTGCAGTCGTGCTGTTTGCTGGGTTCGCCTCAGCACTGATCACGCGCCACGACTCCGGATCTACGTCTGCTCTAAGGCACAGACGGGGACCTGTCCAGCCAAGAAGGACAAAATCCCTGCTCATAAGTAATTCATTCAGTCAATTTCAACTCTGCAATTGCTAATCTTGATTTAGATCCTGACGCTCAACCGGACCTGCCGAGCGTGCAAGAAGCGACGGCTGCCGCAAGTGTCGCCAACTTGAACCTCGACGACGTCCAGGGTGATATTTTGTAAGCGTTCTATTATTTCAACTCTGGCTTCGATTAACTTTTCGAGCAGAATCGGAATGAAGAAGAACAAAGAACTGTTCTACTTCTTCAGCATCTCTGACGCTGCGGACTTCAAGTCTAAATTGGCCTCTGATATCCTTCCTCTCATTACTACGACGACTCAACTCCTCGATGTCTCTACGCAACCCGTCACTGCGCTCAACATTGCGTTTTCTCAGACGGGTCTCATTGCCTTGAGCATCACCGACTCGCTCGGCGATTCCGCTTTCGCTGGCGGTCAATTTGCGGATCTCACAAACCTTGGTGACCCAGGATCCACCAACTGGGTTCCCGAATTTACCGGCGGGGGCATCCACGGTGTCATGCTTTTCGCCTCCGACACCGAAGCCAACATCGACACCGCGGTGTCCAATCTAGAAGCGGTACTGGGAACCAGCATCACAAAGGTCTACGCTCTCCAAGCCGCAGCTCGCCCCGGCTCGGAAGCAGGCCACGAACGTCAGTATCTGTCACTTTAATTCGTCTTCAGTTGCTGACTTCTGGACAGACTTTGGATTCTTGGACGGCATCTCGAACCCTGCTGTCGATGGCTTCACCGCGTCCCCGATGCCTGGCCAGGCCGTTGTTGCCAGCGGCTCGATTTTGGTCGGTGAGACAGGCGACTCCACCACACGTCCCGCCTGGGCCAAGGACGGCTCGTTCCTCGCGTTCCGGCAGCTCCAACAGCTCGTCCCGGAGTTCAACACCTTCCTTACTGCCAACCCCATCGCGGCGGATGGCCTCACGGCTGAGCAGGGGTCCGATCTGCTCGGTGCCCGCATGGTCGGCCGGTGGAAGAGCGTACGTCTGATAAATTATTACGCCCTTTCATACCTGAATCTTGAATTCAGGGTGCCCCCATTGATCTCGCCCCACTCGTCGACGACCCTGTACTCGGCGCTGACCCGACCCGGAACAACAACTTCACGTTCGAACACCCCGACTCAGTCCTCAGCACGGATCAGACTAGGTCCGTCGCAGCATTTCTCAGGAGACCCATCCTTACAGCGACAACAGATGCCCTTTCTCTGCCCATATCCGTAAGACTCGTCCTCGCGCCGACTTGGGAACCCCCGAGGACGCCGTTCACCACATCATGAGAGCCGGTATTCCATACGGTCCCGAAGGTTCGCAATCGCCCTCTTTTAAATATCCAACATCACCTCACAATTTTCATTTCCAATAGTTAGCGACGATGAGGCTGCGGGCGGCACCACCTCGACCGAACGAGGTCTTGCCTTTGGTTCGTTTTGCAACAAATTTTACACTTCTCTGCTCATGCTTAGCTTGCCGCATTTCACAGTTGCGTACCAATCCTCCATCCCCAATGGCTTCCAATTCTTGCAACGGTTTTGGGCTGATAATGCCAAGTCAGTTTCTCGCCCATTATTGGTTGTCATATTCTTATACGCATATAGCTTCGTCCACAGCAACGTTGGTGTGGACCCCATCATCGGTTCGTGCTCAAATGTCTTGCATCTTGTCTTTAACAACTCATATTCGTTCCGCAGGCGCGCTGGCCGGTGCCCAGCGTGTCGTTGCGGGACTCGATCCCACCGATTCCAACAAGACCACGACGCTCACTACTGGCACGTAGTCGTCTTTGATTCCGCGAGGGCATACTCACTTTCTCTTAGACTTTGTCGTTTCCCGCGGTGGTGAATACTTCTTCACCCCGTCCTTGTCTGCCATTGCCAACACTCTTTCGGTCTAATCGGCGCTATTCCTATTTATTTAATCTTGGGTAATTGTGAGGGGAATATAGAGGTCACAATCGTTACATAATGTATCTCATTGAATGCAAGACTTCTGGCAGTTCTGTAGTGCGATTGGAGTCTCATCAATATTCAACCAAAACAAACTTCAACTTGCCGAGATGCCGCCTGGATCACCCGGCCCAAAGAGGTTAATCAGTGATGGGATCACTTGACATTTCGGGTACTTGGGTGGTACAAGTTCCCGTACATCCTCCAGTTGGCTGTGAGTGGGAAAAAAAACATAGGATCCGGAAAAAAAAATGAGGAAAATGAAAGGGACTGGGAGGATCGAAGTCCCGGCTCACCAGATATGCTAGTTCTCAGCTCCAGCATTCTATAATCGCTGTACTGGTCGCTTCTATCCGGGCGTATGTTGCCACTACACCAAAGCCCCGTTGGAAACAAAGGTGGTTTATCTGCAATGGGTAGCTGATCACGCCTCCTATAGTTTTTCAACTTGCTCTCAACAAAAATCGGCCGGCCGTGGACTTGAATTGAATATGCGGGGTAAAATCTCCACATCCATATGATTGAAGATTTTGCGGGACGGTGGCTCAGTACCTCGGAAAGAGTTTCAGACTCGGAGGAGGATGTAAAGAGTCGGGTTGTTCAACTAATCACTCTATGAAAGCAGAGAGCATAAGAAGAGGGAGTATTCAAGCAGATTTCGAGTCGTGCGCTGGAAATATTGCAACGAAGAGGAAATGATTTTGGCACGGATTGGTGGTGGGAAGAAAGAAACGATGTGACGCGTCACGTACTATCGGCTGTCTCTTGAACCACCATCTTCTGATCCAACGGCGCTCTGCCAACGCTCTGCAAGCCCCGTGAAGATGGCCTTCCTCTCTGTGCCCAACTGTATTTGCGTGAATTCGAGTTCTCATTCAAGTCGTTGGGCGATCTTGTGATGCATCCGCTCAACATCCGCGCTTCAGAGACGCAATCCCGCGATGCCTATAGCTCTAGATTGTTCCAGTACAAAGGCCAGATCTCTCCTTTCCCAGTCTCAGTCGCGGAAGCAAGTCTGAGCAAGATCGGCGAGGGCCTGGGCCAACATAGGAGCCGCGGAGGATTTTTGTCTTCTCCTATCTGCCTGTGGCTGTCCCCTCTGTTGCTTCGATTCTGCCCTTGGCGCCAACAAGTCCCTCGCGTTCCCGCCCGTCATTCTGCCCGCCATAGGCCTGCGCATGCGATGACACCACTCTCGGCGAGCGGGCGAATACCGTCCATGGCCCGAAGGCCGAATTCTTCGAGTACAACTGGGTGAGACTAGGGATCTGAGACCTGCGAATGTGCGACACAAATTTCGAGGTATAAAAGGTGCGCCGCTGCTGGGTTGAATTCCCCAATTCTTTCCTACCATAACACAAGGTGCGCCGCTGAGTTGAATTCCCCAATACTGTTTCTAACCACAAACATTTAGTGCAACGAACAATGCCCTTCACGTTGACGAAAATCACCTCACCCTCGCCGTCTTCGCGTTTCTCAGTCGCCCACTCGACGCCAATGCCCGCCTTCCGGCGCACCCTCTCCATTTCCTCGCTTGAAAAGCCATTTGCCTCCATCCGAGCATCCACCAGCAAGGGTCTCCGTCGGATGTCTACTCTGCGCACCCCCAAGGCGTCCACCGCGTCATCGGCCACCACCGCCCGACCGTCCGCCTCGGTGGAATCTATTCCGGTATTCACTATACCGGACTACTCGCAGGCCGCCGGAACAGGTCTTCCACCGTCCGCCAGCGTCTCGCCCTTGACGCGCCCGGATTTGGAGCATTCAATGACGATGCCGGCGCCCGTCCGCGCCTTTCGCTCGTCCGCTCTCGCCAAGTTCTCCGGGATAAAGAAAGTTGTCTGCGAGTCGCGGCTGCGCAAGTCATCTACCGCCTCCAGCGAGTCCACGCGGCGAAAATCGTCCGTCGCCTCCATCGAGTCGGTTGCCTCAGCTTATACCACCTCGTCTATCTCCACGACCTCCACGCGGCGGCGATCCTCTTCCGTGTCGAGCGTCGAGTCCTTCAACTCGAACGAAGATCAAATTACCGTGGGTTTGCGCCTCCGCGCATTCCCGTTCGCTATCATGGGACTGTTGACGGTATATTCTATTTTTCCGTTCCCCCTTTCTTGTTCTGAGCGCTGCGCAGAGTATCATGGCCGTCATCATGATCTCCATCCTCTCTGCCATGGCGCCTGAAACGCCCAAGCGCAAACCCACGTCGCGACCCTACGAACGGGAGGTCATCATAACTGCTGAGCAGGGTATGTTTCTCCCTTCTTCTCCATGTCGAAGTCCGCTCATTCTCCCTCTCAGAGCGCAATCCACCTACGCTCCGTCGGTCCACCCGGACCTCTCGGCTCTCGCGCCGCCTCGCCAAGGCGTACCGCCGCACGCTCCGCCGTTCCGCCCGCGCGCGGCGGACAAACACCCCCACCGAGGCGCTCGCCGTCCTCTTCGCGCCGACGCCCAAGCGCGTACGCGCCTCCACCCCTGTGCACGTCGACCCGAAGACCCTGGCCAGCGAGGTGCCGCTCGTGGTGTATTCGTCGCCCATCGCGCTCCCGCTGCCGAAGGGCCCGGCCCCCGCCGTCCGGCCTGCGCGCAAGCTAGGCAAACTGCCTGCGCTGCTGGCGGTGAAGCAGGATGAAATCATGGATGGCGCGCTCTGCCCCGGCTGGTGATTTCGCAGGGCTGGTTTTCTGACATTCAACCTTTTCCATCTCTGGTTCTAATTGTGTTAGTTGGCATAACGCATGCTTCCCGAAAATCGGACTTTTGTACAGTACCCTAATGTATCATACCCAAACAATACCACAGGATTCGGTACGAGTGAAACCGACTGTTCGGCGTTGAATTTACCAGATCTCCGCCAAGCTTTTGTGCAGGGCCTGCAAGCTGCCAATGATTCATGGATAGCAGTTCGAACTATTATTACAGAGTTGACGGAATACAAGACTGCGCGACGGGCCACTGCGCCTCAGCAGCAGGGCCCTCATCGCAGGATGCATTCGGCCCGTAATAATGATTAGACCAATAAGAATAAGGGTGCGGCGAAGCGGGGCCTACGAGTTGAACGCCGCCCACGCGTTGCTGACGGCAAGCAAGTCGTCCGCGTTCACCCAGTCCGAGCCTGCGGCCCAGAAGGTGTTCCACGTCGCCACGTTCGACGCCGTGTCCCAGAAGCGCGAGCGGATGCCAAAGTCGTGCGCGTTGAGGACGAGCTCCTGCATCTGCGCGACACTCGAGACGCTGCTGTAGTCGACGCTCGCGAGCGGGGCGATCTCCGGGCCCCACTCGAGGCCCACGCCGGGCTTGGTGCTGTAGAGCTGCCGGATGTCCGCGTCGAAGAAGAGGTCGCGCGGGCTCGCGGCGACGACGGAGGTGAGGGGCGTGTTGCCGGTGCCGACGACGGTTACGGCACCTTGAGTGAGCTTACCGTTCGCGTACGTCGTCAAGTGGCCGGCCGCGCGCAGTGGCTGCAGCGCGTTCAGCACTGGCTGGTATGTTCTGTAAGAGTGTTAGCTGAGAGCTCTGATGGCGCTCTCGGTACCGCACGTACGTTGGGCCATCGCTTTTAAAGTCGATGAGCAGTTGCAGCGGGTTTTGTACGGAGATTCTGGATAGCGGTAAGCTTCGCGTCGGGGAGAGGATTTTTAGACGAACGGGGTGATAGACGATACCGAGCCATTGATAATGCCAAGAATTGGGGCGAGATATAGACTGTCAAGCGTCTTGGTTTTATCGATCTCCCCGCTGGTGTGGGCGACCTGGCGGATATTAAGTTGGGACAGAGGCAACTGAGAACGTTGGGTGGGCGCACGAATAATTGGCTACTTTGCCACCAGACGTCCGCTTCTACGCTCATTATGCTCAAGTTGAGTGCAGTCCACAGAGGAACAGCGCGCGTATCTGAGGAAGTTGAGCTGAATTCCCCCGTCACAGTCGGTCGACATACAGTCATTGTGCGAGTGAATAGGCTTGACGGCTACAGAGGTCGAGACGAGAGCGGCGAGAACACAGAGCGGAAGCATAGCGAGGCGAATGAGAAAGCTGGGGTCGAGCCTGGCGTATATATAACCTTCACCCAAGACAGGAAGATTCGTTGGAAGGCATGGATTGCATATGGATTAAGCTATAAGTCTCCAAGAGGCGACCATCATCCACGTTCATGAGGCAGACGAGGAAGCAGAGAGCCGCAACGCCCACGTGTTTAAACACCGCCACTGATTTTCTCCATGTGCTCCCTTCACTCTCTCCCATGTCGCTTGAAGTGCCCATGTTGGCCTGAACTGCCCCCAGTTCTCTCGTGAGACTTGTACGACACATTCCTTAGGCAGGTAGCTTTTGCCCTCATAGGGTACCATGTCCTACATAGTAAACTGGCAGTTCCAATTGTGGGACCACGTCAGTATAATATATCCTCCTCCTCCTCCTCCTCCCACCCGCTTCAGTACCATCCGAGATCTGCACAACTTGGGAGACCACGGGAATAGTTAAATTATTTTCATCCGCTGCTCATGGTTACCCCATCCGACGCATGTGGATCTCCTGCCAACTGCAACATCTCCGTGATCCTATGACCACCTTAAAGTCGCGCTTCTTAAATACCGACACACGTTTCCTCTCCCGGGATTTGCTTAATTGACCCTCACCGTCCTCGCCGTCCAGCTCTATCCCCACTCTACGCGCACGATGTGGAGAACGACTCTGATCCTGGCTTTCACCTTTGCTCTGGCCCTCACCTTGCGGGTTGCCGCCCAAGTGACCTTGGACACGAGCAAGGTGTGTCTTACAACGCTTCAACCTACGCGCCTTAACGCGGGAATACGCAGTGCTACACGCTCTCGACAAATGGCACCCAATACCTCGACTCGACAAATAGCGTTCTGGCCATCCAAGTACATCCCGAGTGCGCAGCCTTCAATTTCCGCTCCGCGCACGTACTGACTTAAACCATAGTCGAGCAGCGTTAGAAGCCGGAACAGACAAAGGCGTACGGTTCCATTTCCCATTGGGTGAAAATGGCTGGGTCGTCTGCGAGGCAGTACCGAATTACTCCTATGAATTAAACACGCGTACTGACTGCCCATCGCTAGGCCCATAACGACCACTACGTCGGCACGACTATCCCCAACGCTTCGAAATGGAGTACAGAGGTGCCGCATCCTGCGCATTTGTCTTATTTATCTCTTTTGACTTGAATTTTAAAAATAGGACTCATTAGGCGCCACTGTAGCGCTTGCAACCATCCACATCTCCGCGTCCGGGAACCAAGTGTATCTGAACGCCGGCCCGCGGAAACATATGAGCTCCACCGCTGGAGGTATGTCGCCCCCGCGTTACTTTTGGTTGAATTGCGACTTATCTTACCTACGTTCCAAGTGACGACCACAGAATTCGACTGGGATATCCAGGAGATTAACTGTCTCCTTTCAAATTCATGATACCCATTTGCTGCATGTACATTATTCGGACATATAATCGTCCGCTTTAAATGTGTCCCCGTGCGATCACGATCTTCCTGAATCGAGCTCGGAAAGATGGGCGGTTTAGCCAACCCGGATTCGCAATATGATCCACACGGTGTATTGAGAGAATTAGGTACAGGTAGATACGTTGAATTATGTGCGACGGGCCAGCCGTTGCAATGATACTAATAGCCGCAGCTGAGCGAGAGGAGTCGGAAGAAATAGTCACGTGCTAGGAAGTTGAATTTATCGTCTGCGCGCCACTTTCATCCAGCCTTCCTCCTCCGGCGCCTCCTTTGGTTGAAAGATAAGTCAGTCATGTAATGAGTGGCACGGAATAGCATAGCGCCTACCATGATCGTCGGCTCCATAGGAATTCTGCGCAACGATGGCGCGCGCATGGACGATTTGGACCGGATAGAGGGCGCGATTCTTTGTAAAATAGAGCGAGATGGCTTCTCCTATTATGTCCAAATTCTCTTAGTCGGGGACGGACGTACGCGAGAAACCACCTACATTTGCCATCGCCAATTTCGCCAACAGTCCTGCGGCCTGCGAGATTTCTGGCTCTACATGTCGGAGAGAGTCATTGGCCCAGGGACTCGTTGCATTAAGAGGAGGGCAATATGAAGGGCATATTCGTCATGGATAAGTTGCAGCTGTCAGTTGACTGCACAGTCTAGACATTACGCAAGAAACTTGAGATGCGGCGAGCATAACTAATGCCTCGACTTACACTCGGTGTAGTACTGCTTTGATCAGGGTGGCGATACTTGGAGGCCTGGAAAATAAGTAAGTAAGTTAACAAGCAATGAAAGGGCAAGAAGAAGGCACCAACCAACATCTCCAGAAAATACTCGACAGTGACATCGGAAGTCCCCGCTTTCACCTTCTGTTCCCACTTCATTCTCTTTTCACAACAAGATTCGACCAGGTCCAACAGCGTCTGGTCGCATAAATGGACCCCACGCGAACTCCAATGTCCGAGATCGGTTGATTTGCCCTTTTTGGGTTTCGTAGCGATCGCAACAATCCATTGCTCGGATTCAAGAAACCACTCAGGGCAGGAACGTAATGGAACTCCATATTCCTCGTTCAAATTCAATTATACAGGGTGAATGAAATCTTGGTAAATTTTTGGAAGCAAACTGTCATTTTTCTTGCCGAATGTGGCCACGAGACAGATGCCTGCGTCAGTTTCTGCCTCGCGAGATGGAAGGATGACACAGGGACGCTTGGGTTTCAATCCGCTGCGAATGATGTGATCTTTGAGGGTCTTGTAGCGTTTTATGGCTTTGCCTAGTGGCCGGGGCATCATTCCACTGAAGAGCATCTCCATGAATGGGAGTTGCACAGAAGTATCTTGTACGAAGCAGATGTCTCCTGGACGGGTCTTACCGGAGGATTGAGAGCGGGAGTTACATGTCATTCCATTGGTGGGAGTGCCATGGTGGACGTTTGCAAGATGGTCGAGAAGAGCGGCACCCACTTCACCTTTATACTGAAAAGAACAAGGCCTTTATGTTGTATCATGTGTTTCGATGGTGACCGAAAAACAACATGTCGGACAATTCTTTTGTAAAACAAATGTATATGTAGAGAATAAACTCTGCAACGGACCATACACATCGCCACGCATGCCAGTGAGGACGCACAGTATACTGAGAGAGATAGGAAGAACAACGAAAAAAAAACGTCACCGCCCCTTGAACCACTTTACTCTGCGGAAGGTACCGAAAGAATTAGTACAACACCGGTCACGTGATGTTGTGGGTCCATCTGGTGTGTTGGTGGCGACGTATTGACGACGGACAATAAGGGCTTTGTTCTCTTCCGGGCTGTCCTTGTTCCGCACTTTAATAAGGTCCGGACACGCCTAAATCTGCGACCTATCTATCTCCCGCCCTCATACTCTAGAGCCTTTCGACCTCGACATGGAAGCAGTCTCAGAGCGACAGATTCTTCCAGAGATGGGGGCTTTTGTTGTACTCATAATCGACCCTATCGCTTCCTTGGATTCAGAGACTCTGGAAGACCCCGAAGCTGTTGCTGCTTGCAAGAAACTCGCCAGCAAACAATACGTAGCTCTCGCCGAGGTGAGTCCAGTCCCAAAGTCCAACAAGCTCGGTAATTAATATATCCCGGGACTAGCGCGAGAGCCCTTTTCACCCTACAACTCATGCACCCTGGAGCTCGTGTTGCAAGGAGAACCCAAGTCCTCCCCCGACAAGTGCATGGAACCATCTATGTCTGTGCCCATAGTTCCCATGACTATGGACCCGGAAGATCGGAGTCATCCGTCGTCACGGATTTCCCTGAAGCCATCGAATCCATTACCTTGGAACGATTGTTACCTATCCTGCTTCTTCGTTGCAAAGGTCCGAAGTCCGACAGTCTTCACTGAAGCACCGATAGACGGGATTCTCGACCGCAAGGAGCTACGGAGGCGCGACGCATTGTTAATAGGATGTCGAGAGACAGAAGGATCTGGCTTGGATTAAAGCTGAATCAGCACAGGGAATTTCTCCTAATCGCGACGAGAATCTCAGTCTCGCTTCAAATAAAACTCCAGCCGATAAGTTACGGGTCCGGGAAGAAGCTAAGCCGCGGCTTGCGATAGCTCGAGCGCTCGCTATCCAGGCAGCGACCGAACTCAACGCAGAATATGACGAGCCCACCAGTAAGCGAATGGACTTAACACACATCTCCCACATATCTGAGCCCCCTTCAGTTGAAATGCTGATGTCGCGCACTCCGGGCTGAGTCTCTCGTGTGAATGCGAAATTTAAGAGCATCGCTCGATACTTTACACGTTGGATTCGCCCCACCCGAATCATGGCGTAGATAATCTTTTTGGCACACAAGTAATTCTCGTCTCATCAATGCATCCGTGTCTAGATGAAATCTCAGAACTCAGACCGTATCCGAGGCTGTACGAAGTCTGACCTGCTGGAGTTATTTTTCGTGTCGTAATCTCTGCTAGGGGAAGCGGTTCCCCGGCTGAAGTATCTACTATGTCCTAGCACGTTTAGTCAACTTGGACCACGGTTACCGGACACTATGTTGGAAGGTATGGGTCGCACCGGAGGTTGCGCAAGCAGAGGATAAATAGCGCGCGGACGGTACGGGGGTACAGGTGCAAAGGGGAATAATATCTCGCGTAGATACGGTATATAAGTGAGTCCGCAGCGGCCGTAGCAACGAGACAGAAAGGGGGCGTGACAGGCCCCATTTCAACACACTATTTTCTGCGGTTACATCACATTTGAAGGCAGATTGACGATTTACCACATACCATCGCGTAATTGTCCCCCGTGATGAACGGCTGTGCCGCTTCGGGTGCAACACAGTGGAGACGTTGGAGCATGCACTGTTCTTCTGCGGAGGTGCAGAGAGTCTTCTGGAATGCAGGCAACACTTTGTGCATTCTGCTCGTATGACGGAGCCCAGACTTAATTTTTTGGCTCCGTGGAATGCTACAAGCATACTGAAGGCATTGATATTTCGCAGAGACACTGTGTGTCAGATTGCGAAGTTCGCGTGGAAGGTGTTTGCGATTTTTGATGCTGTCCCCATGGTATGGCCGGACGGAGCGTAGTTCAGTGTATTTTTCTGCTGCTTGGTACGAACCGGAGATCTACCGCCCTGAAAATGGGTGAGCTCGTCGACGGCGAGTGCCTTGTGGCGTAACGCAGTACATTTTTAGGCCAATGTACTGTAGTTACACCCCGGCATGTTCCGAAATGGGACCACGCTGGTTAATATTATCCTGCTCTTATCCACATAGTTACTGTAAGAGATGGGTACCGATTCGTATTTTCAGCACTGAGTTGAGCTGGCACAAGCTGACATATATTCAACCCATCGGCTAAACGGCAGAAAGGATCCGTGATGGCAGTGCTGTCATGACTCAGCGTTTCGGCAGTTCTCTTGCCGTCTCGGTTGCCTGCCTTAAAACTCTGTTGTCAATCCATTCGTCTCCAACCACTCAACCCCGTCTTCGCCCCCGAGCAAATGACCTACGCTTTCGCAGTAACCCGCCCCGTCAACCCGCCTGGCGCAGAGCCAGTCATCACGGAAGAGCAGCTGTGGAAAGGACTCGAACACAAAGCGCGCAATCCTTCTGTGAGTTCGTATGCTCCAGCTTGGTCCTCCCTGACCGAGTCGCAGGCGTTTATCCCAATGATCTCTTCATGCAAAGTCATCGTCGATGAGGGGAAGAAGGTCCGTCGCCGTCGCACTTCGCGTTGAAATCTCCTTTGGGATATCGACGCGCGTTCTGCAGCTTGTGCGCGAGGTGACGTTCGGAAGCTCTCCAGAAGTCATCACAGAACATATCGAAGCCCATGACGCGACCATCGTACGTCGTTCGCTCCTTGTAGTTCACGCCGGTGGGACTGAATCCAATCAGGTGTACTTTGAGATGAACACGGGCATCCGTGTTACAAACGTGATCTCGTACGGCGCCTCCGATGAGATTTTGCTGACCTATGGCTTTGCGAACGGCAGTACGCACCTCGCCGTTTAATCTTGGCCTTCTTTCTCATATTTCCCAGTTCCTGGAGTCGCCACCGACAAACCGAAACCTAGCGCCAAGGAGCTGAATGCGACGGTCGGCAAGAGCGTAGAGGGAAGCATCGCTGTCGTGCGCCAGATGGTGAAGGAGGGAAAGTTGTAAATTTGAATCAACGGTGTGTTTCTTAAATGTATTATATCTGTGTTATGAAGGCAAGGAGAAACTGTCGAAATCGTACAGCGAGTACCCTGCTCCTCCTGGCTGAGTTATATCTGGCCGCAGCCGCATTTTTTTCAGGGCGACTTGGCCATCATGACCGAATCGCCCGTCCCTGTGTTTGTTCAAGCCAACCCACTCCTTCGTTAAATATCCGCGATTGAACACATACTGGCCTGTGATATTTGCTCGCCACTGCTCATATCTGACTCACCGCTTCGGAATGTCCGTGTCGCGGGCGCTGGCACTTCGCGCGCATTTACAGTCGTAGCCATGCTCCCGTCAACGACCTCGCCGCCGTCTTCGCAAGGCCCATGGAGCTCAGCGAAGAACAGCGCATATGCAATTACATCACATTCAGCTCCTCGGTGCCCTCGCGTGATTGGCGTCGAGAATTCACTTCTAGCCACGGCCAGAGGGACTTCGTTTCTTTCCTGTGAACGCCGCTAACTGCTGTTTAGTTTGTGAGGCGATTCAGCACTGGATCGGATTCAGATTTCGATAAAAGGGAAGGTAAGAGTGTCAACCGACAAATTCCACGAGGAAGACTTCGCAGCTAGATGCTTCGACAGTAAGAAGAGTATATGTTCCCGCGGTACGCCAAATAAATCTGAACCTCGTTGTTGATCACTCGGTCAAAATCCAGACGAATTCCACAGGAATTCGTCAGGAATTCGTCGGCTCACAGTGTCGTCGCACAGAACTCCTAAATCCTGGTCAATCCTTGATCGACTTCTCCAGCCTGTTTAACCGATTCTCAAGGTACGATCATCTGTAGTATCTGTCCGCATATAAGGAAGACTAATGTTCACTTGGGGAACTTTTCAACAACTCTGGACGCATACATAGCCTAAGTCTGCCCAAGTGTTTGAACTCCTGTAGTGATGAGTCTGATGTTGATCGGCGCCCGTACCCGAATAGCGGTGCGTACCGCCCTGCGGCGGCTATAAAGGGCACCAATCCTGCTCTCCTCCAATACCTCAACCATGCCTAACCCTGGTCACATCGCCCTGGTCGCAGGCCTCGTCTCTTCATCCTACTTCGCCCTCGGCAACATAAGCAATGCTTTCTTCGGCGTAATGCCCATCACAGCGCGGGGAAAGACAACCCTTCCCGTCGTAGCCAGATTGGCTCTTTGGAACGCGTACGCCGAGGGTGGGAAGGTAGGCTCGCGGGACCCAGCGCGTAAGCAGAGTATAATAATTAATTCATTTCCCCGTAGCTCCATATGGCTGGAGCCACCATGCTCTCTGCCGTCTCTCTGACTGTGGCCGCATACACAACCTCTGAGCGCACGCTGCGCAATTTTCTCGCCGTGGGCGCCGCCGCCTCCTACATCATCCCCACGTTCACCGTGATATACGTTCTCCCTCTCAATGCGGACCTCATCGGCAAGCTCAAGTCCGCGGCTGTGAAACCTATGGAGCCCATAGAAGAGCAACGCGTCCTCGACCAATTAGACAAGTGGAGATCCCTGCACAGGGTGCGCATGGTCCTTGGCACTGCGGCGTGGTTGATCTCGATTCTCGCATTGCTGGCCACGGACAAGATCATCGAGTTCGTTTCTTCGCCTGTGAAATTCACCGCTCCTGATTTTGTGGCGTAGATTGGACCGAAACTGATGCGGTTCGCGACAATGGTAGCCGAAAGCTAGTAGCCCATGATCAAAATACTCTCTATCACAGTAAGGTTGTATTCAGTCTGCTTATAATCCCTTCGTCGGTACCGGCAGTTTACGGCAAGAGTCTCGGATCACCGGCTTAATGGCAAATTGTTTATTTCTCTCAGTCGCCGACGCCGGCATGTTGGAAGTGCCTTTTACGTGTAAGTCTGGGTAACGAACGGGGTACTCTGAGAGGGCGCTCCCGCCGCGCGATGCCATCTTGGAGTTTGTGATGCTGTTGCTGGGCAGGTTTCGAAGTATGTTCATTCATCGCCTTTTGGTTCAAATCATCTAGCGAGCACCCATTGCATGTTTAACCCCAAAACACGATATTGGTAAGCGAGGAGTTTCTCTACGCCTAATACTGTCGTTGATTCATAGTTTCCATGTATGTAACCGTCTAGATTTACAATTTCCCCTCCTTGACCATCTGTCTGAAGATGCCGAGACCCCGGTCCACAGCCTTGCCAATCGTCTCGTTGAGCTCTTTCGCACTTGGCTTCGGTTTGTCGGCAGGGACCCCAGGAACTAGAAACCGAGTCAGAGATCGAGGGAACAGAACGACCAGAAGAGCTCTCACGCCCGTTCGCAAAGCTGTACGTCAGAAGCATCTCATCGTTCGGCCCGTACGAGATTATGTTTGTGATGCGAAGACCGGTGCTCATCTCATAGTACATCTGTTTGTTTTTTTCAGACCAATCGGCAAATCACTCCACGTAAAATAACCAGCGGCGTACCATGGTGGCAGCATAGGATTCGATTTCCTCCTTGACAATGTCGGTTGAATTGCCAAGAATCAACTCGCGCGCAAGCTATAGCCCGGTCGTCAATATACCAGGAAAAAATATTTGAACCACAGCCCGCCTGACCTTCTTTCCTTCATCGAAGGTGGTGTTGCTCGAGGATATCATTGGGACGAACGCCTAAGGGTGGGTGAGTGGGAGATCTGGTAGTTAAAAAAACTGTGGCACTTACCGCTGGGTTACGCGCTTTATATTCAAGCCCCTTCCAGAGTTGCTCCTCCGTCAGGACTGGCTCAACGCCAGGCGGGTTGACGGGGCGTGTTACAGCGAAAGCGTAGGTCATTTTCCTAGTAGATATGTTGGATCTCGAGAGAATTTACTGGCAGTATTCAATCTTACAACTTGCTTTTAACAGGCTTCGGAAGCTGCGGGCGGCGAACATGACGCGGCACAAGGCAGCCAGGGTAATATAGATGATGTACTTGGGTGGAGTTTAAAGTTTATTGTCAGTTTCAGCCTGCGCCGATAAATCACGGAATATGCTTAGTGATCTGTAAGCGCCCCTAATTCTCACAGGAACTCCTTTTGGTGAAGAGAGCTAAGATCTAACTCCGTTACGCTGAATTTTGAAAGCGAACTAATGTCAAGTAATACGTCCACCGTGCGCAGAGCTTTCTCTCAGACAAAATATGCGACATCGACCCAGCTCTTCCAATCCGATCCGAGGACATCAGCGATGCCAAATCCAATCGGGGAAGTAAGCTGCGTTGCAAACGGTGCGCGTGGCCCGATAGCGCCCGGTCCTGCGGTGGAGGTTCTAATCAACGATCTTCAGGAGAATTGTTAAAGTTGAACATACCCGTACTCCCATATTCGGCAAACAAAACGCCGTCCGTCTGAGGCATACTAGCAGACCAGGGTTCCCACCCGGCAGAGTTGATCAAGGCGCCGAGAAAACAAAATATATACGCAACCCTAATAGCGTTTAATCAATTTGTTAGTCGAATAAAAGAGAACGCACTGCGCCTGGGCGGACCATGGGCGCCCCAAGAAAACCCGACCCGTCAAGTCCGTGGTTGCGGCGGTGCTAGTAGTGATGTTGGACTCATTTAGGACAAAAAGACTTTCGTCGGCGGTGTCTGGCCCGTCGGCAGTGATGGCTCCGGAGTCGACTGACGCGATGGTATTGCGATGGAAGAACGCGTGCCCGTGTTGTCCAAAGATAAAGTCGACGGCTCCTTCGATGTAGCACAACCCGTAGAATTGGACGCCCTTTTCAGCACGTAGAGTGTCCTGATATCTGGCACAAAACAAAGTAGGTGGCAATCAGCCAATAGGTATGCAAGATCTTGAGTGGAATAATTACCCATAAAAACCAACAGCGTAAAAACCGAGATTGCTGCCATATCCCGCGACTGCCAAAGCTTGCGCACCTGTCGCGGTGTGCGGACCGAACTGAAATACCGGGTTGAACAGGTATACAAACAACAAAATTCACAGCATCCGCTCACTGTGTTCACGACATCGATGTTGTACAGTGAGAAATTATTCTTGTCAATTCTCAGTGTCGCAGAGACATCGCCTCCACCAACTTGTCCCTGAGATAAATTGAAGGCAATGCACACACTGTTCGCTGTGTAGCTTTGGGTGTCGTGGGTGTATCCCATCATCTACGATAATTTGCCAGCTGCGATAAGCGGTTTGAAATTGGTATTACCGTTAGATTTCCAGTACGGGTCAAGTGGACTTGCTCTATGTACGTCCCTATATTTGTGGTCAGTATTACCTCTTGCTCCAGTCAAAATACTTGCCGGGGTAGATGAAGATGACTTGTGCAGAGCTGTCACTAGGTAAAGACGACACCGCCGCCTGGATGGTGCTGAACTCTCCAGTCTGGGCTCCAGCTCCCCTTACGATGACTGCCGCCTGGGGTGGGACTGTTCGCGGCTGCGCGGATACCTCTGCCCAGAACACGAATAGTCCAATGAGCGTTGGGAGTAGCATGGTATCTTCGGACAGTTAGCACCTGCGTGATTTGGTCAAATTTATACCATGCTCTTTTTAAGGGGCCAAGGGTGATCACCGGACACGAGAGGAAAGACCGACGGCTGGTCACGGGCCGCTCGTTCCCGCCGGAGGCTGGAATCAAGCGAGAATTCTTCGGACACAATGGAAGGCTAGGGGCTTCTTTGGAAATTAGACTAGCAGCGAGCGAAAGAGCTGAAGAAAAATAATTGAGCGGGCCTTCACTACTGAAGCCACCAGAAATTGCTCAGAGGTAAATAAGCGAAGTATATCGGTCGCGCATCTCCTCGCCGCACCGTACACAGCTACTCAGGAGGTCAGGTTGCAGAGCGTCCCAGCGCAAACGCTGAAGTGGTAAAGACATGACAGCCGTCGCCCTCCAAAAACACCACGTTGGCCTTGAAGAAGCCTGCAAGCAGGAAATATAAAACTCATGAAAATGGGGCAGGCATATCTTGGTCTTGAGCAATACTTATCGTTGGCCGGGCCCCAGGTTGACCCAGACTACAGACTACAGTCGGACCGTGAATCAGCCCCCTGGGCTAATATCTATCCAGAATCGGAAAGCCATACGCGTGTTCGTGTAGTTGAGGGGAAATGAAGGTTCGTTTGCCAGTGGGGGAATCTCGACCTCACAGAGTTGCAGCTTCTCACTGAAAACTTTACCCAGGAAGATTGCTTCGCAGCGGCGGCCGGCCCTCATGTGGGACTCGGACACAAGGACACAAAGATAAATACCCGCAAAAAAACCGTCCAAGTTGATGAACTTGATGTATCCCGGGTGGTTTCCAGAAATTGAGAACGAGGAGTGAGTGTGGGGATCTCGGAAAGTGAAAGCTGCTGTCTGCCCAAGCGGCACGAGAACACCGAGTTGGTTTTTGGAATGGTTGGGCCCATCGAAAAATACTGCGGAGTTTGGAAGAAGTCGGAGGCGGTGGTTGGGCGGTGGAGGGCAGGGCTGTGGCAGGGGTTCCATAGAATAGAAAAGCACTGAGTCGGCTGCGAGGCGTCAGCGTCGACAGGCGTGGAGGAGCAACAATGGGAGACTGAAACGCTGGTTTTACGATGTTCTTGCGGCGGCGTTGCTCAACAGCTGTGGGTAGTGTGACTTGGGCTTGAGGGCCAGTGCTAACGCATGGCAGTTACGAGTCCCTCGGATTGATCCGAAAAATATATCCGCACGTGACCCCGCTTTTTTATCCTTCCCTCTCAACGCGGCGCAGTATACGGTGTCGCGGCCCACATATCCATGGGCTCTCTTCGAGACGATCCTCAACTACCACGAGAAATCCCTGGCCCTCCCAAGCGCAAACACCGAGTGGAGCCCCGGCGTCGACCTCAGCTGCGGCACCGGATAGGTTACTGCAGAGCTCCTCAACAGCGCGTTGGTCCAAGATGGCGACGAGTTCGCGCGCGGGTGGCCTCGACCTTAGCGTAAAGATACTCCTCTGTGAAGAACATGCGCGGAGGAGCGCACAAGTACGCAGACTTGAGCGAGTAGGGGTATGTGGTCGCGATTCTGTCAGAGTCGAAGTACGGTTTTGGGTGTCAGGGGAATGTACTGCGCATCTCGCTGCTGTGTGCGGCGACCGAGCCCGATGCGGACCAGGACCAGGGTGCGTTTCCCCGTCTTTTTAGCTTGTATTCATGCCTGAATACGTCGTAGGCGAGCACACGTTCTCATGGGCTGATGCCTCACAAAGGCCACTTTTTGGAGTCGGACGTCCCTGTCGCCGCGTATATCTTCAACTCGCCTCTCTGCAGTGAGTCTTCATCGTCCGTCTCATCGTCCGCCTGAGCTCACCCTCGTCTTAGTGCACGCGTTGGGCGCCAGGGTCTCCGCCCACGTGTTGCAGGGCGCGCCCACGTACTCGTTCTCTCTCTCCCCCCTCTCCCTCCTCTCCCTGTTCGCTATTCGCGGCGCACCAAACGTCTTCCTTGAGACGATCAAGTGCGGGGAGGACGATGCGCTCGGCGCGGGCACGGGCAGAACCATCGTGCTGCGGCTATACGAGGCGCTCGGCGGGCACGCGCAGGCGCAGTTGCGCGTCGCGGGCGGGCTGGGTGTCAAGCATGCATATGTGACGAACCTGCTGGAGGAGGCGGCAGAGGAGGAAGAGGTAGAAGTGAGAGAAGAGAAGAGTGGAGAAGAGGAGGAAGAGAGGACGAAGAGGGGGGAGGGAGGGGAGGGAGGAGGAGTGATGACCACACACTGCGTATTGAATCCCTCCCTCTCTTCTCCTCATCTTCTCCCCCTCTCTCTCTTCTCTCCTCCTCCCTCCCTCTCTCCTCCATCTCTCTCTCTCTCTCCTCTCTCCCCCTCCCTCCCAGGAGGTACAGCCCGAGCATCGCAAGGAGCGGGAGCTCAAGCGTGCGGAGGAGGCGTGCTCCCCACGGACTGCAGCCGCGCGGACGGGGACATTGCCGTGTGCTTCTTCAAGGAGCTGATGGCCAAGGCGGAGGTGCTGCTGGGCGAGGCGGGCGAGGCGCAGGAGGTCGAGGTCGAGTGGCCGCTCGTGCTGATTGTCGCGTGCAAGGAGCTCGACCCATGGCGTGCGTGCGCATCGGGGAGTTGCAGAGCGAGTACAACAAGAAGCATAATGTGGACACGCTGTGATAAGGACCACGGCGCTACCGTGTGTAGGAAGTTGCTTCCCGAGGGTAGCTGCGTTCGTCCTCTAGGGGGCGTTACGAGGTGTAATACCGATTTAGAGCGGAGGCTTGTGTGGTACGCTGGTCGATTTCGTGTGGGAGTGGACCCCGCGTGAAGCCCCGCATGGAGCGCACTGAAAGAATGTGTGTGTGTGTCTCGGTGGTGTAAACCCCAACTGCGGACGATGCCTTTCCCCAATGAACGAGGCGAGCGACCGAGTTTCCGACGCTGAGGCCGCGAGGCCTGTGCTGGAGGTGTACCGCGGTGAAAGGTACGAGGGTGAGTGTGGCGCGAGACTTCGAAGAGAAGCTGCAAAGAAAGTGGTGGTCAAATCTGGTGTATTGGTTGGCACAAGTACACTCTAGACGAGCGGGGGAAAACTTGTACCCAGAAGTGAGTATCCTACAGTGCTAAAACTACGTCCCTTTTATACCCTCAGGCTGCACAGCCCCAGTTCCGTAGGAATCGGGTCGAGTGTGGTCCCCCAGAGGAGCTGGACGAAGTGTACGACCAAATTTAGGTCGAAAAGGTCGATGCCCCAAGCGCTGCAAGTGTGTCCCCAAGTGCGGCAAGGGTGTCCCCAAGCGCAGCTCGGGTCTACAGTTGAAGAGAGGGCTCAAATACGCAATGTGAGGTCCGAAAATGGGCGGAATGCCCGTGAAGACCGCGCGAGGTGTCAAATTTTGGGGTGAATATCGAACGTATCCTGGATTCTGGGGTGGTTTACAGTTGTGCCCTGGATACGGGCCCAGGCTGTGGCAATATCCCGTAGGAATGAGGGTGGACGCCGCGAGTGGCGACAGCGTAAGGGCGAGAGCGCGGGTGCGGATGGGTGCCAAAGATGAAAGCGCGTGCGCGGACGAGTCGTGCTGCATAGGGGGCCGTCGTCGTCGAGTGGTGCCTCCGTCGGGTGTGGATACGGTCGCGGTCGTGGTGAGGGAAGCAGCTGCAGACGAGCCGCGGTTGGGGAAGTTTCCATATGCGGATTCTTGATACTTCCAAATCGGGTGATTGGTCTCATCCTGTGGATGCAGTGGCGCGAGGGCACACACAGCGCGTGTACAGCCCTCACAACGCCGCCGGCGGACCTCTTATACAGGACCAAAAATCAATGCCTCATGTCCGATAAAACACACGATGAAACACGCCAACGGTTAGGATCCCAACTAGAAATGCCGAAATTAAAAGGAACGAACCAAATAAGACCGACAAGACCTTCTAATTCTCATGTCACGCGAAAATATATGCCTCATATCCAACAAAACACATGATAAAGCACGTCAACAGGTACAATCTTAGCTGGAAATGCCAAAATTAAAAGAACGAACCAAAAAGAAAGGGAAGGAAGATGGTGAGAGGAGGGAGAGAGGGCGGAAGAAGGAGATATAGTGAGTGTGTGTGAGGGGGGGGATGGAGTGGGAGAGGAAAGTGGGAGAGAATCAAGATTGACAAGACCTTCTAATTATCGAATATTCCCCGAATTCATATGCGATATACGGATCTGATCATACCTTATGAACAGAAAAAAATACCACACGAACCAACACTGCTAAAACTATCGGCCCATACGTCAATATCACAAACTTGGTAGAAACTTCAGCACTAAACAATTCTGATAGGTTAAACATTTCAATACAATTGACGTCTATCCAGTACATGCTGACTCAATCCTAGTCGAGGTCATATCGTTTTTAAAACAACACAGAATGAATAACTCCAGTCAACATTTCTATACAAACGACACTATCCAGCACCTGTTTATTTGATACTAGTCAATATTAAATTCATTCAAATAACGTGACAGTGAGCAAATAAGTCTGGTCAATAATTTTTGTATAGTAATGGACTCCACTCCACAGAAAAAAAGCTGGATGAAAACATGGAAAAAATACCAACAGAAATCATTACAGAGTTTATCCGTCTGTCAACTTTAAATGACCGCCCGTCATTATATGACAAGGCCTATGAAACTGTCATGCTAATCAACCAGTACTGGCGGTCGATAGCAATATCCGACCGCTGGCTGGCAGGCATTATATACGTCGATGAACGGTCTACCTACCACAAAACAGAATTAAAAATATCCCGCGCACTTAAAACAGCCACAGAAGTTGTGCTACACCTTCGATTCCAACCTTATACTTCACGATCTCGTCTGCCACTTTCGACCTTGAAAGAAGCGGAAACAGAAACGTTCATTCATGAAATTTGCATTAAACTGGAGCCAATAATGCACAAATGCTATAGCATCAATGCAGGGACCTTTGGAAACACTGAAACAGAAACGTTGATGAATGTCATGCAACGTTGGAACATACCAAATTTAAAGATCCTAGATATCCAGGCCAATAGCGATGACTGGTTCCTAACAGACCAGGAATACAGAACCTACGACCTTTTCCAAAACACATCCATCCACATAAACGATCTCACAATGGAAAGCAGTTTCCATTTAAAATTTGATGGACCATACTATGCGGACCTAACACATTTAACTCTTCGATACTTTCATGAGAACCACCTTGCACCACCTATCGACGGAATATTAGATGTCCTCCAAGGCACCACAGTCCTCACTGACCTTGTACTTTTATGTGTCGACTTCGACATGGACTCTGCCCAAAAAAACAGAGTCGTGATGCTGCCCCTTCTACAGAAGCTGCAGATTGAAATGTGGGACGAAGGAGGAACCGCAGGAACTCTTGTAGAAGCTCTAAAAATGCCAGCACTTCATACATTCATCATCAGCACGGACGAAGACCCCTTGTTAATTACCTTTTCCGATAATTGCCGAACAGCATTCAAAAACATAACCGAACTGATAGCGGTTATCTCTCTTGAAAGCCACGAAGGATTACTCAGCGTCCTGGAAATCACCCCAAATCTGAAGACCTTAAATATGAAATGGTCGGAATCTGCTTACAAGTCACATCACAAATATGACAGCTACAGAAAAGAAAGGATCCTTCATGATATTGAAGCAACAGATGCATTGCTGAATATCGCCAGAAGTCACAAGGACGGAAATATATTATGTCCTGCACTGTCCCACATAATATTGAACAAGCGCACCTTTGACAACACAGAGCTGGAAGAATTAAAAAGAGCGGCTGAAAAGGGATGCTTCAGTCCTAACTTACAAGTAGAAAGTACAGAAGAATGAGAAGAGACAATTGCACACAGTTATTACCAAATGTCATATTATCCATACGTATTGTTCGACTGGGACTTCCGAAATCGCCACGACCAGACCGACATAGGAAGAACTAGCACTTCATAGTCAAGGTATTCACACGAAGTCAACACCTCAACATCACGTGTTTCCAGATATAAAATAACAAACAATAGATAACATCACACGTTTCCAGATATAAAATAACCTACAATAGATAACATCACGCATTTCAAATTACTTATATCATATAATGCAATAAACAATACATATCACCGAAATCGAAGCCTTCTTAGCATAACATTACATCAACAAAACTTCCACCACATGATCAACAGGCTTCTTAACATAACGTGAAAACATTCAGGTACAGGTTTCTGAAGGATGGGTAAAGAACGATCCCTAATAAATTAGGACTCGTAAAAGGAGCGCACGTGGTCTGCGGTCCGTGCGCGTCACACCAAACAGCGACACACAACGCGTCAGTGAACTATCTGCGGGCTAATCCCCAGGACCTGTACCAGAAAACTCGGGCACCCTAAAATTTCAGACATTTGTACCTTAGTATTCGGACACTTTTTCTTCGCCCCGACACCGACTTCAGATTTTCTGTGCCCTATGACCTCACCTTCGAGGTACCGTTGATGATAGAGTATCATCTTGACCATTCAGATGCTTAAAAACTCTTAAACATTCATGCTGCACCTCACATATGTACTTAGCAGTTATTATGTTCGCCGTGCCCCTTCCTTCTCCGTGTGGCGGTGAGCAAAGTCTAAGACTCAAATTTACGCTTTAATTTGCGGGCCGTTAGCTAAGGAATGAAAAGAATCCTTCGTCCGTCCCCTTTGTTTGTCAGCGGCGCGTTTTTCACCCACGCCTTTCCTATAGTCCTTCCGTCCCTCCAACACCGCGCAATGCCTCCTACTCCCCGCGCCCGAGCCATTCTGTACGCCATTTCCGCTCAAGGACTGTGCACGCCAACTTACAATAATCTTCCAGTTATAGTGAGGACCCCACCCAGCCTGACTCGTTACTGTAACTGATTCGCTCATGTCCCAGCCGCACTGCTCGCCTGCAGCTTTTCGTGCGCGCCCCGTCGATCTAGCCGTCCCATCCACCCTAACGCGTGAAAGCAGATCGGCAGGCGAGCTCACGTTCCTCGTCTACTATTTCACGCTTCACGGGCTAGCATCTCCCCTTCGCGAATCGCGCCCTCTCGCTCATCCTCGATAAACAGGTACATGGGGCCATGGGCGATCGTATCTATCGTGATGCTTGCAATCATGGTACTCCTCACGTTCTTCTCGACCGTTCAGTCATATCGGTACTGGCTGGTGCATTATCGCGCCGAGTCTGCAGGCGTACCATATACACACCCTCCCCCTGCGATAGGAAGATGAGAGATCCGGTATGGCAGGTACGAATATGGGTGTAATCGAGGAAGTGCCCTTAGCTCATTGATTATTCTCAGAAAACAGGAAAAAAACTGCGCCATCGTTTGGTGCAATTGCAAGGTTCTCGAGTACTCGAGTAACCGAGCTTAGCTATCGTGGGCGTGTACTTCAGAATATAATTTTTTGGTTTCACTGGTACGAAGATGGTCGGTTGGTTGGAAGGTCCGCGTGTCCGCTGCGCCGAAATGAAACCAACATGATCTGTGCGTGAAAGAAAGCAGAATAGAATATGACAAGATCAAGAACATGAAAGGATATAGGTATGCATTAGCACTATTCTCCGTTTTCTTGAGGGCAAGCCCTTCGTCCACCATCCACTTCACCCTCAAAAGGCTCCGACCAAGATTGACGTCCTGTGATCGCACCTGTCGCTGCTCACCTGGCAGCGCCCGGGACGACAGGCGGTGGGTGCATGTATGGCACTGGAGCCCTGATTTGCGCCCAGTGCACCCGCCAATAGTGGACCGATTGGAAGCCGGCGAAGCAGGTCGCCAGGATGGACCATACAAATCCCACGATGAAATACCAGGCCGGCTTGTGCCTGCGATGCGATCAGCGAAAGGACGAGCAAGGCAGGGAGAATACCTGTGGCGGCGCAAGAAGTAGATGGTGTACAGGCATAGTGAATACGCGCTGCATTTGTGGGTCGGCAGGCGTACAGATTGTGGAAATGGTGGACGTACAGAAGACTGAAGGCCAAAAGGACCGCTACGTCGGACAGTTAGCCAAGGCAACGTTGCGCGAAATGTTCCTCACAATAGCTAGGCATTGGCATTAGTTACAGGGAAGGTTAATTGAATCGTCGTGCTTACCAGATGGCTTGGAAGCGGGGAGAAGGCATCACCTCAAATTGCAACAAGCGGGTAAAGTGGTTACTTTCAAGCGGGCAGAGGCTGATACACACGGGGGGGAAAAGAGCAGGAGCAAGAAGCGTTCTTTAATTGAATCTTGACCTAAAACTGACATGACACAAGGTTTAGACGTTTGCAGTCGGGTGCGCTGAGAGCGGAACAAGTGGAGCACCGAACCACGCAAAGGGCAGACTAGAAGGACGCATGAAAATTGTGAGATAGCATTGTACATCGTGGAATATATGATACATCGTTTCCTTCAGGAGTTAAGCTTATTGTACCGTATGGAATGTAGCATTCGTCGATGGATCCCCAGGCCAGCACTGAGTTTATCTGACAGGGACTGCAGGTGGTGGAGCCCCGTAGTACGGAATTGAGGCTCGTGCTTGCGCTTGGTGCAAGCGCCACCACCGCCAGCTGGTGAAGCCGGCGCCAGCGGCCGCCAAGACGAGGAGAACCAGCATTACTATGCGAAACGGCTCATCGCGGCTAACGGGCTCGACGTAAGCCAAATGGAAGCTAGAATTCGATGTACTCACTGTGGCGAGATGATCAACGAGACGATGACGGTGGTGAGGGATCTGGGGAAGTCAGTGATGACTAGACTATCCGAACAAGTGAATCGACGTACAAGACATCTAGACAAAACGCCACGGCTGGAAAGCAAGACTCGGTTTAATCCTGATTCGAAAGGGAATCTCAAGAGATTCATTCTCACCCCAACTGAATGTGGCAAATGTCCAGTTAGTTGATACGACTCGGGCAATAAGTGGGGGCGCTTACATGATTGCTGATGTGCGATAGGTGATTTGCATTGCTGAACTTAAGGGTTATGTCCCTTCGGCGGGCACGAAAGATGCAGGGGTAAGTTAGGGAGAGTCGTCGTCGTGGGCAGTGCAAATGCGCGGCATCACTGAAAGCTGTCAACAAGCTGTGCTGTCGATCTTCCCACGGCACCAATTGAGGTTGTGTTGAAAGTCTTTCAGCTTTGCTCACCTCGGAATTGAGCGTTCATGTAGGTGCTCTTCTTCGAATGTAAAAATTTTAAATCTGCACCCTAGTCTAAGTGAAGATCTGCCAAATTCAACACTGAATAATCAGCGTCTCAGCCTCGTAGTGCATAATTGTTTCGAATCCTCAGGCTCGCTGACAGATCAGTCAAGCAAATATTCAATTAAACAGCCAGCTCCAGATTTTCTGACAAGCTTTCATACTTCTCGCTTTCCTCGGCAATCAAAGTAGCCTTCGCCCTCGCCCCAAAAACAACGTCTTTACCCATCGCCCATCGCACAGGAGGAGAGTCCAACATCGAGAACTTGCGAGGGCATGTCTTCTCCACGATAGACTTCAGGCGAAGGACGCACGATGGTTCCTTTGATGTAAATGCCCCTGGACCGATTATTGATATCTGTGCTAGGTGAATAATGCGAGGCAACCAAGGAGGAATCACAAGCCTTGATATTCCATGCCGGGTTCATTTCCAGGCGCAATGACTCTGTGAGCCCCTCCAAGGCTTCACCATATACGTCAGTGGAATGCCTCATATCGGACATAGTTGCTGACCGTGTTTACTGCAAATATTTGCGTATCAGAATACATTAGCGGCGCACAACTGGGTCTGTTGCCCCACGCACCTGGCAGCATACATCCCAAGTATCGCTACTCCGCTCAACCCAGCGCCAGAGGTGAGATTCAATAGGCGGCCGCCAGCATTTCCTGGATTAACATCACGAAACACCCGGACGGCCTCTTTGCTAACCGCCGCCGCGCCCCAAAAATTCACTTCGAACATTGCACGCGCGGCATCCTCCGGGGTGGCCCCGATTTCGATTATTATCGCGTATCCCGCATTATTGAACACAACATCCACCCGCCCAGATTTCTCTACGGTGGCGGCAAATGCAGCATTTAACGACGAGGAGATGGTCGGGATTTGCGGCAGCGAGGTCATCGAGCACGGTGGGTGTTCGCAAGGTAGCGACAGCGATTTCACCGTTTGCTAGAACCTCGTCTGTCATGGCGCTGCCGAAGCCAGATGAGGCCCCGGTGACTGGTACATATTCAACTACTGTAGAACCCAAAACGCTGAGGGGAAATGAACTTACTCAACCACGCCCTAGGACCAGTCGACATGGTTGTGGGGGTGTCAATTCGACTGGGGTCACCTGCTTAATATAACAACGCAGGTGCGTCTAGACCCAGATTGCCCTAAGTAGAAAGGTTCTCCTTTGGGTCAAGTGGATGACGAGCTTGGGAAAGCCTGATGGACATTGGAAATCAAGCCGATGAATAACAACAATCGTGTGGACCTTCTATTGGTGAAAACGGAGTCGGTACGGGAAATGTTCAAGAACTGAAGTATATAGCAATGACCTTTTCATTCCCCAAACCCGTGTTTTTTTCCCACCAGAAGGTGAAGAAATGTCCAATGAGGAGCCAATGCTCAGCCGACACATGAAATCTGGCGGAGCTGATTCCTCTCTGGAGTTGGGAAAGAACTTTATAGAAATAATATAAATGTGAGAGGTGGGTAAGTGGTACACATTGCCTTCAACCGCAGCTACTACCAAAGGGGACTTTGGGTAGTGGTAACACGCCAGGATGTAACTATTAGAAGCGAGTGGAGCTTCGCGGGGCCGATTTTATTGGAGGAAGCTTGGAAATTCTACGAAGATTCATTTCACTGAATGGAACCTCCCTGCGAAGAACGATGGCGGGAAAATCAACATGGCGCCTCCGCGCGAAGAAAGTTGGCAAAAATAATTTGAATCTTTCGAATTCTGAGTCCATTGGTATTGTACACTGGATGGGTATAATACATGCAAGTAATGTACAGAAGTCCGGATTGTCCGTGCCAGTGGGAAGCATCAAAATATCCGCGTTGAATGAATTCTAGACGAAGGAAATCAGGACGAAGGATGGAAGGCTAGATGACAGAAAACCAATCGTAAGAAATAATCAAATGTGCAGAATCACCAGCCGGTGCAGAGCACGGCGTCCATACTTGCCTCCTCTTTCCCTCTCGACAGAAAATGGGCCTTACGTGCTGGCCGGACCGCAGGGGCAGGGCCCTTTGACAGCGGGAGCGTAAGGGACGACGAGTAGACGACGAGCGGCACCTCGGTGGTGAGGGTGTTCGGGCCGACGTGCATAGGGATAGAGGCACGTACGCGCTTGGGCTTCGGCGCGAAGAGGACGGCGAGCGCCTCGGTGGGGGTGTTTGTCCGCGGGGCGCAGGCGAAGCGGCGGAGCGTGCGGGGGTACGCCTTGGCGAGGCGGCGCGAGAGCCGAGAGGTGCGAGTAGACCGACGTAGCGTGGGCGGGCTGCACTCTACAAGAGTGAGAGTAAGCGGAGTTCGAGATACAAATCGCCGACAGTGGTGTCATCGTATACGCAGGCTAATGGCGCGCATAACGGTGGGTGAGAACGCGTAGAACGCGCCTGTGCCAACGGCAGAATCGAAGCAAAAGAGGGGACAGCCACAGGCAGATAGGAGAAAAAAAGATTGCTCCCGCGGCTCCTATGTTGGCCCAGGCCCTCACCGATCTTGCTCAGACTTGCTTCCGTGACTGAGACTGGGAGGGGGGAAGGCTGGCCTTCGTACTGGAGCGATCTAGGACTATGGGCATCGCGGGATTGCGTCTCTAAAGCGCGGATATCGATGTTGAGCGGATGCCAAGCGGATGTATCGCTAGATCGCCCAAACCGATCTGCGACTTGAATGAGAACTCGAATCCACGCGAATACAGTCGGGCACAAGAAAGGCCATCTTGCAGAGCGTTGGCAGAGCGCCGTTGAGTCAGAAGATGGTGGTTCAAGAGACAGCCGATAGCACGTGACGCGTCACATCTTTCTCGGTCTTTCTTCCCACCACCAATCCGCGCCAAAGTCATTTCCTTCGTTGCAAGATTTAGTTTGATTTATAGCGCACGACTCTTCATATTCTCGACTATTCCGTGATCTCCTTCTGCTCTCGCGTTCATTGCGGGATTGCTCTTGATATCCTCTTCCAAGTTTGAACCTCTTTCCGAGCCACTGAGCCACCGCCCCACAAAAATCTTTAATCCTATGCACTTGAAGATTTTATCCCGTGTACCTTTCTCAGCTGCGAGGTTTCTCCCTCTCCAGAATATCCCGATGAGGAAGTGCACAGGCCGACATCCCATATCCAAAGCTGGGGTTTTTGTTCGAGAACGTGAAATTATAGGAGTGGTGGTCGGCACTCCTGCCGGGAATCAGTGATGCAGAAGATGGTATTACTGTCGTTTGCATAAGTCCGTGAAAACACGGGAAAAAAAATAAATTGCGCAGTCACGTGCTTGAAGAGGACCTCCCGAAAAGATTTCCACAATAACTATTACAGATAAAAAGCAGGTCGCACCGTTCTTTGGACATCGATCGATGTCCCAAATCAACATGCTGTTCCTACTGGAACACGTGACATTGAACAATATAGCTGATGGACGGCCGGACGGGATATATTGATGTCCTGACATGACAAAAAACATTCAATTCATTCACCCTCTACATCTTAAGTATCCCCGAAGCATGGTGAGACCTGAGTAAATGGACACGTGACTGCACAATTTTTTTTTCATGTTTTCACGGACTTATGCAAATGACAGTACCGCATTTAGAAATTTAGCTCCTATTTGAGCATCCTGAGTCTTCGGCGAGCTCTATACTACTCCACAATGGCCCCATTGCGTCCAAATTAGTATGAAACTACTCTAGTACAAGCTGGTTGTCATTTAGGCCTGAAAAAAACAGGGAGTTCATAGAATTCTCAAATCATGTTTGGTGTGTCTGTACTAAAATTGCATCGGTCCCTGTGGAGTGAGCATTCCTATGGGCAAGCTGTGAAATCGCAGTCCTACTTAGAATTACATGAAGAATAAGGCCCTCATTCTCGATTTTTTGATTTCCTCCTTGTTCTCTCGGTATGTGTCATTTGATGGTGCAGAATGGCTGTTTCTCCACTTCCATTCAAGTTATCAAAATTTGGAAAAGTAGGCGCTCTTCAGGTATCCATGCCATTCACTTTGTATCATATATACTAAGGCTCAAAATGAGTGTATGAGGAGAAAATTTCCATGACCATCGTTTCAGCCCGTGTCGGAGTTTGAATTTGGCAGTGCATTGCCGATCACCAATAGGAGATGTCAATGTGTCGGTATCCCATACAAGCCACGGCTACTACCAACGGGGCCTTTTAGTGGTAACACACGCCAGGATAGAAGCGACCAGTACAAGACCAGAGCTCGAGCTGAGAACTAGCACATCTGGCGAGCCGGCAGTTCGATCCCTTTCTTTTTCTCATTTTTCCAGCTCCTATGGTTTTTCTTACCCTCACGGACTTGAGCTTCAACCCAATTTCAACCACCATCATCTACTTATTGGTCTACAAAGGCCTATCACCTGTGGCCAGGGGTAACGATCTGGTGGAGTCTTGAAGCTGGCGGCATTCAAGATGTGCTGGCGGAAATGAAGATTCGGCGGCCGGTCTCAAGCTCAGGAAGCTCAGGAAGTCTGGGATCTTATCGCCCGACAAAAAAATCGAGAGAAGAGGAAAAGCCAAGGAACCGCCAAGCCTATGATACGATCACTCGGGTCAACTCGCTCGCCGGCGCCTAAGTAATCCTCAGGCTGCCGTTTTGTGGATGGTGATGTGGATGAGCCAAAGGGTTCCCGAGACGATACTTACGTTGCTCAAGCACCCGTACACCTCATTTCTGTTCAAAGACCCCAAGGCGATTTTATTTGCTGGCCCGCTGAATTTTTCGGTAGGCTGTCCAGGACTCCAGTGGCTGTCCGTTCACCTCGAGGCGCTCTAGCCGTAAGTTTTTCATCCCGACATTTGAAACGTGAAGAGTTCAGGAGCCGTTGCTAATGTGTCTTTTGCCGCGATAGCCACGCGGTACACCCTCAGGATGTTAGCGCCGGATCTCGCGGTGCGACGGACCTGAATCATTCCGGGTCTGCAGCTCGGAGCTTTCAATCGCCGTTGAGGCTTGCCGAAAGCGATGTTTCACTATTTTTGTTCAAGTTGCGCCATGACACCGCATCTTATTTTCGCTCCTTGGCAGAATCTGGAGCGCCTTTAAAAGATCTGCATCGCCGTATGCAAAATTCATACCGCTCAACCCTACGCCGAGCACTTCAACTCTACCCAGCCTTTGTCCAAGCCCCTCAAACCATCTCTGTACACCCAACCCGCTCCTATCACATCTAAATCATGCCTGGAATGCACCCTCGCACAGCCGCTATCATGTACGCCCTCTATCCCCGTTTGCATTTCGATTCACTAACCTTTATTCAGCTGGGGTGAGAATAATTTATCCTCGTGAAGGCGTCCTCCTTAACAGTCCTTTCTCTTTCTTTCCTGTTCAGGCGTCGCGTGTGCGTGCGACATAGCGTACGTGCCACCTGCTCAGCGTCCCATTCTATCTACTTACCCCATCCAAGTGGCCTCATCATCATTGCCATCTCACTGGCCACCCGCCCAGAGTAAGCGCGCAGACCTCCTGTTGCGCTGGACACGTTAATAAATAATCTTGCGCAGCCACCGCGAATGGTTTTGGTACCTACTAATGGTCTCGCTCTCGCTACTCGCCGGTGGCGCGGCATGGAACAGCTATCGGTGGTGGAAGGTCCATCGCGAGCAGTCTGAGGCGTTCCTCCCGCTGATGCACGCAGCGGCATGAGGCATTCGTCCTTCGTTTTTTGGGGCAGAGCATATTCACGTGTACATCATCATCATCCACACACTACCTAGATTCTATGCCTATAATGGCTAGGCCCTGGGCGGGACGACGAGCTGGAGGGCTGTTAATTTATCACGAGTCTTAATGTTTCATGTTGTATTTTAATTTATGTATGGCTTCCTAGGCGATCCCTCGTAGCTCTCAGTCAGGTTCTTCTGGACTTTATTGCCAGCCGTAGGGCAACAATTATGCGTAGCGGCGCTTGAGCAGGCTGTTCTCGTGAAGGCGCCGATGTTGTGTTAGCGAGCCGAACCGAAGCCGATGTACCTGCCGGAGATGCCATAAGCCAGAGTCTAAGCCAGCCGCGGTTGATGGATTCTGAGCCGCGGAAGCCGATCTTCGGCAACACACTACAGAAACGACTGAGTCGGCCTTCTGCGAGGACTCAGTCACGCCGGATCATGAATACACCTTCGCCCACCGCTGTCCAGGCTCTGCCCACCCGATCGATTGTTTGCTGGCAGGTTAGTATGTAAAATTAGCAATGTTGGGAGTTTTTAACTTGAACCGTGTGAATTGAAGTTGAAATTTTCATTTGACTCGCACAACCTGATCCTCATACGCTGTTGGCGCATGGTTGGTTGCTTTCTACTAGCTTTATATCCGAGAATTTCTATCCAGCCGTGAACTAAGCGCTGGAAATTCCACAAGGCAGGTCAAGCGCAATTCTCATAGTACAATCGTATTAATTTGTTTCCCCCGGTTCTGCGAACGGGCGGTGATATTCACTATTGCGCCGCTCGTCGTAAAAATCAAATCAACGCGAAATCCACTTCACATAACAGTCCCTCCACTCGACCAGTCGTTCCACACTTCTTTATGGTGAAACATTTAGCCGTTCGGACGAGCTCAGAATCGAATGAATGGTCCGTTACTCGTGTCATCTTGCGCACGGCTTTCGTTCTGATCACTATTCAACGGGTTCAGTCTGCAGTGCTCTAGCCAACTCAGTCTCTATTCATTCGCTCGCCATGCGCGCTTGTCCCAGATCTCCGCTCTGTCTGCTCAAGTAACGAGAATCCATGCGGGAATTCGGGATACGCGTCGGATAGTGGAAGCATAGAGGGAAGGGATTCGGCGATTTCGGACCCTAGCTTTTGGGCTTCAATATGCAAAATTCAACAAGTCCTGGTCTTTTCTCCCTCGCTCTTGAAAAAAAAGGTCTAGTTTATGTATGGCTGACGAGGAAGTCCATATCTGGGATCGCAACACCTAGGCGGGTTGTACCATCGTCTCAGCCTCACCCACCGCCTTATCATGTCGTTGAGCGTATACTTCTCATCCACCGTGGTATTCATCGGCACCTCCGCCATGAGAAAGCTCATCAGCAGACCCAATCCCGCGATCCCAATCACCGTCTGCCAGATAGCTGACATACTGTCCGCGAACGCCGCCTGCACCTGCTTCTGCAGCGGCGCATCGAGCTGTCGGATGATTGGAATCGCGGCGTACGCGATTTCGAAGCCCGGCGGGAACTGTGCGACAAACGCCGCGGGGAACTTCTTCTCCAACGTATTCTGAGAAGACCTCCCTCAGCACCGAAACGGATACAAGCGCGGGTTAATGAGCGCACCTGCAATATCGTGCTGGATATTGTAATTCCCCACGTCTCAGATGGTGCAACCCGTTAGCAACGGCGTTCGGAATATGAAGAGAAGAGGCACACCTGCGAAAAGGACCTGGTAAACGCGAACAGCGCCAGTGCGCTAGCCGCGCGGGTATTTGGCAAGGGCGCTAACAGCGGGAATATCGGTGCAGAGAACTGGGAATCGCTTACTCAAACGTGCTGCCGAAGGAAGGCAGGAACCACGCACAAGGATCCCGACACCCATGGCCCCAACTATTTGGTAGCCAACCCACTTCCCAACAGAGCTGTCTTCGCGGAGAGTGCTAACAAGCCCATACCCGATTATCGCGACCGCCCACCCGATCCAGTTCACGAGGCGATACTTTTTCAGGGTGGCGATGCTCACCCCAGCGACGAGGGCAAACGGCGTTGTTACAAGAGATCCCGGGAGGAAGTCCACCGCGGATCGGATGGGCGAGGCGCCGAAGCAGGCTTGGAAGAACACTGAAGAGGTGAAGTTGTCACTATCAGTGCTTGACGCTGCAGATGTGAGATTTACCTGGCAAATAATAGGCGTTAGCATTATGTCCGGAATAATGAGTTGGACTTGCCCGCTCAGAGATGTGCGGTTGCCAACGACATCCAGTGGGATCGTTGGCTGACTGGGGACCTTGGCCTCGTAGACAACGAAGACAACGAGGAGGGAAAGACTGATTGTCAGCGGGGCGAGGACCTCGGCAGATGACGACGGGTAGCGTATTCCGCCCCAGGTCAAGCCGATGATGGCGAGGCCGGTTCCTGCGATGACAATTCCATTACCCCTACATGTCGTCAGGACCAGTGGTAATATGAGATAGCCACGAGACTTACACCCAATCCACTAATGTTAACTTCTCGCGAATGGATCCTTCGGGATGATTGAGTGAGAGAAACACGACGACCAATGCAAATGCCAATCCAGCGAGCGGTAGGTTGAGGTCTGTAATGTATAAGGGGTCGAAGTTTCTGTAAAGAATTAAGAGATTGACTGACAGAAGAGCCACCGCCATGCTTTGGCACCGCGAGACGAGAGGGCGCCACCCTGCACAACCGTAGTCAGAAAAGAAAGGTGAACGAAAGTCGAAAGCTAGATTTACGATTGGCGGTCCAATGAACTGAAAATGGGAGTCAGAATCGATCGGAATGTATGTTGATGGTTTCACGTACCGATGCTAGACACCAGACCATACTGAGAAGGCCTTGGTAGAACCCACGCTCTGAGAGAGGACTCGGAACGAGATCGGCTGCGATGATTTGTGTGAGGGTGAGTATTCCGCCGCCGGCGATGCCTGAGTTGGTGATTGTATTTTAGCCCGAAACGGAGAAGAGCATCTCTACCTTGAATCGCTGGATCATGTATTCGTCAGCTCCTTACAATCAGTGTCTGAGCAATGAAGGCTTACCACGGGCGGCAATCATCATCGACTGGAAAATATTGTAAAGTGAGACTGAAGAATCCTTGAGGCGATTAGACCAACAGACCATGTTTTGCGAAGCTCCAGCCAGCGCGCTCCCGATGGCGAAAAATCCAATGCTGGCGAGTATGGCGGGCTTTCTGGACCAAGAAATCAGCCCCCATGAAAATCACTGAGGGAGCAAAGAAAACCTTCCGAATACGTCTGCAAGGTTTCCACTCAAGGGAATGAAAGCAGTACTAGACAGTGCATACGCAAAGCCCACCTAGATGTGACGGATTGAATAATAAATGAGCTGCGTCAACCCGACTCTACACGTACCCAGATATAGTCGCCATTAGTGTCGTTGAGCGTGTTTGCCATGTTCCAATGGCGGTAAGGTCAAGTGCGCTGAGAAATTCCGCAACCATAATCGCGACAAAGCACAACCAGAACGCGCGAGTTTTGCGCGCGGGTCTTGATTGTGGTGCCTGCGAGAATTCTTCAATTTTTTCGGGCTCGAATCTAGCGCCGAAGGAATACTAGACGTCGCCATTGTGGAAAAGTGGAGGGAAGCGATAGTTAACGAGGCACTGTTCAGCGCGCTCGCTCGTATAAACGAGGTCCTCTCTTCCGTCTTTCCGCAACTTGGTCACTGAAAATGGTCAGCAGTTCCGTCAGAAGTACCGAGTAAGTACATCTACTCCTTTCCAAGAACAAGGGAATTAGCCACAGGCCTCACTTGAATGTCTGTCATACGCCACTGACGTGCCTTAGTCCTCAGTTTTCTTTGTGGTATCCCTCCCACTATCGTCGTATTTCTATCTCCTCCAGTCCGGTTCGAAGAACATGGGAACAAGTTCGCCGTCGGCTCCTAATTGAATGAGCGGGTCCGGGGTTAATGAACAAACTTGGTAATATCGGTTCGGGCTCCCAATCTAAGCCCGACCCAGGGTCATCTTTGCGAGCCCGATCGACACCGAGATGTGTTTTTGGACGTAGTATGTTACTGCGAATTTGGCAAGTATGCATGGTACATTTAGAACAGCTTGACAATAACGCACTGTAGCTGACTAGCGTCGATTGGAGTTTACGAGTGGTCGCCGTTCGGGTTGCCAGCAGAGTGTGGCTCAAACATATCGCCTGGACAGCTTTTGTGAACGGTATGAAGTCCCATACAGGCCGTAGCTTTAAAGGGTTGCGCGCGATGTTGTGGATGGTGGCAAAAAAGGCGGATCGGTGAGGAACGGATCAAAAGGTTTGATCCGCCGGGAGCGTGCCCGCACAAACCCGGACAGGGGCTCCTATCCAAGGAAGGAAGGAAGGAAGGAGTTACCGGCAAGGTCCCTCGAAGGAACACCGGGGCCCGTACTCTATACATCGCGTCTAATGTATGCTACGGATACTGTATTTCTTCCGCCAGTTGAAATCCTGAGTTACCTCCCAATGCCTCCCGCAACATCCGTACCAAAAAAATAAAATACAGGTTGGGACTTTCGAGGCACCGACAAGTCCCCAGTGTCGCATGACGATCCAAAATCCAGTACGATAGAAGCCAGATGCTATTCCCATAGATGATACAGGTACTCCGCTGGTTTAAAAATCTCGCGTGCACGGTAAGTGTCAAGAACGTCAAATGTGTACTTCGCAAGGCGTTTGGTAACCTCAAAGTTTCGGCACCGCACTAGAGCGAGGAGGCAAGCGTCCACGGACTCCCACGTATGTGGGAGATTAGGCTCCATTTGGTAGACGTCGACAAGGAACTCCTTTCGGAATGCCATGAGAGTTGCGTCGCTCATGCATCCGAATAGTGCGTGGCTTTCACTCTCGACCGCTCGGCGGCAGAACCTGCAGAATCTGAATGCGCGCGGTGTCGGCACTCGATATCGCTCTTTGTATCGCAAGATCTCGATGGCCAGAATGTGAGAGGAGAGGAGGAGACGAGTGAGAGCCTTGCGATGAGCAGGTATTGGTACACTTAAATAATGACGAAACTTGACTGCCATGTGGACAAAGTTTCCGTTTTCGTCCTTCTCCAGACGCCCTTGAATAAGGGGAAGGCGAGAAGCGTACTGCACGGTTAAATCCCCCAGCCATTTCACACAGGCGGCAGTGACGTTCGTGCGAATGTGGATCACGTCGTCGGCTTCTAAAAGTCGATGGGGGAGCTGTATTGGTACCGGCAACTTTTGCAGCACGAAGCGCAGGTCGGAAAAGCTTCCAAGAGTTTGAAAGTTGAAATAAATCTCGTCGGCGATACGTTGATGGCTGTAGCGTACATTAGGACGTGATGTACGTAGGTGCAGCACCTGCTTGTTCCTTATTGGGACCTCCGCACGGCGCAGTAATACACTCCTCCTCCTCCTCCTCCTCCTCCTCCTCCTCCTGAAACAGCGACTCTTATTTAGGTTTGATATCGATTTCCACCCCCCGATTTTACACCCCTTGCCGAGTCCAAAGAGGTCCACAGGTTTTAACCGTCATAGATGCTATGTCAGCGCATCATATTCGACTCCTTTGAACTCTCCGAGGAGATTTTCGAGAAGATCAGACCCCACCTCAAGGATATCGAGGAAATTGAACAGACGACGTATCTGAACGGTTGACAAGGCTATTCAGAAATGGCGGATGGTTCGCCTAAACGAGAGATTGAGATTCCTGCGGTACCCTAAAGGAGGCTTTTTCCGGCAGCATATTGATGGGCACTATCTGGATCAGTGCGTACTTATTTCAACTTGTCAACTTTCGTTTTCGCAATGCTAAAATCAAACCACCAGAGAAACGAAGCAAAGAACTTGTTATACACTCCAGTTCTATCTCTCATCTGATGCTTCTGGGTCGAAGGAGAGCTTCGTTCCCGCCCAAGGCGGCTCGACGCGCTTTTTAAGTAGAACCTCAAAAGAATACGCCGACGTCGAGTCTGTTCCAGGTCGGGTGCTGGTGTTTCAGCACGCCGAGTTATTGCACACAGGAGAAGAGGTAGGATGTTTTCAATCCTGAAATTCTAGGGGTCCACCGATTAAATAGGTTACTGGCAGCGTGAAATGCACCGTACGCTCGGACATCTTGTACGAGAGAACAGGTGAACCCGTACTTGTGGAGAAGCACGACGGTTGAAGCTGGTCCAGTTTTGATTTCTCTCGGCCGGTGGATTCTACTGTGGTACCATTTTCAACTCAACCATCAATTTTAAGAATCCTGTGGTATTGTACGCTTTCGTTGGGTATGATACATGCGGTTAAGTTTGTCCACGTTTTGTCCATATCGCCATCCTCAACAACGGATTCTCCGAGGCCCCAAGTATCTTTCATGATATGGTCGGGTAAGGCTATCTAGAACGAGGACTGCACTCAAGCGGCCAACCGTGGGTATCCCTGGCCACATCTTCAACTACTCTGCCCAATTTCCTGGGCTATTCTCGGCTTCCATCGCCTCGTCTTCGAACAAAACAAAAAAGTCTTACCGCGTGTAACCTGGTCTTTCAAGTTCGCTTTCGAGTCTCCCTGCTTTTCTCTTCTCAACGATCCACTCTGGCCATTCCAGTACTTTCGGCAATTTCACCCGGCACTGCACTTGGTCGGAAAGTACTGTCGAATCGAGGCAAAACAACTGCCACACGCCCGAAAAACAGGAATGCTAATTACATAACTGTAGCAAGATACTAGCAAGATATACGACCGACGTTGTTCAACTTCTTGGTTCACAGATATGCGATCTCACGTATGGCGGTCAAAGTACACTTTTACTGTAATAATCCGACACTTTTTGGGGGTTTTTCGGACTTTCCGACACTTTTATCGTGAAATTCATGTCTTTCCGACACTTTTATTTGAGGGAGCAAAAACCGATAAAAGTTTCGGAAAAGATATGAATTTCACGATAAAAGTGTCAGAAAGCCCGAAAAAACCCAAAAAAGTGTCGGATTATTAAAAGTGCACTTTGACCGCCTTACCTGACAGAACATAATTTACGAATTATCACATTGAATGCGCGATTGTCAGTCGTAGATGTGTAGAAGAAAAGTTTGTTTAAATCGGGAAAGGATTACATGTTACGAGATATCAGTTAGTACTGGTGAATAGTTTCTAGAATCAACCCAGCTGGCCAGATAATTATATAAGAGAGTGAAATTTGTGATCAGCAAGTGTCGAGGCAATGCCCACTACTAGAAGTGATGTTTCCGAGACTCCCATCTGGTCCGGTCTGTCCTCCGAAGTTGGTTGCTTCGGCGGCAGTGTGACATCCCCCGTACATTGCACACGTCAACATGGTCGAGTTCTACCAATTCGCATCAGCACCGATAATATCAAGAAGATTGGTTGGGAACATACCTTGGTCACCGCATTATTGTCAAAATAAGCTGGAATGAATTGAATCAGCTCTTGCGGCGAGGATAAAATATGCTCGCTTACAGTTCACAAATGCGCAGTCAGCCTGGCAGGCACAGATGTTGACGCATTCTGCCGAAGGCGTGAGTATATGCGGGCAGTTTGCCAAATTATTTGAAACAAACCAGCAACAGTGTCAGTGAGAATATAAGTGAGATAATCGTCTGCTTGAATTGAGGCGTCGAGGTCCTCGAAAGCAACACTGGAACAGGGGCCCGCGGTCGGAGGGCACTCGGGGTCCGGAGGACCTACAAAGGTACACAGAACCGTTGCCATCTGCAAAGCCACGGCGGTTTGTGCATATATGCAGCCATGGTTAATCGCATCCGTGACCATCACAACGTTGGTCTTGGCGAGAATATTGCCTTGGAAAATCGCACCCGCACCCACGGAGACCGTGTCGGCTGCAACCCATACGATATTCTGCGAAAGGGCTCCACCAACGAGAGTAATTTCGACACCGGCGGCCTGGATTATGGTTCCCGTGGTTTGGAAAATCCAGGCTGATTAATCAATGTCATGGACACTCCATTCAAATCAGTGGGATGTAGGAGACATACTGTCGGTAGGACCACCTGCTATTGTGATGCCAGTAGAGATGCTCACTGCAGTTGTCCACTTGTAAAGACCAGGGAGAAGGATTGAGCCGCCGATGAGACCTGAGAAACCAGTGTATCAACAATGGAGAAAGGCGAGCAGTATATAGACGACGCACCAGCCTTGAACTCCACGAAATCCGGCAGGGGCCTACCTGAGAATATTTTCATTACAATATGTCAATTACCCTCATAGATAATAGGCGACTAACTCATGGCATCGGTGTACGCAGTTTCCATGTCCAAAATAGCAACCGTTAGAAGTTGTGGGGTTGGCGCCCCATCTGAGGCGCCCATTAAATGACCTTTGACCTGCGCCGAAGTCCAAAATTGCGTGCTGGCGTCCTCGACGAGACTGAACCCAGTGAGAGCCGTGGTAGCGATAGCACTGACACCGATATTGCCGGCTGTCGAATTGAATTTTCAAGATTGGAACTATGAGTGCCAGAGGAGAACAACTACTCACTGACGGCGGAATTTGGGACGGTGGATACGCCGGTTTCGGCAAGAATCGCGAAGTTGAAAGCGGTTCCAAGAGAAACCGCGGCTGGGCCAAGAGCAATGGTGGGACTAGCGGCAACCTGACACGGAAGAACGACCTCAGATCAGCAATGCATACGACGGAGGCATAACCTGTGCGTACCAGCAATACTACGAGAATTGCGATGTTGGGTCTAACGTTCGGCATATTCGAGAGGGAGGTAGGAGGGGTGTTGATTGGAGTGAAGCCGAAGTTATTGAGCGCTTAAATAGGTTTTCCTGGCGCGAATGGACATCCCTGAGCCACAGACCCGGGTTGAAAATAGCCTCGTCGTCATAAAGTTATGCCACAACCTGGATGTCGCCTGGACTGTCCATGACGATGTTAGTATTCTTATTGAGCATTCGAAGTAAACCCATTTTGCCTGTATCCCGAAGCACGCGTGGACGAATGGTGGCGTGATTGTATTCCTTGTACGCGTATTGGGCGCGCGCAGACCCCCCAATGGACGGATCGCTTGTGTAGTGACTCGAGATACAAGTGCATGGTCCGCCCTCGACGTCGTTGAAGTTATGTACAGTGACACTGACAGGGATGCGCAGGGAGAGTTATGATCGTACGAGTGGGCCGCGACCAAGGCGGAAAAACAACATCAGTGGATTTGACGTGCGGAATGTTGTACCTCGGACGTCATACCGAGAATACTCTTATAGATGGCCAATTTCTGGCGGTAGCCACGGCCCTGGGATCCATGAATTTTCCTCTGATAGGGAAGTAAAATCATGTCTTCGCCTGGGGTTTCCTCTTGTCAAAAAAGTGTTAACCGTTCGTTCGCTTCACTTGCGGCCGACAGGAAAGCTGGAGCGACATACTTGTCCTAAACGTGCAGATTCTTGTTCACTGCCAGGTGTTACACCGTGGAACACGGTGGATTGAGTACCGCGCGCAGAGAGTTGGTGCCTTATCTTGACATGTACGTGGTGAGAAAGACTCTTCGGTGCCAGTGATCGGAACTAGCCGAGTGGCGTTCTTGGTGGCACATCTACAACCACCGGTTTCACTGGTTTAGAGTTTACCCCAACCCAAGTTTCGTTGGGACGAGTATGTGTTTAATGGATGTGTAAGCCTGCTTGAGTGGCGAGGCGGCGATCAGCGAGCGCGCCCAAAGTACCCCACGCTGTCGTTTGCTTCTTTGGGCGCGGTGGACTCAACCTAGGCTCGAATCCAGCCTGTCTATGAAAGCAAGCTTGTCGATAGACAGGCTGGTCGATCTGAGTTTAAAATTGCGATACAAATAAATTGCCCAAAAAGGTTATTCCGGACCGGGCATCCGAGCGGCCATCAGTCGATCCAAACAACGACAACGTTGACGAAAATCGACGCCACGGACCCAAAACGCGAGCATTGGCCTTCGGATAACAAGCAATGCGATGAGGGAGCGATCCTGAGTAGCTTCAGACTTTCAACCGAAATTTTTAATGAGGTATGGGAGATCCTGCGAATAACCTAGACAGTCACTGAGGCCCCGGGAAGCTCTCATAGGGTAACTCCGGGAAAATCGACCCAAATCGGCCTCAAATCCCCTAAATTTTTGCCTTTTTTTGCCCTCAAATCCCCCAAGACGGAGAAGGATGTCACGCATCACTGCCCGCGTGGGCGTGACATTACCGAAAAAAGAGATGTTTTTCGGTCATTTTCACTGTAATTTTCGCGTTTTTCACCTGTTTTTGGTCAGTTTCGCCCATTTTGAAGACTTTCACGCACTTCTAGGCCGAGGACTCACATTCAGCCAAAATCAGGCCAACTGAGCCTCAAATCGCCTAACTTTGGAGTTGATTTTTCAAATTTTGCCCTCAAATCCCCTAAAATCCGGAGTTACCTAATGAGAGCTTCCCGGGGCCTACTGGTCTAGACTCAACCTTGTTGTTAAACCGTCATACGAAGCCCTCGTGCAGCCACTTCAAGTTACATCGTGTGCACGGTCTGCAACGAGGAAGTATTGAAGCTCATAGCAAGCGAAGCGCACGCACAAGCCCCTGTGCCTTTGGTACGTACGGCCACACATGTTCCGCAGGTGTGATTTCGCACCTCGCGCAGCCTGCGTGGCTGGAAGCGCCCCGTGTTCATTCAGTACACCCCGTGAGAGCAACTAGATCCTTGAACCTGCTCGAGGCGCAAAGTGGCAAAGCTGCCAGTGAATCCAGCCTAGAGAACCGCACATTGCATGAAGTGCTTTGTGCAGCTGCATTCTCCGACGATCGCCACCAGGTCTCAGAAGTTGTATCTACCGGAAAAGCCTGGAACATTTTAAAACACCTGGATCTATCTACAGGGCAATGAGAGCGGGAGGGTAAGGAGTGTTATTAGGAATGCCTGTCATTTTGTCCATAATCAACCTCGCCCCTCTTTGCTTTGCCACACCTCGAGAGCTTGAAGGCCAAGCTGAAGAAGCACCGTATTTTCTTGGCTCAAAATATGAGCACCGGTTTCTTTCGCTCTATCAAGTTCATCCTGTATTTCTTGCGCGCGGCCGAACGCATAGAATACATCACCGATGAGGCGATGTAGTTGAAACCAAAGTTGAGATGGGAGAGGGGTCCTGTTACCGTCGTAGACATCTCGGCAAAGAGAAATAACCCCGAGCTTTTCAAGGTCATCCAAGCGTCGGTTTTGATACCTGGGGGCTAGGGTTCGATGGCAATGATGAGGATACCCTGTAGACGATGTTCGGAAATGTAATTGCCACTAGAAGGTCTAAGCAAAAGAGGGGAAAAGGGGGCGGATATACTTACCTGTTCATCACACTGGTGGAAGATTTCAAGTTTTTAAGTGAAAAAATTGGTGAAAAATGTTTTGAGTTTTACAGAAGTTTTTTGCCAAAAATGTAGGTAAAAAACTTGAATCATTTTCAAAAGTTTTCCAACTTTAGGTGAAATTTTCGAAATAAAATGGAAAATTGCTGAAAAACTCTTGAGTTTTTCACCTACATTTTTGGTGAAAAACTTGTGTAAAACTCAAACTAATTTTCACCAAATTTTTCACTCAAAAACTCGAAATCTTCCACCAGTGTCAAAGTAAATGCGGAAATTCGTAAAGTCACTATGGATGGCATGCACCAAGACCGCCATGTTCTCAGCGGTGTCTGGGGCTGGAAGCTGGAATCCAACCAGTCGTCGGAGCACGGCATGGAACTTGCAGGATCATCAACAACATCCGCTGGAATATAATATTGGATCACAAATCACTTGCCCCGGATTCCAGGGTATGGCGTGAACAACCTCCAATTCATCCATTTCATATCTATTCGTCTGCTGGAATGCTGCTTGTTGATATGGCAAGGCGCGCGCCTGAGCAGTGAACGGCGCCGTGAAGTTGGCGTGCATGTAGCCCGTGAGGCGGCAAACATAAGCATCCCGCACTTGCACCTGCCAGTGAAATTTATTAGTTCCTAGCTCTGAAGGACGAGACTTAAGAAACACACCGCGGTTTTCAGCGCTGTATTGCGTGAGTGGGCAACGTTGTTGGGTGGAAGTGGAACCAGGGGTGTCGGGGTCGAGATTTTGGTAACTGAATGCGCTTAGGATTATTTTAAGCAAAGAAGATGAGAAAATCCATTTCTGAAATACACACCAGTTACGAGGAACGAGTTGAGTTCCAAATAGACGCGAAACAGGTTGTCGTAATGCACAATAAAAGTCGCAACTATAAAGTCGTATGTGACTTGGATTGAATTATAGCCAGGAATTATGGGCTCCAGCACCGAGGGGCTGTAGTCCGCAAAGGCATGGAGAAGCCTGCGGTAGGTTGGCGCAGCAGTGGAAATTGGTACTTCGTTGTTCTGTGCGAGGCCTTTTTGTCAACTGTGACTACATGACTATCCCGGCAGCCATTGGAATCCAACGGTTTGCATATCCGTTGGAATCCAGGCCATAGTTTTGATGGATGGCCTTTATTATATCCCGAGGTCCCGAGTAAGTCGCGGGCTGTTGAACGAGGATTAGGACTCCAACTCTGGCAATTTTTCATATTTTTCGAACCTGAGCAGCAGGCTTGAAAGCGAAAAAACTCGTTTTTGTCGGCAATCAAACCCGTTGGATTCCAACGGATATGCAGATCGTTGGATATCCTGACTCAAACTTACGTCTTACTGAGTTATTGTCAAAGCCGCCAGCGAAACGCAGCGCGCAACAAGAGCAGGCGGTCGGCAACGAGCCGGAGGCACGGGCGGCATAGAAATGATTGGTCGGACTTTGAATGTCCTTTGCAGCCATTGAAATACATTCACACTGCTTCAGCTAGAACTAGCATCAAGCTCGCGAGATAACAGGTAATATCCCGTGAGTGCATAAAGCCGCCCGTTCAGCAGTGCCGCTCACCGCAACGCACCGAACTTTCGGCTCGCGCCTTCGGCCGATCGCCGATAGCCGCAGGGGAGTTGCATGAGATCGCCTCGACGCCACACTCAGGCCTTGACGGTGCGGCGGTGCCATTCTTGACACTCTCGCCACCCATCAACTCTTATAGTCGCGAGTGGAAGTATCGTGAAAGTTGAACCTTGATTGAACCTCTCAATTTTGTCCTGCAAGCAAGGTATTTGGGTGCGCCCAACGTGAAGTCACCACCTACCTTGCTGCGAGCTCAGGTCAGGTGAGTTTGTGAACCGACCTGAGTGGAAGGCAAGGTAGCGGTAGACTAGCCCTGATCTCGGCACACCCGAACATCTGGAGCCGAGATTAGGACTTAGCATTCACTGTTGTGTCAGTGGAAATACAGGATTTATGGGGGTGTAGGGAGGTCCAGGGGCAATAGTGTACGTTGCGCGTGTACACTTCGTTACTCCCTGGAAACCGGCGTTCCTAAGTGGGACCGGCCGTGTAATACTACCTACCTACCTACCGAGACGATATTTACGTTGCTCAAGCACCCTCCGTTCACCTCGAGGCGCTCCAATCTGCTCCAGTCGCAAGTTTTCATCCCGAGATAAGTTTGAAACGTTAAGCAGGAACCGTTGTTAATGTGTCTTTTTGCCGCGATAGCCAAGCGGTACAGTGTTGGCGCTGGACCCTGCTGGACCTCGCGGTGCGACGGACCTGAATCATTCCGGGGCCTGCAGCTCGGAGCTTTCAATCGCCGTTGAGGCTTGCCGAAAGCGATGCGCATGCGCTGACACCGCATCACGCTCGCTTAAGTTTTTGGCTTGGCCTTGGCAGAAATTGTCTGGCGCCTTTAAAAGATCTGCGTCGCCGTTTGCAAAATGCATACGCTTCGTCTACGAACAACCCCACACCGAGCACTCCAACTCTACCCAGCCTTTGTCCAAGCCCCTCAATCCATTTCCGTACACCATACCCGCTCCTACTGCATTTAAATCATGCCTGGAATTCACCCTCGCACAACCGCTATCATGTACACCTCTATCCCCGTTTGCATTTCAATTCACTAACCTTTATTCAGCTGGGGTGAGAATAATTTATCCTCGCGAAGGCGTCCTCCTTAACAGTCCTTTCTCTTTCTTTCCTGTTCAGGCGTCGCGTGTGCTTGCGACATAGCGTACGTGCCACCTGCTCAGCGTCCCATTCTATCTACTTACCCCATCCAAGTGGCCTCATCATCATTGCCATCTCACTGGCCACCCGCCCAGAGTAAGCGCGCAGACCTCCTGTTGTGCTTGACACGTTAATAACTAATTCTGCGCAGCCACCGCGAATGGTTTTGGTACCTACTAATGGTCTCGCTCTTGCTACTCGCTGGTGGCGCGGCATGGAATAGCTATCGGTGGTGGAAGGTCCACCGCGAGCAATCTGAGGCGTTCCTCCCGCTGATGCACGCAGCGGCATGAGGCATTCGTCCTTCGTTTTTTGGGGCAGAGCATATTCACACGTGTACAACATCATCATCATCCACACACTACCTACATTCTATACCTATAATAGCTAGGCCGCTGGGCGGGACGACGAGCTGGAGGGCTGTTAATTTATCATGAGTCTTAATGTTTCATGTTGCATTTTAATTTATGTATGGCTTCCTAGGCGATCCCTCGGGGCTCTCAGCTAGGTTCTTCTGAACGTTATTCAGCCGTAGGGCAACAATTAAGCGTAGCGACGCTTGAGCAGGCTGTTCTCGTAAAGGCGCCGACGAGCCGAACCGAAGCCGATGTAGCTGCCGCGGAAGCCGATCGTCGGCAACACAAATCTGCACTGCAGATTCCAGAAACGACTGAGTCGGCCTTCTGCGAGGACTCAGTCGCGCCGAGTCATTAATACACCGACCACCGCCGTCCAGGCTCCGCCCACCCGATCGATTGTTTGCTGGCAGGTTAGTATGTAAAATCAGTAGTTTCTAACTTGAACCGTGTGAACCGATGTTGAAATTTACATATAGTTCATTTGACTCGCACGACCTGAGTCTCATAAGCTGTTCGCACATGGTTAGTTGCCTTTATTTCATTACATCCAAGCATTTCCATCCAGCCGTGAACTAACCGATTCTCTAATCGAGCCGTGCAGTGCTCTAGCCAACTCAATCTCTACTCGCTCACCATACGCGGTCGTCCCAGATCTCCGCTCTGTCTGCTCAAGTAACGAGAATCGAGGCGGTAGTTCGGGGCACGTGCAGGATAGTGGAAGCATACAGGGAAGGGATTCTGCGACTTCTGACCCTGTTCCTGGGCTTCAATATGCAAAGTTCAACAGGTCCTGATTTTTTTCCCTCGCTCTTCAAAAAAAAACAGCTCTAGTTTATGTAAGGATCTGACTACGAAAGTCCATATCTGGGATTGCAACACCTAGGCGGGTTGTACCACCGTCTCAGCGTCACCCACCGCCTGACCATTCTCCTTCAGCGTATACTTTTCATCCACCGTGGTATTCATCGGCACCTCTGCCATGAGAAAGCTCATCAACAGGCCCAGCCCGGCGATCCCAATCATCGTCTGCCAGATAGCCGACATACTGTCCGCGAAAGCCGCCTGCACCTGCTTCCGCAGCGGCGCATCGAGGTGTCGGATGACCGGAATCGCGGCGTACGCAATTTCGGAGCCCGGCGGGAACCGCGCGACAAACGCCGCGGGGAGCTTCTTCTCCAACGTATTCTGAGAGCACCTTTTCTCAGCACCGAAACGGATATAAGCACGGGTTAATGGGCGCACCTGCAATATCGTGCTGGATATTGTGATCCCCCACGTCTCAGATGGTGCAACCCGTTAGCCGCGGCGTCCGGAATGTGAAGAGAAGAGGCACACCTGCGAAAAGGACCGAGTAAATGCGAACAGCGCCAGTGCGCTAGCCGCGCGGGTATTTGGCAAGGGCGCTAACAGGGGGAATATCGGTGCAGAGAACTGGGAATCGCTTACTCAAACGCGCGACCGAAGGAAGGCAGGAACCACGCACAAGGATCCCGACACCCATGGCCCCAACTATTTAGTAGCCAACCCACTTCCCAACAGAGCTGTCTTCGCGGAGAGTGCTAACAAGCCCATACCCGATTATCGCGACCGCCCACCCGATCCAGTTCACGAAGCGATACTTTTTCAGGGTGGCGATGCTCACCCCAGCGAGGAGGGCAAAAGGCGTTGTTATCAAGGATCCCGGGAGGAAGTCCACCGCGGATCGGATGAGCGACGCGCCAAAGCAGGCTTGGAAGAACACTGAACGAGATGAAGTTGTCACTATCAGTGCTTGACACGGCCGATGTGCGATTTACCTGGCAAATAATATATCATTGCTGAAATAAATGGTGAGCAGTTGGAGATTAAACCAAAAGCAAAAATCAACACACATATGCTAGTCATTCCATGGGCGGCGGTGGTAAGTAGCCTGCGCATAAACAGGGGTTAGCCAAATGTCCGGAAGAACAAGGCGTACCTGCCCGCTCAGAGATGTGCGGTTGCCAACGACATCCAGGGGGATCGTCGGCCGATTGGGCACCTTGGCCTCGTAGACAACGAAGACAGCGAGGAGGGTAAGACTGATTGTCAGCGGTGCGAGGACCTCGGCAGATGACCACGGGTAACGGACTCCGCCCCAGGTCAAACCGATGATGGCGAGGCCAGTTCCTGCGACGACAAGCGCATTACCCCTGGATGTGGTCAGTACAAGTGGTAATATCTAATGTCGTAAGATAACGCGAGACTTACACCCAATCCACTAATGCTAACTTCTCGCGAATGGATCCTTCGGGGCGATTGACTGAGAGAAACACAACGACCAAGGCAAATGCCAGTCCGGCGAGCGGTAGGTTGAGGTCTGTAATGTATAAGGGGTCGAAGCTTCTGTAAAGATTGACTCACAGAAGAGCCACCGCCATGCTTTGGTACCGCGAGACGAGAGGGCTCCACCCTGCACACCCGTGGTCAGAAGAGAATGGTCAACGAAAGTTGAAAGCTAGATTTACAACTGGCGGTCCAATGAACTACAAATGGGAGTCAGAATCGATCGGAATGTATGCTGATGGTTTCACGTACCGATGCTAGACACCAGACCATACTGAGAAGGCCTTGGTAGAACCCACGCTCGGAGAGAGGAACGAGGTCGGCTGCAATGATTTGTGTGAGAGTGACTATTCCGCCGCCGCCGATGCCTGGGTTGATGATTGTATTTTAGCTCGGCACAGAGCTGTCGGATGAAGAGAATGTCTACCTTGAATCGCTAGGGTCATGTATTGGTCAGCTCTAGTGATGTTACGGGCTCGGCTTCAAGCCCGAGGCCCGCCAGGCCAAGCCCGCTCAGGCCCAAGCCAAGCCAAGCCCGACGTCGGGCCTGAGTGGGCCTAGGGCTCGGGCTTGAGATTCTCAAGCCCGCACCTGCCCGTCAAGCCCGGGCCTGGGTGGGTCAATCGCGCTCGGGGCTCGGGCTTCTGGGATGCCGATTTTCTGCACCGCGTCTGCGCTCATGTGAATGAAAAATGGTCCCATTCCTTTGTGGGCTCATTTTTCATTCACATAAGTAGGCGTGTTCGATTGTTCCAACTCAACCGTCTCTCGGCATGTCTCGGCATCTCTCCGGGTATAAAAGGCGTGACAAACTGTGACTGTACGCGTCAAGCTTCTCGCTCTTCCTTCCACCTCATGGCGACAATCCCGACCCAACCCTCATAATAACCAGGTCCAGAAGACGCAAAGCTCCCTCGGGTCCCTTGAACGCGGACTTTCTAATGTAGATATGAATACACGACGTATCGCATTCTCGCGACCGACCTCAAATGACCTGTAGGTGGGATATTTCTACTGTGCATATGCTCGTACACATTTATATGCAGTAATAATGTATTGACTTCGCACTTGTACCCCTTCTTAGTGCTGTTGCGGAGTTACCTTCATATCCCGCACAAAAAACTGCGAGGCCCGGGCCCAAGCCCGGGCCGCGGGCTTCAGGCCCGGCTTCCAGGGCTCTGGCTCGGGCTTGGGATATCTGAAGCCCAAGCCCGCTCAAGCCAGGCCCAAGCCCGGGCTTCCAGGCCAAGCCGGGCCCGCAACATCACTAGTCAGCTCCTTTGCAGTCAGTATCTTAGCAATGAAGACTTACCACGGGCACCAATCATCATCGACTGAAAATAATTGTAAAGTGAGACTGAAGAATCCTAGAGGCAATTAAACCAACAGACCATGTTTTGCGAAGCTCCGGCCAATGCGCTCCCGACGGCAAACAACCCAATGCTCGTGAGCATGACGGGCTTTCTTGACCAAGCAATCAGTACCCAGAAAAATCACTGAGGGAGCAGAAAAAACCTTCCGAATACGTCTGCCAGGTTGCCACTCAAGGGAATGAAGGCAGTACTAGACAGTGCATACGCAGAGCCCACCTAGATGTGATGAATTGAATAATAAGCTGCTTGAATCCGACTGTATACGTACCCAGATATAATCGCCATTAGTGTCGTTAAGCGCGTCTGCCATGGTAGGCAGAGCGGTTCCAATGGCAGTAAGGTCTAGTGCGCTGAGAAACACCGCAACCATGATCGCGACAAAGCATAACCAGAACGCGCGGGGCTTGCGTGTTCTAGATTGCGGTGCCTGCGAGGATTCTTCAATTTTTTTGAGGCTCGAATCTTGTGCTGAAGGAGTACTGGACGTCGCCATTGTGAAAAAGCCGAGGGAAGCGATGTGTAGCGAGGCATTCAGTGCGTTCGCTCGTATAAATGAGTTCCTCTCTTCCGTCTTTCCGCGACTTGGTCACTGACAATGGTCAACAGTTCCGTCGGAAGTCCCGAGTAAGCGCATCTACTCGTGTCCAATAACAATGGAAAATGACCCCAGCCTGAGGCCTCACATGAATGGCTTTCATATGCCACTGACTCATACGGCTTTGGTCGGTGTCCTAGTTGTCAGTTTTCCTGGTGGTAGTCGTCGTACTTTGGTCCCTTCCAGTCCGGTTTGAAGAACACGGGAACAAGTTGGCCATCAGATCCTAATTGAATGAGCGGGTCCGGGGTTAACCAACAAACTTGGTAATCTCGATTCGGGCTCACAATCCAAGCCCGACCCAGGGTGTGCTTTGCGAGCCCGATCCAGGCCGAGATGTGTTTTTGGACATAGTATGTTACTGTGAATTTGGCACGTATGCATGATACATTTAGAACAGCTTGACAATAGTAACACACTGTAGCGCGATTAGCGTCCAGTGGAGTTTACGAGTGGTAGCCGTTCAATGAGAGCGGAGTGTGGACCAAACAACTTGCCAGACCCGCATTTGTGAACGGTGTAAAAGAATCGCGTTCTTATACAGGCCGCAGCTTTAGAGGGTTGCGCGCAAAGTCCGAGTCGGTAAGGAACGGATCAAAGGTTTGATCCGCCGGGAGCGTGCCCGCACAAACCCGGACAGGGGCTTCTATCCAAGAGCTTTCAAGAGAGTCAAGAGAGTCAAGAAGGTCCACACCTTTGAACCATCATGGATGTTATTGAATAACGTCTAATTGCCGTAGTCCAGATTTGTTCGCGCAATGGCTCGAGGTTTTAGCAAAGAACAGCCTCGGAGAGGAGACGACGCGGTGTGCCGAGATGGCGAGTACAAGCAGTACGAGTATGTAACTAGGTGTGGGTATATGTAAATATAAGGGCGGGAGAGCAGAAAAACAGTTCTGCATATAGGGAGAATCATACCCTGAAGGAATCCCGCAACCGACGTGCAAACTGGAATTGCGTGGTATTTTTGTGCGATGTAAATTAAATCGTGTTGCCGCGCTTCTGCACACTCTTCGGATTGCTCTGGTTTTGACCTAGATTGCTAGTGGACTCGGTTGACGTTCGACGCCCCAGTCATCTTTATTCAAGGTAGGATAGTTGAACTGTTCAGATTACTGAGTCGGAGCTTTCCTACGTAGCATTAGGTGTTTTGATTCAAAGCATCATCATGATCTCTTTCTCTATGTTCTATGGTGCGCGCCACTTAGTCACCAACTCCGGACAACAACTCTTAATTACTAGTCCCTCAGTTTTTTCCCTATTTTATTTTTCCTCTTGGGAAACAGCCTCTGCTGCAGATTCCTAAGGGGATTTATTTTTCAGAGTTGTAAATTTTATGACCACAGATTTGGCAGTCTGTGGCTACTGTACTTCTGGGCCTTCGGCCACACCACACCTTTTCAGCTATGAAGCTTACCATTAGGATTGTGAAATAAATCACCGGTACCGAGTCTGACTGTCCCAAACCCCCCACGTTCCCACGGTTGATATCCCGTGCGTGAAGTGCGTCGACGGGTCTGGCGTCCGAATGAATGATTTTTTTGTCGGTGTGAAATTAAATCGTCTTGCGTTGCCGAACAAACGACTTTGCACCACAGAAAAAAACCCCACTTCCGCCCCCCCGATCGAGCCGAACCCGAAATACGACTGTCCAGACTCCGTCCGCCCAATGTGGATTAAGTTGGTATTAGTACTTACCACGAGCAATGCAAAATAACAAACACTTCCTCAAGTTGTGTCTACGATAATATATCAGCACCCCCGCACCATCGCTCATATTATACCCTCCTCAGGCCGCCCGAATCCGAAGTGCGTGTAGCTAAGATGAAAGATGAAGGTCAAAGCGAGAATGAAGTTCGAAGGTCAACACAGAGGGGCCCACGGTTGAGGTTGAGTTGAGAGCACGGTTTCCTGTTCGAGCCCGTGTGCCGATTGGATTCATGGCTGGAGCGTGGTTAAGGAGTCTTATATTTTTATTTTTTGGGTGCGGGATCCGCTGCGGACATGTATATGTATAGAGAGAGAGAGAGGAAGGGATGGGGTGCACGTCGTGCCAACAATCCATCGCCTCGCCCTCTTCCTCGCCGCGAAAAACCGTAAGCCCCGATTGGCCGGCCTTGACCACGCACTGCGATCTACGCTACCGCGTACGGGGCCTGAGTCGGCCCGGGGGAGGTGTGGTGGTGTGGTGGGTTTGGAATCCATGCGCTCGGTCGGTCGTACGGGTACTGAATGTCGATGGTACTGGGGTTGGGCTTGGGCGGATTTCAGTGCCAGTGATCCGGGTGCCGTTAAGCGCGGGGCTTGGGGATCTCGTCTCGAGGGAGATTTGGGGTGTTGGGGCGGGGAGGGGGTAGATGGGAATGCAGTGCGTTCGTTTGGTAGGAGGCAAGTGAAAAGGTACGCTACTCTAATGTGGGTAGTGTAGTGTACCGAGAGACAGCGAGGCGGGGCGCGGCGGGGTACCGGTCGTGTGCGTGAGGTAAATGTAAATATAGGCTCTTGGTCGCCGCGGGCGTGGACACGAAGGGCAAGGGCGCAGCTGGCTGACAGGAGCGAGGGTGGGCGGGCGTCGACAGCGCGCGTGGGTCGAATAGACGGCCGTGGACGTGAACGGAGTGTGTACGCAGGGCATACCTTCAGCACGGGGTGGAGGGAGGGCGACGGACGGCACGTTTGAGCGCGCATGAAAGAGAGCGGGCGTCCGTTCGGGCGCTGGCTAAATGCAAGGCACGACGAAGATCTTCGCGTCCAGAACGTACTTGATATTGCGGTCGGATCCGCTTTGCGAGAGACAAGGGTGGGCGGCGTAGACTAGAATAGAGGAGCGTCGGGGCAGCAGTCGGGCGCGACAACGCGCAAGCACGGAGGGCGGAGTACAGACTCACCTGAGTTGCTGGAATCGCCCCGAGTGCGGTTGAGATGGATGCAGGCCTGACACGATTGACAGGTCTTGAGAAGGCTTGAGCTTGCGGTGCATCGAAGGCGGCGGTCGTAACTGATTCGTAGCATCTGTGAGAGACACGGGCTTGTGGGTCCCGCCGAGTTATTATTGGAGTCGAAAGATGTCGAGTAAGTCAGCGATTAGTGATGCCTGCGGAGAGGCTATGTGCCAGCGCACGTTGGAGTGTAAAAATAGTGGGCCGACGAGATGCGGGGAGCGGAAACCGACGACGGAATGGGCCGTGTAGCGTGGCGGCCCTCTGCGTCGGCACGCCGGCGGAGTTGGTGGAATTAGTCGAGCTGCGGGCACAGCCTGATTCAACGCGATGTCAGTTTCGATCGAAAGCTGTGCACGTCTCCGGATTTAGACATTGCATTTAATTCTCACTCCTCCCTGCTCTGCTCTATTACATGTCGATCCCGCCTGTCCCTCTGCGCCCGTTCTCTGCCACACCCAGCCACGACTCGCCGCCGCATTTCGACAACCCGCTGGCTGCACCGCGACCACACCGCGTGGATCCGGGTCTGGGCGCGAATGTAAGTAAAGTCATTACGTCTTTATGTCCTGCGACGTCTCGCTGCTGCTCTGGGGCTGGTGCTGGGACTGGGACGATGAAAATACTGACGAGTCTCTTCAGATGGCCCGCGATCTCGACAGCAGCTGGTCGCCGTGGGCCGGCAGTGCCCGCTCGCCGTCGCCGATGCCGCCGCCGCCGCGCCTGCCGTCCCCGCCGCGCGACGGCCAGCTCACAGTCCCGCTGCCGTCCATCCAAGCCCTCACCGCCGCGCTGCCCACCGTCACGAGTCCATCGCACGATCCAGCACTGCAACTGGCTTGGGCCCGCGACGTCCTCTTCCTCGTCGACCGCACGCCCTCACTCTCGTCTTCGCCGCTCGCCCTCGCCGCGGTCCCCCTCGTGCTCGCCCTCGCATCCCGCACGCCCCCCGTCCCCGAGGCCCTCCACCTGCGCGCTACATTCGCCTCCTCGGGGGCATACCCGTCTTTAATCCCCGCAAACCCCCGCGGCGCATTCCGCGACTTTGAGGCCGCCGCCCGCGCAGGACACGCCCCCGCGTGGTTCCGCCTCGCGCGCGACTACGAGGCCTTCAACGACACGCCCCACGCGCTCGACTGCCTCGCCCGCGGCGCCAAGGCCGCCGACCCCGCCGCGCTCCACCGCCTCGGCGTCGCCCACCTCCTCGGCCAGCTTGCCCTCCCGCCCAACCCCTCTGAAGCTTTACCCTACCTCCACAAGGCCGCCGTGCGCGCGACGCTGCAGTGCCCGCAGCCCGCGTACGTCTTCGCCCTGGTCCTCCTCAACGAGTTCTCCGTCCCCGTCTCGCCGTCCCTCCTCCCGCCCTTCCTCCCCCCAGGCCAAAGCGCCGCCGCATACGCCCGCGCGCTCCTCGAGCGCGCCGCCGCGCTGCACTTCGCCCCCGCGCAGTACAAGCTCGGGCACGCGTTCGAGTTCGCCGTCCCCGCAGCGTGCGTCCTCTCTTTCCCTCCCTCTTCTCCTGTACTTATTTTTCATTTAGGGCCTTCCCGTTCGAGCCGCTGCTCAGCGTGCAGTGGTACAGCCTCGCGAGCCAGGCGGGCGAGGCCGAGGCGGACATGGCCCTCTCAAAGTGGTTCCTCTGCGGCGCTGAGGGTGCGTCCCTCCTCCCTCCTCCCCCTCCCGTCGCTTCTTATTCTTATTGAAATTCACTTTTACTGATATACATGCAAAGGCGCGTTCGACAAAGACGAGTCCCTCGCGCGCACGTTCGCGGCCAAGGCAGCCGCCAAAGGGCTCGCGTCGGGCGAGTTCGCGATGGGGTATTACAGCGAGGTCGGCATTGGGGGAGCGAAGGACGTGCAGGAGGTGCGTTTTGCCTTTTTCGTCTTCGACTCTTTCTGACGGATGAGGCCCCGACGCGTACGACTCACTTGGGCGGAGAAGGCGGTGGAGGCGGCGATGCGGGTGTGGGATGGTACGTCCGCCGCCTCTTTTTCTGTTACTGAGATGCTGATGTGGTTTGGGCGCGGCGCGCGGGACGCGCGTGAAGGGCGCCGCGTGGAAGACTGCAAGACACGCGCACCGAGACGAGAGGAGACGCCGCACACGGGCACGGGCCCGAACCGCCGCATGCCGCATGCGCAGGGACTCCCCGCGAGTGCGCGGGGTGTTGTGCGCGCGCGGCTTGTGCTGGGACGCCGTGTCTGTGCTCTGCTGCACGCAGATGGCGAGCGAGAAGGCGGGAGGCGCGCACGATGACGTGGAGCACCCCCGCGGCCAGTTCTGCGTCCGAGTCGGCGGGGTACACGGCTCGAGCCCGCCTTTGTGCCCAGCATCTCAGCAAGCGCTCGCTCGTGCAGAGAAGCGCCCGCAGAGACGCCCGCGCCGCTGAGCTTTCTCGAGCGCACGAAGCCCGCCTTGCGCGCTCGATCTCGGGGACGGCGGGACGCTGCAAGACGCGCGCGCGGCGTCCGTCTGCCGAGCCCGCGTTCTCGAGCTCACGAGGCCCGCGTCTCGGGCACACCGCAGCCGAAGCGCCCGCGCGGAGGCAAGAGCGCGCGCGCGTCTAACTAGCCACTTCTACTTCTACTTACCTCTTTACCCCTTCATTAGTTACTTACCACTTATTTATGTATCTGTTGTAATGGAACGAGTCCCCGCCGTACGCCGAGTTATCGAGTCGATGATAAGGGCTGTAGGGTTTCAAAGGGTCGGTAAATCGTGCGTCTGTGGTAAGAAAATTTGAAGTGCTTACCTTCGTTTGTAGATACAGAGCTGCGCCGATAGTTGATAAGGTCAGTGTACTTACTGAGCGCAAAAACTGCGTTCGAATGCTGAGTTAGCGGGGTTCTCGGGCTTGAAAAGCTGAGTGCGCGAGTCGAAAATGCACGGACTCATAAATATTGTAGAGTCGGGAAGCTCGAGAACTCGAAGGTCAGTAAATCGCGCGCGGGTCAATAGATATTTGAAGGACGTACCTTGGGTAAATCAATAGATGCGCGCGGAATGTAAGTAGAGTCTCAAATAATTCAAGGGACTTACTGAGTACAAAACCTGCGTTGAAATCTCGAGTCAGCGGGGATCTCGGGCTTGCATAGCGGAGGGCGCAAGTCGGAAATGCGCGGACTCAGAAATATTGCAGAGTCAGGAAGCTCGAGAACTCAAAGGTAAGTAAATCGTGCGCGGCTCAATGGAGAATTTGAAGGGCTTACGTTGGTTTTTTATGAAAATCTGCGCGCGTTAGTTAAGAAAGTCAGTGTACTGACTGAACCCAAAAAAACTGCGTTCAAACGCTGAGTTCGCGGGGATCTCGGGCTTGCAAAACTGGGTGCGCAAGTCGAAAATGCGCCGCTTAGGTGTATTGAAAAATATTCGGGCGTCGGAGACCTGTGGAACGCGAAGGTAAGTAAATCGTGCGCAGGTCAATAATGAATGTGAAGCGGTTTGTATAGAAATCTGCGCGCGTTAGTTAAGAAAGTCAGTGTACTTACTGAGCGCCAAAAACTGCGTTCAAATTCCGACTCGGCGGGGTTCTCGGGCTTGAAAGAGCAGGGCGCGCGAGTCGAAAAACGCGCCGCTGTAGTGCATTCCAAAAATACTGGGGAGTGACAAAGCTGTAGAAGTCAGAGGTAAGTAAATCGTGCGCGGCTCAATGGAAAATTTGAAGGGCTTACGTTGGTTTTGCATAGATCTGCGCGCAGAGTGTTAGTTACTCACGATTCAAATGTACTGAAGCAGCGCAAACGGCGTGTTCGAATTCCGAGTTAACGGGGTTCTCGGGCATGAGATAGAAGGCGCGCGAGTCCAAAAATGCGCCGCTGAGGTGTATTGAGGAAAGGTAAGGGCTGTAAAATATAAAGGGATCGATCGGCGTTCTCGGGCTCGCACAGATGAGTGTGCAAGTCCAAAAATGCGGCTCATGGGTGCACTGAAAAAATTGCGGGTGAGTCTAGAATTGCTGGGACAAGTACAGACTGTAGAATGCAAGCACGTACCTTCAATTTTGAAGTGCGTTGGTCCGAATGAAGCTCGAACTTCATTGAACTCGAGCACAGTAAGCTGTAAAGCAAATTCGAAGTAAAGATACACAGTGAAAAAAATGGGGTAGAAATACATTCAAAAGTGAATTACTTTTGCGAAAAAACCTCGCTCGCGGGACGCCGATATATGGTGTCAGAGTTGCCGGCGCCGCTGCGCGGCACCTCTGGGACATCCCGACGCGAAGTCACCACCTACCTTGCTGCGAGCTCAGGTCAGGTGAGCTTGCGAGCCGACCTGAGCGGAAGGCAAGGTAGCGGTAGACTAGCCCTGATCTCGGCACACCCGAACATCTGGAGCCGAGATTAGGACCTAGCATTCACTGTTGTGTCAGTGGAAATACAGGATTCCGAGACGATATTTACGTTGCTCAAGCACCCGTACACCTGTTTCTATTCAAAGACCCCAAGGCGATTTTATTTGCTGGTTCACTGAATTTTTCGGTAGGCTGTCGATTGGCTGTCCGTTCACCTCGAGGCGCTCCAATCTGCTCCAGTCGCGGCAAGTTTTCATCCCGAGATAAGTTTGAAACGTTAAGCAGGAACCGTTGTTAATGTGTCTTTTTGCCGCGATAGCCAAGCAGTACAGTGTTGGCGCTGGACCCTGCTGGACCTCGCGGTGCGACGGACCTGAATCATTCCGGCCGCGGGGCCTGCAGCTCGGAGCTTTCAATCGCCGTTGAGGCTTGCCGAAAGCGCATGCGCTGACACCGCATCACGCTCGCTTAAGTTTTTTGGCTTGGCCTTGGCAGAAATTGTCTGGAGCGCCTTTAAAAGATCTGCGTCGCCGTTTGCAAAATGCATACGCTTCGTCTACGAACAACCCCACACCGAGCACTCCAACTCTACCCAGCCTTTGTCCAAGCCCCTAAATCCATCTCCGTACACCTTACCCGCTCCTACCACATCTAAATCATGCCTGGAATGCCCCCTCGCACAACCGCTATCATGTACGCCTCTATCCCCGTTTTCCTTTCAATTCACTAACCTTTATTCAGCTGGGGTGAGAAAATTTTATATCCGCAAAGGCATCCTCTTTAACAGTCCTTTCTCTTTCTTTCTTGTTCAGGCGTCGCGTGTGCTTGTGACATAGCGTACGTCCCACCTGCTCAGCGTTCCATTCTATCTGCTGAACCCCCCTCCAGTGGCCTCATCATCATTGCCATCTCACTGGCCACCCGCCCAGAGTAAGCGCGCAGACCTCCTGTTGCGCTTGACACGTTAATAACTAATCCTGCGCAGCCACCGCGAATGGTTTTGGTACCTACTAATGGTCTCGCTCTTGCTACTCGCTGGTGGCGCGGCATGGAATAGCTATCGGTGGTGGAAGGTCCACCGCGAGCAATCTGAGGCGTTCCTCCCGCTGATGCACGCAGCGGCATGAGGCATTCGTCCTTCGTTTTTTGGGGCAGAGCATATTCACACGTGTACAACATCATCATCATCCACACACTACCTACATTCTATACCTATAATAGCTAGGCCGCTGGGCGGGACGACGAGCTGGAGGGCTGTTAATTTATCACGAGTCTTAATGTTTCATGTTGCATTTTAATTTATGTATGGCTTCCTAGGCGATCCCTCGGGGCTCTCAGCTAGGTTCTTCTGAACGTTATTCAGCCGTAGGGCAACAATTATGCGTAGCGACGCTTGAGCAGGCTGTTCTCGTGAAGCGCCGATGTTGTATTAACGAGCCGAACCGAAGCCGATGTAGCTGCCGCGGAAGCCGATCTTCGGCAACACAAATATGCACTGCAGATTCCAGGAACGACTGAGTCGGCCTTCTGCGAGGACTCAGTCGCGCCGCGTCATTAATACACCGCCCACCGCCGTCCAGGCTCCGCCCACCCGATCGATTGTTTGCTGGCAGGTTAGTATGTAAAATCAGTAGTTTCTAACTTTAACCGTGTGAACCGATGTTGAAATTTACATATAGTTCATTTGACTCGCACGACCTGAGTCTCATAAGCTGTTCGCACATGGTTAGTTGCCTTTATTTCATTACAGCCAAGCATTTCCATCCAGCCGTGAACTAACCGATTCTCTAATCGAGCCGTGCAGTGCTCTAGCCAACTCAATCTCTACTCGCTCGCCATACGCGCTCGTCCCAGATCTCCGCTCTGTCTGCTCAAGTAACGAGAATCGAGGCGGTAGCTCGGGGCACGTGTAGGATAGTGGAAGCATACAGGGAAGGGATTCTGCGACTTCTGACCCTGTTCCTGGGCTTCAATATGCAAAGTTCAACAGGTCCTGATTTTTTTCCCTCGCTCTTCAAAAAAAAACAGCTCTAGTTTATGTAAGGATCTGACTACGAAAGTCCATATCTGGGATTGTAACACCTAGGCGGGTTGTACCACCGTCTCAGCGTCACCCACCGCCTGACCATTCTCCTTCAGTGTATACTTTTCATCCACCGTGGTATTCATCGGCACCTCAGCCATGAGAAAGCTCATCAACAGGCCCAGCCCGGCGATCCCAATCATCGTCTGCCAGATAGCCGACATACTGTCCGCGAAAGCCGCCTGCACCTGCTTCCGCAGCGGCGCATCGAGGTGTCGGATGACCGGAATCGCGGCGTACGCAATTTCGGAGCCCGGCGGGAACCGCGCGACAAACGCCGCGGGGAGCTTCTTCTCCAACGTATTCTGAGAGCACCTTTTCTCAGCACCGAAACGGATATAAGCACGGGTTAATGGGCGCACCTGCAATATCGTGCTGGATATTGTGATCCCCCACGTCTCAGATGGTGCAACCCGTTAGCCGCGGCGTCCGGAATGTGAAGAGAAGAGGCACACCTGCGAAAAGGACCGAGTAAACGCGAACAGCGCCAGTGCGCTAGCCGCGCGGGTATTTGGCAAGGGCGCTAACAGGGGGAATATCGGTGCAGAGAACTGGGAATCGCTTACTCAAACGCGCGGCCGAAGGAAGGCAGGAACCACGCACAAGGATCCCGACACCCATGGCCCCAACTATTTGGTAGCCAACCCACTTCCCAACAGAGCTGTCTTCACGGAGGGTGCTGACAAGCCCATACCCGATTATCGCGACCGCCCACCCGATCCAGTTCACGAAGCGATACTTTTTCAGGGTGGCGATGCTCACCCCAGCGAGGAGGGCAAAAGGCGTTGTTATCAAGGATCCCGGGAGGAAGTCCACCGCGGATCGGATGGGCGACGCGCCGAAGCAGGCTTGGAAGAACACTGAACGAGATGAAGTTGTCACTATCAGTGCTTGACACTGCCGGTGTGCGATTTACCTGGCAAATAATATATCATTGCTGAAATAAATGGTGAGCAGTTGGAGATTAAACCAAAAGCAAAAATCAACACACATATGCTAGTCATTCCATGGGCGGCGGTGGTAAGTAGCCTGCGCATAAACAGGGGTTAGCTAAATGTCCGGAAGAACAAGGCGTACCTGCCCGCTCAGAGATGTGCGGTTGCCAACGACATCCAGGGGGATCGTCGGCCGATTGGGCACCTTGGCCTCGTAGACAACGAAGACAGCGAGGAGAGTAAGACCGATTGTCAGCGGTGCGAGGACCTCGGCAGATGACCACGGGTAACGGACTCCGCCCCAGGTCAAACCGATGATGGCGAGGCCAGTTCCTGCGACGACAAGCGCATTACCCCTGGATGTGGTCAGTACAAGTGGTAATATCTAATGTCGTAAGATAACGCGAGACTTACACCCAATCCACTAATGCTAACTTCTCGCGAATGGATCCTTCGGGGCGATTGACTGAGAGAAACACAACGACCAAGGCAAATGCCAGTCCGGCGAGCGGTAGGTTGAGGTCTGTAATGTATGAGGGGTCGAAGCTTCTGTAAAGATTGACTCACAGAAGAGCCACCGCCATGCTTTGGTACCGCGAGACGAGAGGGCTCCACCCTGCACACCCGTGGTCAGAAGAGAATGGTCAACGAAAGTTGAAAGCTAGATTTACAACTGGCGGTCCAATGAACTAAAAATGGGAGTCAGAATCGATCGGAATGTATGCTGATGTTTCACGTACTGATGCTAGACACCAGACCATACTGAGAAGGCCTTGGTAGAACCCACGCTCGGAGAGAGGAACGAGGTCGGCTGCAATGATTTGTGTGAGAGTGACTATTCCGCCGCCGCCGATGCCTGGGTTGATGATTGTATTTTAGCTCGGCACAGAGCTGTCGGATGAAGAGAATGTCTACCTTGAATCGCTAGGGTCATGTATTGGTCAGCTCCTCTGCAGTCAGTATCTTAGCAATGAAGACTTACCACGGGCACCAATCATCATCGACTGAAAATAATTGTAAAGTGAGACTGAAGAATCCTAGAGGCGATTAAACCAACAGACCATGTTTTGCGAAGCTCCGGCCAATGCGCTCCCGACGGCAAACAACCCAATGCTCGTGAGCATGACGGGCTTTCTTGACCAAGCAATCAGTACCCAGAAAAATCACTGAGGGAGCAGAAAAAACCTTCCGAATACGTCTGCCAGGTTGCCACTCAAGGGAATGAAGGCAGTACTAGACAGTGCATACGCAGAGCCCACCTAGATGATGAATTGAATAAGAAATGAGTTGCTTGAATCCGACTGTATACGTACCCAGATATAATCGCCATTAGTGTCGTTAAGCGCGTCTGCCATGGTAGGCAGAGCGGTTCCAATGGCAGTAAGGTCTAGTGCGCTGAGAAACACCGCAACCATGATCGCGACAAAGCACAACCAGAACGCGCGGGGTTTGCGTGTTCTAGATTGCGGTGCCTGCGAGAATTCTTCAATTTTCTTCAGGCTCGAATCTTGCGCCGAAGGAGTACTGGACGTCGCCATTGTGAAAAAGCCGAGGGAAACGATGGGTAACGAGGCATTCAGTGCGTTCGCTCGTATAAATGAGTTCCTCTCTTCCGTCTTTCCGCAACTTGGTCACTGACAATGGTCAACAGTTCCGTCGGAAGTCCCGAGTAAGCACATCTACTCGTGTCCAATAACAATGGAAAATGACCCCAGGCCTCACATGAATGGCTTTCATATGCCACTGACTCATACGGCTTTGGTCGGTGTCCTAGTTGTCAGTTTTCCTGGTGGTAGTCGTCGTACTTTTGTCCCTTCCAGTCCGGTTTGAAGAACACGGGAACAAGTTGGCCATCAGATCCTAATTGAATGAACGGGTCCGGGGTAAACCAACAAACTTGGTAATATCGATTCGGGCTCACTATCTAAGCCCGACCCAGGGTATGCTTTGCGAGCCCGATCGACGCCGAGATGTGTTTTTGGACGTAGTGTGTTACTGCGAATTTGGCAAGTATGCATGATACATTTAGAACAGCTTGACAATAACGTACTGTAGCGCGACTAGGATTGGAGTTTACGAGTGGTCGCCGTTCGTGTTGCCAGTGGAGTATGGCTTAAATAGATTGCCTGGCCCGCGTTTGTAAACGGTGTAAAAGAATCGCGTTCTTATACAGGCCGCAGCTTTAGAGGGTTGCGCGCAATGTGGCGAACGGCTCCGAGTCGGTAAGGAACGGATCAAAGGTTTGATCCCCCGGGAGCGTGCCCGCACAAATCCGGACAGGGGCTTCTATCCAAGAGCTTTCAAGAGAGTCAAGGAGGTCCACACGTTTGAACCATCATAGATGCTATTGAATAACGTTGAATGTGTGGTAATAAGTAACTGCAAGGAATACCGAAACCGACGTGCAAACTGGAATTGCGTGGTATTTTTGTGCGATGTAAATTAAATCGTGTTGCCGCGCTTCTGCATACTCTTCGGATTGCTCCGGCCATAGTTGAACTGTTCAGATTACTGAGTCGGAGCTTTCCTACAGTTGCACCAAGTAGCATTAGGTGTTTTGATTCAAAGTATCATCATGATCTCTTTCTCTACGTTCTATGGTGCGCACCACTTAGTCACCAACTCCGGACAACAGCTCTTAATTACTAGTCCCTCAGTTTTTTCCCTATTTATTTTTCCTCTTGGGAAACAGCCTCTTTCCACTAGAGCTACAGATTACTAAGAGGGATTATTTTTCTGAGTTATAAATTTTATGACCCACAGATTTGGCAGTCCACTATACAGCGTGCTACTGTACTTCTGGGGCTTCGGCCACACCTTTTCAGCTACGAAGCTTACCATTAAGATTGTGAAATAAATCACCGAGTCCGACTGTCCCAAACCACCCACGTTCCCACGGTTGAGATGCCCTCCGTGAAGTGAGTCACCGGGGTTAACCGGGGTCGGGCGTCCGAATGAATTACATTTTTTGTGCGGTGTAAAATTAAATTGTGTTACAATGTTGCGTTGCCGAACAAACAACTTTGCACCACACCAAAAATTGCCCCTTCCGCCCACCCAATCGAGCCGAACCCGAAATACGACTGTCCAGACTCCTTCCGCCCAATGTGGATTAAGTTGGTACTTACCACAAGCAATACAAAATAACAAAGCAGGTCGGCGTGTCGACGATAATATAAATCAGCACCGCCGCATCATCACTCATATTATATCCTCCGAAGGCCGCCCGAATCCGAAGTGCGTGTAGCTAAGATGAAGGTCAAAGCGAAAATGAAATGAAGGTCAACACGGGGTCCCACGGTTGAGTTGGGCGAGCACGGTTTCCCTGGTTCGTGAGGAAGTCGGATTTATGGCTGGAGCGCGGGTAAGGAGTCTTATCTTTTTCTCGGGTGGAGACATAGTATATATATACACGAAGGGATGGGGCGCACATGTCGTGCCAAAACATACTCGCCCTCTCCCTCCGCGCGAAATCACCGCCGAGCAGCTCCAGCGCGAAAATCCTCCCGTCTCGCCGGCCTTAAACACGCACCGCCGCCATCTACTCTACCGCGTAAGGGGCGCATCGCGCACCTGCGTCGGTGCGGGGGGAGGGGAGGTGTACGTGTCCGTTTTTGTAATCGTTCGCTCGTACTGACTGCAAAATTGTCGATGATAATGGGGGCTCCTCTGTCCAGCTCACCATTCGTTGGCCATGGACGCGCGGGGCGGATCATATAATATCTCGTCGAGGTGCGTCAGGTCGGCACTGAAAATGCGATTCCTCGGAGTTCAAGATACTTGACGCCTCGAAATGTCAATGGGGATACTCTAGTCTCAGCGGGGGGTACGCTACTGCGGGTAGTGTAGCCCCGAGAGACAGCGAGGCGGGGTACCGGGGTCTTCGTTTCTGTTGTGCGTATAGGGGATTGTTCGCCGCGGTCGTGTACAGTCGGGCTAGGGCGCACCTGTTTGACGAACAGACGAGGGCGAGGGTGTGTTCGGATCCGGTCGCGCGTGGCCGTGGACATAGACGGAGGGCTGTACGTGCATGTGTATGCGTACGCCGGGTATACCTTCGACGCATTCGTCTGAATCGGCATGGCGTGGAGGGAGGGAGCGTATCGCAGAGGGGGGCGGACGGCACACTTGCACGCACCGAAAGAGGGAGGGGATGCGGGCGTCCGTTCAGATGCTGGCTAAATGTAAATGCACGACGAGGATCTCCGCGCTGCTCATCAGAACGTACTTGATATTGCCGTTGGATCCGCTTTGCGAGAGGAAAGGGTGGGCGGGGCGTAGAATAGAATAGAGGAGCGGCGGGGGGCAGCAAGCGGAGAGCGGAGGACAGGCTCACATGAGTTCACGGAACTGCACGCCTAGTGCGTGAGATGGATGTCGGCCGGACGCGATTGACAGTTCTTGAGTAAGGCTTGAGCTTGAGGTGCATCGAAGGCGGCAGTTGTAACTGCTCGTCGTCCCAAACCCTGTCAAAACCCCTCCATAGCAACCTGCTCTAAGAGTCTACACCTCTCCCACTTGATGCTCTCCTCCATCCAATGTTACCTCTATCGTACTGGATTCCCAATTCCGCTCCCTCTTCGGTGCTGCTCTGCTACACTCTATTATTTGATGTCTCGGCTATTCGGGGCTCCACTCTCCGCAAACTGGCCGCACCATGGGGCATCGGCGAGGGAAATGTCGTACGGTACTGGCCGCGGCTGGCGATGGGAGCTTGGACTTGGACTTGGGCTTGAACGGACCATGATGGAACCCCAGACACTCCGCTGTTCAGCTCAGAATTGCAACACACGTTCCCACGGTTGAGATGCCCTCCGTGAAGTGAGTCACCGGGGTTAACCGGGGTCTGGCGTCCGAATGAATTACATTTTTTATTGTGCGGTGTGAAATTAAATCGTCTTGCCGTTGCCCGGCAACAAACAACTTTGCACCATTGTCCCTTCCGCCCAATCAATCTAGATTATAGGTTGGTACATTACTGACCACAAGCAATGCAAAATAACAAACGGATTGTCGTGTCCGATGATATAATATCATCGGTCATATCCTCCTCAGGACGCCCGAAGTGCGTGTAGCTAAAGATGAAAGATGAAGGTCAAAGCTAAAATGAAACAGAAGGTCAACGCGGGCCCACGGTTGAGTTGGGCGAGCGCGGGTTCCTCTTCCCCGTGGATCCGATTCCGATTTCGTAAGTCGACGCGTGTAAACAGTGTTTTTCTCGGGTGGGATCCACAGACATGTGTGTATATATATAGACGAAGGGATGGGGCGCATGTCGTGCCAAAACACTCGCCCTCCCTCCGCGTGAAGAATACAGCGCGAACAATCCTTGATTCGCTGGGCGTACGCGTCTAATTAAATGCACTCGCAGAGCCCCGGCGACTCGCACCTGCGTCGGAGGTGTCCGTTTGTCTTGGCTGGGTGTGGAATAATTCATCGATCCAATTGCGCGCGCGAGTACTGACTGACTGACTGACTGACTGACTGACTGACGAGTGGGGCTTGCGCGTGGGCGTGAATGGTAGGATTTTAGAATTTGAGGCGCGGCTGGTGAGCGCCGGGCGGGGGACGTCGTGAGTTGGTTATTGGGGGGAAGTTGGGTGGGGAGGGACGAGCTGGGGATGGGAATGGGAGTTGTTGGGTTGGAGGCGGGTGTGGGTACGTACGCTACGCTGCTGTGGGGAGTGTAGTGTACCCCCGAGAGGGGGCGAGGCGAGGTGCAGTGGGGCGCGTGAGGTAAATGTAAGTATAGGGTCTTGATGGCGCCGCGGCCGTGTTGCCGTCGGGCAAGGATGACGGAGACGAGGGCGAGGGCAGGCGGCGTTCGGAGCCGAGCGCGCGTGGTCATGGGTCGAGTGGATGGCCGTGGAAGTGGAGGGAGGGCTGTATGTGTACGTGTATGCGTACGACGCATCCGTTGGCACGGTGTGGAGGGAGGGCGGCGGACGGCACGCTTGAATGCGCACGGGAGAGGGCGGGCGTCCCGGTTGGACGCTGACTAAATGCAGATGCACGCCGTAGACCGCGCGCTGCTCATCAGAGCGTACTTGATATTGTGGTTGGATCCGTGCGAGAGGGAAGGGTGGGCGGGGCGTAGAATAAAGGAGCGCCGACGGCCAGCAAGTCGGGCGCGACGACGTGCAAGGGGAGGGCGGAGTACAGACTCACCTGAGTTCACGGAATTCCAGAATGGCACCCAGTGCGGCCTAGATGGATGTAGACTGGACGCGATTGATGTTCTGTACGCGAGCGACTCTTGAGTTTGAGGTGCATCGAAGGCGGCGGTCGTAACTGATTCGTAGCATCTGTGAGAGACACGGGCTTGTGGGTCCCGCCGAGTTATTATTGGAGTCGAAAGATGTCGAGTAAGTCAGCGATTAGTGATGCCTGCGGAGAGGCTATGTGCCAGCGCACGTTGGAGTGTAAAAATAGTGGGCCGACGAGATGCGGGGAGCGGAAACCGACGACGGAATGGGCCGTGTAGCGTGGCGGCCCTCTGCGTCGGCACGCCGGCGGAGTTGGTGGAATTAGTCGAGCTGCGGGCACTGCCTGATTCAACGCGATGTCAGTTTTGATCGAATGCTGTGCACGTCTCCGGATTTAGACATTGCATTTAATTCTCACTCCTCCTCCTCTGCTCTATTCCATGTCGATCCCGCCAGTCCCTCTGCGCCCGTTCTCAGCGACACCAAGCCACGACTCGCCGCCGCACTTTGACAACCCGCTGGCTGCACCACGACCACACCGCGTGGATCCGGGTCTGGGCGCGAATGTAAATATTATTACGTCTTTATGTCCTGCGACGTCTCGCTGCTGCTCTGGGGCTGGTGCTGGGACTGGGACGATGAAGATACTGACGATTCTCTTCAGATGGCCCGCGATCTCGACAGCAGCTGGTCGCCGTGGGCTGGCAGTGCCCGCTCGCCGTCGCCGATGCCGCCGCCGCCGCGCCTGCCGTCCCCGCCGCGCGACGGCCAGCTCACCTTCCCGCTTCCGTCCATCCAAGCCCTCACCGCCGCGCTGCCCACCGTCACGAGTCCATCGCACGATCCAGCACTGCAGCTCGCCTGGGCCCGCGACGTCCTCTTCCTCGTCGACCGCACGCCTTCGCTGTCGTCTTCACCCCTCGCCCTCGCCGCGGTGCCCCTCGTGCTCGCCCTCGCATCCCGCACGCCCCCCGTCCCCGAGGCCCTCCACCTGCGCGCTACATTCGCCTCCTCGGGGGCATACCCGTCTTTAATCCCCGCAAACCCCCGCGGCGCATTCCGCGACTTCGAAGCCGCCGCCCGCGCCGGGCACGCCCCCGCATGGTTCCGCCTCGCCCGCGACTACGAGGCCTTCAACGACACCCCGCACGCGCTCGACTGCCTCGCCCGCGGCGCGAAAGCCAGCGACCCCGCCGCGCTCCACCGCCTCGGCGTCGCCCACCTCCTCGGCCAGCTTGCCCTCCCGCCCAACCCCTCCGAGGCGCTGCCCTACCTCCACAAGGCCGCCGTGCGCGCGACGCTGCAGTGCCCGCAGCCCGCGTACGTCTTCGCCCTCGTCCTCCTCAACGAGTTCTCCGTCCCCGTCTCCCCGTCCCTCCTCCCGCCCTTCCTCCCCCCCGGCCAAAGCGCCGCGGCGTACGCCCGCGCGCTCCTCGAGCGCGCCGCCGCGCTGCACTTTGCCCCCGCGCAGTACAAGCTCGGGCACGCCTTCGAGTTTGCCGTCCCCGCTGCGTGCGTCCTCGCTTTCCCTCCCTCTTCTCCTGTACTTATTTTTCATTTAGGGCGTTCCCGTTCGAGCCGCTGCTCAGCGTGCAGTGGTACAGCCTCGCGAGCCAGGCGGGCGAGGCCGAGGCGGACATGGCCCTCTCAAAGTGGTTCCTCTGCGGCGCGGAGGGTGCGTTCTTCCCTCCCTCTCTCCCTCTCGCCCTCCTCCCTTTCCTCTCTTCTTACTCTTATTGAAATTCACTTTTACTGATATATATGCAAAGGCGCGTTCGACAAGGACGAGTCGCTCGCGCGCACGTTCGCGGCCAAGGCGGCCGCCAAGGGCCTCGCGTCGGGCGAGTTCGCGATGGGGTACTATAGTGAGGTGGGCATCGGGGGAGCGAAGGACGTGCAGGAGGTGCGTTTTGCCTTTTTCGTCTTCGACTCTTTCTGACGGATGAGGCCCCGACGCGTACGACTCACTTGGGCGGAGAAGGCGGTGGAGGCGGCGATGCGGGTGTGGGATGGTACGTCCGCCGCCTCTTTTTCTGTTACTGAGATGCTGATGTGGTTTGGGCGCGGCGCGCGGGACGCGCGTGAAGGGCGCCGCGTGGAAGACTGCAAGACACGCGCACCGAGACGAGAGGAGACGCCGCACACGGGCACGGGCCCGAACCGCCGCATGCCGCATGCGCAGGGACTCCCCGCGAGTGCGCGGGGTGTTGTGCGCGCGCGGCTTGTGCTGGGACGCCGTGTCTGTGCTCTGCTGCACGCAGATGGCGAGCGAGAAGGCGGGAGGCGCGCACGATGACGTGGAGCACCCCCGCGGCCAGTTCTGCGTCCGAGTCGGCGGGGTACACGGCTCGAGCCCGCCTTTGTGCGCTGCGTCGCAGCAAGCGCTCGTGCAGAGAAGCGCCCGCAGAGGCGCCCGCGTTGCCGAAGTGCCGCTTGCGTTCTCGAGCGCACGAAGCCCGCCTTGCGCGCTCCATCTCGGGGACGCTGCAAGACGCGCGCGCGGCGTCCGTCTGCCGAGCCCGCGCTCGCCTTCGGCGGGAGGCCCGCGTCTCGGGCGTGCAGCCGAAACGCCCGCGCGCGCGCGGCTAACTTCTACTTACTTACCTCCCTTACCTACCATATCCCCAACGCGCGGAAGTACGTCCGCGCGCCTCTATCTAACTACTTCTACTTACCTCCTTACTTACTTGTACTACATACGGCTATCTAATACACCGAGTTCCCGCCTTACCGAGTTATCAAGTCAGTAGAGATTGATAAGTAGAGGGCCGAGCTGTAGGAAATGAAGGAAGGGTAAGTCAAATGTGCGCGGGTCAATATGAATTTGAAGGGCTTACCTTGGTTTATAGATACAGATCTGCGCGTTAGTTAATAAGGTCAGTGTACTTTCTGAGCGCAAAAAATGCGTAGTTAAAAAGCTGAGCGCGAGTCGAAAATGCGCCGCTGGAGTGTGTTCCAAAAATATTGCAGAGTCAGGAAGCTCGAGAACTCGAAGGTAAGTAAATCGTCTTCGGGCCAATAGAAAATTTGAAGGGCTTACGTTGGTTTTGTATAGAAATCTGCGCGCGGACTGTTAGTCAAGTCTACGAGAACTCAATGGGCTCACTGAGTACAAGACTTGCGTTGAAATCTCGAGTCAGCGGGGATCTCGGGCTTGAAAAGCTGAGTGCGCGAGTCGAAAATGCGCCGTCAAAAATACTTGAAAGGCTGCAGAACTCGAACGGTAAGCAAAATTGTCCGCGGGTCAATAGATAATTTGAAGTGCTTACCTCGTTATGGATATAGAGCTACACCGTTAGTTAAGAAAGTCAGTGTACTTACTGAGCCCGAAAAACGCGTTCAGACGCTGAGTTCGCGGGGATCTCGGGCTTGTGTAACTGACCGCGCCAGTCCAAAATGCGCCGCTGAGGTGTATTCAAAAAATATCCGGGAGTCACAGACCTGTGGAACACGAAGGTAAGTAAATCGTGCACGGGTCAATAGAGAATTTGAAGTGCTTACCTTGGTTTTGTATAGATCTATGCGCGCGGTCACGGTATTACTGAAGCAGCGTGAACTTGAAGCGCGTTCAAATCTTGAGTTGGCGGGGATCTCGGGCTTGCATAGTTGCGTGCACGAGAGTCCAAAAATGCGCCGCTGAGGTGTATTGAGGAAAGGTAAGGGCTGTAAAATATAAAGGGATCGATCGGCGTTCTCGGGCTCGCACAGATGAGTGTGCAAGTCCAAAAATGCGGCTCATGGGTGCACTGAAAAAATTGCGGGTGAGTCTAGAGTTGCTGGGACAAGTACAGACTGTAGAATGCAAGCACGTACCTTCAATTTTGAAGTGCGTTGGTCCGAATGAAGCTCGGACTTCATTGAACTCGAGCACAGTACACTGTAAAGCAAATTCGAAGTAAAGATACACAGTGAAAAAGATGGGGTAGAAATACATTGAAAAGTGAATTACATTTGCGGGCTAACTTGCGAAAAAACCTCGCTCGCGGGACGCCGATATATGGTGTCAGAGTTGTCGGCGCCGCTGCGCAACGCCTCTGGGACGTGCGAAGGCCTACAGCAAGCCGCAGGGTACGTTACAATAGAGTTGAGGCGGAGGTTTGCCTGCCGGCGGCCAAAATCTTTGAAAAAAAGGCAGTTTGAGATGTCAAAAATGCAATCAAAGGTGACTTAAAAATGAGAGCTCACCAACTAAAGTACTCTGCTCACGGGAGCTCAATACATACAGTAATCGATGTCCGGTGCGCGCAAACACCCCCAACAAGGAGCTGGGGTGCGGCGTGCCCGCCGGTGGCCAAAAAAAATGAAAAAAAAGGCTGCATTGGAGCGTTAGAATGCAATCAAATGCATATGAAGAATGCATGCTTACCAGCTACAAAACCTCGCTCGCGGGGCATCAATATATCGTGTAATCGATATCGGTGCCGCGAACATTCCAAACACAATATTGAAAAGAATCTAACAATAGCTAAGCACTTCAGTTGACGTGCGACTACCGTGGACTTACAATGGTTGAACTTAGACTTTTCAAGTTCAGACTAACTCCCGAAACAGTGTATCAGTTCACCTAGGACCCCAAGATATGTAAGTCAATTGAACTGAAGCTACAGGTAGAATCTTACCGAGATCACCGAACTGAATTGGAAGGTGCGGCGGTACATATGCAAAACTCTTACGACGAGTCAAATATCTCGTGAGCCATTTTGGACTGAATACTAATTGAATGCCAGTTGAACTACAAAATGGAAACCCGAGTCAGTACTTTGAAGGTTCAAGGTCAAGCTAAACCTTACCTCGAATCACAATGACTCGCGAGTCAGTGTAAATACAACTGGGATAAACTACTGTGGAAATCTTACAGTACATATTATATCTCCGGACAGACACCAATTGACACTATGAATAGGATTAGAATCATGAAATCAAACATTGGTAAGTTCAACGTACCGTTGAACTAACACAATGTCAAGTCAACAAAAAAAATTGAACTTGACTCGAGATGTCAAGTCAGTCCAGGTCTCAAACCTGGATCAATACTTCATCTGAGTCGTCTGAGTTGTGCCGAAGGTAATACAAGTAAAATTGTGCTAGGGTTACATGCAGAGTTAGTCAGTCAAAGAGAATGGATTTTGAAACCTGAGTTTGCGGGGATCTCGGGCTCGCATAGTTGCATGCGCGAGTTCAAAAATGGGCGGCTGAGTGGATTCAAAAATATTGCTAGTCGAACGATAAGTAAAATTGTGCGCTGGTCAATAGATAATTTGAAGTGCTTACCTCATTATGGATATAGAGCTACACCGTTAGTTAAGAAAGTCAGTGTGCTCACTGAGAAAACGCGTTCAAAAGCTGAGTTCGCGGGGATCTTGGGCTTGAAAGCTGAGTGTGCGAGTCCAAAATGCGCCGCTGAGGTGTGTTCAAAAATATTCGGGAGTCACAGACCTGTGGAACGCAAAGGTAAGTAAATTGTGCGCGGCTCAATAGAGAATTTGAAGTGCTTGCCTCGGTTTTATATAGAAATCTGCGCGCATTAGTCAAGAAAGTCAGTGTACTTACTGAACCGACAAAACTACGTTCAAATTCTGACTCGGCGGGGTTCTCGGGTGTGAAACGTTGAGTGCGCGAGTCCAAAATGCGCCGCTGGAGTGTGTTCCAAAAATACTGGGGAGTGACAAAGCTGTAGATCTCGAAGGTAAGTAAAATCATCAGCGGGTCAATAGAGAATTTGAAGTGCTTACCTTAGTTTTGTATAGATCTGTGCGCGCGGTATTAGTTACTTACCGAGTTCGCGGGGATCTCGGGCATCCAAATGAACTGTGCGCAAGCCGAAAAATGCGCCGCTGAGGTGTATTGAGGAAAGGTAAGGGCTGCAAAATATAAAGGGAGGACTCACGGATCGATCGGTGTTCTCGGGCTCGTGTAAGTCTAAAAATGTCTACAAATGCGGCGTATGGACTGAGAAAATTGCGGGTGAGTCTAGAATTGCAAGGTTAGTTGGAACAAGTGCTGACTGCAGAATTCAAGGATGTACCTTCAACAAAAGGGAATCATCTGGAGGGATATACAAGTGTTAGTGGGGTCAAATTAGATCAAGGAACAAAAAAGAACGTACCAAAACTATAAATAATAACACCATACATAGAGAGACTGCGAAGATAATCAAGCGGTACGAGAACGGCAGGTCAAATGGACTCGCCACAGTGAAGAATAAAAGAAGGGGGTCAGCGAGATGTCAGCTCAAATGAGCTGGTATCCTGGACTGAAATGTGAAGAGGAGCAGAAAGTGAGCTGGTGGAGAGAAGGTCAGAAAGGTGCGGGATTATATAGGCCAGGAGGGCCTAATGGAGCAGGGATACTTGTCAGGGTCCGCATCTATAGACTTCTGATGACCTGATGTCCACCAACGGACCCACGGAAGCGGGGTGTAAAATACCCATAAAACATTACATACTTGCGTATCCGCGCTCGTATCGCACCAAGGAGCACTAAAACACAACGTAATCACATCTTTTGATGGGAGAGATGTGACGTGATGCAGCCAGGGTCCTGTGCTTCTGGACCCGAAGAATGCCAAAATGTGTGAAAGTGCGATTTCTGCCGTTCCGCTGTCCTGAGCCGCAGATGGGGCCCGAAAGAGATGATTTACTCACAAAGAGATAGCCGAAGTGATGGGCCACCCCAAGAACCCCTGGCCCAGGAAAGTGACATGGGTGTTGAGAGGAAGAAGTGTGCTCCTTCCTAATTCGGCTCTCTGGCGGAGTGCCTTTGTGTTTGTTAGCCGAAAACGAACATGGTGCACGTGATCGACGCGTCTCTTATCAACAAACCTTCCTGAGTTCCTCCGCTCCTCTGCGTCACGTCGGCAAGGCCTCGTGGGCAACGCCGAAGCGGCATTGGAGCAAGTTATTCCGACAGCCTACGCGGATCTCCATCTTTCTCTTGCCCCATGAGGATACCCGTCGGCTGCACTGGCATCAAGGAACTCGCCGCTTTGGGACCTCGGCTATGCAAAATTCTCTTCTCTCTGCTGTCTCGCTGAGCTCTCAGCTCCCTCTATTCATTTGCCCTGGATGTATGCCTGAGAGCCTCACTGGATCCCACTGCTGACGGCACCCTTTTTCTCAAGTTTGCCGGCAACACATGCGCAGAAATATGGATTAATCTCACGCAGGGTAAACATGCCCTTGGCAACGATGCTCCACGATTTGTTGGAATAAGTGTCGTCACAGATGGCGTTTGAGGCGGTCGTATCAATTTCCCTCTTTTGATGCGTTGCTTTGGCTCTCCGAGAACTTGCCCATATCGTTTGTGTATGCGACCAGATGGCGGCGTGCACGAAGCCGCTTGTACTGCAAGAATCTTAATTGATGGCCGTTATCTCGGGGAATTCAGGGTCGCCGGGAATTGCCAAGTTTCCAGGGGACTAATCAAGCTGTGACGCTCTGAGATACGCGAGATTGACGTGTGCGGGGTGTACTTGGATTTTTGGTCTCTCTTTGTTTTTTTTGGAGATACTGCTTTTCAACTACCTCTCAGACTCCGGACACTGTGTGCTGGGTACTGGGTTCTTCCACCAATCGAAGCTGGGCAAAGGCCACGCACCCTCTGTTTAACTGGTTACAATTCCAGCCCATCATTTGACGATGTAAGCGTATAGCCCATTTGAATCAGACAAATTTATTACGCGAGGTGCCAGCTGATTCTCGGCCTGAAACATGAATACACGACATATCACGTCCCCACGACCGACCTCATATGACCTGTAGGTGGGATATTCCCACCGCATATGACGGTATTCTGACATCTACCTCAGCTTGTTTTTTTTTACGCCAAAAAAGCCGCCGGCAGGCACCTCCCGCCGATCTCGATTACTATATGTATCGACGTCCGCCGAGCGAGGGTTTTCAGCTAGTAAGCGCGCATTTTTAACATGCATTTGATCGCATTTTTTATGCTGTAATTCAGCATTTTTTTCAAAAGTTTTTGGCCGCTGGCAGGCAAGCCCTCGGCTACAAATTTGGCCTCTGGCTTACCGGAGGCACCACACAGCGCCGCCGATCTCGATTACTGCATGTATCGACATCCGCCGAGCGAGGGTTTTCAGCTAGTAAGCGCGCATTTTTAACACGTATTTGATCGCATTTTTTACGTTGTAATTCAGCCTTAGCCCTCGCCTACGAATTTGTTTGATTGACATTCATTGCGTACACACTGTAACCGTTTGGCTCCTGCCGCCTGTGCCTACCCTCTCGCCTTCGCTTCTACGTCCCCAGCGGCTTGCTGGGGGTCTTCGTGCGTCCCAGAGTGGCGCCGACATCGATTACACGATATATCGCCGTCCCGCGAGCGGTGTATTTTTAGCGGGTGAGCGCGGTTTCTTATTGTAAATTTGACTGCATATTGACAGTCTTCCGCAGACGTTTTTTTTGCCGCCGGGTGCTGGGGTTTTCTGCACGTCCCAGAGGCGCCGCACAGCGGCGCCCATAGCGCCGAGACGACGTATCGACGTCCCGCGAGCGGGATGTTTGAGCAGGTGAGCTCCCATTCTTAATGCTCATTTGATTGCATTTCTAACATCTCATGCAGCCTTTTTTTTCAAAAGTTTTGGCCGCCGGCAGGCATGCCTCAGCCCAAATGTATTGCAGCGTGCCCAGCGGCCAGCTGGGGGTCTTCCCGCATTCGAGAGGCGCCGCGCAGCGGCGCCAATTGCTTCGAGGCTATTTATCGATGCGCAGCGAGCGGGATTTCGACACAGGTAAGCTTGAATGTTTAATTCACTTTCAAGCGCCTTTGTCTGAAGGCCTCTAATCCCGAGCGCTGATGATGCTATTCCATAGCCAAATTCCATTCACTTCCCCCAAATACACTATCACCACCCATGCGTCTCCCAATGCGTGGTCTAGTTCTATCTGAAGGCCCACATCGAATACACAATGTATCGAGTTCCTGCGAGCGGGGCTTTCGAGCTGGTGAGCTTCTACTTTGAATCCTACTTCCCCCAAATACACTATCACCACCTTACCAATGTGCGGTCTAGTTCTATCTGAAAGCCTATAATCTCTAGCGCCGCCATCACCATCATCAACTTGACCCCGTGCATCTTGACACAATGCTTTTCCTCCCCGCGAGCAGTCAAAAAAAAAAACACGGTACGCTGCCTTTCACAATGCGTTCTAACCTTCGTTCTGAGTGCATTCCAGAGCACATTTATTCAAAAATTCTCCCGGGGCACCACGCCCCGTCGCTAACATGCCCAAGGCTATACTTCCGTCCGCCGAGCGGGGTAGTATAAAGTCCGGGCGAGTCTTTGCTCCACACATATCCTGACGTGTTTTTAGCCACGGAGCAGCCCTGCGTGGCTCCTCCTGATAGCTTCGATGCCATATATCAATGTCCCGCGAGCGGGGTATTTTAGCGGGTGAGCTTCTACTTTTAATCCTAACTTACTCACATTCTGACGCTACTCCATAGACCGCCACGTCTCCCAATGAGCGGTCTAGTTCTATCTGAAAGCTATAATCCCACCGCCATTACCATCGTGAAGCACTGACACGACATTTCTTCCTCCCGCGAGCGGCTTGAAAACTAGGTATACTGCCTTTTGCCATTGGTTCTAAGCTTCGTTCTGACGCATTTTGCGGCACATTTCTTAAAAATTACCCGGGGTGCTGCCATCGCCCCAGCCTATGTCCCTCCTCCACCGAGCAGGGTTAAACCCTAGTGAGTTTTTGTTCCCGACGCGTTCCGAGCGTATTCTGACGTGTTTTTGGTCAAAGAATTCCCGGGGCAGCACTGTGTGGCTCCTCCTGTCCGCGGCAGCCCTAAAAATAAAGAGATAGGTAAGCCCGCTCCCTCCGACGCGTCCTAACACCTTTGCGCACGTAAACCCCCATCCTTGGCGTGCATTTTCTTCGCGGAGTAATTATAGATTGGTGGGGCTAGCCGAGTTCGCCATGTGTTCGGGTTTGGGTTGGCATGGGTTTTTTTGTGGAGGGGAGAGCGGAGTAAAGATGAGTAATCGGTAGAATACCTCTGTAGAGATACACGTAAAAGGGCCGGAGAGCGAGGGCGGAGTGAGTAGTCGGGTGAGATACCTCCGTAGAGATACGCGTAAAAGGCCCGTTTCATAAATAAATAAAGGAATGGTCAGCCCGCCTTCCCGACGTATCCGAAGCGCATTCTAACGCCTTCGCGCACTACAGCCCCGTCCTAATAATGTATTTCCTCGCGGGGATTATAGGTTAGCCGAGTGCGCCATGCGTGGCGCGCTTGAGTTGGGTTGCAAGATTATTTTTTGGAGGTGAGGGAAGATGATAATTGGTAAAGTATGTGGCGCAGTCGGTAAAAATACCTCCGTAGAGTTAGCCTCGATAGGGCCGAAATACCGGCATCTAGTACCTGAAACACCCAAAAATTCTCCCCGCGGGGCGTGACTTTGACATAGGGTTTGTTTAAATTTTGATTAGCGAGAGGCCGCAAAAAGTATATAAGGAGGGGAACCAGGTCGCGGATGCGACTTGTCGCGGTATCGACTTGCGCGGGAGAGGCTGCCAGAATTCATAGATGCTATTGAATAACGTTGAATGTGTGGTAATAAGTAACTGCAAAACAGGGCCTTCTATCCAAGAGCTTTCAAGAGAGTCAAGAAGGTCCACACGTTTGAACCATCATAGATGTTATTGCCGTAGTCCAGATTTGTTCGCGCAATGGCTCGAGGTTTTAGCAAAGAACAGCCTCGGAGAGGAGACGACGCGGTGTGCCGAGATGGCGAGTACAAGCAGTACGAGTATGTAACTAGGTGTGGGTATATGTAAATATAAGGGCGGGAGAGCAGAAAAACAGTTCTGACGAGACGGAATGAGGAGTGTACGTAGGAAGGAAAGACCGAGGCGAGAGGCGCCGCGCAGCGGCGCCAATTGCTTCGAGGCTATTTATCGATGCGCAGCGAGCGGGATTTCGACACCGGTAAGCTTGAATGTTTAATTCACTTTCAAGCGCCTTTGTCTGAAGGCCTCTAATCCCGAGCGCTGATGATGCTATTCCATAGCCAAATTCCATTCACTTCCCCAAAATACACTATCACCACCCATGCGTCTCCCAATGCGTGGTCTAGTTCTATCTGAAGGCCCACATCGAATACACAATGTATCGAGTTCCTGCGAGCGGGGCTTTTGAGCTGGTGAGCTTCTACTTTGAATCCTACTTCCCCCAAATACACTATCACCACCTTACCAATGTGCGGTCTAGTTCTATCTGAAAGCCTATAATCGCGAGCACCGCCATCACCATCATCAACTTGACCCCGTGCATCTTGACACAATGCTTTTCCTCCCCGCGAGCAGTCTAAAAAAAACACGGTACGCTGCTCTGAGTGCATTCCAGAGCACATTTATTCAAAAATTCTTCCGGGGCGCCGGACCACGAGGCTATATATCTTCGTCCGCCGAGCGGGGTATAAAGTCCGGGGCAGGAAATAACAGATTAGTAACCATGGTCCATAGGTACCTGACGTGTCTAAGACCGTAATTAGTCTAGATACATTGTATTTACGTTATTATCATCCTATTTACGGGGATTTTTCCTCCTCCTCTTGTCCTTTCCGGATGCACGACCAACTTACATGAAGTGGTACCCGGATATCGTCAAGACATTGTCCAGATTTGTTGCGCTGTCATTTTTATGCCTCTTGGGCAGGGCCACACATCCATCCCATTGCAGCATTACATGGCCTTGACTGCAGGCCCTCGTCGTCCAGCAGTTCCTTGCGATGTGGAGTTGGTAATGAAGCGCTTTTCGTCGCGTCTTTTCTTGGTCTTTTCGCCCACTTTTCCGTGCATGCGCAACATGTCTTTGAGTACGAGAGATTTGATTTTTGGAGAAATGTTGATCATAGGAACAATCAGAGCAGGGAGCCTCAACATCTAACCGAATCTCAGTCAGATTCCTGGAGGAATTGGGGAGGAAAGGTGGGTGGCACACCTATCATTGCGCCTTCTTTCGACAAATCTGCCACTATATTTTGGTAGGGGACAGTCCTGGGCCTTCCTACGCTCTAGAGACGGTTATATGGGAGTATTGGTGCAGGAGTGTTATACGAGAGTCTTAGGGACGAGGACGCGCTCAAGAGACACTGAGAATCCTATTTTAATTCGTTATGCACGTGAGGGTAAATACACGTGCTCTGGATTTGGGAGGGGGTGCATTGCCCGAGACGGGCGTCGAGGACGCGCTGCTCGTAAAGTGATCAGCACGTGACTGATCACACGCTATGACAATTTAAACTCAGATCAACCGGTCTGTCCACCGGCAAACTTGTTTTCTAGTAGACAGAACGGTCACCGGTCTAGAGGAATTGGCTTGTGAAGAGACCTTGCTATGTCCCGTTCCTGTACCACAATCACCATTAATGTCTTTTTGTTACCATACACCATACATACGGTCTATTAGCACCTTATGCATCCCCGAATAGGTTTCTGGGCCAGGTGAAGAAATCCATGCTCTCAAACACTGTGGATTGTTGGATGATACCAGTCAGGTAAAGAATTCATTAAAACTTCCGTCCCATGCTCAGCCCACTCGGCGGGCGAAGCATGTGCTTCTTCCATCCCGACTCGGATTCGGATTGCATGTGCTTCACGAGACCGCCGTGCCGGGTAGAGGTGTGGTTCCCCAAATGTTTTCGCTGCCACAAGTTAGGTTGGAGAACTCAAGCAACTTGTATCGCAGACGAATTTCAACACGGGTTCCCACGGTTGAGCGATCACGATTTCTCCTTTCTCCCGTGTGTTCGGAATCGTAAGGAATGCGCAGCGGCATTTCACGCTTTGAACGGTCTTATCTTTTTATCGGGTGCGGGATCCCACAAGAACATATAGACGAAGGGATGAAGATGGGGCGCGCGTCTCCGCCTAAAAAGATGGGCGCCCTCTTGGAGAGCGAAACACAAACACAGCCGGCGGGATCGTGAGTCGAGGAGGGTGTGTCCGTCCGTCTATGTAGTCTTTTACCTTTCGCGCTCGGTCGGTCGTATTGACTGACTCACTGTCACCGATAAAAGCTGGAGCTGAATTTCAGAGGGCTCGCGCAGGGTGTGGATTATATCTTGAGTTGTCGAGGTGCGTCGGCTCGAAGACGAAAACGAAGATGCAATTCGTTCGTTTGAGTCGTCCGAGTTCAAGATACTTGAGGCCTCAGTCTAAGATAGCTGGTGCCTCGAAGTGTTAGCGGGAGATACTCTCCTCTAGGAAGTGAGCCGAGAGACGGCGAAGCGCGGCGCAGCGCGGCGGGGCGCGTGAGGTTTTCTGTCGTGCATATGGGTGGTGCGTGTGAGTTGAGTCAGGTGTACTGGAAGGCTCTCGTTCAATCTCTCGTTCGCCGAGCGATGGTGCCGTGGTCTGGGGCACGTCGAGCAATGGCGTGGTTTAGCTCTCTTACTGGTCGACGTACTTTGGTCCCTTCCAGTCCGGTTTGAAGAACACGGGAACAAGTTGGCCATCAGATCCTAATTGAATGAGCGGGTCCGGGGTTAACCAACAAACTTGGTAATCTCGATTCGGGCTCACAATCCAAGCCCGACCCAGGGTGTGCTTTGCGAGCCCGATCCAGGCCGAGATGTGTTTTTGGACATAGTATGTTACTGTGAATTTGGCACGTATGCATGATACATTTAGAACAGCTTGACAATAGTAACACACTGTAGCGCGATTAGCGTCCAGTGGAGTTTACGAGTGGTAGCCGTTCAATGAGAGCGGAGTGTGGACCAAACAACTTGCCAGACCCGCATTTGTGAACGGTGTAAAAGAATCGCGTTCTTATACAGGCCGCAGCTTTCGCGCAATGTGGCAAACGGCGGATATGAGTCCGAGTCGGTAAGGAACGGATCAAAGGTTTGATCCGCCGGGAGCGTGCCCGCACAAACCCGGACAGGGGCTTCTATCCAAGAGCTTTCAAGAGAGTCAAGAAGGTCCACACGTTTGAACCATCATAGATGTTATTGAATAACGTCTAATTGCCGTAGTCCAGATTTGTTCGCGCAATGGCTCGAGGTTTAGCAAAGAACAGCCTCGGAGAGGAGACGACGCGGTGTACCGGTACAAGTATGTAACTAGGTGTGGGTATATGTAAATATAAGGGCGGGAGAGCAGAAAAACAGTTCTGACGAGACGGAATGAGGAGTGTACGTAGGAAGGAAAGACCGAGGACATACCTGACGAGAGGAGCTAGAGAGCCACTCTGTCCCGCCAGGCTTTAATTTGCTGGAGGACCGCGCCGGGTTGACCTCTCTTTCAGCCATATTTTAAACCCAATGAATGTGCGGTAATAAGTAACTGCATATAGGGAGAATCATACCCTGAAGGAATCCCGCAACCGTGGTATTTTTGTGCGATGTAAATTAAATCGTGTTGCCGCGCTTCTGCACACTCTTCGGATTGCTCTGGTTTTGACCTAGATTGCTAGTGGACTCGGTTGACGTTCGACGCCCCAGTCATCTTTATTCAAGGTAGGATAGTTGAACTGTTCAGATTACTGAGTCGGAGCTTTCCTACGTAGCATTAGGTGTTTTGATTCAAAGTATCATCATGATCTCTTTCTCTATGTTCTATGGTGCGCGCCACTTAGTCACCAACTCCGGACAACAACTCTTAATTACTAGTCCCTCGGTTTTTTCCCTGTTTTATTTTTCCTCTTGGGAAACAGCCTCTGCTGCAGATTCCTAAGGGGATTTATTTTTCAGAGTTGAATTTTATGACCCACAGATTTGGCAGTCTGTGGCTACTGTACTTCGGGGGCTTCGGCCACACCTTTTCAGCTATGAAGCTTACTTACCATTAGGATTGTGAAATTACTGAGTCCGACTGTCCCAAACCACCCACGTTCCCACGGTTGAGATCCCGTGCGTGAAGTGAGTTAACCGGGGTCTGGCGCCCGAATGAATCAATTTTTGTGCGGTGTGAAATTAAATCGTCTTGCATTGCCGAACAAACGACTTTGCACCACAGAAAAAACCTCCCCCTCCGCCCACCCGATCGAGCCGAACCCGAAATACGACTGTCCAGACTCCTTCCGCCCAATGTGGATTATAGGTTGGTACATTACTGACCACAAGCAATGCAAAATAACAAACACTTCCTCAAGTTGTGTCTACGATAATATATCAGCACCCCCGCACCATCGCTCATATTATACCCTCCTCAGGCCGCCCGAATCCGAAGTGCGTGTAGCTAAGATGAAAGATGAAGGTCAAAGCGAGAATGAAGTTCGAAGGTCAACACAGAGGGGCCCACGGTTGAGGTTGAGTTGAGAGCACGGTTTCCTGTTCGAGCCCGTGGTCCGGTGAGGAAGGAGGTGGTTCTGGGTGGAGCGCGGGTAAGGAGTCTTTTTTTTCTTTTTCGGGTGCGGGATCCGCTGCGGATATATGTATATGTATATAGACGAGGGGATGGGCTGAAAAACACACTCGCCCTCCCGCTCTCCGCCGAGTAGTTCCAGCCCCGATTCGCCGGCCTTAAACACGCACCGCGACCCACGCTACCGCGTACGCGGCCTGAGTCGGCCCGGGGAAGGGGAGGTGGGGTGGGTTTGGAATCCATGCGCTCGTTCGCTCGTACGGTACTGATTGTCGATGGTACTGGGCTTGGGATTGGGCGGATTCAGTGCCAGTGATCCGGGTGGTGTAAGCGGGCTTGGGGATGTCGTGTCGAGGGAGATTTGGGGTGTTGGGGCGGGGAGGGGGTAGATGGGAATGCAGTGCGTTCGTTTGGTAGGAGGCAAGTGAAAAGGTACGCTACTCTAATGTGGGTAGTGTAGTGTACCGAGAGACAGCGAGGCGGGGCGCGGCGGGGTACCGGTCGTGTGCGTGAGGTAAATGTAAATATAGGCTCTTGGTCGCCGCGGGCGTGGACACGAAGGGCAAGGGCGCAGCTGGCTGACAGGAGCGAGGGTGGGCGGGCGTCGACAGCGCGCGTGGGTCGAATAGACGGCCGTGGACGTGAACGGAGTGTGTACGCAGGGCATACCTTCAGCACGGGGTGGAGGGAGGGCGACGGACGGCACGTTTGAGCGCGCATGAAAGAGAGCGGGCGTCCGTTCGGGCGCTGGCTAAATGCAAGGCACGACGAAGATCTTCGCGTCCAGAACGTACTTGATATTGCGGTCGGATCCGCTTTGCGAGAGACAAGGGTGGGCGGCGTAGACTAGAATAGAGGAGCGCCGGGGCAGCAGTCGGGCGCGACAACGCGCAAGCACGGAGGGCGGAGTACAGACTCACCTGAGTTGCTGGAATCGCCCCGAGTGCGGTTGAGATGGATGCAGGCCTGACGCGATTGACAGGTCTTGAGAAGGCTTGAGCTTGCGGTGCATCGAAGGCGGCGGTTGTAACTGATTCAGCATCTGTGCACGTGAGAGACACGGGCTTGTAGGTCCCGCCGAGTTATTCTTGGAGTCGAGAGATGTCGAGTCAGTCAGTGATTAGTGATGCCTGCGGAGAGGCTATGTGCCAGCGCACGTTGGAGTGTAAAAATAGTGGGCCGACGAGATGCGGGGAGCGGAAACCGACGACGGAATGGGCCGTGTAGCGTGGCGGCCCTCTGCGTCGGCACGCCGGCGGAGTTGGTGGAATTAGTCGAGCTGCGGGCACTGCCTGATTCAACGCGATGTCAGTTTTGATCGAATGCTGTGCACGTCTCCGCATTTAGACATTGCATTTAATTCTCACTCCTCCCTGCTCTGCTCTATTCCATGTCGATCCCGCCAGTCCCTCTGCGCCCATTCTCTGCGACGCCCAGCCACGACTCGCCGCCGCATTTCGACAACCCGCTGGCTGCACCACGACCACACCGCGTGGACCCGGGTCTGGGCGCGAATGTAAGTAAAGTCATTACGTCTTTATGTCCTGCGACGTCTCGCTGCTGCTCTGGGGCTGGTGCTGGGACTGGGACGATGAAAATACTGACGAGTCTCTTCAGATGGCCCGCGATCTCGACAGCAGCTGGTCGCCGTGGGCCGGCAGTGCCCGCTCGCCGTCGCCGATGCCGCCGCCGCCGCGCCTGCCGTCCCCGCCGCGCGACGGCCAGCTCACAGTCCCGCTGCCGTCCATCCAAGCCCTCACCGCCGCGCTGCCCACCGTCACGAGTCCATCGCACGATCCAGCACTGCAACTGGCTTGGGCCCGCGACGTCCTCTTCCTCGTCGACCGCACGCCCTCACTCTCGTCTTCGCCGCTCGCCCTCGCCGCGGTCCCCCTCGTGCTCGCCCTCGCATCCCGCACGCCCCCCGTCCCCGAGGCCCTCCACCTGCGCGCTACATTCGCCTCCTCGGGGGCATACCCGTCTTTAATCCCCGCAAACCCCCGCGGCGCATTCCGCGACTTTGAGGCCGCCGCCCGCGCAGGACACGCCCCCGCGTGGTTCCGCCTCGCGCGCGACTACGAGGCCTTCAACGACACGCCCCACGCGCTCGACTGCCTCGCCCGCGGCGCCAAGGCCGCCGACCCCGCCGCGCTCCACCGCCTCGGCGTCGCCCACCTCCTCGGCCAGCTTGCCCTCCCGCCCAACCCCTCTGAAGCTTTACCCTACCTCCACAAGGCCGCCGTGCGCGCGACGCTGCAGTGCCCGCAGCCCGCGTACGTCTTCGCCCTGGTCCTCCTCAACGAGTTCTCCGTCCCCGTCTCGCCGTCCCTCCTCCCGCCCTTCCTCCCCCCAGGCCAAAGCGCCGCCGCATACGCCCGCGCGCTCCTCGAGCGCGCCGCCGCGCTGCACTTCGCCCCCGCGCAGTACAAGCTCGGGCACGCGTTCGAGTTCGCCGTCCCCGCAGCGTGCGTCCTCTCTTTCCCTCCCTCTTCTCCTGTACTTATTTTTTATTCAGGGCCTTCCCGTTCGAGCCGCTGCTCAGCGTGCAGTGGTACAGCCTCGCGAGCCAGGCGGGCGAGGCCGAGGCCGACATGGCCCTCTCAAAGTGGTTCCTCTGCGGCGCGGAGGGTGCGTTCTTCCCTCCCTCTCTCCCTCTCGCCCTCCTCCTCCCTTTCCTCTCTTCTTACTCTTATTGAAATTCACTTTTACTGATATATATGCAAAGGCGCGTTCGACAAGGACGAGTCCCTCGCGCGCACGTTCGCGGCCAAGGCAGCCGCCAAGGGCCTCGCGTCGGGCGAGTTCGCGATGGGGTACTATAGTGAGGTGGGCATCGGGGGAGCGAAGGACGTGCAGGAGGTGCGTTTTGCCTTTTTCGTCTTCGACTCTTTCTGACGGATGAGGCCCCGACGCGTACGACTCACTTGGGCGGAGAAGGCGGTGGAGGCGGCGATGCGGGTGTGGGATGGTACGTCCGCCGCCTCTTTTTCTGTTACTGAGATGCTGATGTGGTTTGGGCGCGGCGCGCGGGACGCGCGTGAAGGGCGCCGCGTGGAAGACTGCAAGACACGCGCACCGAGACGAGAGGAGACGCCGCACACGGGCACGGGCCCGAACCGCCGCATGCCGCATGCGCAGGGACTCCCCGCGAGTGCGCGGGGTGTTGTGCGCGCGCGGCTTGTGCTGGGACGCCGTGTCTGTGCTCTGCTGCACGCAGATGGCGAGCGAGAAGGCGGGAGGCGCGCACGATGACGTGGAGCACCCCCGCGGCCAGTTCTGCGTCCGAGTCGGCGGGGTACACGGCTCGAGCCCGCCTTTGTGCCCAGCATCTCAGCAAGCGCTCGCTCGTGCAGAGAAGCGCCCGCAGAGGCGCCCGCGTTGCCGAAGTGCCGCTTGCGTTCTCGAGCGCACGAAGCCCGCCTTGCGCGCTCCATCTCGGGGACGCTGCAAGACGCGCGCGCGGCGTCCGTCTGCCGAGCCCGCGCTCGCCTTCGGCGGGAGGCCCGCGTCTCGGGCGTGCAGCCGAAACGCCCGCGCGCGCGCGGCTAACTTCTACTTACTTACCTCCCTTACCTACCATATCCCCAACGCGCGGAAGTACGTCCGCGCGCCTCTATCTAACTACTTCTACTTACCTCCTTACTTACTTGTACTACATACGGCTATCTAATACACCGAGTTCCCGCCTTACCGAGTTATCAAGTCAGTAGAGATTGATAAGTAGAGGGCCGAGCTGTAGGAAATGAAGGAAGGGTAAGTCAAATGTGCGCGGGTCAATATGAATTTGAAGGGCTTACCTTGGTTTATAGATACAGATCTGCGCGTTAGTTAATAAGGTCAGTGTACTTTCTGAGCGCAAAAAATGCGTAGTTAAAAAGCTGAGCGCGAGTCGAAAATGCGCCGCTGGAGTGTGTTCCAAAAATATTGCAGAGTCAGGAAGCTCGAGAACTCGAAGGTAAGTAAATCGCGCGCGGGTCAATAGATATTTGAAGGACGTACCTTGGGTAAATCAATAGATGCGCGCGGAATGTAAGTAGAGTCTCAAATAATTCAAGGGACTTACTGAGTACAAAACCTGCGTTGAAATCTCGAGTCAGCGGGGATCTCGGGCTTGCATAGCGGAGGGCGCAAGTCGGAAATGCGCGGACTCAGAAATATTGCAGAGTCAGGAAGCTCGAGAACTCGAAGGTAAGTAAATCGTGCGCGGCTCAATGGAGAATTTGAAGGGCTTACGTTGGTTTTTTATGAAAATCTGCGCGCGTTAGTTAAGAAAGTCAGTGTACTGACTGAACCCAAAAAAACTGCGTTCAAACGCTGAGTTCGCGGGGATCTCGGGCTTGCAAAACTGGGTGCGCAAGTCGAAAATGCGCCGCTTAGGTGTATTGAAAAATATTCGGGCGTCGGAGACCTGTGGAACGCGAAGGTAAGTAAATCGTGCGCAGGTCAATAAAGAATGTGAAGCGGTTTGTATAGAAATCTGCGCGCGTTAGTTAAGAAAGTCAGTGTACTTACTGAGCGCCAAAAACTGTGTTCAAATTCCGACTCGGCGGGGTTCTCGGGCTTGAAAGAGCAGGGCGCGCGAGTCGAAAAACGCGCCGCTGTAGTGCATTCCAAAAATACTGGGGAGTGACAAAGCTGTAGAAGTCAGAGGTAAGTAAATCGTGCGCGGCTCAATGGAAAATTTGAAGGGCTTACGTTGGTTTTGCATAGATCTGCGCGCAGAGTGTTAGTTACTCACGATTCAAATGTACTGAAGCAGCGCAAACGGCGTGTTCGAATTCCGAGTTAACGGGGTTCTCGGGCATGAGATAGAAGGCGCGCGAGTCCAAAAATGCGCCGCTGAGGTGTATTGAGGAAAGGTAAGGGCTGTAAAATATAAAGGGATCGATCGGCGTTCTCGGGCTCGCACAGATGAGTGTGCAAGTCCAAAAATGCGGCTCATGGGTGCACTGAAAAAATTGCGGGTGAGTCTAGAATTGCTGGGACAAGTACAGACTGTAGAATGCAAGCACGTACCTTCAATTTTGAAGTGCGTTGGTCCGAATGAAGCTCGAACTTCATTGAACTCGAGCACAGTAAGCTGTAAAGCAAATTCGAAGTAAAGATACAGTGAAAAAAATGGGGTAGAAATACATTCAAAAGTGAATTACTTTTGCGAAAAAACCTCGCTCGCGGGACGCCGATATATGGTGTCAGAGTTGCCGGCGCCGCTGCGCGGCACCTCTGGGACGTGTGAAGGCCTACAGCAGGCCACAGGGTACGTTACAATAGAGTTGAGGCAGAGGTTTGCCTGCCGGCGGCCAAAATCTTTGAAAAAAAGGCAGTTTGAGAGGTCAAAAATGCAATCAAAGGTGACTTAAAAATGAGAGCTCACCAGCTAAAATACTCCGCTCACGGGAGCTCGATACATACAGTAATTGATGTCCGGTGCGCGCAAACACCCCCAACAACCCAAGATATGTAAGTCAATTGAACTGAAGCTACAGGTAGAATCTTACCGAGATCACCGAACTGAATTGAAAGGTGCGGCCGTACATATGCAAAACTCTTACCGCGAGTCAAATGTCTCGTGAGCCATTCTGGACTGAATACTAATTGAATGCAAGTTGAACTACAAAATGAAAACCCGAGTCAGTACTTTGAAGCTCAAGCTCAAGCTAAACCTTACCTCGAATCACAATGAGTCGCGAGTCAGCGTAAATACAACTGGGACAAACTACTGTGGAAATCTTACAGTACATAGTATCTCCGGACAGACACTAATTGATAGTATGAATAGGATTATAATCATGAAATTAAACACTGATAAGTTCAACGTACCGTTGAACTAACACAATGTCGTCAAGTCAACAAAAAAATTGAACTTGACTCGAGATGTCAAGTCAGTCCAGGTCTCAAACCTGGATCAATACTTCATCTAAGGTCGTCTGAGTTGTGCCGAAGATAATACAAGTAAAATTGTGCTAGTGTTACATGCAGAGTTAGTCAGTCAAGAGAATGGATTTTGAGACCTGAGTTTGCGGGGATCTCGGGCTCGCATAGTTGCATGCGCGAGTTCAAAAATGGGCGGCTGAGTGGATTCAAAAATATTGCTAGTCGAACGGTAAGTAAATTGTGCGCTGGTCAATAGATAATTTGAAGTGCTTACCTTGTTATGGATATAGAGCTACACCGTTAGTTAAGAAAGTCAGTGTGCTCACTGAGAAAACGCGTTCAAAAGCTGAGTTCGCGGGGATCTTGGGCTTGAAAGCTGAGTGCGCGAGTCCAAAATGCGCCGCTGAGGTGTATTCAAAAATATTCGGGTGTCACAGCCCTGTGGAACGCAAAGGTAAGTAAATTGTGCGCGGCCCAATAGAGAATTTGAAGTGCTTACCTCGGTTTTATATAGAAATCTGCGCGCATTAGTCAAGAAAGTCAGTGTACTTACTGAACCGACAAAACTACGTTCAAATTCTGACTCGGCGGGGTTCTCGGGCGTGAAACGTTGAGTGCGCGAGTCCAAAATGCGCCGCTGGAGTGTGTTCCAAAAATACTGGGGAGTGACAAAGCTGTAGATCTCGAAGGTAAGTAAAATCATCAGCGGGTCAATAGAGAATTTGAAGTGCTTACCTTCGTTTTGTATAGATCTGTGCGCGCGGTATTAGTTACTTATCGAGTTCACGGGGATCTCGGGCATCCAAATAAACTGTGCGCAAGCCGACAAATGTGCCGCTGAGGTGTATTGAGGAAAGGTAAGGGCTGCAAAAGATAAAGGGAGGACTCACGGATCGATCGGCGTTCTCGGGCTCGTATAAGTCTAAAAATGTCTAAAAATGCGGCGTATGGGTGTACTGAGAAAATTGCGGGTGAGTCTAGAATTGCAAGGTTAGTTGGAACGAGTGCTGAAAAGGGAATCATCTGGAGGGATATACAAGTGTTAGTGGGGTCAAATTAGATCAAGGAACCAAAAAAACGTACCAAAACTATAAATAATAGCACCATATATAGGCAGACTGCGAAGATAATCAAGCGAAGCAGGTCAAATAGACTCGCCACAGTGAAGAATAAAAGAAGAGGGTCAGTGAGATGTCAGTCCCAGACCGAAATGTGAAGAGGAGGGAAGGGGGACAATGCAACCCAAAAGTGGGCGGAAAGTGAGCTGGTGGAGAGAAGGTCAGAAAGGTGCGGGATTATATAGGCCAGGAGGGCCTAATGGAGCAGGGATACTTGTCAGGGTCCGCATCTATAGACTTCTGATGACCTGGTGTCCACCAGCGGACCCACGGAAGCGGGGTGTAAAACACCCGTAAAACATTACATACTTGCGTATCCGCGCGCCGCACGTCCATAAGCCGGGGAAACTGTGAGAAATGTTTCAGTTATTGATTCCATCAATTCCGGATGTCTGTAATGCCCACGCACTGTGTCTTCTTGCCACCATAGCCAGAACAGTGGAATAATGTGCAGCACAGTTTTTCGGGCTTTGTGGGAGAGCATGGGGGCATAAATAAGTGTCGAGGGAGTGAGGTAATAGGAGGAGTAATTTGGGTTCAGGTGATTTGCTGTATGTCATCAGAGCACGTAGGAATAAGCGAGATAGGTGAAAGCTCACCACAATTCCATGTGGGCTCCAGCCCGCTCGTATCGCACCAAGGAGCACCAAAACAATGCGGCGTAATCACATCTTTTGATGGGGAAGATGTGACGTGATGCGGCCAGGGTCCTGTGCTTCTGGATCCGAAAAATGCCAAAATGCGTGAAAGTGCGATTTCTGCCGTTCCGCTGTCCTGAGCCACAGATGGGGCCCCAAAGAGATGATTCACTCACAAAGAGATAGCCGAAGTGATGGGCCGCCACAAGAACCCTGGCCCAGGAAAGCGATATGGGCGTTGAGAGCAAGAAGTGTGCTCCTTCCTAATTCAGCTCTCTGGCGGAGTGCCTTTGTGTTTAGCCAAAACGAACATGAGGCACGTGATCGACGCGTCTCTTATCAACAAACCTTCCTCCGCTCCTCTGCGTCACGTCAGCAAGGCCTCGCGGGCAACGCCGAAGCGGCATTGGAGCAAGTTATTCCGACAGCCTACGCGGATCTCCATCTCAGGCTTTCTCTTGCCCCATGAGGATACCCGCCGGCTGCACTGGCATCAAGGAACTCGCCGCTTTGGGACCTCGGCTATGCAAAATTCTCTTCTCTCTGCTGTCTCGCTGAGCTCTCAGCTCCCTCTATTCATTTGCCCTGGATGTATGCCTGAGAGCTTCACTGGATCCCACTGCTGACAGCACCCTTTTTCTCAAGTTTGCTGGCAACACATGCGCAGAAATATGGATTAATCTCACGCAGGGTAAACATGCCCTTGGCAACGATGCTCCACGATTTGTTGGAATAAGTGTCGTTGCAGATGGCGTTTGAGGCGGTCGTATCAATTTCCCTCTTTTGATGGGTTGCTTTGGCTCTCCGAGAACTTGCCCATATCGTTTGTGTATGCGACCAGATGGCAGTGTGCACCAAGCCGCTTGTACTGCAAGAATCTTGATTGATGGCCGCTATCTCGGGGAATTCAGGGTCGCTGGGAACTGCCAAGTTTCCAGGGGACTAATCAAGCTGTGACGCTCTGAGATACGCGAGATTGACGTGTGCGGGGTGTACTTGGATTTTTGGTCTCTCTTTTTTTTTTTTGTAGATACTGCTTTTCAACTACCTCTCAGACTCCGGACACCGTGTGCTGGGTACTGGGTTCTGCCACCAATCGAAGCTGGGCAAAGGCCACGCACCCTCTGTTTAGCTGGTTACAATTCCAGCCCATCATTTGACGGTGTAAGCGTATAGCCCATTTGAATCAGACAAATTTATTATGCGAGGTGCCAGCTGATTCTCGGCCTGAAACATGAATACACGACGTATCACGTCCCCGCGACCGACCTCATATGACCTGTAGGTGGGATATTCCCACCGCATATGACGGTATTCTGACATCTACCTCAGCTCACCTTCACTTCTATGTCCCCAGCGGCTTGCTGGGGGTCTTTGTGCATCCCAGAGCGGCGCCAACATCGATTACACGATATATCGCCGTCCCGCGAGCGGTGTATTTTTAGCGGGTGAGCGCGGTTTCTTATTGTAAATTTGACTGCATATTGACAGTCTTCCGCAGACGTTTTTTTGCCGCCGGGGGTTTCTGCACGTCCCAGAATAGCGCCGAGACAACGTATCGACGTCCCGCGAGCGGGATGTTTTAGCAGGTGAGCTCCCATTCTTAATACTCATTTGATTGCATTTCTGACATCTCATGCAGCCTTTTTTTTTCAAAAGTTTTGGCCGCCGGCAGGCATGCCTCGGCCCAAATGTATTGCAACGTGCCCAGCGGCGAGCTGGGGGTCTTCCCGCGTTTCAGAGGTGCCGCGCAGCGGCGCCGATAGCGCCGAGACGACATATCGACGTCCCGCGAGCGGGATGTTTAGCAGGTGAGCTCCCATTCTTAATACTCATTTGATTGCATTTCTGACATCTCATACAGCCTTTTTTTTCAAAAGTTTTGGCCGCCGGCAGGCATGCCTCGGCCCAAATGTATTGCAACGTGCCCAGCGGCGAGCTGGGGGTCTTCCCGCGTTTCAGAGGTGCCGCGCAGCGGCGCCGATAGCGCCGAGACGACATATCGACGTCCCGCGAGCGGGATGTTTAGCAGGTGAGCTCCCATTCTTAATACTCATTTGATTGCATTTCTGACATCTCCTGCAGCCTTTTTTTTCAAAAGTTTTGGCCGCCGGCAGGCATGCCCCAGCCCAAATGTATTGCAGCGTGCCCTGCGGCCAGCTGGGGGTCTTGCCACATTCCAGAGGCGCCGCGCAGCGGCGCCGATTGCTTCGAGGCTACGTATCGATGCGCAGCGAGCGGGATTTCGACACAGGTGAGCTTGAATGTTTAATTCGCTTTCAAGCGCCTTGGTCTGAAGGCCTCTAATCTCGCACGCTGCTGACACTATTCCATAGCCAAATTCCATTCACTTCCCCCAAATACACTATCACCACCCACGCGTCTCCCAATGCGTGGTCTAGTTCTATCTGAAGGCCCACATCGAATACACAATGTATCGAGTTCCTGCGAGCGGGGCTTTTGAGCTGGTGAGCTTCTACTTTGAATCCTACTTCCCCCAAATACACTATCACCACCTTACCAATGTGCGGTCTAGTTCTATCTGAAAGCCTATAATCGCGAGCACCGCCATCACCATCATCAACTTGACCCCGTGCATCTTGACACAATGCTTTTCCTCCCCGCGAGCAGTCTAAAAAAACACGGTACGCTGCTCTGAGTGCATTCCAGAGCACATTTATTCAAAAATTCTTCCGGGGCGCCGGACCACGAGGCTATATATCTTCGTCCGCCGAGCGGGGTATAAAGTCCGGGGCAGGAAATAACAGATTAGTAACCCCGCTCCCTCCGATGCGTTTAAAGCACATTCTAACACTACACTACGTCCCCGTGTATTTTTCCTCGCGAGGGTAATTATAGATTAGTAGCCAAGCGCGCCATGCCTGGCGCGTTGGATTAATTCGATCACAATTTTTTTTCTTTGCGAGGGCGGCGTAAAGATGTCATGAATAGGTCAGCAGTCGGTAAATACCTCCGTAGAGCTAGGCTAATCTTCGGGCCCTTGCGTGTGTTTCAAACCAAAGGTAATAGATACCTCCGTAGATATACACGTACTCCCTCCGATGCGTTTAAAGCACATTCTAACACTACACTCCGTCCCCATGTATTTTTCTTCGCGAGGCTAATTATAGGTTCGGAGAGGATGTTTCTTCATCCCGCGAGCGGGGTATTGATATAGGTGAGCTTTGACTTGAATGCGAGCTTACTTGCATCCTGACGCTATTTCCCCACCATCTGCCAATGTGCGGTCTAGTTCTATCTGAAAGCCTATAATCTAGGTAGCCGAGTGCGCCATGCGTGGCGGATGGGGTTGGGTTGGGGATTGTTTTTTTGTCGAAGGTGGAGTAAAGATGACATAAGTAGTCGGTAAATACCATCGTAGAGCTAGGCCGATTTTCGGGCCCTTGCGTGTTTCAAACCAAAGGGGTCAGTAATAGATACCTCCGTAAATATACACGTAAAAGGGCCTGTTTCAGGGCTACCGCGCGTGTTTAGAACCGAAATTTTCTCCCCGCGGGGCGTGACTTTGACATAGGGTTTGTTTAAATTTTGATTAGCGAGACGCCGCGAAACGTATATAAGGAGGGGAACCAGGTCGCGGTATCGACTTGTCGCGGTATCGCGGGATCGCCTGCCAGTATTTTTTGGCTCTCGTCCTTCTATTCAATTTGAATAACATCTAATTGCCGTAGTCCAGATTTGTTCGTGCAATGGCTCGAGGTTTTAGCAAAGAACAGCCTCGGAGAGGAGACGACGCGGTGTGCCGAGATGGCGAGTACAAGCAGTACGAGTATGTAACTAGGTGTGGGTATATGTAAATATACGGGCGGGAGAGCAGAAAAACAGTTCTGACGAGACGGAATGAGGAGTGTACGTAGGAAGGAAAGACCGAGGACATACCTGACGAGAGGAGCTAGAGAGCCACTCTGTCCCGCCAGGCTTTAATTTGCTGGAGGACCGCGCCGGGTTGACCTCTCTTTCAGCCATATTTTAAACCCAATGAATGTGCGGTAATAAGTAACTGCATATAGGGAGAATCATACCCTGAAGGAATCCCGCAACCGTGGTATTTTTGTGCGATGTAAATTAAATCGTGTTGCCGCGCTTCTGCACACTCTTCGGATTGCTCTGGTTTTGACCTAGATTGCTAGTGGACTCGGTTGACGTTCGACGCCCCAGTCATCTTTATTCAAGGTAGGATAGTTGAACTGTTCAGATTACTGAGTCGGAGCTTTCCTACGTAGCATTAGGTGTTTTGATTCAAAGCATCATCATGATCTCTTTCTCTATGTTCTATGGTGCGCGCCACTTAGTCACCAACTCCGGACAACAACTCTTAATTACTAGTCCCTCGGTTTTTTCCCTATTTTATTTTTCCTCTTGGAAAACAGCCTCTGCTGCAGATTTGCGCGCGCGAGTACTGACTGACTGACTGACTGACTGACTGACGAGAGTGGGGCTTGCGCGTGGGCGTGAATGGTAGGATTTTAGAATTTGAGGCGCGGCTGGTGAGCGCCGGGCGGGGGACGTCGTGAGTTGGTTATTGGGGGGAAGTTGGGTGGGGAGGGACGAGCTGGGGATGGGAATGGGAGTTGTTGGGTTGGAGGCGGGTGTGGGTACGTACGCTACGCTGCTGTGGGGAGTGTAGTGTACCCCGAGAGGGGGCGAGGCGAGGTGCGGTGGGGCGCGTGAGGTAAATGTAAGTATAGGGTCTTGATGGCGCCGCGGCCGTGTTGCCGTCGGGCAAGGATGACGGAAACGAGGGCGAGGGCAGGCGGCGTTCGGAGCCGAGCGCGCGTGGTCATGGGTCGAGTGGATGGCCGTGGAAGTGGAGGGAGGGCTGTATGTGTACGTGTATGCGTACGACGCATCCGTTGGCACGGTGTGGAGGGAGGGCGGCGGACGGCACGCTTGAATGCGCACGGGAGAGGGCGGGCGTCCCGGTTGGACGCTGACTAAATGCAGATGCACGCCGTAGACCGCGCGCTGCTCATCAGAGCGTACTTGATATTGTGGTTGGATCCGTGCGAGAGGGAAGGGTGGGCGGGGCGTAGAATAAAGGAGCGCCGACGGCCAGCAAGTCGGGCGCGACGACGTGCAAGGGGAGGGCGGAGTACAGACTCACCTGAGTTCACGGAATTCCAGAATGGCACCCAGTGCGGCCTAGATGGATGTAGACTGGACGCGATTGATGTTCTGTACGCGAGCGACTCTTGAGTTTGAGGTGCATCGAAGGCGGCGGTCGTAACTGATTCGTAGCATCTGTGAGAGACACGGGCTTGTGGGTCCCGCCGAGTTATTATTGGAGTCGAAAGATGTCGAGTAAGTCAGCGATTAGTGATGCCTGCGGAGAGGCTATGTGCCAGCGCACGTTGGAGTGTAAAAATAGTGGGCCGACGAGATGCGGGGAGCGGAAACCGACGACGGAATGGGCCGTGTAGCGTGGCGGCCCTCTGCGTCGGCACGCCGGCGGAGTTGGTGGAATTAGTCGAGCTGCGGGCACTGCCTGATTCAACGCGATGTCAGTTTTGATCGAATGCTGTGCACGTCTCCGCATTTAGACATTGCATTTAATTCTCACTCCTCCTCCTCTGCTCTATTCCATGTCGATCCCGCCTGTCCCTCTGCGCCCGTTCTCAGCGACACCAAGCCACGACTCGCCGCCGCACTTTGACAACCCGCTGGCTGCACCACGACCACACCGCGTGGATCCGGGTCTGGGCGCGAATGTAAGTAAAGTCATTACGTCTTTATGTCCTGCGACGTCTCGCTGCTGCTCTGGGGCTGGTGCTGGGATTGGGACGATGAAAATACTGACGATTCTCTTCAGATGGCCCGCGATCTCGACAGCAGCTGGTCGCCGTGGGCTGGCAGCGCCCGCTCGCCGTCGCCGATGCCGCCGCCGCCGCGCCTGCCGTCCCCACCGCGCGACGGCCAGCTCACCTTCCCGCTGCCGTCCATCCAAGCCCTCACCGCTGTGCTGCCCACCGTCACGAGTCCATCGCACGATCCAGCACTGCAACTAGCCTGGGCCCGCGACGTCCTCTTCCTCGTCGACCGCACGCCTTCGCTGTCGTCTTCGCCCCTCGCCCTCGCCGCAGTGCCCCTCGTGCTCGCCCTCGCATCCCGCACGCCCCCCGTTCCCGAGGCCCTCCACCTCCGCGCCACATTCGCCTCCTCGGGGGCGTACCCATCTCTAGTGCCCTCCAACCCCCGCGCCGCATTCCGCGACTTTGAAGCCGCCGCCCGCGCAGGACACGCCCCCGCATGGTTCCGCCTCGCGCGCGACTACGAGGCCTTCAACGACACGCCCCACGCGCTCGACTGCCTCGCCCGCGGCGCCAAGGCCGCCGACCCCGCCGCGCTCCACCGCCTCGGCGTCGCCCACCTCCTCGGCCAGCTTGCCCTCCCGCCCAACCCCTCCGAGGCGCTGCCCTACCTCCACAAGGCCGCCGTGCGCGCGACGCTGCAGTGCCCGCAGCCCGCGTACGTCTTTGCCCTCGTCCTCCTCAACGAGTTCTCCGTCCCCGTCTCCCCCTCCCTCCTCCCGCCCTACCTCCCCCCGGGGCAAAGCGCCGCCGCATACGCCCGCGCGCTCCTCGAGCGCGCCGCCGCGCTGCACTTCGCCCCCGCGCAGTACAAGCTCGGGCACGCGTTCGAGTTCGCCGTCCCCGCAGCGTGCGTCCTCTCTTTCCCTCCCTCTTCTCCTGTACTTATTTTTCATTTAGGGCGTTCCCGTTCGAGCCGCTGCTCAGCGTGCAGTGGTACAGCCTCGCGAGCCAGGCGGGCGAGGCCGAGGCGGACATGGCCCTCTCAAAGTGGTTCCTCTGCGGCGCTGAGGGTGCGTCTCTTTCCCTCTCTCTCCCCCCTCCCTCCTCGCCCCTCCCTTTCCTCTCTCCCCTTCTAACTCTCGTTTAATTTTACTTACGTGAAACTAACGGCCCACAGGCGCATTCGACAAGGACGAGTCGCTCGCGCGCACGTTCGCGGCGAAGGCAGCCGCCAAGGGCCTCGCGTCGGGCGAGTTCGCGATGGGGTATTACAGCGAGGTGGGCATTGGTGGGGCGAAGGACGTGCAGGAGGCACAGGGGTGGTATCAGAAGGTGCGTTTTTGCCTTTGCGATTTTCATTTCGATTCTCTGCGTGTCGAGGCATCGGTCTCTGTCTACGTGGGGGGGGTTCCTTTCTACGCCAGAGCGCGAGGCGGGCGCGGCGCACCGTCCGAGCCTGTCAGAGCGCGGCTCCCTCGCTTCGCTTCCACCGCGTGCCCTCGCTTCTGCCATCCCCGCACGCGCGGATCGCGCACGGCTCCGCGTCCACTAGCGACGTCCCTGTCCCCGCTTCCACTGGCGACGTCCCCGCTTGCGCTAGCGGCTATCCGCAAGTGGGCGTGCGGCGGCTGTCGCCAGGGGATACACATCGGCATCGCCACAGCTTGCGCTAGCGACGTCGCCGCGTCCACCGGTGACTAGCCGCTTACTGGTGACTAGCCGCGTCCACCGGTGACTCACCACGTCTTCCGGCGACTAGCCGAAGTACGCAAGTGGGCCCGCCCGCGCACGCCATCCACCATCCACCGTCCACCAGCCGCAATGCAATTGCGATTGGACGCGGGGCCGGATACGCATCTGCGCGGGTGCTGTTCCCCTTCGGACTCGGGAGTGCTGCGAGCGTCCTCGTGGCTGCGATGGCGTCCCGGGCGTTGGCGTTCGCGATCGCGTCCCTTTCGAATGGCGGCCCTTTCGAATGGATTGCCGGTGCGGCCCAGGACGAGCTCTGCCGACGGTGGGACCGCGTTTGCGGGCGTTGCGACGCCGGGGGGGAGTGCGATTCGGATGGCGTCCCGGTCGCGTCCTCGTGGCGGTGATGGCGTCCCGAGTGCCTGTGATGGCGTCCCGAGTGCGTTTGCGGGCGTTGCGAGGGGATACGCGTCAGCACGGCATTGGCGTTGGCGTTGGCGTTCCGCCTCCCCGTCGGCGGTCGGTGGGGTGCACTAGCGAGGACGGGAGGGCAGGGTGTCGCGACCTTTGCGCGGCGATCTATGTGCAATGCGCGGCAGGGGGTTGTGCCTGCGCGCTGGGTCTAGCTGGGTCCAGCTCGAGCGGCGGTCCGTATGCTCAGCGGTCTGGGCGCCCTGCGCGCGTTTGCGGGTACGCATCGGCGTGGCGCGGGATACACATCGCGCCCATCGCGCCAGTGGCGTTTCGCAATGGGGCGCAGCGGTGCAGGCGGCGATCTGTATGCTCAGCGCTCTGGGCGTCCCTGCGTTCGCAGATACGCATCGTGCGTGGCGCGGGATGCACATCGCGCCCATCGCGCCAGTGGCGTTCGCAATGGGGCGCAGCGGTACGGGCGGCGATCCATGTGCACCACTCCTCCATGGCGTTCTTGTGCTCTCCATTCCCTTTCCTTCATTTTCCGTTCTCTCCATACTCTACTCCCGAACAGCAAACTGACTATTTTTTTTGATGTCTAGGCAGCGGCGCACGGGAACGCGGACGCGGCGGAGCGGCTGCGCGTGCTCGCGGAGCCTGCGGCGCAGGTGGGTTTGCCTTCCTTTATTTTATGCATTCGCGGTTTTTCTTTTCGAATTTTTTCGAATTTTTTCGAGGGTGTTTTAGGGGCGCCGTCGAGCTTCCCGTGGAGCTCCAGATCATCCCTTCTCATCTCCCTTTCCATCAGCGTTCGCATTGTTACCTTCGTCTCCTGGGACTTTCCTCCCTGTTCCCTGCCCACTCCCCTTCCTTCCTCCGCCGCTTTCATCCTTCCTTCCTTCTCCGCTTTCATCCTACCCCCCCTTCCCCCATCTTAACGGACCTGACTAACATGGACTTTGCAGGCACTGAGCCGGACGGAGCACGACGCGCTGACGGGGGACAAGCTCGTGCGGAAGCGGACGCAGGCGCGGATGCGGAGCGATCGGGAGGGCGGGGGTGTTGAGTGAGTTTTCTGCGTCTTCTCTTCCACGACCATCTACTAACTCGCCGTTTTCCCCCCAGCGCGCCGTACACGTCTGAGCCGCCCTCCTACGTCAACCCGCACCCCGAGCCCGCCGCCCAGCCGAACCCGTACATGGGCCGCCCCCCGCCGTCCGCGTACCAGGCGCCGCCGCCGCAACAGCAGCAGCGCCCGCCGCCGCAGCAGGTGGACCCGGCGCAGCGGCGCACGCGCGTGATGGAGCTCGCGCGGAAGAGCTCGCTCGCGGACGCGGGGCACGCGCGCGCGGGGAGCATGGGCGGCGGGTACGACTACAACCAGGCGTCGGTGGATTACCGGACGGCGCGCGCGGGCGCGGGGAGCGCGCCGCCGGGGGCGTATGGCGCGCAGGGGCAGGGCGGGTATGGGCCGGGACCGAGCCAGGGCCCGGGCGGGGGGCAGGGACAGGGACGGATGCCGCCGGTTGCGGAGCGGAGGGAGGGGAGCGTGCCGCCGGGGCCGGGGCGGCTGCACCCGAGGGAGAGCAGCTTGCCGCCGGGGCAGGGGCAGGGGGCGGGGCGCGGGAGGGGGTTCGCGCTGAGCGATGGGGGGGTGCAGTCGCCGCCGCCGAATCAGAGCCGGCCGGGGAGCGCGGCGTCGGGGGCGGGGGGCGGGCGCGCGCCGGGGGTGCCGCCGGGGCGGCGGGCGGGGGCGGGCACGCCTGCTGCAGGCGCGGGCAGAGGAGACGGAGGAGGAGCAGGTGGAGGAGGAGGGGGCGGGGGTGAGAAGGTGACGACGATCACGACGACGACCGGGGGCGGGGGGCCGGCGACGTTCGCGGAGATGGGGTTCACGGGGGCGAAGGCGGAGGACAAGGAGTGCATTATCATGTAGGTGGGGAGCTCCTTCGCCCATCCCGACGCCCACACCCGCACTTCCACCACCCGCGCGTCCACCGCATCGCGCGACCTGGCGAGTCACGGTGCGATCCCGTACGGCGGTCTTGGTTTCGGTTTCGGTTTCCGATTTCTTCTTTCTTTCGTTTCTTTTCGTACATTACAGCCGCTTTGATTTCTTTTTCGTTTCCTCTTGCCTCTCTACGCACATGCATCCTACATACATACATTGCAGACATACATACATACATACGACAGACAGAACACGGTACCTGTACATACAGTTGGCTAGTTACTTATTTTACTCGTGGACGCTTTTTTCTTCCTTTCTTCGTTCGTTGTTTTCTTTTGACTTTTATGTATGGTCGTTTTTTGGAGTTGGGGAGTACTTGGGATGAGGAGTACATAGGAGGTAGGAGGGGAGAGGAAGAGGGGAGGAGAAGTAAAAGTAAAGAAGGGAAGAAGGGAAGAATGTATATCTTGGGTTCCTTAAGTCCAGTATGTGCTTAATTTAACTTAATGGATGTTTGTGTAATTATAAGCTTGAATGGCGAGGCGGTGATCAGCGGGCACACCCAAAGTGTGCTGCGCTGTCGTTTGTTTCTTTTGGGCGCGGTGTACTCAACCTTGACTAGCTTGACCACTTGAAATTTAAAAGGGAGCACTGACAATGACATCATGCAGTGCCTCATCACGTGTCGTCAACGCCCCTATCCGTCGTCCACCATGGCTCTACACCCTGTAGCGTCAGCCTCATCTCTCTACGCCCTTCGCTTGGTAGTACATAATCTCGTAGACAAGTTCGACTTTGTGTCATCGCCGACTATCTCTCCCACCCAAGGCGTCGCACAGAACAACGAAGTACCAATTCCCACTGCTGCGCCAACCTACCGCAGGCTTCTCCATGCTTTTGCAGACTATAGCCCCGCGTTGCTGGAGCCCATAATACCTGGGTATAATTCAATTCAAGTCGCATACGACTTTATAGTTGCGACTTTTATTGCGCATTACGACAATCTGTTTCGCGTCTATTTGGAACTCAACTCGTTCCTAACTGGTGTGTATTTCAGAAATGGATTTTCTCGCCTTCCTTACTTAAAATAATCCTAAGCGCATTCAGTTACTAAAATCTCGACCCCGACACCCCTGGTTCCACTTCCACCCAACAACGCCGCCCACTCACGCAATACAGCGCTGAAAACCGCGGTGTGTTTCCTAAGTCTCGTCCTTCAGAGCTGCGAACTCATAAATTCCCAGGTGCAAGTGCGGGATGCTTATGTTTGCCGACTCACGGGCTACATGCACGCCAACTTCACGGCGCCGTTCACTGCCCAGGCGCGTGCCTTGCCACATCAACGAGCAGCATTCCAGCAGACGAATAGATATGAAATGGACGAATTAGAGGTTGTTCACGCCATACCCTGGAATCCGGGGCAAGTGGTTTGTGGTCCAATATTATATTCCAGCCGATGTTGTTGATGATCCTGCAAGTTCCATGCCGTGCTCCGGCGACTGGTTGGATTCCAGCTTCCGGCCTCAGATACCGCTGAGAACATGGCGGTCTTGGTGCATGCCATCCATAGTGACTTTACGAATTTCCGCATTTACTTTGATGAACAGGTACGTATATCCGCCCCTTTCCTCTCTTTTGCTTAAACCTTCTAGTGGCAACTACATTTCCGAACATCGTCTATAGGGTATCCTCGTCATTGCCATCGAACCCTAGCCCCCAGGTATCAAAACCGACGCTTGGATGACCTTGAAAAGCTCGGGGTTATTTCTCTTTGCCGAGATGTCTACGACGGCAACAGGACCCCTCTCCCATCTCAACTCTGGTTTCAACTACATCGCCTCATCGGTGATGTATTCTATGCGTCCGGCCGCGCGCAAGAAATACAGGATGAACTTGATAGAGCGAAAGAAACTGGTGCTCATATTTTGAGCCAAGAAAATACGGTGCTTCTTCAGCTTGGCCTTCAAGCTCTCGAGGAGGTGGGGCAGAGCAAAGAGGACGAGGTTGAGGATGGCGATATGGACAAAGCAGACATTCCTTTGGACAAACTTAACCACATCCAACGCAAGTGTACAATACCACAGGATTCTTAAGATTGATGGTTGAGTTTGAAAATGGTACCACAGTAGAATCCACCGACAGAGAAATCAAAACTGAGCCAGTTTCAACCGTCGTGCTTCTCCACAAGTACAGGTTCGCCTATTCTCTCGTACAAGATGTCCGAGCGTACGGTGCATTTCACGCCGCCAGTAACCTATTTAATCGTTAGACGCCTAGAATTTCAGGATTGAAAACACCCTACCTCTTCCCCTGTATGCAATAACTCGGCGTGTTGAAACACCAGCACCCGACCTGGAACAGACTCGACGTCGGCGTATTCCTTTGAGTTTCTACTTAAAAAGCGCGTCGAGCCGCCTTGGGCGGGAACAAAGCTCTCTTTCGAACCAGAAGCATCCGATGGGAGATAGAATTGGAGCGTATAAAAGGTTCTTTGCTTCGTTTCTCTCGTGGTTTGATTTTAGCATCGCGAATACGAAAGTTGACAACTTGAAATAAGTACGCACTGATCCAGATAGTGCCCATCAATATGCTGCCGGAAGAAGCCTCCTTTGGGGTACCGCAGGAATCTCAATCTCTCATTTAGGCGAACCATCCGCCATTTCTGAATAGCCTTGTCAACGCCGTTTAGATATATCGTCTGTTCAATTTCCTCGATATCCTTGAGGTGGGGTCGGACCTTCTCGAAAATCTTCTCGGAGAGTTCAAACGAGTCGAATATGATGCGCTGGCCATTGCGGTATGACGTGTCGGTGTAGGCATGCGCACCGGCGTTCACTTGCGCGATTTCCCACGGGGAAGAAGCCTCAGCTGCGGCAAGGACGGAGGAAAGCTCCGATTCGGAGAAAAGGGAATCCAGTACTACAGCGTAGCAACCATTATATTCGTGGAGCCCTGCCGCGTCAAAGTCGACGGGTCCTGGGGAAACATATTTGCGAGTCTATAGCTTTTATAGGTTTGTCGAGGAAATGGTACCAGGCGACGTACCCCGCGTCCAAAGATTTTTGAAAACATGCGTGCGGGGGACGTCGATGTGGATATCGTGGTATAGAAGAGAGATGGTGGGGGCTGTGTTGACGTTTGAGTGCGCAGTGCCTCATCTTGAAGCTGTGCGCATGCCGTTTTCATTCGATTCCTGGAGCATGCGGACAGACAGATCTATATAGATCTAGACAATATATGGGTTGTGCCGGAACATCGTTAGCATTCTTTTACGGAGATCCGAAGAAAAGGAAGAAAAGGGTACATGGTTCTTATCGACGTAGCGGGCTGTGGAGCGGAAATGCCTTTACTATCAAGAAAAACCGAATCTTAGCGAATCACTCACTCCAAAGGACGTGGCGCCAGGTGGCGCCAGTGTGGCGCCGCAGCGGGATTTCAAGAGATTTCAACCGGGACGGGCCGACGTGGCTTGGCGTCGCCGTTGATTCAATCACTGATCCCCGCTGATAATGATGTGCAAGATGCACCCGATTCGCCGAATTGATGTTCCTTTCGTGTTCCTGCAATGGCATACTTTCCTTCCAGCTCTTGTAACGCTATCCGCACGAACCCATTTCGTACATGGTTTTTATTTCCGATGCTACCAACCTGTTCCCGCCCGACTACCCCGCATATCAACTCTCCAAACCGGAGTTACTAGCCAATATCACGGTGATAGTAGGTTTAGCGCTCGGGCACTTGAACTCGGGGCGGGTCAAGGGATAGCTGATACACAACTTCGTTTCCATGCACAGCCCGAGGTAAAACAAATTCGCCGGCAAAATTAAAATTGTTGCGGAGCTGCGGATTCCTTCGCCATGCACCCAACACCAGGACTTGCACGGCGCAAGCTTTCTTTCCTTCTTCTGGGGGGCCTAAATGTCTTGATATTGCTCTCTGTCTACATCGCCTATTACGGATTGCCACACGCTATCACTTCTAGCGGTCTACACACTGCCTCGACCACTCATTTCTCGGATTATCTGCGACTTTCTACTCCAGAGGGGGGTTTCTCCACTCAGTGGACGCCCCTCAGTCTCTCTCGATGCGAATTTGGGATACCCACGCACTACGCGCCTTGTATTGCCCAAACTTTGAGCAATGTCGTCTATGCGGAGGAACTCTTGTATCCCGATTTCGAAATCCGGGAGCCGTATTTCGCCAAGGAAGAACATCGCGAGAGGTGGCAAAGAGCTTCATCCGACATCAAAGAGCGGGGCGTCCTCGATTCGGGGTGGATGGCGTACAAAGGGCAGACGGGACAAAATTTCGTGAGCCGCTTGCAGGATCTGGTAGGACCGCAACGCTAAAATTTCGCAGGTTTTCAAAGATGTTAAATATACCTGGAGTTCCCACCATTTTGACACATGGTCTCCCGAGGCCTGCATGTCCCACCTTGTCAGTACCACCCCCATCCAACCGATAACCGACAAAAGCAGTTCTCCCCTTCCAACCGTCACGATCGCTGCTTCGCCCGATTCCTATTCCTTCCAGCATCACCTCGACCGGATAACGCATATCATTGCGCAAGGCGCTCATCTCTTCTACGGAGGCACCTCCGATCCATACGTCGTAACAGGGAGGAGAGGCTCACAGACCGTGCAGCGGTTTTGGGAGCTTTTGGGTTACGACTCCGACCACGTTTTATACCAGCAGGAAGGAGTGGAGGCAGAGACCATGGTTTTTTCCTGCCGCGCGGTCTTGATACATCCCTGGTTATCACTCAAGTCCTTAGAATTTTTCCGCGTACAACATGACGCCGTGTCCACGACGCGAAATAAGGTTAGTCTTGTACACACTGGCACGTTGTCTTTCTTCCTCAATTAAACCAACATAGGTCGTGTATATGTCTCGGTCGGATGGTCGACCCGCAAATTTCGGTCGACGGGTGATCAACGAGGCTGACGTTCTGAACGGCATGATCAAATTCCTCGCCGAGCGTAATCGCGGCGAAGAACTCGTCGTCTTCAATCCCGACGAATTCGAAAACACGGAACAGCTGTTCTCGTGGTTCTCCCAGAACGTTGCAGCCGTAGTAGGCCCCCATGGCGGCGCCATGATCAACCACCGCTGGTTCGTTAAGCTGAGCTTATATATATTCCGCAACTCACTTTACATAGGGCGGCAAAAGGCACCCTTATTATAGAGATGATGCCCACGACCAGGCCCGCGATGATGATATTCGAGGAAGCATCTGTCCTTTCGCAGAACTACGCCGCCATTGTCGTGGACCCGACGGAGCCCGCGGGAACCGATATGGAGATCGACGTGCAAGACGTACTTACGTTGCTGAGACAACACTTGGGCGTGGTCGGCGAAGATCCGCTGAGGAAAAGCTATCATTGGAGGGCCAAGGAGCTTGGACTTCACTAATAATGGTGGGCATGATATAATACCGAATAATGCTGTATCAGTAGATTAGTAGTATACTGTAGACTTGCTGTAGACTAGAGATAATTCAACTAAACATCAGGATCTGGGGCGTTGAACTCAAAACGGTTGATCTAGATTGAAAATTGCTGTCGGTTTACTGAAGCTAGTCCCTTTCAACTTATAAGTCTAAGCGCGGAACGGTTGTATACGTCGTACAGGGAGACAAAACGGTCGACAAAATCATACACACAGGGCGTAAGCGAAGACGAAAATTTACACACTGCCCAACAATGATACCACTAGAAGCCGCCGGGCCTCGTAGAAGCACGAGGGTTCGCGTCAGGCGATGCCCGAGAGGACGTTGGGGTCGCTCTGAGTGTAGCGTTTGACGAGGGGCTCCTTGCGGCGTACGTCTGCCGCCCTTCAAGCTTATCCCACTCGTTGCTAAACAACACCCCTCGCTGAGGCGTCATGTACATGCGCACGCTCCCGCGTTCTTTAGAATACATCCATCTCTCCTCTTCCGGCTTGCGCTTCTTCTGCAACCCGGGATGCATAGACGGGGCGTCGTTGATGCGGGTCGCGGTGGACGCATTAGAGTACGTGCTGGATGGGGAGCGCTGTGAGGATTCGGACGTGAGCCGGGATGGGGCGTCGAAACGGGTGGGAGAGGAGAGGACGCTGGGGGAGGCGAGAGGGAGGGTCGATCGGAGCACGGGGTCGGATTTCTGCTTCGGCCGCCGCGTCCCCGAGTTTGTCGTGGAGGGATTTCGGGTTGTGATACTCGGAACATCGAGTGGAAAGTGCTTTGGGAGCCCTGGGAGCCCCGCGTCCTTGCGCATTTTGCGCGTCAGGACCGGCATGCTGGACGCTCCGTCGGCCAGGGAGAGAAGGATGGGAGGGGGTGGCTTTAATTTCTTTGAACGCGACTACGAGTCCTCAAATACGGTTACTTCTTTGACACGTTGAACTGCTATTTGCGCAAGTTAGGTCTTTTTGTCGCGGTCATCCGTATGATCCCATTGTCAAGAACACGGACAAATCGATTAGGATGTGATGGACCCTTTTGTGTTCCTAAGGCTCGTGAGCCTCGTGCCTTTGGACAATGAGCAGCTAAAATATACAGATGGGAACTTACATCCTATATGAATGATAGCGAATTCCCAGAGTTGCCGGCGGTTCAACTGATTAGAGCCAACGAGACAAAGATGAGTTAAATTCTCAGAAGATAAGGGTCCGGAGGGGTTTGTCGTGTGTTTGCGACCCCACTTCTTCCAAATTCAGGATATTTCACTGGCAGAGTACTGGCCATCAGCCAGCTCAAGCCATCTTGAGTCGGGGAAGAGATACACGTTTTGTTGCCCAAGGGCGGGTCCAGATCACCAAGATAATTCAGGACCTAGTGGTCTTTCGGAACCCATGAGGTGGCGATAACACAAAAACCTAGAATTGCGTGGTCAAGCAAAGAGACCAATGATGGCTCAAGGAGAAAGTGCCACCCAGTCCGTTTCTTCATTGCCAGACACATCATCGGTCCCCTCGTTCAACGAAGTCCAAGGAAGTCGCTCGGGCGTTCTCCCAGTGCGAGCCGACCGATCCTTGGACTTGACCGCAGTCGTGGTGTCTCAGCCCACTTAGAGAGAAGAAAAGAGCGAAACACTCAAGCCAAGCACAAGTTGTAGAGCGGCATAGCCTTTGGGTACTGCGCAAGGCTGTGGACTGCGAGCTGCGAGCTGCGAGGATGATTCAAGAGAAAAGGCCGGTTACGCTCGCACAGCCACTAATTTCCTTTCTTGCCGCGACCACATCCTTCCCCTCCTCCCTTTCCCTACTCTAATCATGGAGGCCTTAAGATTGCAGAAGAAGTACCCTGAAGTCACCCGCGATGAGATGTTTGATCTCATAAATCGATTCAAGTGCGTCCATCTTGCGAATACAGACCGATTTGCTTATAATATTCTAGCTCAATCCAAACCGATACCCCAGGACGCGTCGACAAGGCAGCCGTCCTACAAACCGTGCAGTCTAGTGGCGAATCTTATGACCTAGCTCGAGAAACTCTCAAGAAGGTCAGCGTGGACGCGAGCGGCAAGGTCGAGCTGGAGGATTGGGTGGAGGTACGCCGCCACCGAAATGATGCTGCTATCATGGCTCATCGCCCTCCAAGTTGAACGTGAAGATGCGGTCCCAGCGTTCTGCGCTGCCTACCAAGGCCGGCAAGGTCACCGTCCAGGGCTCCAACGCCAACGTGAGCCACACCATCAACGAGGACGAGCGGACCGAGTTCACCAACCATATCAACAGCGTAAGCCCTTCTAGTTGACCCTTCATATCACGCTCACCGGCCAACAGGTCATCGAAAACGACGCGGATGTCAGCTCACGCTTCCCAATTCCGACGACGACAATGCAGATTTTCGAGGAATGCAAGGATGGGCTAATCCTGTGCAAGCTCATCAATGACTCCGTCCCTGACACCATCGATACCCGTGTCCTCAACAAACCGACCGGGCGGAAACCGCTCAATGCCTTCCAAATCACAGAAAACAACAATATCGTCATTACATCCGCCAAGGGTATCGGCTGCTCTGTCGTCAACATCGGCTCCTCCGATCTCGCAGAGGGCCGCGAACATCTCATTCTCGGCCTTATCTGGCAAATCATCCGCAGGGGTCTGCTTGCCCAGGTCGACATCAAGCTACATCCCGAGCTTTACCGACTGTGTGAAGACGGGGAGACTATCGACGATCTGCTTCGGCTGACAGCCGACCAGATCCTCTTGCGGTGGTTCAACTACCACCTCAAGGCTGCCGGATGGAAGCGACGGTGCGTGTTGACCATCCGCCGTGCCTCGATCTTCCTGATTGTCCGTGCAGCGTCAACAACTTCAGCCGCGATGTCATGGACGGCGAGAACTACACCGTGCTGCTGAACCAGCTCAAGCCCGAGCAATGCTCGCTCGCGCCGCTCAAGACGCCCGACCTCCGGACGCGCGCGGAGCAGGTCCTACAGAACGCCGCAGCGATCAACTGCCGGCGTTTCCTCACCCCGTCCTCGCTCGTCGCGGGCAACCCGCGGCTCAACCTCGCGTTCGTCGCCAACCTCTTCAACACGCACCCGGGCCTGGAGCCGCTCGACGAGCAGGAGGCGAAGGACTACGGCGCGATCGAGGACTTTGACGCCGAAGGCGAGCGCGAGGCGCGCGTGTTCACGCTCTGGCTAAACTCGCTCGGCGTCGAGCCAGGCGTCTTCAACCTGTTCGAGAACCTCAAGGACGGGCTGATCCTGCTGCAGGCGTTCGACAAGATCCTACCCGGGAGCGTGATCTGGCGGCGCGTGTCGAAGCCCAAGGGCGGCGCGTCAGTGGAGCCCGTGTCGTACGCCAGCGGCGGCGGGGCTGGGGACGAAGACGAGGGCGCCGACATTGGTGTCACGCCGAACCAGAGCCAGCTCTCGCGCTTCAAGGCGGTGGAGAACACGAACTACGCCGTGGACCTGGCGAAGCAGAACGGGATGCACATGGTCGGCATCCAGGGCGCGGACATCACGGACGGGTCCAAGACGCTCGTGCTCGGCTTGGTGTGGCAGCTCATGCGGTGAGTTCCCGTTGTCTAAAGTGTACTCAGAGTATCGCTGATCGGGTTTGGGTCGTCCAGGATGAACATCACGAAAACCCTCACGCAGCTGTCGAAGTCCAGCGGTGGGCGGCCGATCAGCGATACCGAGATGCTGAAATGGGCGAACACGACCGCGCAGTCTGCCAAACCCATCCGGTCCTTCAAGGACCCCTCCATCACGACCGGCCTCTTCTTCCTCGACCTTCTCGAGGCCATCCGGCCTGGGATTGTCGACCCCACGCTGGTCCTTAGCGTTAGCGAGAACGGCGACTACGAGGATCGGCGGCAGAACGGTACGTCGAGAGTCTTCTTTACTACATGGTGCTGATTTGCCATTTGCAGCTAAACTGGCCATCTCAATTGCGCGCAAGATGAACGCGTTGATCTTCCTGGTACCGGAAGATATTGTGGACGTCCGGCCGCGACTCGTATGTCCATTCCCATTCCGCATGAATTCATTCATGCTCACTCACATCCCCTCACAGATCCTGACCTTCGTCGGCAGTTTAATGAGCATTGCGTAGGGGCAGTGATGCCGCGTCGCATGTCAGCACGCATTGGCAGGACTCTCTTTTCTATAAGATACTTAACTGTACAAGGTAGTGTTTTGTGTAGCCAAATAAGGACCATGTACGTTTCCGCCTGGAGAAAATAATATAAGTTTTGTCTATCTACAGACAATCTGCAAAGTGCAAATTGTAGGACGTAGGACGACATGTACAGCCCTGCCATACCGACACACAACGGGCCTTGCGATCATTGCCTTGCACAAGCCTGGCGCGTCTCTCCTTCTGTCCCTCCTTACCGTGCCCGCTGCCCTGCCTATGGCCACCCAGCCTACCACATATCCCTTACGAAGGGGTCAGTCGGGTAGGCAGCGTCACCCCCCTGCGCGCCGAGCAGCATGGTGACTGGGGCAGGAAGTTCTCAGTGACGGGAAAACATGCCGATTGGCCAATCGATGGTCGTGACTTTGTCCGTCTCCTCCAAGGCCGCTTTCCGGATGGACAGCGTCAGACGGTTGATCATAACTGAGGTGAGACTGCAACAACAAGGCGAGATGAGCGGCGAACTATCGTGCTCGGTGCGGCGACTTACTACATGCTAGGCCTGAAAAACCGGGCTCGGTGTAAGTATAAACGAAGTGGGCGTGAATGTACTACGCACTGGGCGTTCATGAGCTTCAGTCCAGGCTGCAAAAGCGGGTCAGTGACGGGATTGTAGGAGAAGAATGTGTACACACCCGGGCATTCACGGCGAGAGCCATCCATACGACGTTCCCTGACAGTATAACGCAGAAGTACAGCGTGCCGTCCCACCGGATCGTCTGCAAGATGGACGGGCGCGACCGGTGGGTGGTGTTACTGACCGTGCAGGCGATGGTGATCGCGAACACGATGCTGTCGAAGGCGATCGTAGTAGATAGGTACGCCGTGTCCCTATGCATATGTTAGCATCGCACACACGCCGACAAAGGAATGAACTGACATCTTGGGATCCGAGTACAAAATGCATACTATCCAGGGGGCTCAGTATTTCGAGGCTAAGTGTATGAGGGCTAGTCTCACCGCGAAACGAATCGATGGGGACGTGCGGTAGAGGTAAGGCTGAGGCAGCTGGTGAGCGGGATTAGATTTGCAGGATGGGGTTCGTACCATTATTGGTCCCCGGCAGCGACATGGCGTAGACCACGATAATGACCTCCACGAGTATGACGGAGGTGAGAAACCCCATAAGATATTTATTCCTATTCGTAAGGGCATAGACACTGCGGGGATCAGCTACAGTCGGAAAGGGAAAGGGACGGCGTACCGAAGGAGCAGAACCACTTCAGCAGGAACTACTATCAAGAGCGTCTGCAGCCATTCCACGATGGAAAACCGGTTACAGCTAGTGAGCGAGGTCAGCGCCACGCAAAGAACAGGAATCAATGGTCGTACATCTAAAAACTATGTTAGCTTGTCAAGTAGTGAAAGGGAAGGATGAATTACTTCTAAGTTCCAGAGTGGAGAAGTGTACGCTGGAATGTAATGAGCGCAGGGATGTACGACGCAAGAAAGAAACATACCAAACAATGTGATTATACAAAATGCCATAGGGCAATATCGGTTCTGAGCAGCAGAGTCGGAAACAGTCGTAAAAAGGAGAAGCTGCTGTACCATTAAGAATAAATAGAACACTATGGAGAAATGAGAATTTTCAAGACCAGGTCAACGCAGCGGCAACTCACTCGGCGTTTTCTTGGCTTTCCAAACGTAATTGACCTCGTCGCCCAGGGTCAAGAAGAAGTCGAAGAAGAGCAGGGCGAAGCAGCCGCAAAAGTACATCTGGAGGAAGAAATTCAAGACCAAACGGATTTCCATTCTGAACCCAGGCTGACCTTGAGAGCCAGACTAGAATGGAGGTGAGTGTCAGAGCTCGTCGATGCGGCAGCCACATTAAATAAAGAGTACACACAGATCTTCGCCCAGAATAATTACTTCAGGAGTAATGGGGTCCACGGGGGGTGGGGGTCCATGCGGAGGCGGCATTGGCCTCCGAGGGGAAACGGGAAACAAGCGGGTGACGGGACTGCAAGCTCTGTACTTATATCACCACGCTTTGATCGCTTTGATCGTCTGGGGCACATCTGATAGACATTTCGCGCCGTACTGCCTTCTTGTATAGGACGGATCCGGCTGGACGCCGATGAATGTGATTTGTGCAGCCTGTACAAAGCCTGTAGAACCATTCAACGAAAACCTTCCATGCCCCCTCACCGTCAGTCTTCAGCATTTCCGAACGAGGAACGATACAGGCAGCGTCGATCATGAGATGTCATTGGAGAGCTCTGTTAAGCGACGATAAGCCCTATGCACGAGGCTGTCTGATGCAGAACATAGTGATAGTTGTGGAGTTAAAGTCGGAAATCGCCGAAGTTGATCGTGGCTGTGAGTAGAAGCTTCGCGGTTGTGGAGGATTGTGGATCCCCGCCCAGCCCGGACGCAATTGACCTATAATGCTGTTGAAATTCACGCAGCAAAGTAATAGTCCTAGTAATTGGCAATTGTCGGAACTGCCTGTTCACAAAATCCAGTCAAAATCCCCAAAAAATTGACATCTTATCCAGACCCCCAATCGGGCGATTTTTATCCGAAATCGTACCTGGCCTCTGAGATGTCGGGATTTTATCCGGATTTTGCATTAGGCATCTGAAGGAAAGTACCAACTTTTTCAACTTACTCTGGGGTGGAGGAGCATTTTTTCGCCCCAAAATAGCAGGTTCGGCGTTCCAATTTAAACCTTCACGGAGCTAAAACAAGTCGATCAGGGCAAGTTCTGGCAAGTTGCGAAGCCGGCTCATTTCTCGCCGCTTGCGGTCCAAATTTTTATCGGAATCTGACCTGGCCTTATCGCTAGTCCCCTCAACTTTATCCGAATTTTGGGACTGGGATTGGCCAGAAAACGAATTTTTTATCCGAAAACGGCCTGGCATAGGGCCTGATTCTGGGCAGTTTTTATCCGAATTCAAAAATTTGCTGGACAGGGGGTCCTACAATTGTCTGGATGCAGAAAGATTAAAACGGGACCCGATCGTTCATCTTTCGAGTCAAGTGAGATCAGTGACTTACTTGTGATTTCTTATGTGCCTCGGACATCGTGGGGAGTCGTGGGGGCGTCGGATCGCTAAGACGACAGAATTCTAAAATATCATCGTTCGTACTAAGTTGAATCACAGGGAGAAACCAAAGTTGCTGCCTCAAGAATCCAGTGAAAATATTTCTGAATTTCAGATACAGACCAAGTACAGGCTTACAACGTACGAACAGAACTTCAAGATCACCAGGTGAAAACTCAATATCGTTCTGCACTGTTCACTGATAGGCGGCGATAGCAGTGTTGAACCCAGCGGTGATATTATTCGTAAGATCGGTTGCTTCGGATTTCAGGTCGCTCTATAAAAAAAAATTAACTCGTTGTTTTGGTAGAGGGAGAAGTTAATACGGGGGCGTTAGCGATCAATGCGTTTGAAAAATTGATGGTATCCGTCTTGAGAGTTTGAAGGTCCTGAAGGATCAATGCTGGGATCCCGCCAATGGGCAAAGCCGCCTGCAAGACATAATCAGAAACGCCACGGGAAAGAAAGAAGCATCAAATACGAAGGCAGGTTCTTTCGCAGCAATTCCCTTCAGCGCATCGAGGATGGTGGGTTCAAAGGCCTCAACCGAATTTAGGATGGTTCTCCCGTCAGCTTCGTCAACAGTTCCGGTCGACTTCAGAACATCAGTTGTTGGTTGAGCGGCAAATGGCGAAGTGTACCGTAACATCAGTAGTTGCCTTGTTCAGCGTTGTTTCCAAGCTTGTTGCATCGGTGTGAATGGCCTGGTTAGCGTTAACTCGGAAGGAATCGAACGCAGCAGGGGAGCCGACAACGAACCAAAGCAGCAGCAAGAGACCCTCCCGTGTTGGGGAATGCATTGATCGCATTGTCAAGGGCAGTAACCTGCGTTGAGATGGTGGCAATATCAGCCTCGACTTGGGCCACCGTTCTCTTCACAGGGGAAGTGACGGCAACCGCGAGCAGGGAGAACGATAAAAGCAGGCGAGAGAACTGGACCATATTTCGATGGATGAGTGGGTCGTCTGGCAATCCAGTGCATTTTATACCTGCTCAGGGAGCATGTGCAAGTAGTCGCCATCGCCGCTTCCGTCCAGGGAGCAGAGGAAGGATGGTCAGAGGACCACTCCGGGAGTCCGTACATAGGACGAAAGCTCCAGCTGTGTGGGTGATTCTCCATTAAAAATTTGAACCGGATCCTAACGGCAGAAGCACATTGAGTTCTGGCCTGTATTTAGAACCTTGACACGCGGAAGGTGTTCACGAGATATGGCACCAAGGCAACTAAGACTTGATGGACCGCACTTCATCCCAGGGAAGAATCATGGGAGACCTTGTCTAATGACTTCAATGCCAGTGGGGCCACGTTGAACAAACGTTTGTTTCTGAAAACATGTCAGAGTTGTCAGAGCCAGAAGGTATCCGGCCATACTTACTAAACGAAAGGAAACTGCGGCACCGCTAGCGCTGGCCGATTATATTTCGCCGTTAAACGCAGTTTGACTGGAAGTGTGCCATAAGTCGCAAAAAAGGTGCACACCGTTTGAAAGTTGCCGGAAGAGGCCGGTGCTTACGTATCACTGGTATCATATGTCACTGCGCGATATTTTCTCTTCAGCTCCACCTTCTTGTCTTCTGCCACTGCTATTTCGAGATGTCTGGGAAGAAGAACGATGACAGGAAATCAGGTGCGGAAACTATGAAGGTCAAAGCGGTGGAGCAGAGAAGTCGATTCTGTTCTTGTCAGAGGACAGAATTGGACGAGAATTGTCTCCAGAATCGGTGTTCCTATTTCGGAGGATTCTCAAGCTCGCCGGGTCTCGATTAAAATCGATCACAGTCGAGTCCTCATGGATCGACCCTGCCTGACCGCTTTGACTTCCCCATCGTTTTTCTTGAAACTCACTTTCTTTCAGTTGTCGTGGTGGGCGGTGGATCGGCAGGCGTGAACATCGCCCGTCCTCTCTCCTCTCAACTCGATGAGGCAAAGTACAAACTCGTCCTCATCAATCCCCGACCGTTTCGCGTCCCTCTCCCTGCTACTATACGCATGGTAGTCTCCGACGTCGACGATCTAGGCACCACTGCCCTCGTCCCCTATGACAAGATTTTTCACGGTGACAAGGGAACGTTCCTCCAAGATTCGGTCCAGGGAATCCATCAGAAATCAGGAGAAACCAACGGTGTTCTTACTCTTGGAAGCGGCCAGCAAGTGCCATATGATATTCTTATTTTAGCGACGGGCCTTTCTTGGGAAGACCCGATTTCTTTCCCGGATAGCGCTGAGGACGTCAAGAGTTACTTGGACAGCAGCCGCGAAAAGTTTGCCGGGGCACAAAGCTACCTTTTGGTCGGCGGAGGCGCTGTTGGGGCCGGTTCGTCGCTGCATATTTTTCTCCGGATTGTCAGTGACTTTTGTTTCAGAACTCGCCGGAGAACTCAAGGACATATGGCCCGTATGCGTATTTCGAGGTAGCCTGTGATTTCCGCTGAGATTCTTTCTTCAGGACAAAGAAGTCACCATCGTGCACGGCCAGCGGCTGCTGTTCAATGACACGTATCCGGACAAATTCCGTACGTCGGCCGCTCGCGGCCTCACAGAGCGGGGCGTCAAGATCCACCTCAACGATGTCGTCAAGAATATCCCTGCCCAAGTTGGTCCAGCCACTGTCACGACACGCGGCGGGCTTGAATTGAGTGCCGACTTGATCGTGTGTGCCTTGCTTTTCTGGACGGCAGAGTCTGATGAATTCTAGGTCAAAGCCACAGGCGCCACTCGTCCGAACACGACCTTCATAAGTTCTCTCGACGCAGATGCGCTCACCCCTGCCGGTTTCGTGAAGGTCAAACCGTCGCTACAATTGCTAAACTACCCCAACATCTTTGCCGCGGGCGATATCATCGAGTGGGATGAGCAAAAGCAGGCGATCAAGTCGTCCGCGCACGCGCAGCTCGTCACCAAGAACATCGTCAGCTACATCAAGGGCGCGCCGCTGAAGAGCTATAGCACTGCGTTCGAGGCCATGGTGCTTACCAATGGCAAGGTGCGTAGTCCGGTAGCCATGCATCCCTGCGGCTAATATTGGCGCCTCGCAGGCGGGTGGATTGAGCTATTTTGGCGTTCTGTGGGGAATTCTGTTGGGCGCGTGGTTCACCAGATGGGTCAAATCGAAGTCTTTGCTGGTGCCCATGTTCAGGAAAGAATCGGGACTGGTTTGATAGAGGGGGGGGGTCCCCTGAATTTTTATTTATTTTCGATTAGATTATTTGAACGTAGTCGTTATGGGCATCTACAATTGGCAAGCCGAATTAGGATCGTCTAGCTCGGCAAATGCCGAACGTTGTTGGTCGCAACTCTCATCGTCGACGAGAGACGCAAAACGCCCCAATGGATGGACCGCAGTTTGTGTCTGAGTTACAGAAACAGGCCCATCCAGATGTCGCTGGGGCATCATTTGAACCGTAACATCTCGTTTCAAACGTTTGGATCCAGGTTTTTAACTTTCCCTGCGTAGGCTCCAAACGCCGCGTCTCATAGACATTCTGGACCAGCAACTGGCAGTCCTCCGTAGAATCGACCAACGCCAGGCCGCCGCTGGTGCGTACAGCTCGCACGCAACTCAGCCGCCAAATGTTGACCCGCTGCGTCTCCATTTCCGGTTGATAAAGATCTGTCGCAGCAACCTATACCTGAGGTCCCGGCGACAAACAGCTCAGCCTGGGGTGCGCTCCTGGGATCGACATTGTCGGATACAATCGAGCCCCGGGTGGAGAGATGGCGTAGCGGGTTGGACGCCCTTCTAGTTTTCGTAAGAACACTACTCGGCTGCGAGGAAAATCAACTAATGCAGGCTAAGCTCGGTCTATTTTCAGCGATAGTCACGGCCTTCCTAGTCAACTCTTTAGTGGGACTGACGGAAGACAAGGTCGCCAGAACGAACGAATTGCTGGCGAATTTAACCGATGTTGTCATCGCTCTCAGCGGCCAGCCAGCGTCGGGCCTGAATATGACTTACCCTTCACTATTCCGACCAGATCCAAGTAATGTTCGTGTCAATACCTTTTGGTCCCTTTCGCTCACATTCTCTGTTTGTATCTTATCTTTTGAATCACTGAGATGCTCTATTATTAAATCCATCCCCCAGCTGTCGATCGCTGCACTCGCTGTGGGGTGCCGTGGCTTCCTGAATATGATTACTTGGTCTCGACATAAGAAGGCCTCTGAAAGACTGGCGGACATTTGGGCTCGCTGGAATGCTGCAGACCGCGTTCTTCGCCCCGCAATCGAGGCGTTGCCACAGCTGCTGATTATTCCCGTCTTCCTTTTCATTGTCGGCATCTTGGACATGCTCTTCTCAAGCGTACAGGAGTTGCTCCATCCACCTCCGCTCATCCTCTTTGCCTTTGGTCTCTGCGTATTCTGTATCACTGTGGTTGTCGCGCTGCTTTGCTTTACAATTGTCGACGGGAGCATCCACCCTACAACCTCTCCCTTCCAGTCGAGGATTGCGTACAACTTTCGGATATCGCTCATTCCGAGGCTGGCAACCTCCGCTTCCTGGCTACGCCGGAACCTGCTCAGGTTCCCCCACCTCGCTCATTCTGCCTCCAAACTAGAAGCGCGTCCGCCTTCGTATCCGCAGGCCGACACGAGCCGGCTTCCCGTCGGTACCGTCGAGCTGTACCACAAGATCGTCCAACTTACACACGAAGATGAGAGTCTTGACCAGGCGGCCGGCGCGCTCTTCCATGTCATCCAAGAGCGCGCTGGCTCGTGGCACGGTCGGGTCCGTATCTCCAGCCTGGAATGCGCGACTCTCCGCCATCTTCTTTCGCCGGAAGCCAGCATCCGCAGTAATCGCACCGCTGCGTGGGTCATTGCGCGCATCCAGACAGTGGATCCCCGCAGTGAGCATCTAGCACGCATATTTCTAACATTTAACTTAAGCCGAGAATAATCTAGGATCCATCACGTATTCGACAGAGGACTTCGGGCCTGTTCTAACGTCCCTGGCCGAAGCTGCAAAGCGCTCCGGTGGGGGGTACTCTTTAGCAGCGTTGTGGGACTCTCCCTTCATTCGAGCCGTGGCAGTGATGCTTCTCGAAGAAGATAAAGACCCGACCGAACACCCGCTCGTTCTGTACTGTCTGAGTTCGGGCCACTCAGCGTGGCACAAGTCCCTGTTCGGGCCTCCTTCTTCGACGCGGTTCTCACAGCCTGTTCTGTCCCTTCTTCTCGATGTTCTCTACGCCAAGTTGCATGCAGAGCTCCCTGCTGTCGTGAATAAAACCGAGGCCCGTATCGTCGATCTCCTCCTGTCTCCAAAATTCTCTCTGGCTGCAGTACCGGTCTCCATCGACAGTAGACACTTCATGCAGTCGCTCATCTACCGGTCCCCGGGCGAAAATCGCCGCGAATTGACCCACATCCTTCGCTGGATCATGAAAGTGACCACCCCGGCGCATGTCATTGCGTACTATCTACAAAATATGGAGGACATATCGGCCGAGCATGTCAAGTCTCTGAGCTGGGCGCAGTGCGGGAGCCTCTTTGCCGTCGTCGACACCGTTTCTCGGCTGTGCCTCGATGCGGAGGATTTCGACGACTGGGCGCTCCTCTCCGATTTGTGCGCGACATGCCTCGTGAATTTCATCGCATCCCGTGACCGCCTGGGCATCGCGGCGTTTCCGTTCGACCTCGTCTTCACTCTATTGCACGTCGTGCGGCACGTGAGGCCCAAGCCAGATTCAGTCACCTCCCAGCATCTGCCGACTATCTATCGATACGTACACGATACGCCCCATTCGAGGTATTCAGAAGTGCTGTCGGAGTTCCAGGCGCTGCTCGATATAGGTAATAAATTTTGTGATCGTGCGAAGAGAATTGTTACTTACCTTCTTTAGAGCACCGATTCCAAGTGGCACCCCCGTCTGTACGGGAGGGAGACGACATAAGCCTTTATTGGCAAGTCAATGATGCTGCGTGAGTCAAGTCCCGATGCTTCGATTAATCCCCACTAACATGGAGTAGGGACTCGGATGTGACCTCGGATACTTAGTATAAGGTATATCAAAGGCTAAATTTCTCATAGTCAACTTCTTGTCGTCCCCCTCTGGATTGATTCCTTCATCACAGTGAGTAGTAGGAGTCGAAATTCAACGCCGCAACAAACACGGATTCTCCAGCGCGAAAGAAATGAAGTTAGACGATAAAGTAACTTTGCCAAGAGAGACTGTGAGGGCAGTTGCGATTTGTGGTTGAATTTCGGCTCAGTTCGGCACTTCCAGACAGGGGTTTTAGGTGGCTGTGCTACTCGAATGTCCAACTTGCTCTCTCAGTTGTCTCGCAATCTTCAATCAGGATTTCTCATCTTCACAGGACGCCTATTCCTGCCTCCAGTGTTAACATTGAGGTTGCCAGTGTTGAGCCAGTGGCTGAGTCGGCCGTCGGCCCAGTCAGGGCCGCCACTCCTTGAATTTTCAGACCGCAGCTCGTCGACACAGAGTCCGAATCGGGTGCATGTAGCCTCCTGGAACGTTACGACCACGTAGCCTCCTTAACGCGGATCCGACCCGAAACGTTGCAACACAGCCTTGGCGAGTCACCGGCGCTCATCTGTCACCGCTTGACTCGGACTCAGGATCACAATATAAGCCCCAAGCGCCTCGTCATTGTCTGAGATCCATCCTATTTCACTCAACATGAATATTCTAACAAAACTTACTGGACTCGGGGTGCGTCGACCCCTTTGTCTAGGGCACCGGGCATTTGCTCATCTGCTACGAACTCCATTACAGCCTCACTATGTCTCCCCTGGACGTGTCGACTTTGGTGCTGCTGGGCTACCCGAGTACAAGGGCTGTTACGCTGTTGTTCTCGACTCCCTGTTCTCGAAACCGGAGCTTTCCGCGGTTCTCGCGCAGGCCGAGGCATACTCGCCCTGGGAAATCGCCCAAGTGAACGCGGGCACATACGCGTTTACGAACACATCGTACAGGAACGGCCAGCGCATCATATACGATTCATTCGAGCTTTCGGAGGAGATATTCAAGAAAGTCCGGCCACACCTCAGTGACATCGAAGAAATTGAAGAGGCATCATTTATCAATGGGCAGAAGGTCATGCAGAAATGGCGCATGGTGCGACTGAACGAGCGGCTCCGGTTCCTGCGCTATCTGGAGGGTGGTTTTTTCCGAAAGCACGTAGATGGGTACTATGAGAATGAGTAAGCGCCACATCGTCCCCTGTATTGCAGAATTAAAACCGATTAATGGTCAGAGAGAATGGGCAACGAACCTTCTATACTCTCCAATTCTACCTCCCGTCGGATTCCTCTGGGTCGCACGAGAGCTTCCTCCCTGCAAAAGGCGGTACCACACGGTTCATTGGGAGAAAGGGCGCCTACGCAGACGTTGAGGCGAATCCCGGCCGAGTGCTGGTGTTCCAGCACGCTACATTACTGCATACGGGGGAAGAGGTACGACAAATCGCAATCAATTTCGCGTCGCTTGAAGGCCGATTTGATAACTAGGTCACGGACGGGGTGAAATGCGCTGTCCGTTCAGATATTTTGTATGAGAAGGTTGGCAAGCCAGTGCCTGTCAAGAAGTAACACGGGGTTTTCGCGGTCAAGAAACTTTCCAACTCGGTATTATTCACTCACAGCACCCAACCACTTTCAATGTATACGCATACCCCTTCGTAGGGGTACACATATTGCCCAAGAACTCTCAAGATACAGCTCGCTTTTTTCAACCAAGCGTTACCCCGACCTCACAAAATTATCGAGGGCTATCCAGCATCGCTAGGTAGTCGACGCTTCAATAAATGAAGCTCGTATCTCGCTTGTTGAAAATCTCTAGGGAGGATGACCCGCTGAACGATACTTCCACTGTCTCTTCTGATTCCGGAGATAAATTATAATATTCACTGAAGGCATGGACTTCACATTCAGCTGCGGCAATGTAAAACAATTCTCTTCAGAATTCACCTCCAAAAAAATCCAAAAAAATCCACATGTTCTAACCCTACAATCGGGATGGATATAGCAAATAGCTGTAACGATGAGCACATATACAATACAGTATTACATTCCAATTTGTCTTCAGTAAACTGGTTGGTCAGGCTTCGTCTGCACGTGCACGACACCAATAGTAGTATCCCTCCCCCTCCCCTTCGCGAAACTGGCCATTTGGTCAGAATCCAGCCAGAAGCCGAGTCCTGCGAAACAGATTGTGCCGAATTGTCTGTCATAAGGAGCGGCCGGGTTCTTGGGAATGCTAGCGGTCGGCGGTTCCGATAGTCGAATGTGGATTCTTTCCTGAAAACCGACAAGGATGGGTCGACGTCGAATAACTCCAGCTGTGGGTTTCAGGATATGCATCAAACAAACGACTCTCGGGAGGGGCTCGCTCTCACTGACTGGCTTCAGCGAATCCATGCTCTTTTGCTAGGACGAGAAGTCACGACAATGGCAGTTTCTTCAGTCGCGGGAGTGTCATACCTTCTACGAGCACGACAATGTTAGCCGTGTGCACGATCCACTTCGGAAGAAATTCCCTCACCTTCTAGATTTGATGCGGGTGCCGGGTTGAAATTGGAACCGACGGACGGCACAGAAAAATATCACGCACCACATGATATGTCCATGTCTCAGTCGATGTTTTCCTTGGGGGTGACAATAGCACTAAACCCGTCTAAAATACACAAGCACGGTGAGGCCTTCGCAATAAGACAGTTTGGCTACTCACTTTATAGTTTTCAACGCAGACGAACTCAATGCGGCGGAAATGCTCCACGCCATCATCTGTGCTATTTGTTGGCCCATCCTTTCCGATCCTAGAACTGGGAAGAATATTTAACTATGGATACAAGCCTTGAGACAACTTGCCCATTGAATGAAGACGATGTCTGCATTCGAACTTGACTATCATCGAGGATAACCTGAAAGAATTTGGAACAGTGTAGGCTGAACCGTGGTCAGCCCAGATTTCTTCAAAACGTGAGATGCACACCATTTCCTCCAAGACGTCTGTGGAATTATCTCAGATTTTGCTTGCTTCCTGCAACGAGGGCAAGTCCTCCGTTGCTGGAGAAAGTTGGCCCGCTGGCGCAAAACCATGCTCATTTCGAGCGTCATTCCAGCTCGAAGTTGGAAGCTTGATTGTGATAGCGGCAAAATGCGGCCATCATCAGAGCATAGAAGGTGATATGACCCTTCTGAGATGTGCTGGCTTCCAGCCCTGTCTTTCGGGTAATATGCTTGGATGATGCGATGAAGGTCCTTCCAAGAGTGTCAATTTCGTCCTTTTCTGTTTTGTTTTGCCAGGGGACACACCTCGCACTTGAGACCATATATCATGGATATACGAATGACGTCCCCCAGTGGATCGACGATGAAGACCATGTCTTCCAAAACATGACGGGGCACGGGTTTCAACATCGTCGATAATTCTTGGATGGAGTCCCTACACGCGCGCACCTCATCCCGCGTTGCTGTTGAAATAATTCTAGATAGTCGCGCTGTGAGTGAAATTCCTCGGGAAGAGAGAGAGAGAAGCCAACAGATTAGACGAGCCTAGCATGACATTGAGAGCCGCCCTCCGACGCGATACCGCAGCTCTCAACAATTTCAGCTCCTTCTCTTCCGAGGCGACCCACCAGACTTTGTTTAGTATCCCTGCCATGCCTTTCGCAGTGACACCCTCGGTTTTTGCGAGGAAGCGCTGCATCTCGGCGTAACAGCAGGCGATCTCGGCAGTCGCGCTTTGGCGGGCGACAACTCCAAGTCCGGCGGAGGTGTCAAGCTGGATGGCGTCGCTGATCAAGACGAGTTCGTGGTGCAGGGAAACCAGCTCAGTCATCGCATCCTGGTACTCTTCCGAGGATTTAGAGCTGTAATACAGCACTTGCACAATTTTCATAGCCAGCTCGCCGGCGGAAATGATGTCGCCCAGCGAGCCCATTGAAAACGAGATGGCAGCCATGGGCAGAGGGGATCACGCTGTTATAATTGGAAGTAACCTTCGAATCACTTCGGCTTCGTGAGGAGGAAGTGCGGCCGTTACGGCTCCCAGCTTTGTGATTGAACGCCCATTAGCAAAATTCGTACTTAGGGAAAACCCAACGACGTTCGGAGGTGCCGCGGGGTCGGCCTGAGACAAGCCTCAAAGAACTTGAATGTTGCAAATGCGTCGGCCTTGGGCGATGGGTTTCTAAAATTACGCAGTGATTAAAGACTTGATATCATGTGATAAGCGGAGCTGTCGGGATAATTCTATTCAGAAACCCGGTTTCTGAGTTTATCCAGAAGCCGGGTTGGAAACCCCAGGTGATGCCGGTCGCAGTGCCGGCCGATGCCGATCAACGTGCCGATTGAGTAGTACTGTGCAGAATAAATTCCCTGAACTGTGGGACGCTCAACAGGAGGAAAGGATATTTGAGAATTGTACTAGTACCAAATTCCACCTCTGCCAGACTTCTTCTGTGCCGGGGACTTCCATTATGTCATTGCTCAATGTTGGATGTGTGGTGCATGATACTGTACATGATGTAGAATTGGTAGGATGACTGCATTGAGCTTCACTATGTTCTATCTCCCAGTTAAGCTATAAAAAGTGTGAGCTCAACAGGCTTTCAACATGGGATCAAATGCAGGTTTGGTAATTGGTGTACTGTCCTGGCACACACCACAAGAGATCGGTGAAGTATCATACATTGCTCCGTAAGCACAGAGGTTAGTTGACTGACTCTTGATGAGCAGTTGGTTCGACTCAGTTGAAAAACTAGAAGGCATTTTTGACACTCCGCTGACGGCTCCGTCAGGTTATTCCCACAGGGCTTACTCACTAACCTTTGGCAAGGATTTGTACGGAATTTCCTAAAGCGGCAGGGTTTCTGCCCGCAACCGGGTTTCCAAATAACTAGGGTAGCCCGCTGTGCGGCAAGGCCCGCTATCTATCTATCATGTCAAAAATTGTTTCCTATTTTCTTTCACCAGGAGTTATGTCTGGCCGAACTGTCTATCTGCTACACTGTGCATAATGTGCCCACAGGTGTACCAAATAAACACATGCCATCAAAAATCCAGAGAAATATTCCTGTCCCGCACCATCTCCTTCGCGAGACGGTCCGGGGATGCCGCCGGCTTGTATTATCGAAATTTGACTCCACGGATTGTTATCCTACTTCTCTTGCTTATAAAATGGCTCTACCCAAGCTGCACCACAAGCATGTCCCTAAGACCGAGCTCTACTGGTTCCTGTAGCACCAGTGAGGCTCTGCTCGCCATCCGGCTGTCATTCATGGTTGCAGGCAGGAGTAAGCTAATCACCTTAATGCGGTTCTGAATCAATTCAAGTTGCACAAGTCTTAAGTTCCTTTTGGTGATGTAGCGATGAGCACGGAAAGAGTAAAAAAGCTGATGGAGCAGAAACACTGGAAAATAGTCAGCGTTCCAAAGTTTCGAGAAAGGGGATCAGCTCAATCCAATGAAGTGTTAGACGGAGTGCGTGGCGACGTGAGTGGGTTCGCGGAGGTATCATTTCCAGCACATCCCGGTCGAATTCGGATCAGATGGGGTACTCGAGTTAAAACAAACTTGACTCAGAGGGCCGAAGAGATGGTATTGACATTGATGGTATTGGCACGGTGGAACTGAAACCTGTTTTGTTCAAAATAAGTCTAAAATTTAGCCAAGTGTTCATCCGTGCCGCTCGTCGCCGACCTTCAGTCGCTCCTCGCGGCACGTTGAGAATATTTATTTTCCCTTCAAGTTTGTACTCAATTTCCTTTCAGAACATTGCTTGATGCTGCTCTTCACCGAGGTGAAGACAAGAAAAAGATGAAGAAAATGCAGAGCAAAGGAGGATCACATAGAAATGGTTGCAAAGAAAAGGAACTGGCCAGTGAGAGTGTGTGACCACTACCCAGGGTAGCATGGCCCAAGAGGTGGACAAACTTGAAGTTATATTTGCTATTGGTTGTAGTGATCACCAGGGGTAACCCCCGGGTACGAAACCTTGTACCCTTACCCTTACCCCCCAAAAACCCTGACCCTTGCCAAGGGTAGGGGTGGGGTAAGGGTATTTCCAGGGGTATTGACCAAAACCCCAGGGTAGCCAAAACCCCCAGGGGTTTGGTAAGGGTATGATACATATCATCCTTACATGCATGGGAAAGCTTGAGGCATATTTTATTGACACTCTATAATGATACCAGAAACTTTAATGTGATATGAACTGTTGTCACTGCCTCAATCTAATGCATAACACTTGAGACTCACATCCTACCTGTGGCCAAATGCTCTGAAATCCTTAATTTTGCTGCACATGGAGAATACAGAACAATTCTCCAGTTGAGGGCCATAAGAACATCCATTTCAAGCACAGAAAGTGGCTGGTGCAAGCTGTGGAAGCATCTGGGAAAAACCCTTGGTACCCTTCCCAAGGGTAGGGGTTTTTGAAGGGTCAGGATCCTTGTACCCTTACCTCTACCCCTAAGGGTAAGGGTACAAAACCCCCAGGGGTTTCAATACCCCTGCTGATCACTAATTGGTTGAAGTTGAACTCTGGGTACTAGGAACATTGGGAGGTATCAAGATATGGCAAAGGGTAGTCAATTGGTAGTCAAGAAAAACATCCATTAAAGACGACACTCGTGCGAGGGGTCAACATGGTTGAAAGCTTAGCCACAAATTTAGAACGATCTATTGTAGATTCCCCAAACAGAAGGATTGATAAGCCTACGTCATTTTTCGCTCCTTATAAGGAAGGAGCGAAAACTAGCGTCCGATCAGTTTTTTGGACCAGGTGTAAAAACCCACTATAGGAGAGAAGAAGAAGGAATTACCGGCAAGGTCCCTCGAAGGAACACCGGGGCCCGTACTACATACATGGCGTCTAATGTATGCTACGGATACTGCATTTCTTCCGCCAGTTGAAATCCTGAGTTACCTCTCAGTGCCTCCCACAACATCCGTACCAAAAAAAGAAAATACAGGTTGGGATTCTTGAGGCACCGACAAGTCCCCAGTGTCGCCCGACGATCCAAAATCCAGTATGATAGAAGCCAAATGCTATTCCAATAGATGATATAGGTACTCCGCTGGTTTAAAATCTCCACCTAAGGGAGCACCGTCGCAGGTCACGTGAGGGCCTCTTAGGGGGGGTTATGTTGTAGGAGCATAACCCCCCTAAGAGGCCCTGTAGGCGTCGGAGGGGGTAGGTCACGGGGGTGTTCTATTTTCATCTGCTGATAAATGTGCCCGCGTGAGTCCCCGGCATCTTCCTTCATTTTCTCACCTCCCCGGCCACCGGCAGCTTCGGTGGCTCCAGCACCTCCTTCACCTACATCACGACCTCTCCCCTCCTTCAATCAGGTGGTGACTTGTGCACTTGTAGCATACCTTCCATTGCTATTGTATCTATTTTATCCAGATGAATTTGAATGCCCATTCAACAGTCAGTGTTGAAATCCCCGATGCATCGGAGGCCTCCAGCATGCTGCCAGTACAAGATTAGTACACTATCAAGCTGATTCCAGTGGCTCCAGCTGTTCCCCACAAAGGTCGGACAGACTGCCGCACACGGGAATCTTGATAGAACTGCTCGGGAGGTTTCCTGAAGCATCGGAGGCCTCCGGCAGGCACTCCAGTTTGATATTGGTGCATTGTAAACACAATTCCAGTGGATCTGGATGTTCAGAATGAGAATGTTGAAGGTAATGTAGTATTATCATGAGCATAAGATCTCTTTATGTAGGACTATTCAACTTGGATTCAACCATATATTGAGCTTCCTACCCACAGTTGAATTTGGGGAATTGGGTCAATGGATCAAGGCATGGAGGTTTTAGCTGTATTCCATCTGAATAGTGGACATGGAAATTATTAATGATAGATTAAGATGGGTTCAATCCACAGGTGGAACCCATGATGGCTATGACACCTACGACACCTACGACACCTACGGCTCAACCACATCCATTTGAATTTCTTCATATGATAGTGCACTAGTTAACCATGTCCCTCATATTGAGAAGCATGACAGGTAGGTTGCGCACATTTAAAGAAACCATGTTGCCAGCAGGGATGGAGGCCTCCGTCTTTCTGCAATTCCGGAAATATTTTCATTTTTGGTTCAGTCATTGTGTTTCAAGTCCTGATATTCAGCAATTAATAATTCCAGGGCATGGAAATGGTTCCTGAAGTTGGTATTAGAGACTTACACTTTCATGTCAATGACACTGGAGGTGTTGGAGGTGTCAGAGGTGTCGGAGGTGTCGGAGGCATTGAAGGCTATTGAAGCCCTCCCACACCTACCAAAAAAATATCATCAGGCCTCCAACATGGCTAGTCTGTTTCAATTCAGGTTCAGGCCATGTTGGAGGAGGAAAGAAGAGGCCCACTCCCCACCATCTTAACAGTAATGCCCGAAGGCTCGGGTGAAGCCCGGGCCGAAAATTGATGGACCAATCAGAACATGAATAACCATGAGCTCAATGTAAAACATTTTCTGTGAGCTCAATACTGCATCAAATATCATGAAACCAGGACGAAATGATAGCTGTAGGATGCCCGGACAATGAATGATCCACAGATCTCTCCTTGCTTCAAGCGAAGTTTCCGTGCAAGAATATTAGCTGAAGTCAAACAACTTCTGTGGTTGAATCTTAGGTACTTCACTAGAACATTAGATTCAAGGCTCTTAAAAAAATTCCGAGTGTAAGATCTCTTTATGTAAGCTGCACCAGGCATATAGTAGGTATTGGGCCAACAAGTGAGACTTGGTTTGAGCCTTAGAGCCCAAATTTAGAGGGTGAAACCTCGAAATTGGAGATATTGTTCTGACATCTTAAAATGGCTGGTTAGATGGGCTCTATAATGTTGAACTGCTCATATTCCATCATTCCAAGTGTGGAATGCCTGCAATCAGACACTCATTTGGCTGGTGCCTGCCAAATATAGTGACCTCCGACGGCCTCCGACGGCCTCCGACACCTCCGACGCCCTCCGGCAGCATCCTATCCCAGAAGCTGGTGAATTCAGTTAAGGGAAATTGGTAAATTCCCCATAAGAATGTAAATCATAATGTCTATACAAGCATCTGGACACCAATTCATGCAATATAGAGGCCTACAAAGACTGCCTACATCTAGATGTGTAATTTTTGCAGAGCTGACATTCCATATGGATCCAACAAACTATTTCAAAGGAAGACCTTGAAGAATTTAAATCAGAGGCCAATCAGAACTTCTACCACCCCAGGAGCAACATACATAGAGCAGGTACATAGAGCAGGTAGGTCACCTGCCCTTGGTAGCTCCGACTCAGATATTACCATATCCCCTAGACAAGATCAGCAAGGATCCGAGCTGTAAGATTGAACCAGTGAGACCAGGTGCATATGATGAGGTAAATTGAGTGGGTGGTCCAGAACAGTAGAAGGATGGAGGCCTCCTTTTGTGCATACTGTTACACCTGCTGAGCTTTGCACATAGTGGTCTTTTGTTCATAGTTCATCTAATGCTTCTGAATGATATGGAGGAACTGTAGGATATTTGTTGGTCGAAACATGGGTGTCGGAGGTGTCGGAGGTGTCAGAGGTATCACAGAGCAGTTCTATCATCCCAGAAAATGAATCTGCTCTGGGGGGGAATCTTTCCAATGTTCATTCCGAACATCCAGATCCACTGGAATTGTGTTTACAATGCACCAATATCAAACTGGAGTGCCTGCCGGAGGCCTCCGATGCTTCAGGAAACCTCCCGAGCAGTTCTATCAAGATTCCCGTGTGCGGCAGTCTGTCCGACCTTTGTGGGGAACAGCTGGAGCCACTGGAATCAGCTTGATAGTGTACTAATCTTGTACTGGCAGCATGCTGGAGGCCTCCGATGCATCGGGGATTTCAACACTGACTGTTGAATGGGCATTCAAATTCATCTGGATAAAATAGATACAATAGCAATGGAAGGTATGCTACAAGTGCACAAGTCACCACCTGATTGAAGGAGGGGAGAGGTCGTGATGTAGGTGAAGGAGGTGCTGGAGCCACCGAAGCTGCCGGTGGCCGGGGAGGTGAGAAAATGAAGGAAGATGCCGGGGACTCACGCGGGCACATTTATCAGCAGATGAAAATAGAACACCCCCGTGACCTACCCCCTCCGACGCCTACAGGGCCTCTTAGGGGGGTTATGCTCCTACAACATAACCCCCCCTAAGAGGCCCTCACGTGACCGCGCCGGTGCTCCCTGGGGTGAAAATCTCGCGTGCACGGTAAATGTCAAAAATGTCAAATGTGTACTTCGCCAGGCGTTTCGTAACCTCAAAGTTACGGCACCGCACAAGAGCAAGGAGACAAGCGTCCAGGGAATCCCACGTACGTGGGAGATTGGGCTCCAGTTGGTAAACATCGATTAGGAACTCCCTTCGAAACGTCATGAGACTTGCGTCGCTCATGCATCCAAGTAGTGCGTGACTTTCACTCTCGACCGCTCGGCGACAGAATCTGCAGAACCGGAATGCGCGTGGTGTGGGCACTCGATATCGCTCTTTGTATCGCAAAATTATAGGGATAGCGGGCATAGAATTATCCAGCTGTCGCGACGTTGCAAGTGGCGACACACAATGTCCTACGATGTGTCTGTGAAGTCACCTCAAAGGGTGACGTTGGTCACTAATAAGTTCCTAATAAATTACAAGTTGAACGAACGCGCCTACTCCCGCTGGAAACGGACCTGATTTGAGGCCGCGGAAGCCGTTCTGGTCAAAGTCGAGGACAGTGGATTAAAACATAACTAACTGTACCAGGAATCAGTTCTAGCTGCTACAGCAGAGTTCTGAATAGACAGTTCGCTGCACATTTTGGTTGCGGATCGAACACACCTACTCCCAAGGGAAACGGTTGAGATTTGAGTCCAGGGCAGCTGTCCTCGTCAAAATTATTGAAGAAATTCGATCAGAACAGAAATACCTGTGCCAGGAATGTATTCTAGGTGCCGCAACAAAATTCCAAAGAGACCATTCGCTGCGCATCCTCAATGCGGATCGAATGGGCCTATTCCCGAGGGAAATAGTCACGATTTGGGGGGAGGGCGGCTGTCCTCGTCAAGACTATAAAAAACAGCCCGAAATGGAAGAAAAAAACGTCGCGCCCTAAGTTCTGCAAAGAGCTGTAACCCAACACATGGACATCAAATACATTCAGACACCAAACCATCACTCCTAAGTAGGAGGTCCCACCGCACGATACTTCTATTCCTTCTTCTAATTCCGGACTCAGAGATAAGTCGCAAAAGCTGTCCCCTAGAACGAGACACTGAATTCACCTCCAAAACTCGACTCACACGTTCTAACCCTATAATCATGATCGATGTAACTTAGGTTGACCGGTTCAGATACTTGTAAGGATAACCTACAATACATACATATTTGTCTACAGTAAGCTACTTGTTCAGGTTTGAACTACACGGTTGCGATAATAGCACTCCTGCTGGTGAAACTGGCCATTTAAGTGGCCATCTGGTCAGCTCCAACCGAGAACCCAAATCCTGTGTAGTAGATTGTGCCATCCAATAGTTGCATCTGGATTCTTTACTTAAAACCAGCACGGATGGGTCGAAGTGTAGGTTCTATGAAGTCAATTAAACAAACGACTCTCGGTAGGGGCTCGTTCTCACTGACTGGCTTCAGGGAATCCAAGCTCTTTTGCTAGGACGAGAAGTCACGACAACATCAATTTCTTCAGTCGCGGGAGTGTCATACCTTCTGTGAGCACGACATTGTTAGTGGTGTGCACGATCTACTTCGGAAGAAATTCCCTCACCTTCTAGATTTGACGCGGGTGCCGGGTTGAAATTGGAACCGACGGAGAAAAATATTACGCACTACCTGATACGTGCTCTTGTCAGTCCATATTTACTTGGGGCGACACTGCTAGTAAACTCACTGTCTGAAAATTCATAAGTACGATGAACCCTTGATAATAGGACGGTTTGGCTGCTCACTTTATGGTCTTCAACACAGACGAACTCAATGCGGCGGAAATGCTCCACGCCATCATCTGCGCTACTTGTCTTTGGCCCATCCTTTTCGATCCTAGGACTGGAAAGAATATTTAACTCGGGACGTCAGGGCTTGAGGCAACTTGCCCATGGAATGAACACGAGGTCTGCGTTCGAGCTTGACTGTCATCGAGGATAACCTGAAAGAATTTGGAACAGTGTAGGCTGAACCTCTGTCAGTCCAGATTTCTTCAAAAGTTAGAGCCCACCATTTTCTCCAAGATGTTTGCGGAATTATCTCGGATTTTGCTTGCTTCCTGCAGCGAGGACAAGTCCTCCGTTGCTGGAGAAAGTTGGCCCGCTGGCGCAAAACCATGCTCATTTCGAGCGTCATTCCAGCTCGAAGTTGGAAGCTTGATTGTGATAGCGGCAAAATGCGGCCATCATCAGAGCATAGAAGGTGATATGACCCTTCTGAGATGTACTGGCTTCCAGCCCTGTCTTTCGGGTAATATGCTTGAATGATGCGATGAAGTTCCTTGCAAGAGTGTCAATTTCGTTCTTTTCGTTTGGCCAGGGGACACACCTCATACTTGAGACCATATATCATGGATATACGAATGACGTCCCCTAGCGGATCGACGATGAAGACCATGTCTTCCAAAACATGACGGGGCACGGGTTTCAACATCGTCGATAATTCTTGGATGGAGTCTCTACACGCGCGCACCTCATCCCGCGTCGCTGTTGAAATAATTCTAGATAGTCGCACTGTTAGTGGAATTCCTCTGCAAGGAAGTGAGAAACTAACAGATTAGACGAGTTTAAGAGGACATTAAGAGCAGCCCTCCGGCGCGATATCGCAGCTCTCAGTAATCTCAGCTCCTTCTCCTCCGAGGCGGCCCACCAGACTTTGTTCAGTATCCCTGCCATGCCTTTCGCAGTGACACCCTCGGTTTTTGCGAGGAAGCGCTGCATCTCAGCGTAACAGCAGGCGATCTCGGCAGCCGCGCTTTGGCGGGCGACAGCTCCAAGTCCGGCGGAGGTGTCAAGCTGGATGGCGTCGCTGATCAAGACGAGTTCGTGGTGCAGGGAAACCAGCTCAGTCATCGCATCCTGGTACTCTTCCGAGGCTTTTGAGCTGTAATATAGCACTTGCACAATTTTCATAGCCAGCTCGCCGGCGGAGATGATGTCGCCCAGCGAGCCCATTGAAAATGAGATGGCAGCCATGGGCAGAGGGGATCACGCTGTTATAATTGGAAGTAACCTTCGAATCACTGCTTCGTGAGGAGGAAGTGCGGCCGTCACGGCTCCCAGCTTTGTGATTGAACACCCACTAGCAAAATTCGTACTTAAGGAAAACCCAACGACGTTCGGAGGTCCAGAGTCATGCCGCGGGGTTGGCCTGCGACAAGCCTCAGAGAATTAACTTGAATGTTGCAAATGCGTCGGCCTTGGGCGTTGACAATGGGCGATGGGTTTCTAAAATTACGCAGTGATTAAAGACTTGATATCATGTGATAAGAGGAACTGTCGCGACGTTGCAAGTGGCGACACACAATGTCTCTGTGAAGTCACTTCGAAGGGTGAGTCGTGACCTTGGTGATTAATACTGAGTTCCTAATAAATTGCAAGTCGAACGCGATTGGCACACGACCAACGACAAATTTCGGTGATGGCATCTACATCTCGGGTTATGAGCGTCGGCGCGGGTAGCTCAAGTCGACAACGCAACGTTGAGGTGTCCAAGTGACCAGACGGACAGCGCCATATCGAGTTCCAATGATTAAAGTTTGATCTGGGCTGCCCAATGAGCTCTATTGAGCTCCTACTCCACCGGTCAAATGCAGAATCATAAAGGACGCCCAAGGAGCGCCCAAATTGATGGTCCGGCGAATCAGACGTAGTGGATCAGCAGCGGATAGCACTTCCATCGGGAGGGGAACAAGGCCTTATGATTCAGCTTTGCAACGGCCAAAGTTTCTGTTGAGATGCGGGCCCGCCCGCTGGTAACTTGGTAGGGCGGTAGTATAAATATTGCCTTATATAGTTCATGTGATGCCCTTGCTTGTACTTGCTTTTGATCCGAGTCGATCGTGGCCAGCCATCAAGTGGCATCTGTACAGTGTGCACTGTGCGCTACGCTGCGCAAGTCCTGAACCTGGCCATCCACTCGTTCAGATATCCGTGCCAACATGTGCAGGAGGCGTGTGTTAAATGCAGCGAGTCTGACTTGGAAGGTGACACACATCGGGCCTTCTGTTTCCACCGTTTCTTCGAAAGTAGCGCCCAATGTCAGATCGAGACCTTGATGCGCGTTTCAATTAAAAGGGGGTATACCAGCATTAAGCAGCCCTTCTTTGTTCCCCCCCACTTTGCGACTTTGCGTATCTCTGTTCCGCCCTCCCTCTAGCAGAGACTAGTTGGGTATTTTAGCCTTCTTCCAGAAGACCTAGCGCCACGCGATCCTTGAACTTCTTTGGCGCTTTTTCTCACTAATTCCCCTCACCCTTCACCACAATGGTTGCAACCAATCCCTTATTCGCCGGCGGTTGGACCATGAGGAAGTTTAACGCGACTGTGATCAACGACATTTGGCCAGAGGTCGCCTTTTTTACGCTGATCGCCACAAGTCTGTTCTTGTTTCTTCTTGCTGTCCTTCGGACGCTAACCTGCATGCAGTGGTGGCCACGATCACTGAAAAGAAAATCCACAGTCTTGCAGTGAACAGCAGTCTTCTCACTGTTCTTGGTACCGTCCTCGGTCTCGTCATTTCGTTCAGAACGTCTTCAGCATATGAAAGGTGCGCGATATAGTATACCGCCAGATCCGCAACTGATCTTCTGTCCAGATACCAGGAAGGGAGGAAGATGTGGACCAACATCTCGATCGCCTCAAGGAATCTAGCCCAGATCATTTGGATCCACGTCGCGACCGAAAGAACAGACGGACAAAAACAAAATGACGACGGTCCAGAGTGTTATTGAGAAGAAGTCGATGATCAACCTCGTAAGTGCTGTAGCAAGTCTCGCACTGGAGCTCGTGTAAATTTTGCAACGTATAGGTCCAAGCTTTCTCTGTCTCTGTTAAGGTGCGCATATGGCCACTGCCTTCTGTCTCCCTCTCACCATTCGGAATAGCACTTCCTTCGCGGCGAGAACGGCATTTACTACGAGGACCTGTACCCTCTGATCTGCCTCCTTCCCCGCTACGCCAACACCGTTGGCCCCAAAACCAATGCAGACATGCTTCCCCTGTGGGCGGCCTCTGAGGACGAAGAGCACCCCCTCCACACCGCCCGGCCACCGCCCCCCTCGCGTTCGGCCACCGGAGACCCTCGTACCGCTGTCAATTCCGTCATCGACGACGATCACAAATCCGAGCAGAGCTGGTTCCGGTCTATCACTGGCCGTCGCAACACGAGCCGCTCCAACTCAGTCGACCCCGAGAAGGCGCTTGCAGACATCCAGAGCCACCGTCCCTTGAAGCCCGCGCGAAACCCGCCCCCGCCCTCGGTCTACGACTACTTCCCCTTCCTGCGGATCTTCAGCATCTTCACGCGATGCTTCCGCAGAAAAGATAGCAAACGTACACCGAGGGATTCACTGGGCAGAAAGATCAAGCCCAGCTTCACGGAGAGTAACGTCCCACTCGAGATCACCATCTACCTGAACAGGTAAGCCGTTTCTTCCTTGTGCCATGGTCGACGTCCTGACCACCCTTCGCCTAGCTACCTGGCTTGTGCGTATCCTCGACTTATTACCCTGTTGGTTTCCTCACCCTCTCGTTCTCAGACTTGTTGCGCAATGGCTACCTCCAACCTGCCCTGGCGACCGGTCTCATGAACAACATCGCCTCGCTTCAGGATACGCTCTCTAACTTGGACCGTATTGGAAACACCCCTCTGCCGTTCGCATACCAAGCCCATCTGCGGATGTCCTTGTGGTGCGTTTCTTGGTATGGTTGTGAAACATACATTCTAACTGACAGTCGCCCAGGCTGTATCTCCTGCTCCTGCCTTTCCAAGTCGTCAGCGTTTTGCACTACTTGGTCATCCCTGGAACTGCCTTCGCCTCGTTCTTGCTCCTTGGCTTCCTTGAGATCGGTACGGCGTATTCTTCTACTCTTCTTTTACCGCGCTCATGATTCTTCGTTAACAGGGCAAGAAATGTACGCACCAACCCCGATTCTCACCGTCGTGGCGAAGCTGACCACTATTTTAGCGAAAACCCTTTCAATTACGATCTGAACGATCTTGGTATGTCGTCGCCCCCTCTCTCTAATCTGCGGCTTGTTTTAATTCCCATTCTCTCTAGATCTCGATAACTTTTGCTTGGCCATCCAGCGGGAGCTCCACGAAGTCACGGCAGTGAGTCACTTGCTCTTTACTCAGCCGCTCACGGAGGTTGACTATTTTTGCTTGTAGCACACCACACCCGACCCAAGCGCGTTTGTCTTCACCTCGTGGAATCAGCCCTTCGCCCCTGCGGACCGCCGCAACGCCGAGGAGCTGACGCTCAACGCCGACGAACAGTACCAGCTCGCGGACCACGGCGACAGCGAACCAGGCATGGCAACCATGCGGCGGACGCTCCTGAAGAACTGGCGAGAGGTGGATCGGATCACGCGCCAGTCTTGAGCGCGCCGACGATGCTGTATATTTGGAGTGTGGACCGTGTTTTCCTGTATAGCGTTCTTTATGTAAATTATTCGCCCCGGCGGTCATTCTTTTGCATTAGCCTTGCATCCTTGAAAGTTCGAGCGTTTCTGCCTGAAGGCGCTCTGCAAACAGGGACCCACAACACGCTATCCTAATTGGGCCAACCCCTCTTGGCTTTCACGTCGACGCTTCCTTGGCTCTTCCCTCCTCTTCCTGTCTTCTGTGCAAACGCTGGCACTGAGTTCCTCGATTGTGTTATCGCCAGTATTACAGATCATCGCGCAGCCAAGAGAACATCATTACGGCGTCTTCTTCCCGCTGGCTTGAGTGGCTACTGGATGAAGGGGCGGCAGCTGTAAGGATCTCAAGGTCGTCTTCTGTGAAATGAATCCCCAATTATTTGTCTTACAGTCTCGCACAGATCACAACTACGACGGGTCCAAGCGCGAAACAAGCGCAGCGGCCACGCGACGCGTCATCCTATTATTATGCCTGTACAAATATTGATTTATTCCTTTGGTTTGATTCTATTCATACAATGGATGAGTGGGTATAGGTAAGTACATGCTTGAAAAGCTGCACGAGAATCACTGTCAATGGACGCTCGAAAAACAATACAGGGGCACTCACTCCCGGAATCACGCAAAAACGCTCGAAGCCGACTTCTTCGACTCGTTAGCTCGCTCCAAAAGATTGTTAAGATTCCGCGTCACCGTACCCGCCGCCGCCTTCACCCGCTCCTTGTCACGCTCGCTGACCTTCGACAACACCTTCTGATTGAAGTGGTCCTCGTGCCATCTCCGCAATTGCTGCCGGACGCGGTCCTTTGTGGATTTGTCCTGGTCGGGGTAGTGGGGCGACATGATATACGCGTCAACTGCGGCGGACGTGATTTCCTCGGCGCTGTTTGGCTTCTTGTACATCGGCCACGGAAGCAAGTCCCACGTAACCTCGCTATGAGCAGACATCTTCGACCACTGCTGCTCATGTAGCTGGTAAATCCGGACAACGTCCTCCTTGCTCAGCATCCTCCCTGCCTTCTGCTCCTTCGCCTGCCGCTCCCTCTCCAGCTGCTCCTGCATCTTCCGGAATTGTTCCTCCGCCTGCTCCCGCTGCCGTCGGGCCCTCTCGTCAGGGTTGCCCATCGAAGGATTAGGCTGTGAAGTGCTCGTCCGTGGAGCCGGCTTGCTGGTTGACGAGGCTGAAGGACGGGCGCCGGTTTGGCTCCCAGCGCTGGAAGAGTAGGGAGCAGAATTAGGCGGGGTAGCGGTCGAGCTGGAACTAGTCCAGGTTGGCATGCCATTCGGAGCCGTGGTTGATGACGCCCGTGGACTACTGGATGATTGACTTGCGCTTGCCGTCGAACTCGCTCGGGACGAACTTGACCACGTCGGCCCTGTGGTACTGGATCCTGTTGTGCTACTCCGAGTAGAAGAACTTGTCGTATTGGAAGGCGAGGGGCTGGCTGGAGAGGCGCGCGGAGGCGTGCCCCATGAGGTGTATCCCCAGTCCCCATCTACACTCCCCTGTCGTTTTCGCTCCTCCGTCTGGCGCTTGATTTCATCCGCGCGCGCCTGAAACGCCCGTTGTTGTTGCTGCTCAGTCTGCGCTTTCTGTTTTTCCGCCTCCGCCTCCGCCTTCTGCCTTTCCTTCTCCTTCCTCAGCTTTTCGGCCTCCTCCCTTTGCCTCGCCATTTCCTTCTGCCTCGTCTCCTCTTCCCTGCGTCGAACCTCCGCCTCGCGTCGCCGGAGGTCGGCCTCCCGCTCGTCGATCTCCTTCAGCTTCCTCTCCGTCTCCTCTTGCTGACGCCGCAGGTCCGCCTCCTTCTTTTGCGCGGCCTCTTCTTTGCGCTTCGCCTCCTCCACCTTGCGCTGCGCCTCCTCCTCCGCTTTCTGCGCCGCCCGTGCTACTTCCCGGAGCCTCTCCCGCTCTTGGTCTCGTTCCCGTTCCCGTTCCCGCTCGCGTTCCAACTCCTGCTCCAGCTTTCGCTCTCGTTCAGCCGCGGCGGCGCCGGCATCCTCCCTCCGCGACGAATACGAGCCAAAGGAGCTGCCCGAATTCAGGGACGGGCCCGCGGACGACGACTCGGCGTAGCCAGAGCGCGCCTCCGGCGGTGGGGTCGGCGGGATCATCCCCCACCGCGAGTACTCCCCGGCGCTGTACACCAGTGGTGGGGCTTCGGGCGTATGCGAGCGTCGTGGCACGGGGATTGGTTGCGAGTAGCTGTAGCTGCTTGCGCGACTGTCCGGCGGATGTGAAGAGCTCGGGAGCGGCTCGGGCGAGTAGGACCGCGGCGCGTGATAAGAGTAGTCGTCTTCCTCTGAGTCTTCGTCGGTACTTGCGTCGCGCCCGAAAAACGAGGAAGGCGAGACGCTTGGAGGTTGCGTCGCTGATAGACCGCCGCTGCCTCGCGGAACGAAGGGCGCGGAGGGGTAAGAGGAGTGGAGCGAGGACGGATTCCGGAGGCCGTCTGGCGGGCCAGCGACCCTCGCATTGGGAAACACGCCACCGCCACTACCACTACTGTTATCTGGTGGCCGAGTGGGCGACGCGGATGAGCCTTCCGCGAGCGAAGGGGCACCACCACTGACATGTTCGTGCGCGGCCGCGGGCGGACGGGGAAGCAGTTGCTCGCTAGCACTGCTGCCGTGGCGCGCCCCCTTCTCGCGGCTCCGGTCGAGGTTCGTCCACAGGCGCTCCGACTCGCGCCGTTGCGCCGCCTCGCGCTCGGCGTTCGCGCGGACGTCCACGGGGGCAGGCGCAGGCGCAGGCGGGGGCGTGGGCGGGGGCGGTGGCGCAGCGTCCATGAACGGCGCGGGGATGGAGCCCCGCGCGCCAGGGCTGGGGCGGGCGCCGGACCCGCTGCGCTTGAGCCTGGACGCCGCCTCCTGCTGCACCGCCGTCGGCGACGGCGTCCACACCTGGGGCGGCGGCCGCGCCGCTGTGTCTGTGTAATATCGCTGTCTCAACAACGCGCAGTACATCAGGGTAGGAAGAGGGAAGAGACTTGCCTGAGGGGTGGCGGTCCGTCCGGTGTGCGCCGCGTGGGCGCCACGCGTTCCGAGTCGGAGTCGGAGTCAGAGAGCTCCTCCGGCTCCTCGGTGTAGCGCGGCTGCGGAAACCAGGCCTGCGAGGCGTGGACGCCTTGCGTCGGGGGCGGGGAGGCGTGCAGGCTGCTCTCCGAGCGTTTGGCGCTCAACGGGGAGGGGCCCGCGCGGTCGTGGTGGTTGCCCGGCACCGGAGCCGGATTCGGATTCGGGGGCGGCGGTGCGGCGTGGAAACTGGCCTGCGAGCGCTTGGCCCTCAGAGGAGAAGCGCCGGCGCGGTCGTGGTGGTCACTCTGCGCCGGAATCGGATTCGGGGGCGGCGCGGGGTGGAAGTTGCTCTGCGAGCGCTTGGCGCTCAGTGGAGACGGATGGTCGGCATGAATCGGCGTAGATGTGGCCTCGATCCACGTCTGTGAAGTGGGGGCGCGGCGCAATGAACCGGGAGGTGATGGGGCGGCGGGGACCGTCCGTTCTTGCGTTGGCGTCTGCCAAGACGAGCCGACACGCGGGCCGTTGGCTGGGGGCGGAGAAACGGCTGCGGGAGATGTCGGCGCGCGCCGGAGCGAGCTGGAAGTTGTTGGCGCAGAGGGGCTGGGTGCGCTCGTGTATGGCTGGGACGCTGACCCCCGTCTCTCTTGTGTTGGGGATGCCGCAGTCCGCCCAAGCGATCCAAAACGGTTGTCGCTCGCGGACGGCGGAGGGGCTGACGCGGACGCTGACGCGGAAGCGACGGACGGGCGTTCTGTTGGCGGGTCCTCCGGGCGATACGGCTTCGTCGGGGACTTGAAGGTTTCCGGAGACGCAGGGGGGCGGGAAGGGATTCCGCTGGCCGATGAATACGAATCTGACGCGAATGTCGGTCTACTCGCCTCACGCTGAGGGACCCGAGACTTCTGGGCCGAGGACGACCCTGATGTCGACCCCGATGCTGAGGGACTATCCGTCTGGGTCGACGTCGAGTCCTTCCGGTCCCTCTGAATCTGGGCCAAAATCGCTTCTTGTTCCTGCACCATGCTGCCCTGGAGTACGGGATTTATTGAACCGACGCCGAGTCTCGACACCCGACGCGTAACCCTCTCATTCGCTACCGCATGCGTAAACTCCTCCAGCGCAAGACCGCGGATGAAACCGCTTTCCTCTTCAAATTCCTTGAAGTACTCCGCTTTCTGCGCATTCCACTCGGGGGAGTTCTTCGGGAACGTCAAGCCCTGGAGGTTGTTCTCGTATCGATCCTTGGCTTCCTGGATCATGGATTGGAACCCATTCTCGATTTCCCTCCGCTTGTTCCTTTTCCATTCCTCGTCCGGCTCGTCTTCCGAAACGGGCACCACCGATACGGGACTCGGCGACGTGAGGTGCGGGTAGGCACTTGTGGATGCAGATCGCTGCGCAGTGTAGGTCGACATTGGACGTGACGGACAGCCCGGACGGCAGGGCTGTATTCCAGCGTGTAGAAGGACGCGCGATGGCGAAAAGCGGGGCCTTCGATGCGGTTTGTGGCGAACGGGAGCTTGGGGAGGCAGGCGATATCACGTAAAGTTCATTCGGCTACCCTGAGGACACGACTGATCGTCCCGGGTTGAGTACGCGTGTCGGGGGAGCGCCTCAAGGGGGACTTACGCTACAAGACGACGCCGATGCTGCCCGCACCGCCCAATGCGCACTATGGTGGTCCGAGGCCACGATGCAACGACGCGTAACTCTGTTGTCGCTTGTTGAATCATGTCGACCTTCTATCCAGAACTTCCACCGGCGCCTTGCCCATCTGGTCGACTTCGCTGTCTGGTCATCTGCCGTTGCTGGCTTGCGCGCAGTCGCTGTCCTGGGCGGTGGGTCGGTGGGTCGGGGGTGTCGCTGCATGTTTCTAGTCAAGACCAGTCAAAACTCCGAGCAAATCTCCGCTCCCGAGTTTCTCACGTCCTGACACCTCTGCCCTAACACTAGTGTAGATAGCGTAGATAGTGTCTTTTTGAGGGCTGGAGTCGAGATACTCATAATTGATCGGGGCGCGTTGCTTTGAGCAAATTGTTCGAAATTTGTCAGACAAGTTCAGGCGTGGAAAATGGTACAAGGAGAGCAGGGAAGAAAATTATGAAGTAACTGCAGACACGTCTGCGTTTTGTAGACGGCAGATGCGCCGTATCTGCCCCGTATCTCACGCATGAGGGTATAGCCTTAGGGCAAGGGCATACCGCCGTCCTCGTGTTTTCACCACAAGAAGGGTCATGTGACCGACCGCAGAGTACTTTACCCTCGACCCTCGCCCCGACTCACAACTCCGCACTCGACCACTACCACCGAGCACACAGATCACCTAGGATCGGCCTGACAGCGCCCCGATAACTTGGCCTCCAACCCACGCGACGGCCACGGATTTCACTCGGCTCGGCAGCGGACACGAGGCGTCCTTGTATTCCCATCTGCTTTTTCATTTCTGAAAGCTGTAACAACAAAAATAATCGTAAATTGTGTGGCACCGAGTCATCTTTCAAACCCTTTGCCCAGCCCATCCATGTTCTCCTCTTCCAACTCCTACATGAAGCCCGCCGAGCGCGTGCGCCAGCTCTGGCACGCCTTTGAGCAGTGGGTCGAGACGGCGCCGCGTGTGGCGATGGAGAAGCAAATATCCGAAGCGTTTCAAACCATGGACGCAAAGTGGAACGCCACACCGACGAGGACGCGCATATCTATACAGGACCACGAGAAGAGCAAGACCGCATTTCGCCGCGAGCTCGAGGAGGGACTGGTCAGTCTCGCACGAGAAGAGTGGCAACGAAGACTTGTGGAGGCGGGGCTGCGGGATGAGGACTGGGGTGAGATGACGTTCAAAGAGACCCTTGCGGCTGAAAGATTACTTGGCGGGGATTTGGACGAGGAAGGCATGGCCATTATGGAGAGTGTGGTGCGAGCGGACGAGGCGAACGGCAGCACTCTACCAACGTTGACGCCCGGAAATTTCACCGGCTACTCCTTCGTCAGCCCCATGTCGCTGAGCATCGCGGACGACCTGGACGACGATGGGGACGCCTTCGAGTCGATTTTCTCGTTCGACATCGTACGTTACGCCACAATTCTAGCGCCCTGGAAATTAACGCCCCACTCTCGCAGCCTGTCGCCAGCTCTGCGACAGAAAGCGTAGCGGACGAGATCTTCGACACGCCAACGTCGACTCCGTGGGGGTGGAACAGCGACGCATCCTCCTCATACGGCATCTGGTCGGCGGACACCAGCCAATCTTCGCGCCAAAGCTCGCAGACCGGCTCGCCCGAACGCCCCCCGCCGAAGACGATGCCGGGCGAACCCACTCACACCTTCTTCCCGCGCGCGACCGAGCCCCCTCCAATCTCGCAATTGCCGTCCGCCACGCGCGTCTCTGGGCCACGATACATCGGGCCGCACCTCGCGGACCCGGACGAGGCGCGCGATGATGAAGCGGACTTTGAACGCTTCAAGATGGCGACACGCGTTGCGAAGATCCGCGAGTTCCATGAGGCCGCGGCGCGCGCGGACATCCAGCTCGCGCAGGACATCTACGACGCGCGTGTCACGACAACGAGCCGCGGGTGGCGCGCGGACGAGGAGCGCCGCATTGCGGAGCACGAGCGTAGCATGGTTGCGCTGAGGCGCACGAAGGAGGAGGAGCGCAAGGAGATTGTGCGCGCGGAGCGCCAGAAGCGGCGCGAGGCGATCCGGCTGCGCCAGTTACGCACTGCTCCCCCGCCGACTACGGGCTGGAGCGGAGCGGAGAGCCCGCGGCAGCGCCTCACGCAGGAGGTGGAGTCGAAGCTCAAGCTAGGGGGCGGCGTCTTCGGTGTGCCCGAGCCCGTCGCTCCGCCTACCATAGAGACGCGCCGTGAGCGACGGCAGTCGCATTCGACGATCAGCGCTTCACAGCCGCCCCTCAACCGCATACGACCAACGGCCCCTCCTGCGCCCGACCGCCTCGCTGCCAGCATATCCGACCTGTTTGAGATGTCAGCGTCCGCATCTACCGCGTCGTCCTCCTCCGCTGCGTCTGCGCAGATCCCTACCGCCCGGCCACAACTCTGGAAGCCGTCCGCCGATGTCGTGAAGCCTACAGCCGCGCCTCCACCAAGCACATTCCCCACACAGCCCCCACTCGCGCGAGCCACGCGGCACGAGCTCGATGCAAGCGTATCCGACCTGCTGGAAACGGCGTCAATCGCATCGGCGTCCTCTGCCGCGTCGTCCCAGGTTCCTACTGCGCGCCCGCAGGTCTGGCTTCCGTCCCCTGCAGCCGACGCCGCTAAGCCTCCGAAACCCGTGCGAAAGAAGACCGTCGCCCTCCCCACCGCTGAGCAGCTTGCGGCGCCGCTCTTGGGTACCGTGAAGCTGCAGCAGCAGCCCGTGTTTAAGCAGTCGTCCACGGAGGCGCCCCCGAGTAAACCCGCGTCTGTTATCGACCCCCGGCTCCCCTCGCCACCTAAGGTCGTCCCGCCGTCGCCGCCGAAGCCCGCTGTGGCGTCAAAAGCGAAGTCACACCTACAGTCCCCGCCGGCGCTGGCGCCAGCCAAGGGACCGTCCCCTCCCGCACCAACACCAGTCAAGGCTCCATCCCCACCGACCGCAGTGAAGGTCCCATCCACTCCGACCGCACTGAAGGTCCCATCCCCGCCGGCCGCAGTGAAGGCGCAACCCCCACCCGCCACCAAGATCCCTGTCACAACGAAAGTGCAGCCCACGCCCGTCGCAACCAAGGCACAGCCCACTCCCGCCGACACACCGAAGCCCACACCAGCTCCTGTTCCCGCCCCGCCGCAGCCGCAGCCGCAGAAAAAGGCCCGCACGCAAGTCCCAGCGCCGGTCCTGGAGATTCAAACGCCGGGCGCTAGCTCGTCGCGCACGACGCTCGAGCAGATGCAGCGGCCGTTCATTCACCGCTCCCTCGGCTCCGACCAGCTCTGGGCGCAGCCGCTCGCTGCCCCGCCGCCGCCAGCGCGCGACGTCTGGGTGTCGAGCAGCAGCAGCGCGGCCGCGAAGAAGCCCGTGTCGGCGTCGGCGAGCGCGCAGGTTACGAAGGCGGCGTCCATGCCGCCGCCGCGCCTGCCGCCCGCCGCGGACCCCGTGCGTGTGCGCCGCATGTCAGACCCCGTGTCGCCGAGCCCGCGCAGCTTCGCGTTCCCCGACGCCGTGCACGTGGACGACGCGCGGCAGAACATCCTCAAGAAGTCCGAGGCCGCGAAGCCCAAGGCAAAGGGGAAGGGCAAGCGGGTGACGATCGAAGAGGTGTCGGACGAGGAGGACGCGGAGGCGCTCGCCATGGAGCGGCTCCCCGTCGACTCCAAGGTCATCTTCGAGCCCAAGCCCAGCGCGCCTGCGGGGCGGTTTTCGCAGATCTTCGACTTCACGCCCGATGCGCTGGACGTTGCCGAGGGCAAGGGCGGGAATCTGTCGAGCGAGGGGAAGAGCGCGAAGGAGAAGCACGTCCGGTGGACACCCAGCGCGCTCGGTAATGCGCCACGCTCCTCCGAGGAACCCCCCGCCGCGCTTGGGCCCAACGTGCTAACACCTCCGAGTGCGCCGAGGAAGGGCTTGCGTGGCCGGACGGGGAGCCTCCTGCAGGCGGGGACGGGTGACCGGAAGGGCAAGGGCAAGGAGCGGGCAGTCGAGCCGGCGATGGAGATGGAGGAAGACAACTTTGCACAGTTGCTGATGGGGGCGACGCAGGATTTGCAGATGCGAGGGTAGAATTACGCGCGAAATTAAGCAATATAGTTATTCGTATTGTAGAGTCGATGAGCCACTTGGGCCAGCTGTTAATGATTTCTTTTGTGTCCGCGGGGATTTGTGAGGAGCCCGAGTTGGGAGGGGTCGTGGAGAAATCGATGAGAGTGATGATTTTTATGAATACTGTCCAGAGCCCAGACAAATGGCCGGCGACTGGAAGATCCGACTGAAGTGCCGGAGCTTCGAATTCAGGCGGTTATCGGCGGAGGGAAGAGTTCTCTGCATCCCATGTCAGGATTGCGCAGAAGTACTGGTATTTGAAGTGCAGTGGGACTTAGGTCCAGGCACGCCTCGCTGAAGCGGGGTGCAGTGGGTCGCATACAGACCCGATAAGAAGAGAACACGAGGAGTGCGCAAGTATGAGACTGTGGTTATCAGCGATACGATAGCGTCGACGTCTTTGAGGAAATCGGAATCGCAGATCATCGCGATTCGCGACCACTTAGGAGTAAATTAGGCCACGCGGCGAGCGCGACGCCGTCACGTGAGACGGGCTAGACCGCGTCAAGACGCGTTGTCGAGGCTTCGGGGATGTCGAGTGGTAGAAGATCAGTTTGAGTAGGTAGTTTCGTCCAAGATTGCGCGCGGACGTTGGGAAGGGATCGCAGAGATGGCGAAGAAAGAAAGTCGCAAGAGGTATCAAGTCCCCTGGAGAGCAGTCTCTCGAGATCATGCAGGTATCCTGAAACTGTCGGTCTTACTGAAACGACTCGCACCTTGTTCGTTCAATACACGAAGATCCGCCATACTTGAATTGTCCAATGAAGACTCGCTGTCAGTCGCTGAGCGCTGAGCGCGCGATCCTACCGTCAAACCCTGCGGCCTGCTGTCAGACGATCGACAGCATCCAGTTGCGAAGTAATAATGTGAGAGACGCGTTTCGAGAAGACTTTTGCCTTGGGATGTGGTGGTTTTCAAAAAAGCGGTGCAAACAAACCATCAGAAAACAAACAGAGAGCAACACGACTTCCAAACCAAAAACCTCTTCCTTCTCCCAGCTTGAGCATCGGCTTGAAAGTCGACCTAACAAACGTCAAACATTAAGTTTTTTGCTAGGAATATCTCCCAAATTGATTCAGAACACTGGTACAAGGCTCTGCATGCTCTCGTCTCGTCGGGCCGACTCAGATAACTTTCCTTCAATCCGGTGCCCGGGGCCGACTAGTCTTCGATTCCCACTCGTCGTCCTGGATTGCTTGCGAATCAAAACGCCACTAAGATCCTTTCTCTACGAGCATCTCCGGAACATCGCGCCCGTAGCCGGTTTCTTGTTCTCGCTACTTGGTAGCTCGGGTCTTGTATCATCCTCTCCCAAGAGTCAAGAGCCCAAAGCACGGGCAGCTCTGTGCGAAATAACCTTTTTTAGCCCAGAAGCATCCAGAACTATGACTCGACTTTCGTTGACATGCTCATTGCGCACTGCCTGCCAGTGCGGGGGAAGGGTGGTGGACAGTACACGTCCAGAACACTTTTTTTTTACTAGATCAACAGGTCAACGATAGTCATCTCATTCTTTTCAGAAGGCGTCTACTACAGCTTTAGGTCACATTCAGTGGACTAGCCACATACGTGCTCTCACAGGCGTTAAGCAGGCGCCCACAACCACTTTGTCTGTCCCGCCATCAAGTCTGAAGCCATGGACGCCTTCGAATTTCCCGCCTACAATGCCAGTCCGGGGGAGGAACGTTTGCGCCTCTGGAACATCGAGAAGAAGCCCGAAATCGAGCGCAGATTCAAGGAGATGCAGCGCGAAATCAACGCCGGCCTGGGGCAAAAGATTAGAAATATCGTCAGTCGGACACCATACGACCACAATGCGGTGATCACGCTGTGCAAAGAGGCTGAGGAAGCGGAGGCTGACATTAAGAGGGCGCTGAACGAGGGCGTGGAGGCCGAGGCTAAGCGCCTACTCGAAGAGTACACACTCGCCGCCCTCAGCCATCCGGGTGAACCGGTCAGTGTCTTGGAATCTGTCGCCACCTTTGCTGATTCCCCGTTCCTGCGGCGTATTCAGGATCCAAGCCATATAATACGCGCGCGCTTAAAAAGCAGCCCTGAATCTCAGGCTACGTCGCCGTATTGCAGCCCAGTGCTGATGGAGACGTTGCTGCACGAAGGCACCGAGCACATGCCAAACACGCACCGCAAAAGACTGGAGCTGGATTTTCCTGCTCGGGTCGAGGCACTTCTCGACTTTCATTGCATCGCGTTCCATGCGGATATCGACGTGCTGAAGGAGTTGTATAATGAAGACATCCTCGACAACAAGGAAAAGCGGAAGGACATACTTGACAAGCACCGGTCGAAGATGGAGGAGTTAATGGCGACGTTTGCGGGGGAAATGCATCGCAGCTGGGCCGAAGAAAAGGAGCGCCAGCGCATGCGGTCGGCTCACGGCCCGAACGTCCTTATTCAGGGGACGCGGGGCGACTGGGCGGACGATGCTTCTTTTCCGACAAACAGCAGCGCGGCGGGAGTGCGCAAGCGCGCGCACATGGCCGATCCTCCAACCAACAATGGGGCCGCAGCACGGAAACCAAAAACGGCGCCAGCTCCTCCCATCCGTGGCATCCTGAAGAAGCCAACCGCTGGCGCATCGGGCGTCCGAAACATGGACTCTGTGCCATTCAGCCGGAATAAGGAGGCCAGGATCGAAACACCCACTTTCGATGAGGGTTTCGACTCGGAGGGCGAAGCCCCGGGTTCATTTTTCCTGCAAGACCTGATCGTTAGGAATGATGTGCCGCAAGAGTTTCAGAATAAATACCAGGGAGACGAGATTGTCGAGGTCACTCCGAAGCGTCGGCAGTGGACCTCGGCTTCTCAATCGCAGGGGCCGTCATACGAGGTGTGGCAACCCGGCAGCCACTTCAACGACACGCCGGACGCCACGCCTCGCGCCGTTAGCAATTTCGCGAATATTACCCAGCAATTCGAAGAGCGGATGGAAAAAGGCAAGGGGAAGGGGAAAGCGAGAGTTGGAAAGTGAAGAAGAATGAGGACGATTCGGAGTTGCGTGGACAATCAGTGTAAGATTATGTACCTTGGGGAGTGTGGCCACGTCTCGTCTGTTATCTAACTTTGCAACGTTGTATCAACGTGTACTCCTCGCGAATCTCCGGAGTAACATGGAACACGTGCTCCGGGGATTGAACGTAGATTGCATAAAATTGCATAAAATTGAGTTGAAATTGAGGGTAAATTTCTTGCACACGTGACTTCAGCATCCCCGAAATAGAGAAGAGCCCGAAATGAACATGATTCGGACCGATGTTCCGTTTTTCTTATCATAACCTCTTTTGCACCTGACAATTGCCTGACAACTGACAACTTGCTGACGACTGTGGGCGCTTAAATACGATTGGTCTCTGCCAAAATCAGCATCCGCGCCGTTCACTGGCCGCACCCCATATCCTGGCGTACCTCCTCAGCAAGTTCTATGATGTCTCTAACGACGATGTCGACTTGGACTGCGCCAGCTCAGAAACTGTGGAAACCTATGGGCGCCTGGCTGACCTTGTGTGGGTACACCGCTGTCCGCAATGAAGTCGATGGCTTTAGCGCTAAAAGTCATGCCACCCGATATCATTGTCAGATAACACGAGGCATGATTCGCACTAATTTGGACTTCCCCCTGGATTCTTAGCGAGTACACGTCCGGAACCTACCACCATCTTCTCTCCGCCAGTCCTTGCCTTTCATGCAGGCGGTGTACTCTACGACGACAGACGTGAAGATCCACAAGGCCATCCGGCGCGAGTGGGCGTCCTTCCAGGCCTGGCTTTTCGAGCAGCGAAGGCGGCTCGAATATCGCGAGAACGAGCTCCTGTCGGCGGCCCAGCGGAAACGGGGGAAACCGAAACAGGCGGATAACTTGAAGCAGCAGATACGCGGCTTGCAGGAGGAATTTCTCGCTGTTGCGCGGGGCGAGTGGCTCGCCCGTGTCCGACAAACCCAGCTGCACCTCGAGCACTGGGTAATGACGCCCGACGAGAAGCAGGTGCTGCAACAGACGCTGGGCTGGACTCAGAAGGACATGGTGGACGCGTACGCGAGAGAACAGGCCGAGATGGGGCCGATGTACCAGCGTGTTGATCCAGTTACGTTGGGGACGAAGGAGCCGCCCGTGCAGTCGACCAGCAAGTTCCAGCACCCCGTTCGTATACTCCATTGTTTCCCCAAAAATCTTCTAATGAGATCCAATAGCCTGTCAACGAAAATGTGCCGGCGTACGCAAAATGGGCAGCTGAACTCGCGAAAATCCCCATCGCATCTCCGCGCCGACCGCCAAAGTCCCCGAAATCGGTAGAACTGCCCGCATTGCCTCTGTATTTTGTCGGGGCTCTGCTGCAGGGTACGGACCTGGATGCCGTTGCGGCGTCTGAACTGGAGGCTTTCGCACTGCGTGCAAGCGAAGAGAAAATTCGCGAGTACTACAACGAGGCGTGCAATGCCACTCTGCACTTCCAGAGACACCTTACTGGGCTCGACCCGTCTCAGCGGGAGGAGGCCCAAGAGGGGTTCGAACGGCACATGCGCGATCTTGCGAGCGGGAAGGAACGGGAGTGGAAGGCGCTAACGGTGAAGGAACTGCGCAAACATCAGGCGGCTGAATTGGAGCGAAGGGTTGCACAACAGCGTGCGATGCGTCCTTCTCCTCCACGACGGCGGGAGCCTGTCCGGCACGAGTTCAGTGATTGGGACTACGTTGATGATTACGACAGCCCTCCTCAAGATTATTACCCATATCACAGCCCCCAGACTGATTACCTTCAAGAATATCGGAGCCCGAGGCGAGAATACCGCGAAACCTACCAAAGCCCTCTCCTCGATTCCCTTGAAACGTACAATAGCCCTCGACGCAATAGCCCTCGACGCGTGAGGCGAAAACCTGTACCTGACGACGACTACACAGTGAGCCCACCAGTCGACGAATACCCTCGGCTGAGACGGAGAAATGCACTGTACAGAGGGGAGGTATACGACGACCTTCCACCAACGATCCCGTTCGAAGCACCGCTGCCTCCAAATCCACAACAGCCCCAACTGCCGCGCGCAACCGGGACTGGTCTTCGGTCCGCGTTGACGAGGTGGATCTCAAATCTAGGGTCAGATTTTATATTTTAAATAGCACCATCCTCTAATTCTCGTTGCAGAGCATTCCTGCCCCAAAGAAACCCCCATTACGAGATGGAAACGGTCTCGTCGTTCGACTGGATGGAACCGCAAAATTACCCGGCCGAGAAAAGCTCAAAAAGCGCAAAAGCGAAAACATCAAAAAAGAACAAACGCTTGCAAAAACATCAGGAATATCCAAGTTGGGGGGATCCGGACGAGGACCCGGACGAGTATTCGGAGGAAGAGTTCCCGATCAGGAAAAGCACATTCCGATGGCGAGAGAAGCTGTCCTTCAGCCGCAAACGAAATCACAGCCCGACCATCTCCGACATAGGATGGGCGGACCCCGATTCGGATTAGCGAACGACTCACTTGCTAAACGCGCTTTGAACAGAGATGGCGCCCAGAATGGGTACGGAAATCCACGGAGCCCGCCTCATCTCGGACCCGCCCTCAAGCGCGTAAGATTTTCGCCTAGCACGCTCTCCGCGGGAATTACCCGCCATCTCAAGCGCCAGGAGACTGTAAAATTAAACATTAACGACAATAATGAAAACCAGTCACGATTTTACGAAGGATTCGATTCGAGGGCTAACTCCGCAGCTTCGTGACGATTTAATCTTATAATTCAGGTAGCCATAGACGATTAGAGTTACCTTTCCCAAAAACCTCAGTTTATTTTAAATTTGGCGCGATTCGAACAGCCACCGTACAGCCACGATATGATTTGATCCGCCCGCACGTGCGATGACGTAGGGTTTAACCTTGAGCATATAAAGGCTGCGGGAAAAGGTCGCGCCACTCCATCTTAAGCCCTACCATTTCACGAACCATGACCGAAAAGAACGTCTCTTCAACCTGGAATGTCATCCTATACCTCTTCGCCATGTATGCATTCTTATATGTCCTCATAAGCTCGAACTGACGACATTTCAGTGTTCTGCCTCCTGGCGCCGTTTTCTTCAGTACGTTTCGCTTCCAGCATACAATCGGTTCCAAAAGTCTTATGAAAATTCTTAGAACGAGGCCTCCTAGCTGGTTGAAATCATTCCACTTTGTTAGCGCATTGAAGCTCACGGACCGTCATAGATTTCTGGATCAATATCTGTCTCACTATCTTGGGATGGATACCCGGAGTGATACATGCCTGGTAAGTGATCGTATCGTTCATCGCGGGTTTATCTGTTGAATTTGGCGGTCAGGTATATCATCTCTAGGCACGAGCACACCCACGTCAAGACTTCATGAATCTGACAACGTCCTATGATTAATCACTATGTCCCTCTGTTGTAATATGATCCTCATGTAGCTTAATTCAACATTTGCTCCAATCATAATGTCCGAGCAAATAGGATCGTGGTGTAGCTAGTAACAACAAGCACTACCCCAGCACCCAAAACGAAGCACAACGACATGCAGCAGGCCGAAAACGACCGAAATCCAGAGTTCGTCGAACCACGTATCAACAACAGCCAAAAACACGAGGATAGACACGGCAACCGGGTGTGGGCGACCAGTTGCGCACGCGGAGAAGACACTCACGATCTGTAGACAAGGATTAGTTCGCGCATACTGCGAACCCAGTTTTCCGACCTTCGCGATGACGATGCACGACTTAGCAGACCGGATCCAACGCACGTTGGGCCCAGGAAGCGGGGGGATCTGTGCAGTCACCATAGTCCATGGGCTGAGATTGTCAATCGGCGCAGGAAGGCTCAGCAGCAGCGACTTTGTTTCTTCCTCCCACTGGATATCGCCCTCGGGAGCTTGTGCATCGCCGTCGGACGGCTGAGCGATATTCGACTCTTCGTCCCCGTCGGTGACGGCAGCAGACACGGCTTCGTCTGCATTTGACGGCCGCCGGGGGGCTGGGATGAGGGAATTTTCACTCGGGGGTCTTCGCTTGGTGCCCGGCGGAACGGGATCAAGCTAGCAAGACGGCATAAAATGTGTGGGGCATATCAAGAAGCGCAAAGACTTACCCGTCCCTCCCGGATAGCGGTAGACACCCGCTCGCACGATGGCCTTCCCGCAGGAGCGACATGCAAGAGCCCCTCCAGAAGAACTAGGAACGCACGCGGTATGCGCCGCGCCTCAAACTGAATAGCCAATGTCTGGCTGGACTTGAACCTGGAATCCATTCGGTTGATGTTCAATATCATAAGCAGTGACACGAACCCAGGGTAATTCAACACCTCGCTTTCCAGTCGATCCATTTTATCTCCTTCACCGACCTTGCTTCCAAGGGCATCGCCATCGGACGCGTACCTGTAAGGTAGTTTAAAAAATAAGAGTTTGTGCAATATCATCCCAAGGGACCACATGTCCGCCTTAGAGTCTACAGGCTGCAGGAGGCCGGTCCGAGGAGAGGGCAACGATTCTGGGGCCGTATATTCCAGCCTATTTTGGCCCTAAAATTAGCGTCTTCTGTCCGTTCAAACAGCAAAGCTGCCATACGTTCCGGTATTTCCCGATCGAGAGCGCGACGGGTGCAGCATGTCGCGCGAGGTCCCGAAATCAGACAGCATTGCTCGTGGACTAACAACAATGAGCTCAAGTAAATGACATAGAAAATGACGGACATCAGTTTCCCCTCGTCCCACGTCAGCAACACGTTTCCGGGCTTCAAGTCGAGGTGCAATATTGACTTGTCGTGCTAGAATCCCAGGTCCGTCAGTTGTGCCATTTTAGATGCATATATACGCCGTACAAGAAATGCCAGGCCTTCGACCACGTCGCGGAATAGATTTTTGACCTCTTCCGCGCTCAACAAGTGCACCGCGGTCCACGTCGCGGGCTGGGATCCATTGTTTCGGCTCCGCGCCATCTCCTCGCGGATCCGTTCGCGTTGCTCCGGCGGTGCGCGCTGGAACTCACGGAATGCACGGATCCTGGCGGAGCGGGAAATTTGGTCGGGCCCAGGCGAATCGAGGTTGGGCTGGCGGTTCTCCCCAGCAGGAGTCTGTGGAAGGGACTTGTCGCTGAGGCGAGCCGCAGGATGGATGTGAATATGGTGCGAGCCGCGTCCCAGGCGCACATCGATAAAATCATCGAGACTGGTGAGGGTGCGGTGTTAAGACGTAAATCGGACATGCGGAGGAGATTGGTACCTTCCACCTTCCGCCCATTGCATCAATACGCTGAGGAATAAGTCAAGTTCAATATGACCTCTCAGAATAATGAGCCACTCGACTGTAAAGTTGGAACCTTAGGTCCAAACGAGGAAAATTGGCACGACTCGAGCCAAGCATGACTGATCGAGGTAAGGATGAGCTCGGTCGCCAACATGATAGCACACACTGATAGGTTATAATATTGGGATGATGTAGTTGCTCAAGTAATCGAACCTGGAGCAAGATCAACGAACTGGTTCAAAAAGCAGGCAGTAATCTCGCCTCTTTTAGGATGTTCAATAAGTATGAGTGAGATTCCCCGACTGCAATTTTTTTAACAGCGAAATGACCTATTCGGAGCTTCAGATATTTTGGACCACATACGAGACAGGAATCGCTAACCGAGCGGATTTCCGTCCAAAACGTGCTGTACTCTTTCAGCTCATCAAGTCCAACGAAACGGACGGACAGGAGTACGCACCTGGCATAAATAAACACTTCCATTAGCACCCATTCCAAGCCTAAATTCCTCCTGGAAAAAGGCCTTGAAATAACCCTCCGCCATCGCCTCGGCAGGAAACGTGTTTCTCCTCGATTGTGTTTCGCTGGGAGTTGGTGGCGTGGACGGGCGAGAAGTGGTTTCATTGGCTATCGCCAAGAGTTGGAAGTAATTCGAGGCTCGGAAGCTAGCCTCTGCATCGATAGGGTCGTCCTCCAACTCCGGGTCAGGCCGGAAGTCGTCGGGCAGGGCCTGCTTGCAGTACGGGCAAGGGCGTCGCGCTCGAGGGGGGAAATTGGATGAGTGCCGTATTGAAAGGGCATGGGACGTGGGATTGTAAAGCACGACTTGGTTAGAAACGTGAAAAATTGGCTGCCAGTCGTGCTCTGAGGGCACGAGGGCGACCAGCGCGCCACGCGGCGACTCTGGAGACTCTGTTTCGTCCAACATTCAAGATAGCGCTGTGAGTAAGGCACTTGGCGTCCTCGTTGGGCTCTAGCGGTTCAGAGTCGTTCAGACTCGAAAGCCAAAGAATGACGAGCAGTGGGCGGCCGATGTGTGGCGGTGCTTGGTGAAGGGCCGGTCACACGTGACCGGGCCTTGCAAATCACCCCACTGTCTTGGTCTCGGCGATGGCGGACGATATTCAAGCTTTGTTCAAGCTTTCAGGGCATTCAGAACATGAAGTATGCTGGAATTTGCCTATCGAATGCTCGCTCAAGGACCAATAGGATATTTCAGATTCAGAAGCAGTCGCGGCACTCGTCTTGTCGGCGGTTAATGACGAAAATCCCAGTGTTTCACTGGAACAAATCTATTCTGCGCTTTGCAAGTCGCGATCAGAGTCTCAACTGGTACGAGGTCTTGTATTGCCGAGAATCATTCATTATATAATGTTGGACAGGATCCGTTGGGCACCCTGCGACATCTGCTACCATGTTCCCAACCGGCTGCCAAGAATCTCGTTGCGCTCATTGGAGAGTGTGGAAGCTCTAAAGAAATCGTCATTGCAGTACAGGAAATTCTAGAGCGCGTAGAAAGCGCACTCGGTCTCGATATGGATGAGGAAGATGAGAAGCAGGATGCCACAAATGCAAATGAGTCTCCATCAGACCAACTTATTTCTTTGATCCTCCTCTATAACGCAGGTATGTGTTCTTGATGCACCGGATACCTATCATTACATTGTGGGCAGCGATTCCTCGTCTTAAATTGAGGAAGAAGTCCCCGTCGGAAACTACCCGACCCCTTCTATCGCAAATGGAATCGACAATCAATTACGCAGGGCCTCGTTTGAGTCGCGACCAGGGCCGTGAACTAATCCGCAATGTATCGCAGTTATCATTGAACGTCCAATCCTGGGCGGCGGGCTTGGATAGGACTGATGCAGGCGCTTGTCAAGTCTGTTCTTTTACTCTTCATTCTCCTGCATGTTGAGCTTCGTCGCATTTCCAGGAAATTTTATGGAGCCTTTTTGATACTGCAGTTTCTGCATGCTCGCATTGCATCCAGTCATCCCTCGCGCAGAGATCTTTCGAAGCACTGTTCCCTCGTCTAACAATTCGGTCGACCGTCTCACCTGGCTGGGAAGATGGAGAGAAGGCCATAAGCGAAGCTCTGGTACGAGATTTGGTTTCTCTTGCGCGATATATCTGAATGATTGTGTCCAGGCAGTGTATTTCGCATTCGGACGAACCTTTGACCTCGACTCTCTGCCCCGCTATCCTTCCACGACTTACTTGGTCCTATTATCTCATTCCAAGCTTCTGCCTTCGGATATCGGCCGATTGCTGTCGTTTATGCTTCCGATCTTGGTGGCCTCGATCCAAGCAAACTCTGCGCTGGACGAGACGTTGTCGCTCTTGTTGGAATCATTGCATCCATTACATTTTCCAGCAGGTCAGCAGCTGTCCCCCGATATCTCTGGACCTCTGTGTGCCCTCCTTCCTTCTCTTGCAAGTGCCCACCCAGATGGGGACATTCGGCATCAGGCTTTTCGCATCCTTTCTCGGGTGCTTGCTCTGACGCCGCCAGAACTTCGACTACAAATCCTCAAGGATCTCACAATTGATGGAGAATTTCCTCAGATGCGGGTTGCAGCGGTAGGTCTTGTAAAGGAGGCTTCCTTGGAATATCTGGCGCGTGAAGGGACGCCCAGTATTTTTGCCTCCCCCATTTTCTTGCAGGTCCTAGGACCGGTATTGCTCCGACCCGATCCTCTTGACTTATTCCACCCGGATCTCTCTTTGAGCGATATTGAGGATTCGTCGGAGCCTTCCCGGCTGGTTGAATGTCTTTCGCTTTATTACATTCTTCTCCTGCGGGACAATTTAAACCGAGTAAGTTGTCCCACGCCACCAGGTCTTCAACCTTAACATAGTAATTTCCCAGACGGGCATACGGGACCGAGATCAGATATCTAATGTTGAGAAATCGCTCTTGGCTCCTCTGCGCACCACACTCTCTCGATGGATGGACGATCCCACTATATCGAGCGGTACGCAAGCCTTACAAGGTGTTTTGCTCGTTTGACATTCAAGTTGTGACAGGACATATGCACGCAATTATGCCTCTGGTCTCGTTGAAGACGAGCTTGGAGCGTGTAGATGCTGCTGTGGCGGATCTGTCAAAAGTCTAACACCGACAAATGGCCCCATGAATAAATCCAATTTGTTCTCTCAGACTGGACGCCACTGGGTCTCATGTCCGTCTCCGCCGTTCACCGCCGTCACGTGGAGTTTCCATCTCAATTGACATTCACATGAAGCCGCGGCGTTGGCCGCTTTGAACCCTTTATGGACTGATAGATGTTGATGCGCTGTATCTGGGTGCGAATATCCCAGCCCGCAGCCAAACGGCCCGGTAACAAGTGCTTTCGATCACACTTCCATCACTTTCCTTGATACAAAAATCAAGAAGGAGATGTGATGCCGTCATTAAATAAGCTATGAGCTTTAGCCTGTCTCCTTTTCCCCACCTTCCTGGCGTCCGACCGAGGCAGGTTTTTGTCCCTGGACGCTGTTTCCTTCTCATGGCTCATGGGCTTGCTCCCAGTAAGACTCGTTGCTCTTCTGAAATCCGACCAATACTCAGATGCGAGTGTCCCAGGAGAATATCTAGATGAAGTGAGAGTAACGACTATGCGCTCTGTCTTCTACGGTCTTCAGCTGGCGGGCTTGTTTGGAGCAGCCGTAATGCTTTTCACTGCTGTGATTTGGAGAAAGGCTGTCAGACGACACGCGAGCTGGTTCAATTTCATGATCACTTGGATAATATCTTCCTCTTCATATATGTCAGTGAACAAGTCTATTGCTCACCAGATGCTGATACTTTTCCAGATTTCTCATCGGGACGCCATCGAGGCAGAAACCGAGCCACGCCCTCTGCCTTTTTCAAGCCGCGCTCGTGTACACAGTTCCGACATTGTGAGGAGCCATCTGTCTCTCTCTTCACACCTTTCCTCATAAAGTATAGGACTGCGGGATCGACAATCTCGCTTGTTATACAAGTACGCGACGCTCCGTTATGTTGTGCCACGTTTATGAATGACAGAGTGTTTTATAGGTATACATTACACTGCGGTGTATGCTTACTGCTATCAATCATCGTACATCATGGACAGTAGCTGTGAGTGAGGCTAACTCTGAAACGCAGACATAGTTGAACATACCATGCTAGCTCGTCATGGGGCCCTACGTTCCGGCCTGGGCAATGTTCGTTTTTGCGCTGCGCATCGGATTGGGTGATCCGTCTTTGGTCCAGCGCGACGACATGTATTGCAACATGAATACATATTTGCCGTGAGTGCGATATTCCTGTCATGTCCAGCTTTCCTAATCGTTTAAACAGTGAAAGAGTATCAGCAGCTGTGGTGGCTACCATCATGATCATTTGTCTGGCTGTGGAAGTGATAATATTCCGAAATTTACGGCGGGCCTGGCTGACGCTCAAGCGGGATGACCGGAGCTCAGTCTCACTGATAGTCAGAGTTCTGGCGTTCACCTTGGTTGGCATGTTCTCAATAATGTACGTGATTGGCCAAACTCTCATCATTCTCTATTGAATGGAGCGCGGCTTTTCAGTTTGAGCCTGATTTTCTTGGCTCTTCCGGACCAACACCGGGCGGCGTTCGATGTCACCATTTCAATCCGTCAGTTGTATCCTTCCCTTGCTCTCTCGCCATTAAACTAGGACTCTGCAGTTCCTGTTTCGTCTGTTCTCATATTTGGCACGCAAAAAGTGATATTCCCCTTTTCGTTCCCTAAAGCCACCTGGCTAATGTCGGATTGAGGATATTTTCACTGCGTGGTGTGCGATGTGCCGGAGAAGACCTCCCGCTCACGGCGCGGACACATGGGACACATTTACGCCCATTGGGACCCAGCGTCCTCTAGGCACGAACGAGTAAAAGATCCGACTGTGTATTATCTTATTGTTGTATCATTATTAGACATAGATGTATGCGCGTGGGCCCGTCAGTGTATTCCATCCGAGTCTCCGGTACGCTCTGCAGTCAGGGCGAAGACTGCATTTCCCAAGGTTAACTCTAAAATTCAACATTTTCGAACATCACGCGTTCAGTCATTACGAATCTCGGTATTTTATTATACATTTGGTTTGATTGGTATGATACATGCGGGGGGTACAATTGTGTGTAACTCAGGATGTCCATGTGGTATCAATAGGTGTGAACTCTGGAGAGAAAAAAAATAGGACCACTGACGAGGCAAAGCCGAATGATAGAAAACCAACCGTGAGAAATCACCACCCAGCGCAGAGCGCCTCGTCCACAGGTTCTTCCTCTTTAACCGTCAGCAGTGCATGCAAGTTGTTAGCCTTGCACGCAGGCCGGACGGCGGGGGCAGGGCCTTTCCGGAGCGGGAGGGCGATGGGCGACGAGTAGACGACCAGCGGCACATCGCTGACGAGGGTCTTGGGGTCAATGTGGACGGGTGTGGCGGCGCGCACGCGCTTGGGCTTCGGCGCGAAGAGGACTGCAAGCGCCTCGGTGGGGGAGCTTGTCCGCCGGGCGCGGGCGAAGCGCCGGAGCGTGCCGCGGTACGCCTTGGCGATGCGACGTGAGAGCCGAGACTTCAGTGTAGACCGACGGAGCGTAGGTGGGTTGCGCTCTGTGACAGGGTTTGAGGGGAGTTTGACATAGGAAAATAAGAGAGACATACCCTGCTCGGAAGTTATGACGATCTCCCGTTCGTAGGGTCGCAGCGCGAGCTTGCGCCTCGGCATTTCTGGGGCCATGGCGGGTAGAATGGAGATCAGGATCACGGAGATAATGCTCTATGCGAACGTCAATACCAAGACAAGGACGAACGGAAAATATATAACTTACCGTGAAGAGTCCCATGACGGCGAATGGAAATGCACGCAAGTACAAACCCATGGTAATCGGCTCCTCAACCGACTTAAAGGACTCGGCGCTCGACACCGAAGAGGATCGTCGCCGATTAGAGGCCGTCGAGACGGTAGAAACCGACTCGACTGAGGTAACGGACAGTTTGCGCAGCGGGGACTCGACCGAGGCGGTGGAAGACCTACGCCGCGGTGACTTGCAGACAGCCTTGAGCGCCGAGAATTTCGCAAGAGCCGTAGAGCGAAGTGCGCGAACGGGTGCTGGCATCGTCATCGCGCGATTGAAGCTCGGGGTCGGCATAGTTAAAGGTGAGATGTTATCCACGGGTGGAGGGCACGAAGCGGCGGGCTGCGTATAGTCCGGAATTGTGAAAACCGGGATCGATTCCATCGAAGTGGAGGGCCGGATTGTGGCCGAAGACGTGGTGGATGCCTTGGGGGTGCGGAGGGTAGACATCCGACGAAGGCCCTTGCTGGTGGATGCTCGCAAAGAGGCTAACGGCTTTTGGACCGAGGAAATCGAGAGGGCGCGCCGGAAGGCGGGCACCGTCGTCGAGCGGTCGACGGATGGACGCAAGGACGTCGAGGGTGAGGCGCGGTTGGTAAGAGTGAAAGGCATTGGTAGGTGCGCTAAATGTCTGTGGTCAGTGACAGTTTTGGGGAATTCAACTCAGCGGCGCACCTTATATTGTAGTAGAGAATTGGAGAATTCGACCCAGCAGCGGCGCACCTTTTATACCTCGAAATTCGTGTCGCACATTCGCAGGTCTCAGATCCCTAGTCTCACCCAATTGTCCTCGATGAAATCGGCCCTCCAGCTCAGAGACGGTATTCGCCTGCTCGCCGAGAGGATTGTCATCGTATGCGCAGGCTAATGGCGCGCAGAACGGTGGGTGAGAACGCGGAGAACGCGTCAGTGTTAAGGGTAGAATCGAAGCAACAGAGCGGACAGCCACAGGCAGATAGGAGAAAGAAGATTGCCCCCGCGGCTCCTATGTTGGCCCAGGCCCTCGCCGATCTTGCTCAGACTTCCTTCCGCGAGTGAGATTGGGAGAGGAGAGGGCTGGGCCTTCATCCTGGAGCAATCTAGAGCTGTCTGGGCTACGGGCATTGCGGATGTTGAACGGATGTATCTAACTTGGGATGCATGGCAAAATCGCCCAAACCAATCTACAACTTGAACGACTTTGAAGATAAGATGGATTAGCGCAAGCCCCGTCGGGCACAGAGAAAGTAGTCAGCGTGACGGGTCTTGGAGAGCGAGTGCATCAGAAGATGGTGGTTCAAAAGACAGCCGATACGTGAAGCGTCGCATCACCGGTTTCTTTCCTACCACTACCAATCCGTCAAAATCATTTCCTTCACTGCAAGATTTCCAGCGCACCATTAGAGTATCCTCTAATCATCATATGCTGTTATTATAGGATTAATTAACGACTCAAACTACCTGGCTCTCGGCATCGTCCTCAATTTAAGTCTGAAGATCTGTCTGAGTCACTGAGGCCGCCGTCCCGCAAAAATCTTGAATCCTATGCATGTGTAAGTTTTACCCCGCATATCTTCCCCAGTTCCGAGATTTCTGCCCCTCCAGAATATCACGACGAGGAAGTGCACAGGCACATGTCAAATCATAAATTTTCAAGAAGAAGTCGAAAATTATATGAGGTAGGAAATGGGTCCACTCTTGTCCACGTCACATACAAATCACCCGTGTGAATCAAGGGGCACTTGGGGTAGCGGTTAAAGATGCCAGTGTAGAAGCGACCAGTACGGCTTACGCAGCTCGAGCTGAGCACTAGCATAACTGGCCGACTGATCGCCCGGGATCCGCAGTTCGATCCTCAACCAGGTCCCCTTTATTTTATTTTATTTTTTCTGCTTGTCGACCGATGTTACTTTTCTCGCAGATTTCAACCGAAGCTGTAATTAAGTACCCCACTATCTACTTATGGACAGGCCGGGAGTAGTAGGCGCTCGAAGGCGAGTCGACCCGAGTGATTGTATCACTGATTGATTGATTCTTCCTTTTCTTTTTTTTTTCCCCCCCCCTTTCTCAGGACCCAGAGCCGCAACGAAAAAAAAGTCGCGATGTCCAGGAGACTAGTACAAGTCAACGTCAAGTCATTATCATTTCCATCCAGGCGTAACCGTAAAAATATACATGTACAATCGTAAAATCCAAGACCCTAGTGAATAGTAATGAACCTAAAAGCATCATCCGAGGACACATCAGACATTGCTGGCGGTCTCGCTCTGCTTCTCCGGCTGATCCTCGAGGTAGGACTTGTCGCCGCGCAGGTTGTCGTTCAGGCCGACGGAAGGGAATTTTTTGAGGAGCAGTTTGTTCACCTGCGCCAACCCGGCGAGCAGGAAGACGAAGACGCTGAAACGGGGCGTAAGCAGGGACGCGGAGAGGAAAGAGGGACGATGCGCACGTCGTGACGGCGAATCCCTGGACGTAGCGCGGGCCGGTGTTGCTGGGCCAGAGGAACGAGCCGTAGATGGACGCACTGTCACAGGGATAAGCTAAAATGAGGCGGTGGCGAGGGAAGAAGGGACTGACGAGTTGCCGAGCGCGTTCACGAACGCAATCGCCACCGCGCGCTTCTCCGCCGGGTGGTCGATGATGCTCGACACCCACAGGAGCGTCAGCGGGCACGCGGCGTAGATCCCCGCGACGGCGAAGCACAGGAACGCATACTTGACCTTCTTGTCGTCGACGGCGACGACGATGATGAACGAGATGCCCGAGAGGACCGCGGCGCTCGTGATGTAGTTGCCGCGCTCCCGGCGGATGTCCGAGACGAAGCAGAACGCGAGGATGCCGACGAGTGCGACGGCGTAGATGGGGATCGTCATGAACTGCTTCTCCGTGCCCTTGTACCCGAGCTGGCCGACGAGGTTCGGGATGAAGTACTGGATCGTCTGCGAGCCGGTCGCGAGCATGTACATGACCACCAGGACCCAGGTGCGCCAGTCGCCGATGGCCATCTTGAATGCCTCGCCGTGGCTGGGCTCTTCGACGCCGGAGCCGCCGTTGGTGCCGATGCCGTCGTGGGCCAGGCGCTGGACGGCGATGAACTGGGGGAGCGGTCAGATTGGGCCTTCAGATGCATAGGGTGGCGTATACCTTCTCTTCCGCAGACAGCCAGGAGGTGGTGCTGGGCCAATCGGGCAGGATCATCCAGGTGAAGCAGCCAACGAAAGACGCTCCGACGCCCTCACTGTAAGTAAATAATACGTTAGAATCGTCGCGGAAATCCACAAGAAAACGTGACCGACATCAGCAACAACCACCTCCACCCCGAAAGTCCATGCGCGCCGTCTAAGTGCTCGATAATGACACCAGCAAGCAGGCCAGAGAAGGCACCCTGTCGCCGCATCAGATCCAAGAAATCAGCCGCAAAGCATAAGGACGAACGGAAATGGCGGTCGCGGTGTAGTAGATCGAGTAGCGCTTCGCGAGCTCGTGGCGCTTGTACCACGAGGACAGGTAGAACGCGACGCCGGGCGCGAAGCCCGCCTCGATGACGCCGAGGCAGAAGCGCACGCCCGCGAGCTGCTGCCAGCTGTTGCACGCCGCGAGGCACGCGGCGATGCCGCCCCACAGTACACAGATCGCGGACAGACTGGGAAGGGGACGATGAACGGACGCGGTGGGACGAAGAGGCAAAGACGCACTAGATCGACGGCCGCATGCGGGTGAGGATCATATTGGAGGGCACCTCGAATATCACATAGGAGACCTAAGTAAGAAGTCGATAGTTAGAATTGGGAAATAGCCACGAAAAAAACTAGGACGCACGAAAAACATGAGAAGGATGACGGAGTACTGGGTGGAGCCATAGCCCAGCTCCTTCTGCATTCCACCGGCTGTGCGATTAGAGCATTAGACGCCGCTGTCCAGTTGCGGAGCGCAAAACAGCACGCACCCTCAGCGTTCCCGATGTTGGCGCGGTCAAGGTACGACATGACGTACAACTGCAAACGATGGTGAGCACACGATCACAGCACAGCTCAGACCTCGAATACTCACGAGCCACACGGTGGGCACGATCCGCATGTCGATTTTGCGCACGAGCGCGCGCTCGGCCTCGGTCCCCGGCTGGTACTTGCCCACCGCCGCCTCTTCGCGCCATTCTTGGTCAGACTTCGGAGACATGTCGTGTTCGTGTGCCTGGGAGTGTGAAGGATGCGGGGAACCGCCAGTGGAGAAATGCTGGGGAACCTGGGGTCGGGCTTTAAGGCGGCGCGCGGCACGATCGCTCGCGAGACAGCCCCTGTCGAGGATATATATCGTTCCACAGGGGAGTGAGGGGCCGCCATTTTTTTCATTAGCGGTGACAGGTATTAAATGAGGCACGGGATCGTGTCCGCGATCGCGGGCCTGGACCGAGTCGACAATACCAAGGCGGAATTTTGGGCGGACCTGAAAAAAAAATCCAGCCAAGCCAAGTTCCGCAGCGTAGCTTAGCGCCCTGGGAAGAGACAAATTGAGAGGGCGGCGGTACTTGGCATGAATCCCAGAAATTGTCTGCATTGTGCCTTTAGCGCAGTGTCAGCCATTAGCGGACCAGCAAAATTAAATAACAACTTTACCTCCGACCCGGAGAGCTTGACGTTACACACACACATCTTGCGATGTGACCGCGCCTGTGAACGCCAATCCCGCGAGGGATAGAAACTACCGATTTGTCGGATGCGAAAGTCTGAAGCGCCCAGTTTTTTGTTTTTTTTGCAGGCGCCGTTCCGAGTCGCAAGTCGTGATCTCAGAGTTCAAGCCCAGTGCCCACCACGAGCTTCCCACCGCACGAGATCTTGCCTCTTGCTGGACCGGCCGGCGAGTCGGCGACGAGGTACACAGACTCGGAAACCATGCGTTCGAACCGCCTGCCTCGCATCCTATGCTTGCAAGTTGAAGGGCTTCACGTTGCATGCCTCGGCGAGTTTGAGATTAGCCGCGTCTTGAGCACGAATAGGCGATTCCTAGTCTTGCAGAATCGCCGAGTGCCGCAGCCAGTGCCAAACGCGATTCGAAGCAAGGTCGGACACTTGGGTAGGAACTCGCGTAGGAGGAGAAATACGCGACTTGGTCATGGATGCCGTTTTATAGCCTGCGCTTCAGGGTGCCACCGCACGCCCCACGCCATCTGCTTGCAGCGAGAATATGACTCAGAATCGGGCGTCGCGTGAGATTGAGAGATGACAGAGCGTCGTGAGCAAGAAGCAGCGCGATCCTAGCTGAGTTCGTCGTCGACGTCGACTGAGAGTTTTGTTGTCGCCACTCGCTCTTCCGACGGCTCATTTTCTCAGCGCCTCTGAAAGTAATTTTTTCGTGTCGTCCCATCCGCACTGGGCAGAGCGGAGCAGCCAGGAAGAGGAGAGCCTGAAGAGAGCATATCCCCGAATTAAATGCATCGTCTATGTATGTGTACCGTACCAGCTACGTATCGTAGTCCGTTCATGCATGTGTGCGTCGTGAGTGTCCTAACTACTTAAAAACCAAAATGTACGTATGGAACAAGTCCGCGCCCGCGCCCCGAAGTGCACTGGTATGCGAGGCGCCCCACGCGCGCGTGAAGTAAAGAACAGCGCGCGAGGAAGTAAAGAACAGTGGCGCGGAGAGGAAACGGCCCAGGGAGGGAAAGGAGGCGCCTCACGGCCGCGCACGGAGGACGCGCATGCCCGAGACGAGCACGATGAGCAGCGTGATGAAGATGGAGGCGAAGGCGGAGGGGGCGGTGCGCAGCGCGCTGCTGCAGCCGACGCATGTCCAGCCTGGGTGTGTGTGCGTGTGAGTATACGATGGAGTGACGGAGGAATGGGGAGGGGAGGTGAAGATGTGAAGCTGGAGGCACGATTGCTCGACGGGGAAGGGAGAAGGGAAGGCAGGGGAGCGGTGTAGACAGGAAATAAGAAGTTAGCAGGCCGGCTCACCGCTTGCTATGGGCGTGTACGGCTGAGGAGTATACAGCGCAAACGCCAGCGCAGTATTCGGGCTCATGTACCCCGCGCGCGCTGTCGCCGTCGACCCGCGGTCGTCCCACATGTGCAGCGTGCACGTCCCCTGCGCCAGCGGCGTGTTCAGGTGCGCCTGTCCGCAATTCAGCTCTCTCTTCTGCACAAACTGAAAAAAAGACAGACCTGCTGGTACGAATACACATCCCAGAAGACCTCCGTCGCCGTGCCGGGGACGTGGCCGTCGGGGTCCCCGCCGACGGGGTACGTGTTGCCGTTGGCGCAGACGGCGCTGAGGGTGAGGGACGTCGGCGTCACGATGACGGAGGTGAGGTTCCACCCGAAGGTGATGATCTGGTTCTGGGCGATCTTGTAGAACGAGGTGGCGGTCTGCGGCGGCTGCGTGATCGTCGCGCCGCCCGCGGGGTCGGTCGCGGCGATGGACGGCGCGTTGGACACCGTTGCGGTGGTGTCGGTCGCCGCTGCCGTAGACGCTGGGTTTGAGGCAGAGACAGGGTTGGAGGCGGAGCCACCGGAGCCTGAGGGAACGGACGACATGGGCGACGAGGAGGAGGAGAATGGGCTGAGGGAGATGGGCTAGACCAAAGGGCAGGCTACGCCGTCGTCGTCGTGGGTATTGTCGTGAGGTGGAGCACTGCCACTGATCGTGACGTAACTTTAACCTTGCCCCACGACCATCTGGATCGAATGCAAGCCCTTGAATACCGAAAGGACGAGGATTTACATCTGCATTTGAACACACTGGGTGCTTCAGCATTGACTGAACCTTTATTTATTTATTTTATGAAGACTTCGAATTCTCTGCGACGACAGCCTTTTTTTTCATTTCATCCAAATTTCATCCTCATGGTTTCGTCTCTGCCAATGCCTTCGTCATTTTATCCTGGCTCGCTCGAATTTGAAGATGCGACCTGGAAGACTAGCCGACCCCAGGCAAAAAATTCCCCTGGACACCTAAAGGACACCGCTGCTCTGAAGTGCAGCAAGAATATTGCCATTCGCGCAAGTAGGGCTTCCTGCTAATGGTTGTATTCTAAATGCTCAGCTCCTTGAGAATTTCAAGGAGATTAGTCTTCTCCGTTAGATCCCGTACTAAATTTAACTCTGCGTTCAGGCCCTTCATCTACTGTTGCGCTCTTCGACGAAGAAACCTAGATTCGGAATGCGCACCTCTAGTTCACACCTACTACCATCGAGCTTCTGAACTTAGACATCGAAGGTCTTGGGCGCAGATAGAGCTTCTTCTAGTTTGGATTCTAAATGCTTACCCCATGAATCTCCTTCCTCTGCTGCACTGAATCCATCTATCTGCTCGCATCCGACGCTCGACATAACTATTTCCAAGCATTTTGGATTAATGGACCGTATTAACCTACGCTCCCGTAATATATCCGCAGACGCAAACCAAGGAGCTCATCAATACAAATTCATTTTGCCTCTGCCGCACTCTCGAGGAGACGCACAATATTCTCATGACCCTCCCTTGCGACAGCCTCGAGAGCACTTCCATATGGACCTCCCTGCGCATGTATGTTGGCCCCATTATCGAGCAGAATTCGCACGACGCTTTCGCGCCCCTCCATCGCCGCTGCCTGCAACGCGGTCCCGTAATAGCCTCCTTGTTCGTTGACGTCGGCGCCTTTTTCAATGAGCAGCTGAACCATTGACTCGGCTCCTTTAGCTGATGCGGCGCCCAGTAACCCCACTCCTTCGCTTTGTGCATTCGCGTTTGCACCGATGTCGATCAGGAAACGCGCCAGTTCCTCGCGGCCTGGCTGCAAAGCGGCACCAAGGGCATCGTTGAAGTCTTGTGCATTGGCCGACGCGCCATAATTTAGTAGCAGCCTGATCAGCTTCTCATGCCCCCTCGCTAACGCAAGTTGCAACGCAGACTCGGGGATTTTTCCAGTGAAACGGATCTCCCCAGTGAAATTTTTGTCGGCACCGCTGTCAAGGAGGACTCGAACCACTTTCTCGTGTCCTGCTTTCACTGCTGCCTTTTTATTTATTTTTATTTTTATTTTAGATCCGATTTATTTGCCCTCAACCGACGTATCGTATGGTAGGCATACTTCTACACTATGTATGATCAGTTAATGTATCTAATTGTTCACTTGTGTGAATGAGTCTACGGCAAGATGTCCCATTGGTCAACATAGGCCTCCGGGACGGGCGCGTCGCCGCGCATTAAGGGTGTCTGTGGGTATATAGGGTTCGGGGGGTGAAGGCCTCTCCAGGGAGTAGGCACTGAGTGGTAAGTTATGGAATAAGTGTTCGTAAAGTAAAGTAAAGCACAGCAGAGGAGAAGGAAAAGAAAGAGAGAGAGATATAGAACAGTAGGGACAGCGGCGGGCGAGTCGGCGGCCGCCGCTTCGACTCACACTTCACATCTGGGCACTTTGGAGCGAGGGCAGGGCAGGGCAGGGTTCGACGCGTGTCTGGAGAAGAGGCGGGCAGGGGCGAGGGGGGGTAGTCCACGGGGTCATATCAGAGAGCGGGCGAAGGAAGGTCACGACGCGAAAGGATTCGCATCGCGGGGAAGTCCCTCCTCGCCCGGCTCCGGGGTCGGGGCAGGGAGACGATTCAGCAGCGCGATATATTCGTTACGTGTGAGCTCGCCGGGGTCGAGTGGCCGTGGTAGATCGCCGTGCACGTTGTGGAAGCGCCCAGTGCGTGCTATGAAGCGGAAGAGATGTGGGAGAAGGGCCGGCACTCCTAACAGCTTCGACAGGACCATGGTGCGCGGGCCGCCAGCTCTAGCGAGCTCGCGGCGGGCGTCCGTATGTGCCCTGCAGTGCAGTAGGTAGTGCGTTACCGTCTCGTCTTCAAGCCTACAGCACGGACACTCCGGGGATTCGGCTTTGTTGATACGGTGCATGTGCTGGGCAAGCGTGCAGTGGCCCGATCGTAGTTGGAGGAGGAGAACCGCGTGGCTGCGGTGTAGGCGGTCGGCGGTGATGAGGTACGAGCCCGTGTGTAGTCTGTTGTCGTACTGCGAATTCCGCTGGTAGCGTGACGAAGCTTCCCAGTTCGCGAGGACTTGTGCTTTCAGCTGCGCGTTGAACCACTGTTTCGCCGCTGACCTGCTAATCGGGAGTGTCGGGTGATAGGCCTCGGGGATATCCTCGAAAAACAGTGGTCCTGTCGTCCCTGACGGAGGAGGTGGAGCGTGTCGTCGCCGCGGTGAGGAGCCCTGTTGTGCTGCCGCTTTTGCTTCTTCATCTGCGCGTTCGTTGCCCTTGATGTCCTTGTGTCCTGGTGCCCAGCGAAGTGTTAGTCGTATATCCGGATGTTTCGCCATCAACTCATCGTAGCGCACGTGCCACTCGTCCCATATCCAATGTGACGGAGTGGAGTGCGCCGTGCGTGTCGCCTTTATTGCCGGCTGGCTGTCCACGTAGTGGGACACGTCCCCCGTCACCACCCCCTGTTCGCGCAAGAGAACGAGGGCAAGGCCGCCTCCTATGCCCTCGCTCTCGTACACTGTGTGGTCATCGATGCGACCGAGGTGAAGGCGGACCGACGACACTTCGACGCCGTGCCTGTATAGAACAGCCGCAGCGCCAACGCGTCCGTCGATGCCCGACCCATCGCTGTACACCTTCCACTCCGCCTGATCAGCAGCCTCCGCTGCTATCGCATCCTCCGCTGCTATCGCATCCTCCTTTGAGCTCGGTACCTCTACCGCCATACTCGATTTCCACGACGGCGGCTTCCGCACCGCCGCCACCCTCTCCATCTCTTCCGCGCGACTCGGGAGGTCGCCCATCAACTCCTGCACGGTCGTCGGATGTGTTTTGTCCCTCCACTCCTGCATCACCACCTCGTAGAGGGGGTGGGTTGTTGGTAACGTTGCCATGCGTACCGCAGCGCCGAACCGGACTTTGTCGACGAGCTGCTCGACAGGTAATAAGTTGGCATAGATATCCACAACCTCCGTGGGGGTGGAGGAGAGGGCGCCGGTGATTGCGAGCCCCGCGCGGCGTTGTATCGTCTGCAGCTTCCGGAGGACTCCCCGTCTCCTTGGTTTGGTTCCGCTGGTTATGCTGTGGCCTAGCGGTTTCAGAAAGAGGTCAGCGCCGTAGAGCATGCGTGGTACGGCGATCGAGAGGTAAAGGCGCCGCATGTAGCGCGCACCGATTCCCCGCGAGGGCCGCGGAATTCTCGCGAATTGGGCAAGCCAGGCCTGTCCTTTGGCTACTGCGGAGGCCTCTTGCTCCTTCCAGCGCAGCTCCCTGTCAAGATGGATGCCTAAGAGCTTGACCGAGGCGCTTGATCGTATGGTGTGGCATCCCAGCTTGAGGGCAAATCGCGCCATAGGCACCTTTCGCCGCAAAAGGAAAGGGTGCGGGACCTTGCCATGCGACGCGTCGAGAAGCTGGTATTTCTTTGGGCCAAACAGGGCATTGGTGCACCTGGCCCATTCGTCGACGCCGCCCTCGCGAAGAATGACCTCTCGTAGCTTCTGGTGAGTGATTTGGAATGTCCTGCCTGTCGTAATGAGGGTGTTGTCGTCGACGAAAATGACTCCGTGTTCCCCGTGCTTTGGATTCGGGATTTCAGCAAGATCAGAGTTGTAGATGAGGTAAGAGAAGCGGGAGTTGGGGTCGCCTTGATCAAGGCCACCCTCTACCGCGAAGGGTTCCGAGAGGAAGTCCCCGAAGCCTATGCGGCTGGTCCGGCCCGCGAACCTACGCGTTACCCACTCCGTGTGCTCCACTGGTACCCCACGCATCCGCATTGCGTGCACCAGCCAGTCCAAGTCCACACTCGGGAATGCGCCTTTTACGTCCATGCATAAGACGCTTGCGACTTTCCCCTCGCGCCATGCGTCTTTTATGATCTTGACGACCTTGTGCAGCGCATCCGTGGTTGCTCGCCCCGGACGCCCGCCGTAGTGGTTGTCAGGGAGTATCCCCGCAAGCTCGGCCTCCTTGATACAGCGGTAGTCCTTTGCCGAGTGGTAGAGGCGCGGAAGTCCACGCAACAAGACTATCGGGTGGTGCGCCACGGGGTCCGTGTAGTCGGGCTTCCCCGGTTTCCTCAGTGCTAGGCTGAGAATATCAGCCCACCACTTTGGATAGTGTCGGAGTTCATCGAGGGAGCGATAAATTGGGCCTAAAAATGGGATGAGAAGGTTAGTGGCTTCTTTCAGGACACAATTCGGGGTGGAATCGGGGTAAGTGGCCTTATACGGCTTCATCTTGTTGATGACCATGCGCAAATCCTCATCGGTTACCGCCTCCCACTTCCACGCTGGCGGTGGGTATACAGGATTTAGTGGGACGGTCGGCTGCGCCATCTTTGCGGGGAAGAACTCCTCGTGAAGCATGGCCGTCTTCTCCCCGTTCGACACCGCCGTAGCCACTACCCGCTTTGTTTCTGGGTGTCGCCGCTCCAAAGTTGGCATGGGCGTCGCCGCCCCGTCCGTGGGCTCGCTCGACGCCAAGGATCCCACATCCCACACATTGCTGTCATTCAGGTCTTCGAGCCATTTCACCCAGTGCGCCGCTTTTGCCTCTTTGATGGTGGCGCAAAAACGGTGTCGGCTCTCAGTAGCCTCCGCGTGGGCCGGGTGTTCGGGGGCGTGGCGCCAATGATAGGAGATGCGCTGGAGACGTGCGCTCTCCTTGCGCACCTCATCGAGTTCCTCCGTGTACCAGCGGCGCCAGTGCGGAGTGGACCTCGTGTATTTGACCTCCTCGCGTATGACGCGTTGTATCACGTCTTCGAGCGCGCGAATGGCCATCTCCACCTCCTCGACAGAGGTGTAACGTTCGGGTCGCGCGAAGTTCTCCAGCTCTTTATGGAGGCGCTTCCGGAACTGGTCCCAGTCCGTTTTGCGGAACATGGGCTTTGGTACGTGTTCCACCACCGGCGCGTCAATGTCCAGCTCCTGTATAATCGGAATATGATCAGTTTTCACTGGCCAGAGCCCCGGGTCCGTATTGCAGCGCGTGTACGCCGCCATAAGGCCTGGAGAACAGAATACATTGTCTGTTCTGGTAAAGTTCCCCGTCGCGAATGACCGGAGAGTCGGTATGTCTCTCGGCAGAGGCATTCGCATCCCATTGCGCGCGAGCATGTCCAGCAAAGGCTGGGTGAGCTCCAAGTTCCGCGTGGTGAAGAGATGGCAATTGCGCATCTCGTCCCACAGCGGGTGGTGGCGGTTGAAGTCACCCGCCCACACGTACATCAGCGGGAAGACTGGAATGTCCTGCCTCGCCGCCGGGCTGCGCAAATACTCGCGCACCATGTCCAAAGCGTCGTTGTGCTCGCAATCATTATAGATGTTTAAGAATCGAATCGTACCGTACGTCCCGTGTAGCTGGACAGCCGTGACATTCGATGAGGGGATAGGGAGGGCCTTCCAGGATGCGGAGGGCACTCGTATGTTGACGAGTATGAGTGATTTCGTCAAGTGTTGGTCCGGGGTGTGCGTCGGCGGGTACACCGACACCCAGTTTCTATTCGCCCTCGTCGTCCCTTTGTGGTCGAAGTAAGGCTCTTGTATGAATGCCATGTCGTATACGGTGGGGGCTAGTCGGTGAAGGAAGTCCCCTTGCGCTAATAGGGATTTATTTAGATTCTGCTGCCAAATTGTTAGTCGCCTGCCACGTATTGGGTTGCCCGGGTCGTTCAGCATTGCTGTCGTGCACCCGCGGGGCCCGTCGTTATCGCCTCTGGTAATTCTTCGCTTTCATCAGATAGAGCGCGCAGCTCCTCCCTGGGGACAACTGGGGAGAGCGGAGGGAGATCAGAGAGGATTAGCGGCCCCGCCTTCTCCCGCGCCTTCTGTCTCTGGTCCCTTTGAGCCGCGCTTCGCCGATGGCGCTCCCTCGTCCTGCGTTCATCATCATCTTCGGATAGATCTGTGTCCTCCCCTTGCTCGAACCCCGGTTCCGGCGATTCCATACGCGCCGCACGTTCCGGGTGCATCCTTTCATCCGCCGCCGCCGTTGGGCGGCGCTGACTGAATGCCTCTTCGATTGTCATCTGTACTTCCCCCCACTCGTTCCTATCGCCTTTCACACCTTTCGCAAAGCGCAACTTTGCTGCACCCCCGAACATGGGTGTCGAAGCGTCCCCCGTCATCACACTGCGCAAACCCGCCGCCGTTGGCGCCGACGGTCCCGGTCCGCGCTTATGCGCGTTAGTCGCCGCCTGCCACGCTGGCTGCTTCCCGCTCCCCATGGCGTACTCTCTCGCTTCCCGTTCATGGGTGGCCCACGACGCTGGGTCCCCCGCAATTGGGAAATACGGGTACTTCGCCTCCGGGTTACGCTCGAGCGCGACCTGGAGCTTTTCCTCGAAAATGGGACACGAGCGATCTGCCGCCCCATGTCCCCTGTGCTCCCGCTTGGCAAATTTGCAGTTCGAGCACGCCCGCTCGTCGTTCGTCACGTTGCACATCGCTGTCCTGTGCATCTCCCCACATCTCGCGCAGACATCATGTATCGATTTGCACGTCGCTGCTACATGGTTTTGCCCGATGCCCTGGCATTTCATACATCGGATGGGCTCCGTCAGGAGCTTTCTCCCGAACACCTGCTTCCCCTCAACCCACAGGCCATAGCGGAGGAAGTGGTTTGCGGCTTCGGGTGCGGCAAACCCGAAAATGGCGTGAGCCACCTTCTGTGCCGCATGTCTCTGCCCCGCTGGCTTTATCCAGTGGGCCTTCTTGAGGGTGCCCCTCTCGAGGCCGCTGTCGCCCTCCACAATGTGAAGGGCCCCGTCCTGGTTGGGGTCGAATGACACGGGCACGTATTCCACGAGCACATTAAAAAGACGATCCTTATAAATAGACGTACCTCCTAAGGCTGCTAGGAATCCAGCAATGTTTCTCTTGATCCACTCCGCCGAGCTTGTCGTGTTCATGTGTAAGAGCACAGCGCCACTGCGCTGCTTCGCGGCGCCAACGAAACGCGCCTCCAGTTCTGGCGCCGGGCAGCCTTGGGCGACCATTAGTTCGACTGCCATACCGGCCTTCACCGTGATGGTCTTCGTATCGAGGTCGTCTAGCCATTCTTGCATCCCGGGAGCCCGTTCGATGAGGACTTGGCGCATGCGAGCCCCAGTCATCGCCACCGCCGCTGCATGCTCCGGGGGCGGTGCACCCGCCGCCGCTGCATACGACTTGGGGCTTTTGCCATCCGGGGGTGCTGCACCTGCACCGCTAGTAGCAAGCGCGGCGCCTGCCGTAGACTCCATTTTCTCGAGGACATCTGCGAAGGCCTCCTCCAGGCGCCCCGTTAGTACCTCCAGTTCTCCGCATTGCTCGTGCACGGTGCGTGTCAGAACGTGGGCCGCTGCTCGCACGTCGGCTGCCTCCTCTGCGTCTCCCTCTCGCGTCATTCGTCGATCTGCCGCGTCTTCCGCCAGCTGTCGCTGCAGAAGTCTGACCTCGCGCGTGAGGTCCTCGACGACCACATCCCCCGTCTCTTTTCCAGCAGGATCCCCATTGCCCTGCAGGCTTCCGCCGTCACCACCGAGGTCGCGTTGGCCGCGATACGAAACATCACCATGGCCATCTCCGCCATCGTCATCCCCGTACTCACTTTTGGTATGAAACCCTTGGCGTACAGATGATTTTGCGCGTCTTCCGCTCCGGTGTGTAACCAGTCGATGTCGCTCCCTTCTAGCAGTTCACTCCTTGTTTTTCGCGCGTGCATCGCGCCTGGGGCGTCAGTCGTCGCGCGCGTGAGCCGTTGTGACCCTTTTGACGCCCCCGCGGACGACTTTGCATCTGCGGGAGGTGTTTTTCCCGGGGCATTGCCCTGGGGTCGTTTATACATTGTTGTATGTATTGTAGAGAGTATATAAGAAGCTAAGGACCACTACGTGCACCGATGCCCAAGCCTCGAAGAAAATTTCGAGGCGCCGATCAGTTGCACGTGGTGGTATGTTGCCAAGACAGTCCACCTCACTGCTGCCTTAAGTGGGCTCCCATAACCTGGATTCACGTCCGCCCCCTTGGCGATGAGTAGCAGCACAATTTTCTCGTATCCGTGCTCTGATGCTGCGAGCAAGGCGGTCCCTAATGAGGCGCCCGCATCTACGAGTAAACCAACCGTGTCCAAGGCACCAAAATGTGATGCTTCGCGAAGGGCACGGTCCAACCCGTATTTGTCTTCGGCGAGGAGGTGTTTGGTTATTTCATATAAATTGAAGGCTGCAGCTATTGATAGTTTTGTGCCAGGGAAAACTAGCCTGGACTCGGACCATGAATCTGGGCAGAGAAAGCAGCATTCCAGAGACACCAGAATCATATTTTTGAGCGGCAGCTCAAGTTGCCCGTGGGCATGTATAAGGCCGTAATCAGCAGCATATGCAAAAAACGGATGTTTCCTGCGTAGCATAGACCATTCTCGCCATTGCGAACAGTTTTTAAATATGTCGAAAGATAGACATGTAAGGCATGTTGCTGTGATATCCACCTGAGCCTGTGGAAATCGGGTTGACTGTATGCTGTCCAAGTACTCCTGTGCAGTGTAGTGCACCAATCGCACAACATAGTCCGTCTGGTCGATGATAACCAGGCCGGCGCAAGCGGATAGCATGATATCGGCATCCAGGATGTTGTCATTATCGAACGTAGTGTCACCTGGTTCCACTGCCAGAGCCTGTTGGAGTTCTGTGATGGATAGTGGCCGCTTTGCATTGGAGATCCAAATGAGGACGAGGCGAGCGACTTTTCTGTCATCCTCGCTTTGACGGTCGATTCGATCCATGGCATCATCGTATGTATGCCTTAAATCTTTTGGCATATTATTCAAGGCATCTCGCAGGGCTCTGATGGTGTTCTTCGTGGCAAGCGAGTCCATATGGAGTTTTGCAAGTAAGAACCTGAGTGGGGGTGAGCTAAGGACTTCATTGAGACGACGAGTAACATCCCCTGAACATTGCGCAACAATTTGTTCTCGATTTCGTCTTGGAACTCTGGTCGGGCTGCGATATGCTTCGAAAGCCTAACGGATCCTTGAAGCTGCTTTCTAACAAAGCACCGAATATCATCCTCGGTTGCACGAATCTCTAGGACTTGTGCGTCCGGGAAGGGAATGCGGATATGGGGTCGTGAAGTTAACAGCAGGTTGACCGTGGGGAATTTTGTAAGTGATTCAAGAAGGATTGCCCGACGGTCCTCTGGATATTCGTCCAGGGCGTCCACAATGATATACACTTTCAAGCGCTCCGCAACGGCGAAGGACAATTGAGTGTGGATCTCATCAAGTGTGGGGCGGGTACGTTGCTCGTGGTGCTGCGTATGGAGGGCTGCTATTGTGGGGGGTATGGGTCTGTTGAATACAAGCTGTCGCCAAAGGCTCGCAAGAAGATTAGATGGAGATTGAATTTCAGTCTCCTTGTGATTCAAGTATATCCACGCGACACCAATATTTCCGTCCTGGAATTGTGTACGAAGATGTTGCACGACAAGGGATCTAGTATAAAATTGAGTTCGCCTATGCGCAAGTAAAAGTAGATGACGCACGCGAGAACCGTCTTTCCGGCACCAGCTGCGATTCTTGAAGGATTAGTGCAAGAAGATTGAGTCTATCCAAGCCCACTTACGCATTCCACGACACCATAGAGTTCCTCCCAGACTAGACTTCCATGCTTTGAAACGGTCATCTTCGAGAAGCCATTCCCCAGTTCCTGATTGTCGGCTACTGAAGATTTCTGCTTGTCTCGGGAAGGAATTTAGCGGTGAGAACCATTCGATCAATTCATCGTGTTTCGTGGCTAGCATAAATAAATAAGCAATGTGAACAGAAATTCAAAGACGGGCTCACGATTGAGAACTTGCTGAGCGACATCGTTAACTATGCCGAATATTTCTGGTTCGTACCCGTCAGCCTGCACGCAAACGAATGGAACGAATGGACCACGCCATGGCTTACGATTGTGATTTTGCTTGCACTCTTGAACAGCATCATTGATCGAATTGAGGATTTCTGCGAAAAAATAGCACCGTTTGTGATCCTCTAAAGTCGGGCCGACGTACGGTTGGTATCTTGTTGTTGGTGTTGACTGAGATCCCTGTCGTCAATGAATTCGTGAAGCATACATGGTCATATTTGCTGAGAACATACCAGATATCGAGAATCAGCCAACTATTCAGCAATATTTTGACACGCTCGAATTCTTGGAGGTATTCCTTGGCCTCCTTTTTGTTCCACAGTGTCCAGGCCAACTGTTTCGAAAATCTGGACAACCGGCCGTCTGTAGGTTTCAATTTCTCTGTGAAGTCTTCCATAGTAGCCTTGAATTGGTTCAAGGGGCCTGTCATATGCTGGACATTATTTCGTGAGGGGTGTGCTCGAACACGCTTCTGGAGCTCCTCGAGCAGTGGCTTGAGGGTGTCCATTTCGGAGAACAACTGCTGTTGGTCTTGGGGCGCATTCAGGAAGTCCTTGAGATATTCGCGCGCTTTCAATGCCGCATCGACAAGCTGGATGGTGCTGGTTATGACCCCGAGGGTTTCCGCCATGAGGGACGAGAGCAGAAAGCTCGCGATCGGAAAGCTGTTTGAAAGCTGCTGTGTTGCCGGTTTTAGTAATGCCATGACTGGCACGTGGCCCAAACGTGGCCTCACTATTTTCTTTTTCATCTCTGGATCATGGACTCTTCCTTCTTGCTTGCTTCCTTCCTTCTTGCCCACGACCCCCTTTCTCCTAAACTCCGAATGTACAAATGCGACTCTATGCTCATCCAACACTAGTCGACCCTTCATCTACTCTAGCGCTCTTCAACGATGGAAACCTGGCCTCGGAATGCACACTTGAAAAATAATATTTTCTGCTGCGCCTCTAGAGTAGTCGACGCCGCTGCTCCAGGATGCAGAAAGATTGTCATTGGGCGGTAGAGCTTCCCGTTTATATTTTGAACTGAATCTCGGCGCTCCTCTGCTGGATTGCCTGGATTGCGCACTAAATTTATCCCTCAGCCTTCATCCGACGCTGAGCAAAACTGTTTTCAGGCATTACTTCAATAAAACGGTGATGAATGTCAACGGCTTACATAGAGGTGAGTACCCATCTTCTTCCAGCACCTGAGAAACTGAAGAGAAACTGAACCATTCGTTCGAGGGGCTTCGCCTTGAACTAGACGTGAGTATGTTAAACTTGGCTTGACTTATACGCGCGCCGCTAAAAACTCGTCAACGGACGGCTTAATATTCCTGAGATGCATCCTGTCCAGCCCTCAGAAAATGGCTTGATTTCCCCTCCATGTGATCCATGACCACTATCGTCTCATCTCCTCTCCCACCGAAACAGTTCAACTTCGAGATCACAGGTGGCTCGATTTGACGCCAACGTCCCACAGGTCGCCTTCCCAGCTGCTGATATTCTCACTGACATCGTCCTAATACATCTAATGGACGATTCAGTAGCCGGCAGCATCTCTCGGACTTAGACCTGAAGCTCGGACTCTTCGTCGCATTTACTGTCGCTCCCGCGCGTTTCTGCTCCCAACGAACGGAGCACTATTCATGTTCCTTGGCGCGTTCATCGAGAATATTCTCTGTTCATGACGGCGCAGCTGCTGATCAAGCGGGAGGTGAACAACGCTAAGACACCGATCTTGGAGCAATACACCTTTCGAACTTCTCACTCCCTTTCCCTCGTTCATGCGCGTATTCCAATTTCTTTGTGGTGCTCGCAGATTTTGCCCGGAAACACCATGACTCAGGGCAACGAGGGTGGTTCAACTGAAAATATATGCATTCAACCTCGACCGGTCCCGATCCCTCCTCCTCCTCATATTATCTAGTGTCTGCAATTTCACTGTGTTCAGCCGGTCCCTAGACGCGGCTTGATCTAGCGATCGGCAGGTCTGCCGAGGTCAGTCTATTTATGTCTATGAGCCCAGTTCAACAAGCGAGGTACGAGCTTCATTTGTTGAAGCGTCTGTCTACGAGAGACTACAGACCATAGTGATCTAAGCCGCCTCGGCACCAACTCGGCACCGCCTAGACTAATCGTCGACTAGCGATGGGAAGGCCAGCGGAGTTTGCATCGACCGACGCGTCTAGCTCTGCCTCATTTCCTAGCCATGTCCGCGTCTATGCCCTGCCCTTCGTTCTCTGCCATTTGGCTTCAGTGTATTGTACTTGTGTTCAGAGTTCCGCGGCCACTGAACGGCTGCACGTAATAGGACCACCCGCTGGCAACGATTATTGATTGTTGTCATCCGCAATAACATCACTCTTTCTTTGTGGTGAACTGCCATGGGCACACCGTCTCTTGTCATGTTTGGGAACGCGCGTACGCCGCCTTACTATGGAAATCCTGGGCCGTGTCCCCCGACCCACAGTGCCATTCTGGATCCTTGGAAGCTGGGACATTGACGGGACACATAGATGAAGTGCGTCGAGGTCAGTCTAGTCAGGTCTAAGGGCCTAGACTAGGCTCGTCATGTGTCGGCTGGTTGATCTAGACGCATGTGGGCGTCTAGGCCTGCTTAACTCAGCCTAGGCGCCTAGACCAGTCAGTGGTCTAGAGACCAGCTGAATGCAGTGCGTCCGGTATGAAAATAGGTTGGTTCTTTGAGCGCGGAAGAGCGAAATGTGTTCGCATTTTTATGTTCAAATTGAGATTGAGATCTGAAAAATCCCAACGAGGATACGCAACTCTGAAAATTCAACTTGGAGCACGTGACTGTTCAACTTTTGGTTCGATTTTATTTTTCAGTTGCAGCTTGGAGCATACTTCGTTGATGACTGTAGCATATATTCGGGACGCAATGTACGTAGGTACAGTACCTTCTTGTTATTTATGGGGACCTCCGCAGTAATACACTCCTCCTCCTCCTCCTCCTCCTGAAGTACATCAGCCAAGACCAGCGGCAGGACTTGTCCAAAATCTTCCCTTCTCACCGGGCGTAAATTTCCCGCGTCTCTAGGCATGTTGGTTTGACGATCAGATCTGAGTCACCTCACTCCAGAATTCAAGGCAGAGACTGATATGTTTAAGTGAACAGGGCGGCCCGCTCGATCGAGATTCGGCACTAGAAAATTTCTCGGCCCTTGTGCTCACCTGTATCATGCAGAAGTCAAATCATATTAAATCCCGTAGTCTAAAACCAATGAGTTCATCGATATCAAGCCATTCCACCCCTGCTGCAGTCTCGAGGAGACACACAATATTCTGATGACCCTCCCTTGCCGCAGCCTCGAGAGCACTTCCATACGGACCTCCCTGTGCATGTATGTTGGCCCCATTATCGAGCAGAATTCGCACGATGCTCTCGTGCCCCTCCATCGCCGCTGCCTGCAATGCAGTACCGTAATAGCCTCCTTGTTCGTTTACATCGGCGCCGTTTTCAATGAGCAGCTGAACCATTGACTCGGCTCCTTTAGCTGATGCGGCTTCCAGGACAGTCCCCACCCCTTCGCTTTGTGCATTCATGTCTGCACCGTTCTCGATGAGGAAGCGGGCCAGTTCCTCGAGCCCTGGCTGCAACGCGGCCCTTAAAGCATCGTTGTACTCCTGCGTCTCGGCCAACGCCCCACGATTTATTAGGAGCCTAATCAGCTTCTCATCCCCCTTCGCCAACGCAATTTGCAAGGCAGACTTGCGGATCTCTCCAGTGAAATTTATGTCGGCACCGGTGTCAAGGAGGATTCGAACCACTTTCTCGTGCCCTTCTTTCACTGCTGCCTGAAGTAGGTTCCCGTAATCTATCGTCAAGTTCAGAGCGGTTTCTTTCCCCTTGAACGAGGCGATCTGGAGGGGCGCCTTGTTGCTAGAATCCATCCACCATGATGACAGAGGCGTGTTGTCGTTTTCGTTGGTGAACAGCTCCAAGTTCCTCCCGTTGACGTCCGCACCGTTATTGATGAGCAGGGAGACAATATCCACTTCGCCTACGCAGCATGCAACCAACAATGACCTTCCCCCTTGTTCCTCTAGGTTTACACAACCACTTGTTATGAATTCATGTACCACGTCCCAGTGGCCATAGCAGGACGCGATGTCCAAGGCAGTCAACATGTTCACGTTGACAGCATGTTTGATGAATAGCTTAACCATCCCTAGGCGCCCTGCGTATGCCACATTTTCAATAGCCCGATGGTCCACAACAGCACCACTTTCAAGGAGTAGTTGGCTTATAACTTCATAGCCATTCTTGGCAGCTTCACAAAGAGTGTCAGATGGGGAATTGATGCTCGCTTTAGCACCGTTTGCGGTGAGTAAGCCTACAAGTGCTTCAGAACCTCTTGCCGTTGCTGCGAAAAGAGGCAACTGCCAGTCCGTATTCCTCTTGGAGGAGGAATATGAATAATTTGGTATCTCGGCCTCCCAATTTACGTCGGCACCATTTTCGACGAGAATTTGGGCTATTGACTCGTATCCCTCCCGACACGCCACGTATAAAGCACTTTCAAGTCGAGGGGGACCCAAGTTAATGTTTGCACCGTTTTCGATGAGTAGCCGCACAATTCCCTCTTCTCCGTACATTGACGCCGTAACCAAGGCGGCCCCCAATTCAGTAGCGCCCGCATCTATGAGCACACCAACCGTGTCGAAAGCACCAAATTTTGATGCAGCGTGAAGGGCTTGGTTCAGCTCGGGCTCGTCTTCGACTAGGAGGTGTCGGGTTATTTCACACAAATTGAAGGCTGCAGCTATCGATAATCTCGTCGCTGAGGGCTCGAGTAATTTTGTGTGCCAGAGATAATCAATGTGGTGAAATTTGTAAACTTGGGAAAAGTGGCATTCCAGAAACATCAGAATCATATCTTTGAGTGGCAGCTCAGGCTGCCCTTTGCCATGTGTAAGGCAGTATTCAGCAGCATACGGGAAAAACGGCCGTTCCTTGTGCAGTGTATACCGATTTGGCCACCGCGAAAGGTTTTCAAATATGTCGAAGGATAAATATGTGAGGCATGTTGCCGTGATATCCACCTGAGCCTGTGGAAACCGACTTGACTGTATATGGTCCAAGTACTCCTGCACAGTGTAGTGCACCAATCGCACAATATGGTCGGTCTGGTCGATGACAACTAGCCCAGCACAGACAGAAAGCATGATATCCGCATCCAGGATGTTGTCACCATCAAAGGTAGTGTCGCCGGGTTCCACCGCCAGAGCCTCCTGGAGTTCTCTGATGAACAGAGGCCGCTTTGCATTGGAGACCCAAGTGAGGACAAGGCGAGCGACTTTTCTATCATCCTCGCTTTGACGGTCGATTCGATCCATGGCGTCATTGTATGTATGCTCTAAATCTTTTGGCATATTATTCAAGGCATCTCGTAGGGCTCTGATGGTGTTTTTCGTGGCAAGCGAGTCCATATGGAGTTTTGCGAGTAAGAACCTGAGTCGGAGTGAGCAAAGGATTCCATTGAATCAACGAGTATAGACTAACATCCCCTCAACACTGTGTACCAGCTTGTGCTCGATTTCGTGTTGGAACTCTGGTCGGGCTGCGATATGCTTCGAAAGCCGAATGGATGCTTGAAGCTGCCTTTTAACAAAGCACCGAATATCGTCCTCGGTCGCACGAATCTCTAGGACTCGTGCGTCCGGGAAGGGAATGCTGATATGGGGCCGTGAAGTTAACAGCAGGTTGACCGTCGGGAATTTCGTAAGTGATTCAAGAAGGATTCCCCGACGGTCCTCTGGGTATTCGTCCAAGGCGTCCACGATGATATACACCTTTGCGTGTTCCGTAACAACGACGGAAAATTGAGAGTGAATCTCGTCCATCGTAGGGCGGGTACGTTTCTCACTGTGCTCGGTGTGTAGGACGTCTATTGTGCGCGATATTGGTCTGTTGAGTACGAGTTGCCGCCACACGCTCGCAAGAAGATTAGATGGGGTTTGAATTTCAGTCTCCTTGTGATTCAAGTATATGCACGCGACACCGTCCGGAAATTGTGACCGAAGATGGTGTACAATAAAGGACCTAGAGAATGTTAAGATCAACGCGCAGAAAGGTAGAACAGAATCGCGCACGCGAGTACGGTCTTTCCAGCACCGGCTGCGCCAGGTCCTCGAAGATTAGCAGAAGAAGATCGAGTCTAGCCAAGCTCACTTACGTATCCCATGACACCATATAGTTCCTCCCGGACTAGACTTCCATGCCTTGAAACGGCTATCTTCAAGGAGCCATTCTCCAGTTCCTGGCTGCCGGCTACTGAAGATTTCCGCTTGTCTTGGGAAAGAATTCAGCGGTGAGAACCATTCGATCAATTCAGCGCGTTTCATCGCCAGTCGTTTCTGCCTTTCATCTTCAGCAGCATCATTTATTCCTTTGAGTATTCCTACGAGGAATTAGCACCTTTCATGATCATGTGAATTCAGGCAAACTTACGGATAATATCATGTTGCTGATGCTGGCCCATGTCCCTAACTTCCAATGAATTTGCGATGCGTCGAGTTTTGTTGGAAACCATACCAGATATCCAAAACCAGCCAATTATTTAGCAGTCCTTTGATACGCTCAAATTCTTCCAGATATTCCTTGGCCTCCTTTTTGTTCCACAGCGTCCAGGACAGCTGCTCTGAGAATCTGGACCACCGGCCATCGGTAGGTTTCAGTTTCTCCGTGAAGCCTTTCATAGCAGTCTTGAACTGTTTTAAGGGGGCTGCCATCTGCTGGAAGCTATTTCGCGAAGGGTGCGTTAGAACACGCTTCTGGAGCTCCTCCAGCAGCGGCTTGAGGGTGTCCATTTCGGAGAACAACTGTCGCTGGTCTTGGTGCGCATTTAGGAAGTCCTTGACATATTCGCGGGCTTTCAATGCGGTATCGACAAGCTGGATGGCGCTGGTTATGACCCCGAGGGTTTCCGCCATGAGGGACGAGAGCAGAAAGCTCGCGATCGGAAAGCTGTTTGAAAGCTGTCAAGAGCTGTGTGGCCAGTTTTAGTAATGCCACTGGCACGTGGCCTCTATTTTCTTCTCCGTCCATGACGCGTCCTCATCGCGGCCACCCGCTACGAACCTCATAGGTTAGCGAGGTATCTCGCTCTAGCCTTCACGTCGCATAGCCCGAACGAATCTCATCATACTAGTAGAATGAATCCAATGACTTCTTTCATGTTGAATGAACTTCGATTTTTCAACCCGGACGCCCTACCACGCCATACGAAGCGGGAGCCATGAGCTTAAAATTCCATTCAACTTACGTTCTGAGAACTATTATTATTGATTATATAGCCTCCCCAGCCCCTTTCATAGAGACTGCAAGATTTGATGCCGTCGACACCGACCCACTATGTGTCTATGTCTTATCGAACTCTCATCGAACCGAGAAAACTCTCTAGCCACCCCACATAGGCTGCAAGTCTCAATATCGTTGACCTCGATTAACTCAATGATGGCCTTCAATTTGTTGAAGTGTCTGTCTATGTAGACCATACACATTTCCAGACAATTACCCTTACGTGCAGCTTTCCGCCGCAATAGCAAACGTCGAGTATAAATTCGCGTCCTCCTCAGGTTTATCTCTACTTCCCCTGGAATTTAATAGCGCAGGGCAATGGCACAGGAGTCGAGTCCAAAGATTTCGCCTGGTCCCAGATTTCAACCAAGGCTCGATGTTGAGTTGTTAATTGATGTAACTCGCCCGACGCTGACACTCCCCGAAAGAGAAGGCAAACCGTGGATTCCCTGTCGTGTCGAATCGAGAACAACCGTTCTTACCGTTCTGGACTCTTTTACTGATCATGACTCGAGCTCTCGACCCTGAAACCGCCCTCAGCCCAGCTGCGCCGAGTCTCGAGTACGAAGCGGCGACCCTACTAGTACTGTACCCTCCTCCGCGTCGGTTGCTCCTCGGCTACATAAGTGCTCAAGTCTCCACCCCGCTTGAAACTGCGACTCGATTTTGAGTGTCATATCCGAGCCCTCGTCCTTCGCTCACCCTGGGTCCTCCAAAAATTTGTCCCAACGAGGCCATTTGGACGTCAAAGGCAGTCTCTACATCCGAAATTGTTGACATCCCCCATCCATCATCGAACTTCACGTGTTGAACACCGATAGTGGCCTGATGACTTTTTTGGCACGAGGATCTATCCTGAGTCTTATCCTTCTTTGGCACGAGGACAAAGACTTGATGCCTTCTTTTAATTTAAGTGGCTCGCAGGCTTCACACGAGTGCAGTTGCTCCCACCCCTAGCGAACATGCCCGCTTTTCCGAACCTTCGCGGAGAATTGAACCAGACTGCAGGAAGGAAGGAAGCAGTAGAATTCCACAATATCCTGTGTCAACCGTGTTTGAGCCATCATTTCACAATAGCGCGCTTTTGGGGAAACCAAATCCCATGAAAATCCACGACTAGTGTTTCCGACTTCACTGAGCAATCCTCAAATTTATAAATCAGAAGAAGGCTGATAAATATTCATTAGGCTCTTTTTATAGAAACTGATCGAGTCATTTTTTAAGAAGGCTGATAAACATAGCATTGCGATTTGATTGCGATGGCCAAAAGAAGACGGCTGATAAACCACTATGGTAAGCGGGGCGTGAACCCGCCAGTCGCTCTGGACTATACATGTGACGTAAACGGCAACTGTATAAAAGAAGCGACTCAAGTATGTCTCACCAGATCTTCCCTACATTAAAAACTCATACAAGCACTCAACCATGCCTGCCGCTGCCCCCGTTGATAAATCCAAATCTTACATTCCTCTCGCCGGCAGCGCCACTGACGGCTGGTCCAACGACGACGAAGCAACGGCTACATGCTTCTGCGGCGCTGTGCAGCTGAAATTCGTGAATCCCATTTCCTTCCCTATTAATTTCCTCTGCTGACAACGCTTCACAACGCCCAGCCAACCCAGGGCCCAGGCCTTGTCGAGACGTTCATCTGCAACTGTTTCGACTGCCACAAACTCACCGCCTCCATGTTCGCCTCCAACTTCACCGTGGCGGACACACACCTCACGCACCTGCGCGGCCGCGACAACCTCACCGCCTTCAGCCAGTCGCGCACCGTCGCCTCGGGGAACACTATGACCAACTACTTTTGTTCGACGTGCGGCACGCTGATGTACCGCGTCAGCTCGGGGTTCCCCGGGAAGAGCATCCTGCGCATTGGGACAGTAGATGATTTTCATCTGCACGAGACGAAGTTGAAGCCTCAGGCAGAGCAGTATATCGAGGAAAGGGTGGGGTGGTTGCATGGCGCGGAGGGGGTTAAGCAGATTGAAGGATCGATGTGGGCCCAGTGAAAGAAAGATCGGATATAGCTCCACATCATAAAAATTTTCGACTGTCTTAAATTTTTTTTGTGGAGTCTGACTACGGGAGACTAGGATATAGCTAAGGTTCATCAGACTTACCGACCTGGTGCATCTATCCTAGACTCAAACCAGTACCTATCAATTGAAATCAAAGACAGTTGTTTGATCATTTAAGTACGGCTTCCTGCTGTTTCAATTTGGGACTGCGCAGGCAATCCTCCTCCTCCTCTTCCTGTACTGTTGATCGATTGTCATCAACTTCACGGGTCCCAAATAGCAACTGGTTCGAGTCTACATCTATCCCGCTTCCCCCATAGCCAACCTATAGCACAACATATAATTCGATGCCGATTCAGAAAAAGAAGTAAAGCTTTACAGTATGGTAACATAGGGCTTAAGCTGGGAGTTCCAATTGTGGGACCGCGTCAGTATAATATATCCTTCTCCTCCTCCGTTGAACGTTGAACCTTGGTTGATTTTTTTTTGAACATCGAGCTTTGGAGCAGCTCAACTTGCCACCAAATTTACCTCCTCCAGACCCAGACCTCCCTAGACTCATAAGGCCCGTCGCCAAGTCAATGACCATCCAGCCAAGTCAACGTCGGCGTCTTTTAACTATTACATGCCTCCCCGGGCCGTAGCATCAGATTACGGAGATATCGCATCCATCTCGATTCTCATCACGAAATCCGAACCCCAATCAGACTGAGAACATACAGGAGCGCACCCTCACAACCCAAAGCAGCCTCTCCCTCCCCACGCCCGCACGAACCGAAAAAATATATAATTTATAAAACGCGTCTCCGTGATCGTCGAGCTATGATCTGAACATTTTGCCCTATTGTCTGGGCGCGCGCCCGGCGCCCGGTTCTGATTCCATATTCTGCGTTTCAGCGCGGCGGGCCCGGTATCGGTGGCAAGGGGTCTCTGGGCGCGGTACACGCGATATTTCCTATCTTGAAGCGAAGCTGCAGCGCTAGCATGTTGACCCAAGTAATAGGAGTCTAGGACCCACACCCGCCTCCAACGTTTTAAATAATCCATACGAGCCATATATGCAACTGTTGTACGTATGTATATGCGTGCGTGCCGAAAAAGGTGGGAGTGCAATGCCAATGCCAATGCGTGTAAGTAACTCGTATGCAAACTGTAAGTATGTACGTGCCGGAAATGCAAAAGACGAAAACGCGAATCCATGGCCAACAAAAAAACACAAGACAAACGCAATAAACATGAGAGGAGAGAGAGAGAAAGAGAGAAACGGAAATCTACATATGATAGACGTACATTGGGTCAGCGCCCGAGGTAGCTGAGCAGCGCGGGGCGCGCGCGCTTGCCGGGGAGGAGCTCGTCCGACCCGCCGCTGAGCCGGACGAGCCCCTCTGCGCTTGAATTCGAGTTTCCCGACGCCCCACCACCGCCCCCGCCCCCACCGCTTCCGCCCGCGCTCCCGCTTCCGCCCGCCCCGCGCATAAGGCTAAACGACCCCCGCTTCCGCATCGCCCGCTCCCTTTCCTTCTCCCGCGCGCGCTCTTCCTTCTTCTCCTTTTTCAGCAGCTTCATTGCCTCCTTCCTTGGGAGCGCCGCCGAGCCGGGCAGCGGCAGCGAGCTCTTGCTCGTGCTCGTGCTCGGGCTCGCGTAGTACCCCGACCCCGCCCCCGCGCCCGGCCCCGGCTGCTGCCGCCCGCTCTCGAACGACCCGTGCCCGTGCCCCGAGGACGAACCCGCCAGCGACGCGAGCGACCCTGAGCCTGTGCCCCTGCGCGTCGCGACGAACGCCCCCGCGGGCGGCGGGACGGACGCGGGCAGCCGCGCCGCTGTGTACACGTACCGCATCTCCTTCACCCCTGCGGCCCCATCCGCGCCCGCCGCGGTCCGCGCCGCCTGCTCGAGGCGCCACATCTCGCTCGGCGCAAGTGCTTCCCCAAAGCCAAGGATGCTGCTGTCCGCGGAGCGCGCGCGGGCGCGGCGGTTCAGCCCCGCGGCGGACCCGAGCGGCAGCGGAGGCGGCGCCGCGCGTGTGTTGCGTCGGCGGCGCATCGAGCGCACGCTCCTTGCGCGCGAGAACGTGCTCCGCGCGTCGTTGAACACAGACGGCGCCGACGCGTCGTCCCGCCCGGGGTCCGCATACGCTGGGGTCCCGGTGCCGCCCGTATACGCATACCCGTCGCTCGCGTCCGTGTCCTCGCCCGAGTCCGTGAGCTCCAGCCCGTCCACCGAGCTCCGGCGCGCGTAGCGGATCGGCGACGGCGAGCGCGACACCGCGCGGCTCGCGTCCTGGTCCGTGTACGAGAACGCGCCCGTGTCGAACGCATCGTCACCTTCTTCAGGCGGGAACGAGTCGAGCAGCGCGAGGTCGAGCGCGTCGTCGTCGGGGTCAAAGTCCGCGGGGCCCGGCGCCGCGAAGACGGGCGGCGAGAGCGCGACGCCGTCCATCTCGTCCTTGTGGACCTCGCCCTCGAGCGCCTGCAGCCACGCCGCGCGCCCGTCGCCCGCGCCCGCGCTGTCGAGGTCCGCCTCGCTGTCGTCGCCGAGCGGGTGCGAGTGCACGCCCTCGTCCTCGTCCTTGGCGTTGGGGTTGCTGTTGTCTTGTTGCTGGGCGAAGCCGGGGCCTGGGGCGGAGGCGTCGAGCGGCGGCACCTCCACGGGCGAATGCAGCCTCAGCCTTCTCCTCTCGCGCTTCCCCACCGCCCCCCCCGTCCCGAGCGGGCTCAGCGGGCTCACTGCGGCCTGGCTCTCCCTCTCCTCCCTCTCCTTCCACGTCCCGCTCCCCTCCCTTTCTCGCTCTTTGTCCCTCCACTCCCGCTCTCTCCACGCCCCGCTCCCCCCCTCCCGCGACGCTGGTGTCGTCGCCGCCGTCATCGGGCTCTCCCCGTCCGAATACCGCCACGCGAACCCGGGCGGCGCACTCCTCGCCGAACTCGGCGCGCTCGAGCTCGAGGACGGCGTGTACGCCGACGGGCTCGCGGTGTACCCTGCGCCTGGCCCTTGCCCTTGACTAGGACTCGCGCCGTACCCACTTTGCAGGCTGGCATTCGCGCCGTGTCCACTTCCACTCTGCGGGCTCGCACCGTACGCGTTGTGCCCAGTGTTCTGACTGGCCCCATGCGCGCCATACCCGCCGGCGCCCCGCGCGAGCAGCACGGCAGACATGCTCAGCGGGGGCGGCGGGGGCGGCGGCGGGCTCGTGCTGCGGCTGCTCGCAGACACGCCAACGGGGCTCGCCGTGCTCCCCGCGCTGCTCCCGCCCGCACTCGTCGGGCTCGGCCGTGCATGCACATTCGCCGGCTTCCCACCCGCCGGGCTCGGCCCCGGACTCGGACTCGGGCTCGGGCGCAACGATGCCGGCGAAGGCGACGCCGACGCCGACGACGGCACGCGGATCGTCACGAGCGGCGGGGGCGGCGGCGGCGGGACGAACGCGCGCGGGGCGGGTCCCGCTGGCGGTGTTGTTGCTCCAAACGCAGGCCTTGTCCCCACCGCCGAATCGCTCCCCTTCCTAATCGGCGGCGGCGGCGGCGGCGGCACGATGCCCCCCATCCCTCCTCCTCCTATGCTCATAGTGATGGGCCCCGACGCCGAGCGCCCATGCCCGCTCCCATGCGCCCGCGAGCGCACGGTGACGAGCGGCGGCGGCGGCCCGCGCGTCGCCGTCGGCGTGCCCGTGCCCGATGTCGACGTGTAGCTCGCGTATGATGAGGCTGAGGTGTAGCTCGTGTGTGGCGACGGCGGGAGCGAGAGCGACGCGCTCGAGGTGTTTGTCGACGCAGATGCAGACGCGGAGGACGAGGAGAGGAGGGATGATGATGAGAGGTGTGGCGAGGTCGGCGCGGGGCCTGCAAAAAAAGAAGAATAGTTAGTATTGTCGTCGTGGGAGGAATGCAGAGGGAGAGGGAGAGGAAAGAAAGAAAGAAGAGCGTGTATCGGACACGAGGGAAAGCGGAAAATGAAGTCTTCCCTCCCTTTTTTCTTCTAGGGAAGACAAGACAGGCAACAGCTCCACCGCCCGAGTGTGTCCTTTCACTCAGGCGGAGAAAGGACACTGCAAAGCACGGCAACGGACACGGAAAGGAAGAAAGACAAAAACAGCTTCTAGATGGAAGAGGGGAGGTGGAGGGTCCCGCAGAGAAAAGGATAGGGAGCAGGGAAAAAAGGAAAGGTAGCAAAAGGATAGGTAGCAAAAAGGGATGGGGAGGGTGAAAAAAAGATGGGGAAGGTGAAAAAAGACAGGGCAGCATACGCGGAAAGACAGTGAGGGTAAAAAAAAAAAGGTAGGTAGCAAGGAAGGATGGGGAGGGTAAAAAAAGACAGAGGGAAGAATACGGAGAGACGGAGAGAACAATACATGTCAATGGGAGTAACCAAGAAGTGGAAAGCAGCAGTGTGTCAGACAACAAAAATACAGCAGCAGGGCCCACTTTCCCGGGGCACAGAGTGCAAAGAGAGGAAGAGAAAGCAAGTGAAAGAACAGGGAAGAAACTCCACAAACAGAGGTGGGATGGGAGGGAGGGAAAGATGAAAAGAACTTTGGAAAGAGAGTTGGCCTGTAGACAGGATGGGGACGGGTCGAGTGATTGCATTGGATTGGATTGGATATGGAGCAAATGATGTGGAGGGGGACGGGACACGGATGGGACACGGACACGGACGGCGGGTAAAGCACAGGCAAGGCACGAAAAAAAGCGGCGCGCCCGACTCCAGCTCCAGCCAGTATGAGGCGGAAAACACAGTATGGTGCGCAAAACGAAGATAAGGAAGGACGATGGAGGGGTGGAGGCGCGAAAGCATGCAGGACAGGACAAAAATGAAGAGAAACGAAGATGAAGACGAAGACGAAGGACAGAGGACGGAAGGGGCTGCAGCAAAAACGAAAACGAAAAACGAAAATGAAAACGACGCGGGACACGAGGAAGGACAAACGAGAAAACGAAAAAAAAAAAAAAACTCTCCACGAGAGAGAAAAACCCAGAAAAAGAAAACCACCCCCAGAAAAGAAAGAAACCCAACTCACCAAAACTGCCCTTCCTCCGCCCTGTTGCTCCTGTTCCCATCCCACTTCCTCCTCCTCCTTCTACTCTCATCGAGCTCAGACTGCTCTTCCGCGGCATCCCCATGCTCTCGCTCCCCCCCATACTCCCCATACTCGTCATGCTGCTGCTCCCGCTCCCCCCCACCCCCCCACTCGTCTTGCGCTGCAGACTCGGGCTGCGCGTCGTCTGCCCTGTGCTCCCGCTCCCACTTCCTGTCCCTGCCATGCTCCCCAAACTGCTGCTCGACCCCCCGAGCCCCCCGCTCGTCTTGCGCGTGAGGCTCGGGCTCCGCCCCCCACCGCTGCCCGCGAGCCCGCCGGACGTCTTCCTTGCGAGGGTGCCGCCCGCCTCCCGCGCGAGCCCGCCGCTCGTCTTGCGCGCGAGCCCGCCGGACGTCTTGCGCGCGAGGTGCGGCGGCGCGGGGACCATCGAGTGCGCGTTGGCGTGGGCCGACGAGGAGGAATGCGGGGCGTGCGAGTCGGCGGCGGGGCGGAGGGCCCAGACGCCCGAGACGCCGTCGAAGGGGAGCGTGGGCGAGGTGGTGGAGGCGGCGGGGCGCGGGCGCGGGGCGTATGTCGATCTGAGGGACGGGGCATGTTAGTGTTGGCAGGAAAAAAGAGGAAGGGCAGGGTGAGAGGGCTAGAGAACGCCAGCATGCGCACGAGAGGTAGAAGCATGTGTAGGAGATAAAATAAAATGTGCAAAATCAAATGTGCAGGAAAAAAATAAAAGCCACGGAGAGACAACGTGTACACGGCGAGGAAGGAAGAAGCCGGATGAAAGCAGGGCACGGATTGTGCATGGGTATGTGCATGAAAGAGCAAGGCAGAAAAGCAAGGAAGAGATAAGTAAAGAAAAAAACGCACGAATACGGCGAGGCATCGGGCGTGCGGCTTCTCTTGGGTTTCGTGCTTGCGCTGGGGGCTGCGTTTTGGCGCGAGCCGGATGCGACGGGCGGGGGGAGGGGGGGCAGGGGCCGCGAGGAGGGCGAGATGGCGGACGAGGGCGAGGCGGGGTCGAGGCTCGGCCCGAGGCTCGCGCGACGCTTGCCCTTGTCGAGTGTGCTGGCGCTTGTGCTGGTGCTTGGGCCTGCGGTAATAGGCGTCGTGCTGGTGCTCGCGGTGGCGCTCGCGGGCGCCAATCTCCTCCCCGACGCAGAGGCAGAGGCAGACGACGCGACGTCGAGCGGCGGGGGCACGGGGAGCGGGCGCGCGGCGGGCGGGGGCTTCCAGGGCGCGGCGGGGCTGCTGATGGGGAGGGCGGCGGCGCGCAGGCGGGCCGCATTGGAGTGGGAGTGGGAGCGGCGGCCCTGGGTGGGCGGGAGCGGTTCGCGCGGGGGGCCGAGCGTCCCGTGGTGCACGACCGTCCACCCGGCCGTCGTCGTCACGGGGTACACCGCCGGCCCCGCCCCGGCCCCCGCTGTGGCCGCCGCCGCCGCCTGTGGGTGGTACGCCAGCGCGGGGTGCGAGTGCGCGCTGGACGGGGCCTTGGCCAGCAGATCGCGCAGAGAGGGCCGGTTGGCCAGGCGCTGGTGCTGGATGGCGTCCGGGTCGCGGTCGTCGCGGTGCGGGAAGGCGTCGACGGACGTGGCCATCGAGCTTGCACGGCGGCGAGAAGGGAAATCGAAGAGATTAGTTTGAGACGCTCGCCATCAAATCTGCGACCACCTTGATACACCATCAAATTCGCTCGTCCCTCCCCATCAATAATCCGCGCGTCACAACACAGGCCCGGCGTCACGCACCGCAACGCGCGCCCCTCCGAGCCCAACCCCGGCACGCGTTTCAGACCGAGTCTCCGGCATCACGCACACCGCTCTCTCCCTTCCCACCACCCCCCACCTACCCACTTATCACCTCACCCCAATCGCTATCACTGATCCCCCCCTGCCTCTCTGCGCTGAGTAAGTTGCTGACGACCCTCGGCTCAGGCGTGATGATACGCATCTCGACAAACCGCCCCTGACAACCGCCCCGCCAGCCTCAAACTCTCCTTGCTTAAACTCCTGCATTAAGTGCGTTTGATCTTGCCTAAATTGTGCGCAAACCCGCAAAAGGTAAAAATCGCCGCTGATACAAAATCTTCTGATACGCTTGGCTCCGGGCCCTCCGCGATCTGTTCGGACGCGTACCGCGTGCTCCTGATTGTTTTTTTCTCAATCTCTGCGCACCTTCCGCGACGCTCGGTCTCAAGTCAGGAGTCATTTTTGGCCTACCAACGCTCCTAATGCACGCCGCGGCGAACGTTCGAGCGAGGATTGCCAATACGAAGGACGATCGCGTCGGGGATCAAACATATCTCTCTTCGCGATCGGTCAACTTCGGCCCTCCACCTCCACGCGCCCACCCGGACGTTCGCTAAAGTACGTTAGCCCCGTCGCCAAATTCCTCCCTCCGGTCTGAGTCATATGCATCATCTACATGTTATTCTATTCTATTCATCTACGGTATTATGTCTTCAAGCTCAATTGCACGCGCGTTCCGTTGCTTTTCCGAGGTAGCGGCAGTTGCGGTATTCGCAGGAGAGCGCGCACGCGCGCGCGCTTCCCCTGATTTCCTCCCGTCCTCCAGTCTTCTCGTTCTCACAAGGAGGATGCCGGCGCTTCTCTCTGATTAGATGATCACAGTTAGGTGGTCGATGCGCTGTTCGCCGCGATCATCTCCCACCTTGAATTCTTCAAGTTCCTCGGCGGCTTCTTATTCCAGCGAAGCGATACTCCCACGCGGGGCGCAGTGGTTGTACAACGAACGATGGGGCGTGGCGCAAGGTTTGGTCGGCAGGATCCTCCCGCATCAGCGGATAAACCATAGCAATAGCTCAGCACCCGCACGGTGGCGCATGTCGCGATGGTGCCCAATCCAATCCAATCCAATCCGCCTTCTTCTGTTCTTGATGCACGAATTGATTCGACGCACGCACGGTGCACGGGCCACAATCCCATTCGCCGCGTTTGAGTCGGACGCTGATGGGGGCATGTGCGCAAGTGGAGGCTCTCCTTTCGATCTAGCTAGACGTCAACACTCCTCCTTTCGATCTAGCTCTTCGCAGGGCTTCAGCGGTACCCCAAATAAATAAATCGTCACTGCCCTCGTCCATGTTAGGAAACACGCAAGTTATAATTAGGAAATACGCAAAGTACGTCACAGTACCCAGTCCATCTCAACTGAGCACAAGGCGCACAAGATCCGCGCGCTGTCAACAAATCATGTCAACAGATCCACCCCAATCACTCGCCTGGCATTATCGCGAAGCGTGATCGTGCATCCCGAAGTCGAGTGGTGGCATGTGCTTTTTACTGCTACAGGCTCCCCAAAGTGTGAAGCTCCCGCGCTCCAAAGGTTGACTCGGAACAAAAAAGTTCAAAGGCGTTCGGAATGTACGCACAGACGGTAGCCTCTCACCAAACATTAATATTAATATTTAATAACAGAGGGCGACGGCGGATTCGCACCCCACTTGCAAGTAAGAACGTACGTCCCCTGATTATTCCGGAGCCCGCACAAGATCCACGACAACAAATTTAAATCCACCTCAATCAAAACAATCCCATTCGCCGCATTTGCGTGCGCCTGTGATGTGTGCTTTTTATTTCTCTCCTTTCAATCTAGCTAGGCGCCGACACGAATCAGGCTTCAGCGGTACCCCAAATAACTGCCCTCGTCTATGTTCGGAAACGCGCAAGTCCGTGTTAGGAAATACGCAGGTACGTCACGGTCTCAACTGAGCACAAGGCGCACAAGATCCGCGCGCTGTCAACAAATCATGTCAACAGATCCACCCCAATCACTGGACTGGCATTGGGATTGGCGTATCGCGAAGCGTGATCGTGCATCCCGAAGCCGAGGGGCTGCGATCTGGTGGCTGCTACTGCGTCAAATGGACGCTACGAGCTACCGCGCTCCAAAGGTTGACTCGGAACAAAAAAGTTCAAAGGCGTTCGGAATGTACGTACAGACAACAGACGGTAGCCTCTCCCCAAACATTAATATTAATATTCAATAACATAGGGCGACGGCGGATTCGCACCCCACTTGCAAGTAAGAACGTACGTCCCCTGATTATTCCGGAGCCCGCGGCCGCACAAGATCCACGCAACAAATATTAATGTCAACAAATCCACCTCAATCACTGGCATCTGGCATATCTCGAAGCCGGACCCGATCGTGCATCCCGAAGCGGCTTCGATCCACCGCAAGTTATTGGCGGCATGCGCCACTCTTCAATGTTTGAAGCTACCGCTCTTCAAAGTGTGACTCGGGAACAAGTTCCAAGGCATTCGGAATATACCTGAGACACAGAGGCGTACGTCTCTTTAATCTTAGTATCCAATAACACAGTGCGACGACGGATTAATATGCGCACCCACCCCACTTGCAAGACGCACGCTACGTATACGTCCCCTGACCATCCCGGAGCCCGCACAAGATCCACGCAACAAATGTCAAAAATCAAAAATCCACTTCAATCACTGGCATACGTCGAAGCAGCTCCGAGTCGAAGCACTTACAGCACCTCTCGAAGCACTTACTTACGACAGAACGCTGAACTTACAGCATATCTCGAACTTGAAGAACTTACGAAAGCGCACAAAACGCACGATGGCTACGGATCCTTCTTCTGTCCTTCCTCTTGTTTAAATTCTAATCAGTGATACTGTAAATCTGACAGTGCCACAATCCCATTCGATCTATACGCCATGCTGCCTGCCAGCGCTCTCCTCCATTCATTTTGCGTCGACGGCCTCCTCCCCTTTGAAATACGTACACGCCTCTTTGCCACTATTAATTCAAACCACACCGATTGAAATCTCAACGACGGACCCCTCCTCGAATGATCAGGACCTTACGCAAATAATCAACACCTCACTTACAGTGACGCTCGCCTACTGCTGCGATACATACCGCTAACCGTTCACCGCTCACCGTCAGAGTCCAGCCACCCCGCACAGAAATTTAAAAAGTCAATCAAATCGCATCTCGAAGAATCGAAGGACTTGGTTTGCTCAGTTAAAATGGAGGTTCCGCTTCCACATGTACAAGCGCGCGCGCCCATATACATCGTCGCCGAACCGACATATGCTACATGATGCTCTCCTCTATTAAATTTAATATGAATTGTTATTTACTGGTAGCGCGTGCGCGCGCATCCCTCAGGATCCTCTGCGGAATAGTATGTAACCCCAAACTGCCCCGCAAGTCTTCCTGCTGATTATATTATTCCGCTCAAGATCCACACGCAACTCAATCACATCTCGAAGCATCGAAGCACGCGCGATGGTGGCGGGTTCCGTTGTTCAATACTTTTTATGAACTTCTCATCACTTATGCCGACTGGGATCTGGAAAGCGTCCCCATGCTGCTCTCCTCAATTTACAACACGCACCCAATTCCTAAACGTTTTCGCTGCTGATTATTCCGCACAAGATCCACGCGTGCACATCTCGAAGAATTGACGCGCGGAAGATGCGGATCCGAGTGCTCAGTGGCCTTCCTTCCCTTCTGTTTCTAATCAGTGATCCCGCTCGCTGCGATCTCTGTGCCACGCTGCTCTCCTCCATTTAGAGCAGCCACGCTGGCAGACCTCGAATTAAATTTATAATCAACCCCAACACACGAAAATGAAATCCCTTTGACAGCACCTACAGTATTCACTGCGCGCAATGCAACTCAATCTTTGACGTACTTGCATACCTGAGGCAGCGCAAATAACTTAGAATTGCCTTCCCTTCTCTTTAATTTTCAGCTTCTCATCACTGATTCCGACTGGGATCTATGCGCCACGCTGCTCGCCCCCATTTAGCCTACATGTACAATATGATATATATCGATATAATCGACGCTGCACGCCTATTCATTTCTTCTCCCCTCTCGCAATTAAATCACCGATTGAAATGAACGTACGCGTCGGACCGCCCTCGAATTAAAATGAATAAAAACCTCCGCGAGAGAAATGCTACCCCCGATGTTCACCACAGGAACAATTGCAAGGGCTGTTGATCATAACTTAGATCCCAACCACGATCCACGCGCAAGTACAGCTGTAACTCAATCATCACATCGCGAAGAATCGAAGAGCTCACTGCCTTGAACAACTGCGATCTGTTTGTTGGCGCCGTGTGCATGTGCTTTCCCGCCTCCCGCTCCATTTAGGCACAAAAAAACTTAGCGCCGCTCCATATAGCCAGCCTCCATTTGGCGCTCCCTTCATGTACTCATTCTAATTTATCCCGAGTCTTATCCTCAAGCGCCTCTCCATTTAGGTCTTTACGTCCTCCCGTATGTATATTCTACCCCGCACTCCATGTTTTAATTTAGCGGCGCGATCCGCACGATCCGCACTAATCTACGTACACTCGGCGGGACCGAACCCACTCAATCTATTAACATATCAATCGACCGCGAGCTCCATTCGCTAACGTTGTATACGTAGCCTTGTGGCAGGGGCAGGAAAGGAAAATCCGCATTGATGCGCATTCACGCTGGAGTAAACCTTTAAAGGACACTCCCCAGCACTGTATAGTTGATAACCCACAGCACGTTGGCTGATAAGCAACCCAACGCAGATCCATCGAGGATTCACCTCGTTCAACCTTAATATTTCCTTTTCCGCCAGTGATTCAACGCCCATCAGTCTCGCCCATCATGGCATCACTCGAGTCGTTCTTCGCTCAACGCTCATCATCATCATACGAAGCCTCTGAGGCTTCGCATAGTCATTAGCCTCACAGTGGGACGGCCTAAGCTTGCCGGGTATCCGAGATCTCCCCTTGAGCGACGCGTACTGGCAGGTTGCTCATCAGGCGATTAGCCAGGAAGTTCTTCCGAGTCAAGCCTAAGCGCTGAGCTAAACTTACCTCCGACGGCTGCGATGACGACGGCGACGTTGGAATCCCTGGCAACTAAAAGCTAACCCCAGCTAAGATAATCTAAGACAACCACTAGCGTGGCGTACTTCGCATTTTTGCCATTTGAGTGCTAGTGGCGGGGTACCTTGGTCGTATTTGTGGGGGACGTACTCATTTAAATAAAATAAGAACTGGGGAACGCCTGCGCCTTGGACTTGGACTATGCCTTCTGGGATGAGGATCAGGTTCATGTCGAAACGATAATCCAATCCGCGTCGCAGTGATTCAACTCTGTTCAAAACTGAAAGGCTGAGACTGACTCGGGCCACGTCATGGGATGCCACAGTGAGGCGGAGATCTGCGTCGTATGTTGGGTGAATCGCGGTTCGCCGGGGCGAACTTTTTTACGTTAATGGTTCAAGTTGCATCGTTCGCTCGCTCCGAAATAAATGTAAACCTCGGTACCCCGCACCACCCCACAGTACGTACCTAACGTAAAGAGCCTCGGAGGAGGTATATGAAAGAACGGGGAGAAATGGAGGGACCCTCGGGCCGCTCTCGGGCTTCCTAATAGCAATTAGGAAAACTGACAGGACGCTGGAACTATACTATACAATACGCGAGACTATAATATGTCATTTTCCTTCCTCCTCGTTACCATTATATTTTGAATCCAACTTGAAATCACGCTGAGGCCAAATTTCAACCACCAGCGCACTCCATGCCATCTCGAAGCGTGCATGAATTTAACCCGAGGGACGCGTATTTTCAGCGAAAAGACGCGTCTCCCCACCCCTTTCCAGCCCCCAAACGCGCTTTGGCGCGTGTTCCACATCGACGCGCCTCGATTAATTAGCTTACCCAAACCATATTACGTACGCGCACATCCTCTCGCACGCTGTTCCACGCACCTCCTCCCACGCCTTCCGAATCCGGTGTTGAATTTTAATGCCAGCGACACCGCTTGTGCTTATACGGCACTTCCGGAGCTGCTTCCGGCTTCGCCTTCGCGCTGATCTTCGCCTACACCCGACGTGCGCGTGGGAGCGCGTGGGATATGTAACCCGCGCGAACCGTGGTGTCTTGACTAGGTTTGACTACCAGGTTTGACTACCAAGTTTGACTGGCTTGACTGACTGTTTGACTGGTCTGAGTCTTGAAGACCTATGAGTCCGTGGATTTACATGCGGCAGCACAGGAACGAGCGATACGCGACGCAGCGCGGACAGGGTTCAACCGTTTCATTCGTTTCTGCCCCGCGAACCATACTACCACACAGGGTCTGGTTTCATTACTGTAAGCGGTTGGCAAGTGGGAAGTGGTAAGTGGTAATAAGTGAGAATAAGTGGTTGAGAGTGGTTAGGCCCGGGCGGCGTGAGGCGGGGTACGATGTCAAGTTGGTTGCATGTCAGTGAACCTGAATTATCCCACCGGAAGACCGGCTCGGAAATGCAACGGACTCGCAATGTAATGCTGTGTTCAACGGACTCAGACCAGTTCGGGCTCTCGGAATCAGGCGCCGCCGTCCTGGCGTTGAAAACCTCCGGTCGGCTAGTGGTCGGACCTGTCGCCGGTCGGCTCGATTCCAACCGCGAAACCTATGTTGTAATTGTTCAAGTCCAGCGTGATTGTGTCTGACCCCGGTCTCTTAGGATGCCACAATTGAACGGACGATTACCCCGACGGGTTTAGTCAATTAATATTACGGCTTTTCATGTTCAATTTAATGTCAGGACAGTAGGCTCGGCAACTCCGGCGGCCGGTTGCAAGTTGCAACTTCGCATAACGGTTGAAACACATACTTAAAGTCAGCTGGCTCGTAATGCATAGCGCCCGTTCCCTCGAAATCCACCAAGATCTGATCCATTATGAGAATTATGCATTATGGCTCGGAACACACTGTCTACAGTGTGGATGGGCAGTTTGGTGGATCCCAGATCTGATGCATTATGAGCAGCCAGCTGACTGCATGTATTCGTTTAATTAAACTCAGTTGCGTTATGTAGCCAAATTGAACTTGCCCTAGGTCGGGTTACCTTTTTACATATGCTCAGCATTCAACGGCTTACCCCGGCTTTCTCTGAACCCTTGCCGTTGAGCAGGCCTAGGGACCCTTATACGTGAAGAATTACAACCATCGCTCGCATGAAGGTTGGAAAGCATTCGGTAGCTGAAGTGGGTCGAGGAGCGAACATTCCTTGGCGAGTTGGTAGCTGCGATTGGTGTAGTGGCTATATTCCATACATACGTATGCGTATCGGCCCTTGCAATGTTTTTTTGTTGAGCCATGAGTCGTGGGGTGTCGGGTGTTACATGCACAATTTAAAAGTATCGAACCCAACCCACACCATAGCCCATACAGTGGTGACCGCCGCCCTACCGATTTGTGTTCGTAAGTTGGTATAGGTGGGTCCACTGCAATGCGGATCGTGCGGGTCGAGCCGATGCACGACTTCGCAAGACTTAAACATTGACATGATTCGCGGGCGCGCAGGTTGTCACGGTTGTCGGAATTGAAATTGATGACATGCAAATCCATTGCGCCGAGCACCCAAGTGAGGCTCCGTGCCAACTCCGTGCTATGCACGCAGTGATAATTGGATTTACTGAGTTATTCGACCTCGGACCACCGCCCTGCCGATCTTCTTCTGTTCGCCGTAACTTGGTATCCCCATGCGGGTCCGCTACACAATGCAGATGGGCGGATAGAGCGGAAGCACGACCTTGTGCTGGACCCGACACCGACACCGACACACCGACAACACATGTGGCTTTTAGCGTCCAACTGGGGTCCAGACGTGGTGCAATCCCTGGCCTTCGATGAACAGGGTGCAAGGGTCGCTTGCAGGTTGAAACATATTCGGTTGAAGTGGGTTGCGATTGCCGGGCGAGGGGTCGGCTCACTTTTTTGTGTTCATCTGAGCTGCGGACGCGGCTCACAAGCAGGTTGAAACACATTCCGTTGCAGAGCGAAAATTGCGAGGACCTAGTTCAAAATTTCGACCGCCACAAATAACCTTGACCCTTTTTTGATTAATACATACGCATATGTAAGTCAGTGAACCGCCTCTCCGTGTTCGGAAAGACACGTTAACAGACACACGAGCGAAATCTCACTGCACCTACCAAATCCTACTCCGTGCACTGAAAAACACTGCCGTCCCAAACGCTCCGCATGGGATACCGGCAATGCAAACGCGTCGCGCCATCCGGCGCCGTCCCCGTGATCGTGTCCGGGGCAACACCGCCCTCGACCCAGTCCACGAGCGCGAGCAGCAGATTATTCGCGCTCGCATTGACGACGTTCGTGCCTGCCAGCTGACCGAAGTTCGCCGCGCCGGGCCCACCGGCGCAGTGATCCATTCCCGGTACGAGGAACAGGCGGTAGAACGCGTCGAGCGATGGCGTCCCAAGCGTGCGCGCGACGAGGTCATACACGCGCTTCGCGTTTCCCGAAGCGATGAGCTGTGGTAGAGCATTCATTAGCCGACGCGCGCACGATGGAGAAGAGACGGTGGACGTGCAGGGTCGATACGGCCGTGGAAGGTCAGGAACTTTCCTCCGCGGTCGCGGAATGCGGAGAGGTCGCCATCGAAGGTCGCGATGCCGCCCGGGTTGACGTTGTTCATCAACCGCCCTTGTTCCGGTCCGTACATGCTGAAATCGAACTCGCTCGTGTTGAGCACAGCGTATTTGAGCCAGTCCTGTCGGAGAGTTCAATCAAGGGAGCAAATAAATAGCAGTGTAGGCCACTTTGGTGTATTGCACTGTCCCCCCGCCTATGTGGACTCCATCCGCACCGGGATCAAAGCGAGGGTAGACCAGCTCCCCGTCATCGTATAGCGGCGCATATATCTTGCGAAGCGCCTCAACCTGTGGGCGGGTTAGACACTTAACATTCTCGTCTCCGCCGCATATGAGTGCCTCCGGTCGGAAATCGCATGCATCAGGTTCGGTGATGATCCCGTCGAGGACCCCATCGAGGCCGTCGCACTGGTTTAAAATCTCCTGTGCGACGACTTTCCAAAGCTCAGGCGAGATTAACGGAGGCGCCGAAGGCTGCTTGAGCAGGCCCACGTAGTCTGCTAACATGCCGGTCCAATGCAGCAGGTTATTGAAGTCCGTCGCAGGCGCACCCGCTATGATGCCGTCAAAGTCCTCCGGGTACTTTAGCGCGGTCTGTGTGCCCTGGCGCCCACCCGTCGAGCACCCGACGTAATATGACTTGGAGGGCGGCCGGCCGTAGTACGCCGCGACGATTTGTTTCCCAATGACTGCCTCGACGTGGATCGAACGGAATGCAAAATCGTTGAGCACCTCCGTGTTTCCAAAGAACGGGCGCCCTGTGTCGCCGTCGTGCCCATTGTTCGAGCCCACGGTCGCAAAATGGAGGGTAGAGCCGTAATCGAGCTCGTTGTATGCAATGCCTGTTGACACACCAATTTGAGAAATGCGTAGCGCGTCGCCAAAGAAACGTACATCCGGCGAGCCCACCGTTCCCGACACCCATAAAGCGACCGTACCACTCATCGGGGAGCCAGGCCTCGGCACGTATCGACGACGTCGGCGAGGTCGTGGTGGAGAACTGCACTCGACACAGGGGCGCGTTGACATGTGCCTTCTGGACGCACGTCCCATGCGGCTTCACCGTCGAGCCCGCGGTAACATATGAGACATCCAGAACCGTCGTGTTCTCGAGAGCGAGGCTGGACTTGAGCGCAAGGCATTTCGCGTGCTGTTCGCTGGGATTCCAGCTTGCCAAGAGGGGGAAGCCGGTTGCTAGTAGTTTTGAGAGGAAATTGACGTTGAACCCGGAGAAATCCATGGCAATAGCTACAGCTAACGGTTTGCGTGTTGCCTCGGATTGCCGGAGAACTGGAGAAGCTTTTGCGCGAAGGGTCTGGGTAGTTGTCAAGAGCGAGAGAACCGGCCCTGAACTCTGCACGTGATAACATAACATTGACAAACAAACAGGCTTGCCCTCAACCACCATCTTGGCCATGCACGCCCCAGCTCGTCCACAATGGACTCCTCCTCCACCCAAACGATCTCGTGGAAACACCTCCCTGCTGTTTGGGACACCCCGCAATATCAAGCCAATGCCCGCCAGCAAGTTCGGAGCAGTTGCAACTGCAACGCCGCAGTCAACACCTCCCCGAGGCGCAGGATACTTCGTTTTCCCTCCAGGAACCTCTCCCGCTTCCCATCCTCCCCAGATTGAATCACCCGATCTTGGTGCCCAGCGCGAAGAAGAAATGGAGCGGAAGCGGCAGGCTGCGCTGGACGAAGCGTACGCCGCGCGTCTCGAGCGCGATGCTGCCCTGCGGAAGGCGCGGCTCGAGATGGAAGCCGCCGAGGCGCAGAAAGGCGAGATTGACTGGGTCCGGAGCGGCGGCATTCTGCGTGACGTCCAGGGAAACCGCGATTACGCAAAGACGGAGGCGATCCGGGAGGAGCTTCGTCTGAGCGAGCTGGAGCGCGTTCTCGTCGAGCGGTGGACGAACTACGAGACTCGCTGGGCTGTTCTCGCTGGGAAGGCGGGGAGGGACCGCGAGAAGACGAGGGACGTGCGGTTCGAGGACATCCCGTGGCCGGTCTCCCTTACGCCAGGGCAGTCCGTGTCGCTCGCGGATCTTACGGTGGACCGAGTCGAGGAGTTTTTGCTCGCTGGTCTGAAGGTTCGCGGATGTACAGTGACGAAGAAGGAGCGCGTTCGGAGCTCTCTTTTGCGGTGGCATCCGGACAAGATGACGGGTGTGCTTGCGCGAGTTGTGGACGCCGACTCAGAGGCGGTCCAGCAAGGCATCCATGCCGTCGTATTGTGTCTGCATCAGCTGAACTCTCGGGTCGAGGGTTAAACGGACGTGAGTCTGCCCTCAAGCCTCGTGAATCTCTTTCTCATCGCCAAGCAGAGTTCGCATCTCACATTTCCATTTGTCTTTACACGCATACATTTTCTGTTCTGAAACTCGCTCGATCTCATCGTCCTCAGTGGTTTTCATTATACATCTATGCTTGCCTCGCGCTCATCGCCTGACGTCCACTTCAATTTGTCCTGCAGGTACAGCGCGACCCAAGTCAACGCTACCAGGACGGGTACCTCAACCAGCGGACCGATCGTCGCCGCCAACGCCTCGTCAGAGCCCACCCCATAGCTCGCAATCGCCACGGCTATTGCGAGCTCCTGCAACATAACGTGAGCACCTCTCCAACCATAAGCAATAAACCGCTTACGAAGTTGTTGCTCCCGGCAGTGAACGCCTGGACGACCGCCATTTCGTAGCCAAACTTGCCTCCCAGTCTGCGCTGGCTTCGTCGCCCGAGGACGTAAATGAGCGCAAATGCGCTGCTCCACATGATTAGGAAGTATAGGACCATGGGCACGAACACCCGGAAGACGGGTCCGATGTTCTGCACGATATGATGCCCCTGGTACGCGAACATGACGAGGATTGTGTAGAGTAGGCCGAGGAGCGCCAGCGGCCCGAACAGCGGGAGGAATCGCTTTTCCAGGAAGACCTTGGATGTCAGGTACCATACCGTGTATCTGGTTACGACGCCCGCTCCGAGGGGGATCCCCAGGTACTTGGATTCGTGAGCCTCATAATAATTAAAACGTGCGCCGGAGACGCACAATCAGGACCGAGATCGCGACGCCCCCGTAATCGAGATGCGTGTGGGACACGTCGCGGCCGCCGACGACGTTGACGAAGAGTAGCGTGTACGGCGAGTACAGGATCATCTGCAGCACGGAGTTGATCACGACAAGGATGGCGCAGTAGTTCCCGTCGCCTTTAGCGAGGTGGCACCATATGAGGACCATCGCGATGCAGCGCGCCATACCGACCATGATGACGCCTGTGCGGTATGTGGGCAAGTCCGGCAGCGTCGCCCATGCGAGGCCGACCATTACCAGCGGGCCCACGATCCAGTTGAAGAACAGGGAGATCCCGATGTGCGTCCAGATTCCGGGGGACCGGAAAATTTGGGGGATGCGCTCGTATTGGACCTTCGTTAATACGGGCCACATCTGAGGATATGTTACAGCGGTAACGTCGGCGGAGCCAGGACAAATCGCACCATAACGATCAGGCCTATCACGATGGCTGAATAGGTAGGTTGTGAATATCCTGCCTCTGGAGAACTCGTAATAATAACACACGAATAGAGACGCCGTCAAAACGAGCCGTGTTGAACGCGTCCTGTACAGTCGGCACGTATTCTCCTATGAGGACTCCGATAATCATCGTAACTAATATTGCAGGCGTTAGAAGCCGGTCGAGGATCGAGAGCTGCTTGAACACATCTAGGATATTTTCTCGGCCATGCAGTTCAAAACGGAGAATGGGGTAACCCACTGCTCGTCGATGGAGCGCTCCGATCCAACTCAGGGCCCTGAAGTTTTTGGTCCTGGACGGGAGTGGAGTTCTTCTCGTCGTCGCAATTTTGTGTTTCATCCATTTCGGCGAGTGGGGTTCGGAAGAGAAGAGAAGCTCTGAAGAGTTTGCGATTGGCCGCGAAACCTTTTTCTGGATCGATTTTGATTTTGATTTTGACTGTCGTCAAATTCGGATTCAACAGATAAGATAGCAGCCTGTTGCAACGGATCTTTCCGGCCAGCGATCAGCTCTGCCCTCATCCGAGTCATCATACGTTGGAACCTCGTCCTTCAATTTTAGTCCGGCGCCGGAGATTATCGATCCAGACCACAGAATTATTGCCCAAGTACAATTATGTGTTCCATTCGCGCGCGGCAAACTGAAGCGCTTAATTATCCGGAGTGTGTGTTCATATTTCTTTCCTCCTTCATTTTTTTTTAGCTCAAGTTCCCGCTTCGGGTTTGGAAGATAGAGTTCAGTCGAAATCTCGGGGGCTTCGAATTTGGGTCAGTGGCGCCGGGCGTTCGTCATCTTACCCGCCCGCTACGGTAACAATAATCGCACCGACATTTCCTGCTTGTCCGAATTGGGCCCAGACCAACCTTATGTGCTCTCACTGATGGCCGTCGAAGATGATCACCATCCAAAGTGATTATGGCTCAAATTAGGATACCCACTATACTTTCAATGGCGTAGTAGAACGGACAGAGCACCTGTATCAATAATCGCTACGTTTCAGCCTTGATCCGTCCCCCTCACGGACCCGGACTTCGTTGCCATCCCCGCGATTACATACCTAACCATTGGCCGGAACTTTTGGCAATGTCGCCTACGCTCCTTCACGACGAGTCCAATTCTAGTGAGCCATCTCGAGCAGCCTCTGGTTCCATTCCCTCAAAGTTTCCCAGCTGCCAGTGGTGTCATGCACAGTACCCCTGCTTTTTTTCAACAACAGACGGTATTCCTTACCGGCGGGACTGGTGGACTAGGTGGTTGCCTTCTTTTCAAGCTCGCATTGAAGGTCAATACCCTGAAGATATATGTCCTCGTTCGTGGATCAGCTGCCAAAGCCAAAGCTCGGTGGGCCGAAACCATGCCTGCGCAACTCGACCCCATAGTAGCGACAAAGAAGGTCCATTTCATAATCGGGGACATCACGATGAAGGATTGTGGAATCGATCCCTCTGTCCTCACCGAGATGGCCGATCAGGTCACCCTCATCATACACAGTGCCGGAAGCATCAGTTTGACAGATCCTCTGAAAAAGAGTATCACCGATAACTGCATACCGGCTCTCGAGCTGGCACAGTTAGCATCGACATTCAAAAATCTCTCCCGTTTCGTGCATATCTCCACTGCATATGCTAATTCATTCCTGCCGGATGGTGTTATTGAAGAAAAGGTTTATGAGCTGGGCGACGCGGAGACCCAGCTTGCCGACATTTTGGATACAGGTTTCAGCCAAAACAGCGTGCCTGATTTTCCATGGCCCTATTCTTTTGCCAAACATCTCACGGAGCGCCTTCTTTTATCGAGGAACCCCCAACTCCCGCTGCTCATTGTTCGTCCAACCAATATTGGCCCCGCAATTTCTCAACCATACCCATACTATGGCCCTCCGGGCTCTTGCCCTGTGTCGACCTACATCCGCACATATATGGAGGACCCCGACTCGGGTGTCGTTCACGTCTCTCCTGGCAACGTGTCGGGTTCCAATATCGTCGATGAGATCCCTGTTGACTTGGTCGCAAATCTCATTCTACTCCACGTCATGCACGCCACCACCGGCATCGTGCACGCGAGCTCCCAGAGCTATGTCCCACGACGTCTTTCGCAGTTCCATGACAACATTCGGGCCCATATCCCTCGACGTTTGCCTGCAGTCCCGTTTCGGTATGTCTCCGACAAGCGGATCGAGCAAGGCCGTTATGCGCAATTCTGGGTTGTAATGGGGCGCGATTGGCATTTTTCCAATGCGGTATCGAAGTTCCTTCCGGATCTTACAGGACCGCTCAGTATGTCTCTTGAGGGTCACGACGCTGAAAATTTTATGGACACCCGAGCGAAACTCATCGCTCTTGATATCACGTCCCATATAAGATCCAGACTTTGATCGAAATGCTACAGAAATGTTGCTTTAGGATTTATAGCACTCACAAAAAAATCCTTATCCTCCTACATTAAAATTCAGACCGCCAAAAAAAAACCGGTGCTAGTAGTTGAAACAAAGCTGAACCACCGCCGGCAACTGCAGTCTTAGTCTGCCGGGAATGACATGACTCGGCAATCTGGCCGGCTCCGCCCTGAATTAACTCAGCCACCATTGGCACTAGCATTTTCAACATCTTTCGAGTTACAAAGCTGCTATTTTCGACTTTTTTCTTGCCATTGGGCTCTAGAACCTGAAGAAGCCCTCAATAAATCTCCCCCACCTCGAACTGGCCATGATCCTTCCGAGTCACTACATCCGTCATCTGCTGTTGCCCTCAAGCGCTGGAGGGCCATCGATTGGCTCACCGGATTCTTCAAAACTCCGTTAACATGCGTTGAAAGGCACAACTGGGATACCCGAGCTCGACCAACAATGATGGCCGAGAAGTGTGAGCTCCCCGATCCGACTTGAACCCCTCAGCTCAGCCTGATTCTTACATCTGGTCTTCGTCGTTGTGCTGGTTGCGCAACAAGAACACACCATTGTGGTTTCAACTACGTTTTCGAGCTAATTGTAAACCTGTCTGGAAACAATCTCATCCTTGACGTAATGTGATCACGGCTTTTGTCTTCTGTGTGTGTGGCGACCCTCAATGAAACCAGTTTAGGAGATATGCCGTCAAGACAATTATCGAGAGCCATAAAAGCGTGGCAAAAGCGCGAATAGCCCCATCAACACGCCATGCATCTTTGCTTGTACATTGAGGATATCGTCCGCTTGATTTGCACCGAGGTATCCCGCGACGGCTATTCTTCCAGTGGTCTCATAGCACTGGCGCTCACAGCGCACAATTTTCGCCCGCATGCCCTTGATTTACTGTGGCAGGTACAGATATCACTGAAGCCGCTTATAGAGTGTTTCCCATCCGACCTCTGGGAATACAGAAACTCTGAGTATACTCTGCATTTCAGAGACGCGATGATGATACAGTCTGGAAGCACCATTGTGAGTAGCCGCGCGTCTTCTGAACTTCTTCTAAATTTTGGATGCTAGCATTTGCGCCGTCCAATAAAATCAACGGACTGGGAGAGGGTCAAGATATACTCCTCCCGTATTAAATACTTGACTCTTCAGGAAATACCGGAGCTCGATGTCGGTTTCTTGAACGAACTGCAAGTATCCCTGGAAGGACGCCCCTTGCTTCCGCAGCTTCGCCAACTACGTTGGAAAATTACCGACAAGATCATCTTCCCATCTATCCGCCTCTTCCTTGCACCGACGATAACCACGTTCGAATTGTGGCCAGAGGGATCTCCATGCACTGTCGAACTCTTTCGAGAGCTGAGAACCATGCTCCCAAATCTTTTGAATTTCGCCGTATTCCCCGTGGACTGGCCCCAAGAACCCGTAGTCGTCGTCCACGCTATGGCACGCGACGTTATATGCCAATGGGACAACCTCTACAATATTATCCTTCCGGACGTTGATCAGAAGTCCGCCGTGCATCTCGCACAATTGCCGAATTTACAAAGACTACGGCTCGCAAATGTCCAAGATGGCATTGCACCGACGTTGTCTTTTGAAGGCATGCCCTCGGGCGGATTCTCGTCACTCTTCAGCCTGGTGATTACTTCCCATAAGGTTGCCCTCGCCACAAATCTTCTGCGTGCGTTGTCGAATGCGCCGCTAGAAAATATCCAAATCAACCATACGCACACGCCAACCATGGATGAATGGACGGGATTTTATGGAGCACTTGCCGGAAACTGTCGTCCTGCTTTGGTCACCATCAAAGTTTCGCAGGACTCGCCCGACTTTTCTCATACCCCGTCAACCCCCATCGAACCTACCCTCCTTCGTCGACTATTACCATTTCCTAATCTCTCTGCGCTTGTTCTTCGCAGCGCAGATGGTTTCGATATGGACGATGAGACTCTAATTCTGATGGCGGCATCCTGGCCTAAGCTGGAGAACTTGACGCTAACGACAACGGAACTCGTTTCTCCGTTCCCTCCGCGGGCAACACTGGATAGTCTCGCCCACTTCGTAGCGCACTGCCCACAAATTTACCACATCGAGTATCGCATCGACGCGCGCATACCACCCCGATTCATGCAGAACCCGAAGAACCGAGCATGGAACGAAACGATGCACACCTTGCATTTACTGGACTCGCCTGTTGCCAACACGGAGCGAGTCGCATCGTTCCTAATGGACCTCTTCGTCAACTTGGAGATGATCTGCATCTCCTCTCCGTGGGACGAGGGGGAGGACTCCACCTGCTTTGGATGGTTTTGCGTCCGTAAGTCTATGGGGGACTTTCCGTCCCTTCACAGGACATACAACCAACACGCCGAGCCTCCCATCCTTTTCTCCCGAGACCATGTTCTTGAAAGCTATTTCCGCCGTGGCGGCCAACTCGCGCTTTTGTAGATTTACAAGTTTTATGCATCGATTTGGCTGGATACTGTACTTGTATGGCTTGATTTTTAAAAGAGAAAATTGGAATGATCGAACATGCGCCAGATACAGGGATTACTGGGAAATGCAGTTGAACTGAGTCACACAGACAGTTAATAAGAATCCAAGCACGTTCGAACATTCTCAGCTACGATAGTCCATGTTGAATATCGGTTACAGAATTGTGGTACCAGTTGCTGCCTCCGAATGCTCGTCCTTCGGCTCGCTAGGTCGAACTCCAGCATCAGGTTCCTGCACCTCACCAGCCATAGATTCTTCGGTCTTGATGCCCGCAGGTTCTTCAACATCGAGCTTGGATAACCCAGCGACCAGCTCGTCGACGTGGTCCGTTGGCTTCTTGATTCCAACAACCTTGCCTACGTTGGCGACGATCCGATCCAACTCGCTCTGTAAATGGGTGTCCTCGCCCTCTGGCGCAGTGTCTGTCGCCCAAGCCTCGCTCGGAAGCGCCGTCTTCTCCCACACAGCGTCGAGCTCCGCCTCCCACCCCATACCACGCGCGATCTGCCGCACAGCGTCGTCACAGCTCGTTAGCAGCACCACGTCGTCTGCCTGCGTCCCGATGTCGCCCGCGGGGTCGCGGTTGATCAGCACGCGCGGGCAGACGCCCATCTCGGCCAGGGACGCAAACGGGTGCACCTTCAGCGAGGTGCCCATGATGAGCATGAGATCCGCGTCGAGCGTATGCGGGAAGCCGTCGAAGAACGCCTTGGGCAGCGGCTCGCCGAAGAAGACGATGTCGGGCTTGACCACGCCGTGGCACAGCCCGTCAACGGGCGCTTCGGGCTTGTCGACGGGCCCGAGCTCGGGGGACCCTGTAATAGAGCTGGCCGGAAGCTCACAGCGCGGAATGGTGCCCGCACGGAGGTGGGCGGCGAATGCGTCGTCCGGGAAGGGCTGCTTGCACTTGACGCAGCGCTGCGTGGCGAACGAGCCGTGCGCCTCGATGATGAGCTCTGTAGGGACGCCACAGATGGCCTCGAGGTGGTCGATATTCTGCGTGTAACATACGCTCAGTAGCCCCTTGTCCGCGAGCAGCTTGATGAACGCGTGAGTCACGGTGGGGCGGAAGCGCCCGGGGGCGAGCTCGCGCGCCAGAGTGTAAACTGCGGCCGCAATATGAGCAGATGTTGGCGCAGAACCGGACTCGACGCACAGGCTTCCGGGTGGTCAACCAAGTAGCCGACCTCGAAGATGGCCTGCGGGTATGGCAAGTTCAACTTTGCTAGATTGTCCTACGGAAGATAAGTCACAAGATTGTCTCAAACACAGGACGCACGTAGAGACCGGTCCCAGGACTCCGAAAGTCAGGGATGCCAGCCGAGGTGCTGATACCTGAATGCGTCGAGGTGCATTCAGTTAATTGGCACCTGCAATGCAATCATTCCACTCACCAGCTCCGGCCTGATATGATTCAGTATTGAGACGCGATGCGCTGCTTGGACCGCACCATGACCATGATCTTGCCGCACTGCAGCGACTTCATGTACTCGACGATGCCGTCGATGTCTTTGGTCTTGATGTGCGGCTCGCTGGGCACGCGGGCGAGCATCCTCGCCACCAGTTCTTCGTGTGTCTCGAGGGCCGTCATGAAGGTAAGAGTCAAGGTTCAAGGCGCTGCAGGATGCTGTTATCCCATGATGAAGGTAAGAAGAGGACGGGATGATGGTGATCACGACTGACTTGATCTGACTCCGCCACAACCTCTATTGACAGACTCCTATAGCTCGTTCTCCTCACAAATGCTATAGACGGCTATTACCCAGATTCTACGCCGTCGCATCGGGCCATCGAGGAGAGACGTGCGGACCTTGGATTTAATACGATTGCCAAATTGCATATGTATATTTTTCGGTTACGCTTGGATGGACTGATTTGAAGTTTAATTGTACTCGTCTCCTGGACATCGCAACTTTTTTTCGTTGCAGCTCTGGACCCTGAGTAAGAGAAGGAAAGAAAAAAGCATAAGGAAGAATCGATCAATCAGTGATACAATCGCTCGGGTCAACTCGCCTTCTAGCGCCTACTGCTCCCGGTCTGTCCATAAGTAGATACTGGGGTACAGCTTCGGTTGAAATCTGCGAGAAAAGTAACATCAGTCGACAAGCAGGAAAAAAAAATTAAAGGGGACCTGGTTGAGGATCGAACTCCGGATCCCGGGCGATCAGTCGGCCAGTTATGCTAGTCCTCAGCTCGAGCTACATAAGCCGTACTGGTCGCTTCTACACTGGCATCTTTAACCGCTACGCCAAGTGCCCTTTGATCGCGCGGGTGATTTGTATGTGACGTCGACAAGACGTGGACCCATTTCCTACCTCGTATAATTTCCGACTTCTTCAAAATTTATGATTTGACATATACCTGTACACTTCCTCGTCGTGATATTCTGGAGGGGCAGAAATCTCGGGACTGGGGAAGATATGCGGCATAAAATATACACATGCATAGGATTGAAGATTTTGCGGGACGGTGGCTCAGCGACTCGGAAAGATCTTCAGACTTAAATCGAGGACGATGTCAAAGAATCGGATAGTTTGAGTCGTTAATTAATCCTGTAATAAGAGCATAAGATGATTAGAAGATACTATAATGGTGCGCTGGAAATCATGCAGTGAAGGAAATAATTTTGGCGGATTGGTATGTAGCGGTAGGAAAGAAACCGGCGATGTGACGCGTTACGTATCGGCTGTCTTTTGAACCACCATCTTCATGCACTGGCGCTCTCCAAGACCCGTCACGCCGACCATTTTCTCTGTGTCCGACGGGGCTTGCACTAATCTGTCTTGTCTTCAAAATCGTTCAAGTTGTAGATTGGTTTGGGCGATTTTGCCATGCACCCCAAGTTAGATACATCCGCTCAACATCCGCGCTTCAGAGACACAATCCCGCGATGCCCGTAGCCGGGACAGCTCTAGATTGCTCCAGGATGAAGGCCCAGCCCTCTCCTCTCCCAATCTCACTCGCGGAAGGAAGTCTGAGCAAGATCGGCGAGGGCCTGGGCCAACATAGGAGCCGCGGGGGCAATCTTTTTTTCTCCTATCTGCCTGTGGCTGTCCTCTCTGTTGCTTCGATTCTACCCTTGGCACTGACGCGTTCTCCGCGTTCTCGCCCACCATTCTGCGCGCCATTGGCCTGCGCATACAATGGCACCACTCTCGACGAGCAGGCGCATACCGTCCCTGGGCTGGAGGGCCGATTTCATCGAGGATAATTGGGTGAGACTAGGGATCTGAGACCTACGAATGTGCGACACGAGTTTCGAGGTATAAAAGGTGCGCCAAATTCTCCAATTCTCTACTACAACAACATAAGGTGCGCCGCTGAGTTGAATTCCCTAACACTGTCACTGATCACAGACATTTAGCGCACCTACCAATGCCATTCACCAATACCAACCGCGCCTCACCCTCGACGTCCTCGCGTCCATCCGTCGACCGCTCGACGACGATGCCCGCTTTCCGGCGCCCCCTCTCGATTCCCTCGGTCCAAAAGCCGTTAGCCTCTTTGCGAGCATCCACCAACAAGGGCCTTCGTCGGATGTCTACCCTCCGCGCCCCCAAGGCATCCACCGCGTCTTCGGCCAGCACTATCCGACCCTCCACCTCGATGGAATCGATCCCGGTTTTCACAATTCCGGACTATACGCAGCCTGCCGCTTCGTGCCCCCCATCCGTGGATAACATCTCACCTTTAACTATGCCGACCCCGAGCTTCAATCGCGCGATGACGATGCCATCACCCGTTCGCGCACTTCGCTCTACGACTCTTGCAAAGTTCTCGGCACTCGGGGCTGTCTGCGGGTCGCCGCGGCGCAGGTCTTCCACCGTCTCGGTCGAGTCCCCGCAGCGCAAATCGTCCGTCGCGTCGGTCGAAACGGTTTCTACCGTCTCGACAACCTCTACGCGGCGGCGATCCTCTTCGGTGTCGAGCGTCGAGTCCTTCAACTCAAATGAGGACCGGATCACCCTCGGTCTGTACTTACGTGCATTCCCATTCGCCGTTATGGGACTGTTCACGGCAAGTTAGATTTTTCGTCCGTCCTTGTCTTGGTGTTGACTTTCGCATAGAGCATCATGGCTGTGATCCTAATTTCCTTTCTCCCCACCATGGCCCCAGAATTGCCGAAGCGCAAGCTCGCGCTGCGGCCATACGAACGGGAGATCGTCATAACCGTCGAGCACGGTGCGTCTCTTCTTTTCCATCTCGAACTCGGCTCATTCTCACTCTCGCAGAGCGCAACCCGCCCACGCTCCGTAGGGCCACCCGGACGTCTCGGTTCTCCCGTTGTATCGCTAAGGTGTACCGCCGCACCCTGCGCCGCGTCGCCCGCGCCCGGAGGACAAGCGGCCCCAGCGAGGCGCTCGCAGTCCTCTTCACGCCGAAGCTCAAGCGCGTGTGCGCCGCCACACCCGTCCACATTGACCCCCAAACCCTCGTCAGCGAGGTGCCGCTTGTGGTGTACTCATCGCCTATCGCGCTCCCGCTCCCCAAGGGCCCGGCTTCTACGGTCCAGCCGGCACGCAAGGCACGAAAGTCCCCTTTGTCGCGGACGATGAACGAGGACGAAATCATGGATGAAGCGCTCTGCGCCGGCTGGTGATTCCGCACTTGGTTTTTTCCCACGGTTGGTTTTCTGTTATCTTACTTTCCATCCTTCGTCCTGATTTTCTTCGTCTAGCATTCAGTTAACGCGGATATTTTGATCCTTCCTACTGGCACGGACAATCCGAACTTTTGTACAATATCATATCCATCCACAGTGTACAATACCATTGGACTCGGAAAAAATAAAGTGGGAAGATTCAGATTACTTTGTGCCAACATTCGCGCGCCGAGGCATATCTTCCGGCCATCGTTCTTCGCAGGGAGGTTTCATCCAGTGAATTGAATCTTCGTAGAATTTCCACGCCTTCTCCAACACAATCGAATTAGCTCAATCGCGATTGCACCATGAACAGAATCTCAATTTAAAATTCGTTTGAAGGCAAATTTTGTTGATTAGTTCAATGAATCAAGGGATACAAAATAAGTCCGGCCTCAGACATAAGTGCCTTGGAAGTCGTATTTGATTTCTCCTCCATTTGCGAATGGTTCAGAATGAATTACAATGAACTAGTGTACGTCATGCAGGTGTGGATAAGAACCAGAAAGTGTGGCGCATATACAAGAAACCATCAGGAAGGAGCCGTGCAAACTGACGGACTGAAGGGAAACCTTCATTTGACCCTTGCGCGGTCGGGTTCTTTCGTGATACGTTTGAGGCATTTTCAGAGCATCCAACGTCAGTTAGCGGGATGTAAAGGCTCGTTTGTTTGATAACTATTTCGTGTATCGAAGTTGAAATAGCGAGACGGTTTGCTCATATGGTTGTTACTTTCTGGATGACAGTGAATTATGTGAAGAGCTAGTGAACTGACTCTTGCTAACCTGGCCGTAGTCAGCTAGGAGTTACTGTTTCGTCTTGCCTATGAATGGCAATTTTAATGCTAAAATTGCCGCATGGGCGTGGGGAGCAATAGATTTGAGATGGGCTAGTTCACACCGGTGGGGATACATCCGTAGTATTGCATTTACGCCTTGTGTATGTAGATACGGATACTCGGCCGTTCCGACTCGTGACCTTGTGTCTCCTTCCTTCCGATGTCCATCATCTAGTAGATGATCTAGCTTCTCTAAGCTCATCACCCAGTGACCCACTTGATCCGAAGAAAGACCTTGCTATTTACAGGGCCGCACAAGACCGCACCTGTGCAAGAAGACGTATAAGCAGGCGACCCCAGCCGAATTGACATTCCTATCACCATGTCGACTGGTCCTAGAGTATGGCTAGGTAAGTTCGTTTCCCCTTAGCGTTTTGGGTCCTGAATGAGTGCATGAACTAGTCACCGGAGCCTCATCTGGCTTCGGCCGCGCCGTGACAGACGAAATTCTAGCTAACGGTGAAATTGCTGTCGCGACCTTGCGAACACCCACCGTGCTCGATGATATCGCTGCTACCAACCCCGAGCGTCTCCTCGTCGTTAAATGCGATGTTACGAAGCCAGATGATATCATCTCTGCATTTGCTGCCGCCATAGAGAAATTCGGGCGAGTGGATGTTGTGTTCAACAATGCGGGATACCCGATAGTAGCCGAAATCGAGGCCACACCGGAAAATGCCGCGCGTGCAATGTTCGAAGTGAATTTTTGGGGCGCGGCGGCGGTTAGCAAGGAAGCTGTCCGGGTGTTTCGGGATGTTAATCCAGGAAATGCTGGCGGTCGCCTGTTGAATGTCACCTCCAGCGCTGGGTTGAGCGGAACACCGATATTTGGGATGTATAGTGCCAGGTGGGTGGTTAAGCAGACCAAGTTGTGCGCCACTATTCTGATACGGAAATATTTACAGTAAACACGGTGAGCAACTATACGCTATGTGAGGTATTTCACTCATATATATGGGGAAGCCTTGGAGGGGCTTACCGAGTCATTACACATGGAAATGAACCCGGCATGGAATATCAAGGCTTGTGATTCCTCCTTGGTTGCCTCGCATTATTCACCTAGCGCAGATATCAATAATTGGTTCAGGGGCATTTAGAACCCCAGTTTACGTCAAAGGCGCCATCGTGCTTCCTTCGCCTGAAGTCTATCGTGGAGAAGAGATGCCCTCACAAGTGCTTCGTGACTGGTTTAAAGACGGATCCGCCGCCGGCGGGGATCCTTTGTTGGCAGCCAAAGCCATTTTCAAGTTCTCCATGTTGGACTCTCCTCCTGTGCGATGGGCGATGGGCAAAGACGCTATTTTTGGGGCGAGGGCTAAGGCTGCTTTGATTGCTGAGGAAACCGATAAGTTTGAAGGTTTGTCAGAAAATCTGGAGCTGTCTGTGTAACTTGAATATTTCCAATGCTACCTGATTGACTGGTCAGCGAGGGATGGGGACGACTTCGAGCGAGAAAAATGAGAAATGCCGAAAGATACAGGAAAGTAGCTCCATTTGTCAGCCTCAAAACGGGATTTCAATGTCGGTTCATTCCGAGTCGAGCTGCTGCTGTTGCGACTGGTTTTGCTGTCGCAGTAGATATCACGGGGTTTTCAAGGTCGCCTGGGCATCCAGACAGAAAATCCCGCAAATGACGTTCTAGGCACGACCACATTCACTTGAACTTGAAGGGCCAATGGTATTAGGATGCGCAGTGGTTGGAGTCGTGATACTTTCCGACTTTCCGCCACGAATTAAAATCCAGATCGGGAAATTATTTTCGGCAGATCGGCATCGCGTCGTCCTTGCCGCAGAGCTGCCGCTTTGTCACAGTATGTAACGGGACTCCATCAAGTGAGAAAGTGTCGTAGAATATATTTGAAGGCAATACAAATCAAGGCAGAGGCCCGGGCACACTGCTATTGTACATAGATGGATAGTAAGGCCAATAGCTGCCAGGTCCCCCAGTTGGGCCAAGGAACGCTTCGCAGCCTTGGCGAGCGCTGTCACACGGTGTTGGCAGGTGTGCGTGCGGATGGGGCCGGTGCTGGCGAGCGACTGCGGAAACGGGAGAAGGAGGGTGTCGGGGAGGGGGACATTACTTGAGGGAGTCGTGCTTCAAGCTCTTCTTTCAGTTTACGCTCCTGCTCCTCGATGAGTTTGATGGAACGTGGCACAATGTCGCTGTAGTCACGGGTAGTATTCAATGCGTCGAGAGAAGCTCCTGTGAGGTCGAGTAGTTTGTATGATGGAGCAGGAGGGTCTTCGCGATGGCAGAGGCAGTCCCCAGGCTCGAGGCAATGCGTACGACACATAGCGAGAGTGCATAGTGTATTGACGCGGTTTTTGTGGCAGTGACGAAAGGAGCACCTTGAAGCTGGGCGACGGGTACTAGGCTGATCTTGTCCTGGGGCCCGGCTAGAAGACTGTTTGCGGCGGGGTGCGTGGACAGTTGGGGATTCACCAGGCGGGAAGAAGTACCAATATGGCTTTAAATCCAGGTGCTCGCGCCCGCACTGTATAAAGAGTGTTAAATTGGTTTGAGGACTACTTCAGATGTTGCATACCCGGAGGAAAAAACGGCCTTTGTGGGGACCTTTGGTGCAGGGCGTGAGCTAGATTGCACCGCCGCATGTACGCTTCGAACAGAAAAAGGCGGGGTCATCGATGTGGGGGGCCATTCGAGAAGACTAGGAGGGTTGAAGATCGAGGGCAGGAACTTGAAGAACGGGAGAGAGCGAGGTCGAGCGCGGTCCCAGTGGGACGATGTGGAAGGCGGGAGGAGACGTGGCTGACAGCTTTGTGACAAAGCGGCAGCTCCGCGGCAAGGACGACGGGATGCCGATCTGCCGAAAATAATTTCCCGATCTGGATTTTAATTCGTGGCGGAAAGTCAAAAGTGAGTCGTGATTGATCTCAGTCCGGCGACTTGCCGGTGACCTAGCCTTAAAGTGACTCATTCACTTATTTAAGATTCGATAGCGTCGATAACCTAGTCACGTCTCCACTAATCGCAAGAAAATGACGAAGAAAATCCTCTTGCTAGGGAGCGGATTCGTCGCCGGGCCGTGCGCAGAATACCTGGCGCGGAACCCCGACAACGCGCTCACGGTCGGCAAGTTCAGCCCCGCTCATCTCTTCGACCACGCCATGCTGACAGAGAACCCCAGCGTGTCGGACCCTCACCTCTGCCTCTGCATTCTGCGCCGGGCTCCCTCAATCCACCGCTGTCGCGCTCGACGTCTCCGACACCACAGCCCTCGAGGCGGCCGTGGCTGCGCACGACCTCGTCATTTCACTCGTGCCGTACACGTACCACGCCGCCGTCGTGCAGGCCGCTATCAAGAGCAAGACGCACGTCGTCACTACGTCCTACATCTCGCCCGCGATGCGCGCGCTGGACGCCGCGGCGCAGGCCGCGGGCATTGTTGTTCTAAACGAAGCGGGGCTCGACCCGGGCATCGACCACCTGTACGCTGTGAAGGTGATCGACGAGGTGCACGCCAAGGGTGGGAAGGTCCGTGGCCGCCGATGCGCTGTGGATCCCTGGTCGATGCTGACACCGTGTATGACCAGGTCAAGCAGTTCCTGCTGCACTGTGGTGCGCTCCCCGCCCCCGAATGCGCAGACAACCCCCTGGGCTACAAATTTTCGTGGTCCCCGCGCGGCGGGCTCCTCGCGCTGCTAAACCCCGCTTATTTCCTCTCCGCTGGTGCCGTCGCACACATCCCGGGCCCCGAGCTGATGGCCAGCGCGACGCCGTACTCCATTCCGCCCAAATTCGCATTCAAAGCTTTCCCAAACCGCGACTCCGTGCCGTTCCAGCAGTTCTATAACATCCCGGAGGCGGAGACGGTGATGCGCTGCACGCTGCGCTACGAAGGCTTCCCCGAGTTCATGGCGGCGCTGGTGAAGCTCGGGTGGCTCTCGAGCGACGTGAAGGACTGGTTGGTGGACGGGATGGAGTGGAGGGAGGTAATGCAGCGGGCCTCTGATGCCAGCGGGAGAGACGAGGCGTACGTTCTTTCCACACGTTATCACATTTTCCGGTCTGACGCTGCACCAGCACGCTCATCGCGCAGATCAAGGAAGTGTGCAACTTCCCGTCAGAATCCGAAAGCGAACGAATCATCGATGGACTGCGGTGGATGGGCATGTTCTCCGCGGAAAAAGTGGCCGTTCGCAACGGCACCCTGCTCGACACGCTCTGCGGCCGACTCGAGGGGCTCATGAAGTACAAAGCAGGCGAACGCGACCTCGTAATCTTGCAGCAGAAGTTCGTCGTCGAATGGCAGGACGGCCGGGAGGTTCGTCCGTTTCCTTTGTCCACCTTTGTCTATCCAACGCGCGCTCGACCACAGGAGACGATCGTCACCACACTCGAAGCCTACGGCACGCCCAACGGTCACTCCGCGATGGCCCTTACAGTCGGCCTGCCTTGCGGCATTGCAACGCAGTTGGTCTTGGACGGTGTATTGTGCACCCCTGGCGTCCATGCTCCGTACTCGAAGAAGATCTGCGATCCCATCAGGGAGAAGCTCGAAAGCGAGGGCTTGGGAATGACCCAGCAGGTTCTGTAAATCATGCATGAGCCCTGCGCTCCGACTAGTCACAAACGAATAAAAAGCCACCTCCGAGTGATTGCCCCCTTAAATCTTTCCTGCCAGACTACCCCGCAATCCATTGATGGAATCCAATCGGATGCCCATTGAGATTCGCCCATACAACGCCGAATGAAGGACCTTATCGGAGAACGCGGGATGCTTCGCAGGCGGGTACGCCGTGAAATTGAGTGGTGATCGGCGAAAACTCTGAAGCCGTAAAACCCATGAGGGATGTATTGGCCAGGTAAAAGGTGTGGTCGAGTGGACGACGAGATATCCGGGGTGTGCAGGTGGATGTGGAGGACGAGGTGGAGGAACACGGATTTGGCGAGAAATTTCGCCAAAATGCGGCCGTCGGTGACACGCACTGGATCCCCGAGCGTTTCCATCTCTGGGGTCCGAGGCCCCGGTGGCTGCCCACAGACGGGGACTGGAGAGATAATAGATGTAGGGGAGAGCAATGTTGTGGCAAGAATGGATAGGGAAAGCTCGGGCATGCATGACCGCATAGACACAGTTAGGTGAGCTTCGCAGTCTAAACGCGAACGGCAGGCATATTAGGTGAAGCCGTTGGGCATGCCCGAAGTAGACCGAAGCTGGGAGATAGCTGACATGCTGCCAGAAAGCTGTCGAGCGTCGTCTTGCGGATATGCCTCATCCTCATCCTCGACGAGCCCCTCGCAGTTGATGTACCCGCCACAGCACGGCGACTCCGGCCTCACAGGCTGGCCAGTGCGACAATCCCCAGACATATTCAGAGTCTCGTCTGTGCGGGATTGCGCCGGAGCGGCACTCGAGAGCGAGTCCAGAAGAGCGGTATACAAGGGCGGAGTTGTATGCGGCTCATGGTCCGGAGGCAACGCGACGTGCATGAAGTGCGTCAATGAGGCGGACGCAGCGGCCAAAGTGTCCCTCAGATGTGCAGAGGCTTGGATCTGAGACGAAGGTAAAGCACCAGTTAGGTCCGAGGCACTAAAACTCACGACTTCGGGGCTCAAGGTAGACTGGGGAGCACCCTGCCGCGCTAGCTCGAGCTCTTTTCTCAAACACACGACCTCCGCCTCTGCCGCTTTGCATCGCGCCTCAAGATCGGCGACATATTGCGATTTTCGAGCACGATAGTCTCGTTGAAGCGTCAATGCTCGCGTAGGGGGAATCGTGTGGTCTTTCTTTCGGCCTCTCGTCATGTTTTAGGCAAGTTTCGGGGGTTGGTTCCAGCGAGGGGTCGTTTGTTTGCACAGCCACAAACCAGCCAAAACAACCGCCATCGTCCTAAATTGGGAATTTCTGTTTCGATTTTGTTTCGCTTGCGTTTTGCTTTTGGGTTGTTGAAGTAAGTAAGCCCCGAGACAGGAGAGCTTTTCATTCGTCCCGGGGAATTAGCAGTGTATGGAAACTCGAACGGAGATGGCCCAAGTAAATTAGAATATTCATACCTCTTCACGATCGAAAACAATGAACTATGCAGTATGTTCTACGCACAAAGTTCGATGTGATATTAATCAAGTCTCTTGCATATTATAGCTAGCACAGGCCCACATGATATTCCCAAACAAAAGTAGGTCACCCTCGCTGTTCTCTGTACACTACAAGATACAAGGGTCTCCAAAAACAGCGGTTTCCAAAATAAATCAAGGGGTATGCAAAATTTCATCCCAACCAAATATTCATACTTCCAGCTCGTTTTTTGACACTATCATTGTGCTGTTGGTGCGAATTTCAGGCTACCGGAAATTCTGGTGCTCCATTCGTCTTGTGGTCTTGAATGGCCAGCGGCAACTCGTGAGATGATAAGTAGAGGTGCCAAACCCTATGATGCTTTCGTTAGTTGCAGGTTCAGACTGTTCAAGCATATATCTAACCGCCATTTGGGCATGAATGTTGTGAGCATAGTAGACGTTGACATCTTTCTTGACATCAAGGACCACGAATGTCAAAAGGGTGACGCAGTAGAGTACTGCTGACTCGATCAGGATCTCCATGATTGGGTTGAAAGTGCGGTGCGAGCCAGCTCCGGTTTCTTTCGACATCCGCTGAACGAGGAGGATTCTCATAGTAATGAGAAGTGTTGTGGTTAAACTAGTCGCGACCGACAAAGAGAAGTAGACTGTACTGAATTTGATGCATTCTTCGGATTTTTTGGTAATGGTAAACGCTTCCAAGCTGCGCAACGCAACCACTTGATCCGAGACAATGAATCCGGCCAAGACTGGTTTAATGTTAGGACCGGTAAAGCCCTTTTAAGTCGCATTGACTCACTCGCTTGTGTCCAGATGCTCATGATGTTAAATAATCTACATTCGGTTTCGCTCTCCCCATTAACGGAACATTCTTTGACGATTTTATCGCACAAACAAATTACAACGCCGCTACCGTATGGCTTTGTTGGCTTTGGAATCGGACAAGAGAGCGAAATCCCTCTATGAGTCCCCCGACATATATCTGTCTGGAGATGACACCCATCTCTGCCCAGGCAGAACTTGACGGCTGACCCGCTTCACTGTGTGAGTTTATTATCTGTACCTCGATTTTTCCACTAACAGCTATCTCAGGCCAGGCCCTGCTGGAACATTTCAGTTCGCTATGCTCGCACACTTTCGTGGGTTCAATTTTGTCAGTCTTCTAAAACTCCTAATTAAATTACAGGACGGACAACATGTTGATTCCGGCTGCCTCGAACGGAATTGTGTCCTTTTCGGCTTTTTCGACCTGGAACGCGACGGCCGCCACCTTTATTTCGCGTTGTCAAAACTGTTCCTTGGCGTCAGCTGCAGGGATATCCGGCGCATTTGAATTTGTGGTGTTTCATCCTTACGAGCTTCCAAATTATCCAACTCCGGTTGCCTTGAATGCCTCTCTCAGTACTGCAGAGGCGACAATGAGCAGCCTCACGGTCGCCAATATCACTGCGTTGGAAAACACGGACTATGCCTGGTTTCTGCATGCCGCCGGTTTCACGTAGTGTACCAGTAGCGTACCCCAGCCAGTGTTCAACAGACTTGTATAGTCATCCCTTTGATGTATTTCACCTGTCCTATTTTGCTGAGGTGGACCGTCGAAAAGAAACTCTAATTTGAGCCTGTCTCACGCCCGACAGAACGATCCATTCTGGGAGGGTCATCAATTCCGAGGCCTTAAAAGAACCAAAGACGGGTCAATCAACAGCTGACCAATTTGACACACCGCGTCTCTGACCACCATGTCTACCGGCCCTAGAATATGGCTGAACAAGTTAGTCTCGACTTCAATTTCGTGCGTTCTAACTAGTACCGTGGTTTTAGTCAATGGGGCCTCATCCGGGTTCGGTCGCACTGTGACGGAAGAGGTTCTCGCAAACGGGGAAATCGCCGTCGCAACCTTGCGCACACCCCCATACTCGACGACCTCGCTGTCGCCAACCTTGATCGCCTTCTCGTCGTAAAATGTGATGTGACAAAGCCAGATGATATCCTTTCCGCAGTTGCCTCTGCCATAGGGAAATTTGGGCGAGTGGATGTTGTGTTTAACAATGCGGGATACGGGATAGTAGGCGAGATCGAGGCCACACCGGCGGACGCTGCGCGCGCGATGTTCGACGTGAATTTCTGGGGCGCGGCGGCGGTTAGCAAGGAGGCCGTCCGGGTGTTTCGGGATATCAATCCAAGGAATGTTGGTGGCCGCTTATTGAATGTCTCATGGGGCATGGGATTTGGCGGTAGGCCGATACTCGGGATTTATTCCACCAGGCGCGCGGCGAAACGACGTCTTTGTAGCTCAGTATTCATACCTCTTTAGCAAACACGGTGAGCAGCTGCAACTAATGTGAGGGAACGTCACTGACGTATACGGGGAAGCCCTGGAGGGGCTCACAGAGTCATTAAGGCTGGAAATGAATCCGGCGTGGAATATTAAGGTTTGTGATTCCTTCTTATTGTTGCGTTATATCCTTCAACAAGCGCAGATATCCATAATCGCCCCTGGCGCGTTCAAAACCCGGGCTCACACGACAGGGACAATAATGTTTTCGGCGCCAGAAGCCTACAGTGGAGAAGGTTTGCCGTCGCAAGCGCTCCGTCAGTGGTTCAAAGACGGATCCGGCATCCGCGGGGAGCCGTTCTTGGCAGCCAAAGCGATTTTCAAGTTCTCACTGTTGGATTCCCCTCCTGTGCGGTGAGCAATGGGGAAGGAATCTGCTGGAGGGGTTAGAGCAAAGATCAAGCGTATGTCTGAGGAAATAGACGAGTTTGAGGGTTGGTTGGAAAATCTGGAACTAAATGTTTACCGTCGATATTCCGATGCTTATTTGGCAGGGCAAAGTCGAAGTGTGGGGGAAGTTGGAACGAGGAGCTCTAAGAAGGGCCGAGAAGCACAAACGATATCCAGCCCAAGCGACGAGCCAGAAAGCTTTACTGAAGTTTTGAGACATTTGAGCGAATCCTATTCATCGAGTCCTAGATATCGTTCTCTTCGTTTTGGTGAGGATCTGATAAATGTCTTCCCTTCCCATTCAGCGCTCAACCTCGAAGTGACATCAGGGAAATTATACCGACGCGGTCACCATTCCTATTCCTTATGAATTCCGACGAACTTCAAGTATTCGGAAACCATTCGGAAATATTTCCGGGAGAAAGAGGCGGGTGGGAGAATGGCGGTAGCGGTGGAAGTGGGAAGAAACAACCTTTACCCGACTCGGATCGCCGAATCCGGTTCCTGGATCATGTCATTCTCATTTGCTTTTCTGCCAAGTTTCTCTCGTTTCCTTCATGGCGTGGCTTTGGGTCGTTTGGCTTCTCCTTTTCCCCGCTCTGCTCTATGTCTACATTAAGCTCAACGACCAGCGTTTGACTCACATCCCGAAAGACGCGTTGGCCTTTTCTCCCGCTCGGTGCACCCCGGAAGACGTCCATGAAACTGCTGCACAGCTCTTAAAATCTCCCATCTCAATTGTGGACCAGCTTCCTCCGAAGACAGGTCGCAGGTACATCGTAGTCGGTGGAGTGAGTCGTTATCAATTTTGCCTCACGCTAACTGATCCATTGCCTGAGGCGGGGTTCCTCGGCGGCTGGATTGTTATGCAGCTGTTGGAACGCGGGGAAGACCCTAGACGAATTCGCGTTATAGATATCCGTGCTCCTGTGCGGCACGATCTCACCACTGGCCGCGCGAAACAAGTGCACTTCATCCAGGCGGATGTATCGGACGCTGCAGCAGTTGCTGCCGCGTTCAATGCTCCCTGGCCAGACGACGATGCGTCGCAGATTACCGTTTTCCATACGGCGGCAAATATCCGTTTCTACGAGAAGAGCCTATCCCTGCTGCCAAATTCCGCGAGGGTCAACGTCGTGGGAACCCAAAACATCATCGACGCAGCGCGCAGCATCGGCGCGACGGCCATGGTCTATACGTCCTCGGGTTCCGTGTCGGTGCGGAGCACGCGCTTCCTACTGTGGCCCTGGGAATCCGCGCCGCGCCACTTCGTCCAGGCGATCAATGAGGACGAGGCGATCGTCCCCAAGCGGCACCACGACTTCTTCTCCAACTACGCCGTGACGAAGATGGAGGCCGAGCGCCGCGTGTGCGCGGCCGATAAATCCGCGTCGCGGGACGGCGTCTTGCGGACGGGGTGCATCCGGCCTGGCAACGGTGTCTTTGGCCCGGGAGGCGACATGCTGTGCGGTCTGTCGGCTGTGTCTACTTCGTTTTTCCTCGCACTTACCGGCACACAGGCTCGTACCTCGTACGCAAAGTCAACCCGTCGTGGATCGGCACGTCCGTCCAGAACTTCACGTACGTCGAAAACGCCGCCGTTGCACACCTGCTGTACGAGCAGAGGCTCGTCGAGCTGACCAACGGGGGCACGAACCCGGACATCGGCGGCCAAGCGTTCATCGTCGCGGACCCGGGCCCGCCGCCGACCTACAATGACGTGTACGTCGCGCTCTCGACACTGGAGAGTGAGACCGTGTTCCCTGCTATGTCCCCGACGGTGATGCTCCTCCTCGCCGTACGTGTCCGCAACCTGCGTCCTTTGGCACCAATTTCACCGCCTTTCTACTAGCACATGCTCGAGTGGTACTACCTCGCGCGCATCGCCCTTCTCACGGCCGGCTCCTCCTTCGCGCAGCGGCTCCCGCCCCTCGGCGGGGACATCGTGAACCTCCAGCCTGCGCTCTTCAACCTCGTCAACGTGCACCTCATCTTCGACGACTCGCGCGCGCGGCTCCCCGCGGCGCAGGGCGGTCTCGGGTACCGCGGCGCATGGACGACGCTCGAGGCCCTGCACAAGACCGTTGCGGAGCACAGGCTCGGCGCGCTACGCTCCGAGCAGCGCGCGGATGTCGCGGGCATCCCGACGCTCGGCGGGTTCGGGCTCGTCAAGGCGCAGAAGGGCGTCGCCAAGGCTAGCGCCAAGGTCACCCAGAAAACCGGCATCGACCCGGTACAGGTGCTCGCGCAGTAAAATAGGTCACTTAGATCATATTTTTGAGGGCGTGGCTCATCGTTAACGTTGTGTCCGCGATGGCGACGCACTACTATTTATCTCTAATAAAATACAATAAACATACGCGCCTCTGTTGGCTATAGCATCGCGGAGACCTCGGTCGAGTCTATGACCGCCCGCTTCACCAAATCCTCCAAGATCTGCGCGTCCGCCGAGAACTTGGCGAGGCCCTCCGGTACCTTCACCGCTGCGATCATCTCACGCTGGATATCCTGGGCATATGCAGACGCGCCCTGCACGGCGTCGACACCGCCGAAGTAGACTGGCGCCGCGACGTCCACCGCGCCGGGATCGAACTCGAGCGGCGGAGAAAGATTTTGCCGCGCGCGCAGCCCGTCGAGGAGGTGAGGCGGGAGGGTGACGACGTCGGGGCCGCCCTTCTGGCCGTATTTTCCCAGCTCAACAATCTCGTCCACAGCTCTGAAGCCGGCCGCCATGATCTGCGTCCTCTCGGCGTACCCACGCGCAGCATACGCCGTCCGGATGTCGCGCACAAGGACGATACCCGGGTGCGCCGCCAAGTCCGTGGCCGAGGCGCCCTGCGCGTCCCACCAGTCCTTGACGCGCCCGATGAATGGCGAGATGACGGCCACGCCGGCCTGCGCGCACGCGAGCGCCTGCACGCGCCCGAAGATGAGCGTCAGGTTGGTGTGTATCGGCGCCTCCGCGCTCGCAGCGGGGTGCTCAAGCACCTGTGCCGCGACGATACCCTCATATGTCGCCGGGATTTTGATGAGAACCCGAGTCCGCGGGACATCGAGCTCCTCGAGCAAAGAAACGAGGGCTTGGCCCTACCCATTCTAGATCAGGCTTTGACGTCGAGAAGGGCGTGAGGACGCGCACTTTGCGAATCATGGCCTGCGCATCGTTCGCAATGCGCGGATCGACAGACACGGACACCCGCCCCGGTACAATCTTGGAGATTTCGACGCCAACCTGCACCAGCTGCGCAAGAATCACCATTAGAGCCAGATCAACGCGCGCAGATGCATGAAGACAACGCACCGCCCGGTCCATGGCCAACACCGTTAGATCCTTCACCGACGCTGCGGGGAGCCTCCCCCGCGCAAATTGCACGGCGCCGTGCACGATCTCCGCATACTCAGGCTTGGATACCGCGGCGAGCACAAGCGACGGGTTTGTCGTCGCGTCGCTCAGATACGCCTTGAACTCGGGGATCTCTGTCGCCGGTGATTTGCATTCAGACAACGCGCTGGAAGAAGAATGGGCGGCGACTGACGATGGTACTCAGCTGTATCGGAAGATATGCGTATGCCAGAGTCGCACAGTGCTTGGAGCGCTGTCGTGGACATGGTTTGGAGGGCTTGCTAATACTACAGTCAGAGGCATGATTTTAAACGGCTCGGCTCATGATAAAGGATGTCGCCATTCTTGATCGATTGACTTGGAGAGCGGCGAATCGGGAGCTAAATAAGAACTTTAAATGGTTTTGATGACGAACGAACGTGCATGTGGGCCAAGGAGGGGGATGTGAGTTCGGGTGCGGCCGAGGGGGAGGAGCGCATGGGATTATCCGAAAAGGTCGAGGATCTGATCGAAGGACGATAAGATAAGATCAATATACCCACAAACTTGTCTGAGGCTGAGCAAAAAGACATGGGAAAACCTGGATTTCGAATTAGTAGACATAGACAGCGTCTGTGTACCAATTATGACACGTCAAGCGACTTGACGATGGCAGACAACCTTTCTTTCCTCAAAGGTACCCACAGCACCTCCCCGCCAGAGCTCCCCTGAGCTGCGACCACCAAGCCGTGGTCTCGAAACTCGGCCAGTAGAGGCCGCATTGCGGTGTCGCTGGTCGCGATGAAGTTATCTCGCGCGAGCGGGAAAAGCACGTCGTATGGGATGGCGAACTGCTGTAGACCGTCCACGGTCGGGTCGCCGTCGTCTATGCTCTCCAGCTGGTGCTGGCCCATCAGCTTGAACAGCTTCTGTGCACGCTCGGTCACCGACGCCAATATGTGCTGCGCGGCCGTCTGGGACATCGCTGTGCCACTGGGAAGCGCCGCGCCGACGTCGCGCTGCTTGCGCGCGAGGGCCCCAGTCACGGACGTTCTGTCCGCGAAAGAGAGCTCGAAATCGTACGGGGCAAGCGTGGTGAGGTCATGCCACAGCCAGGCAAACCCGCGCGGCGGGGTCTTGCCCGGAGCGACAAAGCCGTCTTTTCGGGAGGAAACTTCCGACGATGACCACAGAAGCGGGGAGTTGATATGGTCGATGGATGAGATGAGGTGGATGTGCGGATGGAGAGCGAGCAGGGAGAGACACGCTTTCGCTTTCGAGGTGCGCACCAAAAAGGAGTCGATGTTGTGAACGACGAGGTAGAGGTGGCGCTGTTTTGGCGACTGGGAGAAAAAGTCGTATATTCGACGAGCCTGGCTCTCAACTGTGCTAGATGCGAGAGGAAGCGCTGTTATCCCTCGTATGCTCTCGATAGAGCTGAGCATATCCTTGAGCGACAGCTCGGGCTGGAACCCATTCACGATAACGACATGCCCCACTTTAGAGCATTGCGACGCGAATTGGTTGAGAAGGTTCCGTTTCGATCCAAATCCGTAGCACACGAGGTTGAAACCCTCGTTCAGTTCGCAGAGCAGCTGGGAGAAGAGCGTCGAGCGCGCAGGTTCGAGCAAGATGCTTGACTGTAGGTGTTTCGACCCCAGAGAGTCCACAGCAATGGATTCGGCGTATTCCTCGGCAGAAAGCGGTTGGATGAGCGAAGAGAAGATGTTGGAAGACGTCGAGGCCTTGGCTGCAGACAAGGCGAAGTAAGCGTCGAATGAGGACTGGACAATGGCGCGTCTGTCATCGTCCGTCAGCGTAGCTTTGCCCTTCCCCTTTCCATTGAGAATGGCCTCGACCTCAGAAGCATCGGAAAGCGCGTCGCTCTCTTCGTCTTCGCTGGGTGGCATGAAGGCGTTTGGAAAACTGGACTTTGATCGAAAGCGTGACCGTGGTGCCAAATAAGTGCGAAACTGAAATCCCACGCACAAGTCGGTTGAATGAATTCATTGACCAGATTGACCAGTAAGGAGAGGAGAGGAGAGTACAATAAGTATCTAGTAAGTAGCAGAACGAAGACAATAAGTCAAGTCAAACAGCGACTAATACAATACAAGAAAGAGATCTAGCTGCAGGAGCAGGAGAGAGGGAGAGCAGTAAAGGTAGACATATATATGTAAGGCATATCGTATAAAGGCATGAGGCATAAAATCATAAAGAGGGCGGCATTTCAGACAGCGCGCGCACGGGCGATCTCCCGGATGTCTTCGCGCGCCTGGATGAGGATGTCGAGAACCCACGCGGCGGCCTCCGCGACAGCCGCGCGCTGGTGCGGGACTACGAAGGGCAGGACCCTGACATGGAACTTGTCCGGGTGCCACCGCTTGATCTCGGCCGACAGTCGCTGGACGCCCGCCTTCGTCGCAGCCTCCAGCTCGGTCCAGAGAACGATCTGGTGGACCTCAGACGCCTTGATGTGCTGGATGTCGTGGGGGATGCGCAGGACGGGCCAGGGGATGTCGGTGAACGCGAGGGGAGGGGAATCGTCTGTGATGAGGGCACGGGCCCACTTCTCCTGGTACTCCTCCCAGCGCCCAGCGGCCGTGCAGCGGATGCGCGCATAAACCATCTGGTCGGCGCGCCGCGTATCGGCCGCCTTCTGCACGCTGTGCCACTTCTTCACCGCAATGCTGGGTTGGCGTAGAGGGCGGCGGATGGCGGGTGCGAACGGTGTGGCGACGATGGACGGAGAACCTGGCGTAGGGAAGGGGCAAGGGCGCGGAGCGCGGATAGGCAGATGGGCGGGGGTGTAAAATACTGGAGGCGACTGGGTCGGGTTGAGTGCGAGACTCGCATGGTCGCGCGCGCGCTGGTGCTCCATCCAACTCTGGACGCCGCTGTCATCGAACAAGTTCGCCCCTTGCGCCCCAGGGCCGGACGAGTAACCTTGGAGCTGCAGCTTGGCGAACTCCAGGCGCATGAACGACTCGTCGTCCCGCTGACGGACGTCCGCAGGCTCGAAAGAAGGCCCGCGCGTCGCAGCGGACTGGCAATTAGAATCATTCGACGAAGAGGAGCTGCTGGAGCTGTAGGGAGAAGAAGAGCGGGAAGAAGATGGCGATGAGTACCCTCGGGAGCCCCGCTTGTGCAGCTGGAAGCGGGAGTGAAGGGGTTCCGGTTTGCCGCACGGGAAGGAGCGTCGGCTTTTCCGGCCCTTCGGCGCGTGGGGCAAAAAGCGCAGGGCGAGCCGGAAGGGCGCACGAAGAGCGGACAACATCGAATGGGTAAGAGGGTGGGTGGTGAGGGCAGGCAGTGAGGAGTAGAGTGTGGTTGTTGAAGGACGATTGCGATTGCGCGAGAGGCGATGGCGAGCGGTTGGCGAGGCTGGTATCGTTTGCGATGGGCGGACATCGGAGACGCCCGTCGCCCCTACTTATAACTTTCCGAGGAAGCACCATGATTGGCCGTCCATTGTTCAAGATATTTTCAAGATGTCCTGCTATATTCTACACCAATCGTCAACTTTTTATTGCCGTATTAGGCAGGTGTTCGAGCACTCACCAAAGCCACTGATCGAGATGCGCATTCTGATGGTTAATTCAGCCGCTGGAGTAACCAATGGCCTGCTGCCTAAGCATTGGGAGGGTATCCAAGCTCCCTCAAGCACCCCGCCATCATCGAGATCAACAATCGCGCTAGTCGTGCTGAATGCCGATGAAGCCCACGCTAGTCAAATTGCGACCGGTGCCGTCTGGTGATGGAGTACGCATGACGCGCGTTCCGGGTTAAGAGCACAGCATGCCCTCCGAAGTTAAGAGCCCGCTCAAGGCCATCGGTACCGACGCCCGCCTCGACCCGCCACATGTCCAAATGCGGATGGGTCTAGCACAGCCCCGCGAAATGACTCTTTGGTCATAAAGGTCAAAGAGAGCGGTCTAACGGGTTACAACGTTGCCACCCTCTTTCAAGGTCAAAGCACTTGAAGTATATATAAGCACATAAGGCGAGAATAAGCGATAGATTCAGACCTTGAGCCCTCCACCCACCACCCCACAACGATGCAAACAAGAAACCAAGCAAAAGCAGCAGCTGCGGCGGTGGTCGCAGTTACCCAACCAGTCGCCATCGTCCAGCCAGCGCCACCCCCAGCGACCAACGCCACCAACAACGCCACGGGGAATTCTTCTCTTCGGAGACAAGACTCATTGGGATCCTTGTCGTCCATGTCGACACTGACTCCCACCTCATCCTTCGTCTCTGACACCGGAACAGACACAACCCAGCCGAATGGATTGAACTTGCCCACCATCTCTGAGGGAGACGAGGACGGCGATACCAACGAGGACGACATCCAGACCTTTCTCGGCACAGGGCTCCGTCTTCCCCCGCACGTCGCTCGCGGAGGCCGCGCCATGCTTACGCCCATCCACTCCCAATCCGAGCGCTACCCGGCGGAGGTGTTCGAGACGCCGCGGAAGCACGGCGGCAAGTTCCCGAACAAGCCAACCGAACAAGAAGAGCGTGCCGCACGGTGGGTGCGCGATTCGGAGCTCGCGGCCAGTCGCGGGATGGCGCGGCTAACGCGGAACGGGACGTTGCTGGTGCCCCAACCAGACGATTCATTCCCGGGTCCGTCTGGCCATAGAGGCGTGGGCAATCTCGGCTCGGCGTTCACGAGTCCATCGTCATCCCGCGTCTGGAAGAATGGGATACCGCCAACGAAGACGCGGGTGGTTAACCCGGAGACTGGAGAGTTTGTGGACGACGATTAAAGCGGAGGCGCTGAGGAAGGTATAGATATGTACTCACAGTATCATGGATAATTTATTTTATGAACAAGCCTATCGTTTATCGCCTCGCCGGAGAGTTTATTACAGCTGAGCAGAAAACACAGAGCTTCAGTAGCTTCAGTGAGTGAACGAATCGTGGCATGATGACGGCAAGAGGTAAAGGTTGCTGATCGACAAGGCAAGCGGTGTCTCGTCAATCAGTGGGACCCAGATACAATTTTATTATTATAAAAGAAATCGGTTCACCAGCCCAACACCAGCCAGTCAACAGCCGTTCCGATTCGGGACCTGGTGTCGGCAGCTCCTTAGGCGTCTAAATTCTCGAGAAAGACAGAACTACGTTTGGATTTTACTAAGTTACACGGCGATCGAAGCGAGAACGAGGTAAATTAAGTTGGTATAGAATTTTTGGAAAAGCTCAAACATCCTCGCAATTGAGAGCGACAGGCAGCGCCAGTCACGAAGGCCGAAGTATGGGTTGTGGACTTGGCAACTGAACTCATACACACGGAAGTTATGACACTGGCTACAATGGCAGGAGAGAAGAACAGAATTCGAACTCGAGTGATCAGTCAACTCAGAGAGACTTGTACGCCTCAAGAGGTCGTAACAGGACACAAAAGAGTATAGAGTGACAGAATAGAGACGGCTTGGAAACCCGATAAGCGAAAGGCTTGAGTCGTACGCGAGTAAGAGGAGAGCCCAAAATTTTGGGCGGCTTCACAGAAGCGCGCACAACAATTTTGAGGGTGTGGGGAAGAACCTTCGGTTCTTCCGCTCGGCCCGCTTTGCGGGCTGCGGGAGCTGGAAAGGGAGGCGGACGCGTTGGCGTACCCGGGCGAAAAGCCGGCAGGACGACGGCTGACGCGACGCGACGCGGTGAGGAAATGAGCTCCGAGCGGAAGGGAAGGTTCTGAGCGTGTGGAACGGCTTTGGGGAAGCGGGAAGGAGCGGTAAGACCGCAAACCGACTATACCACACACTAAAGAAAGGGGGGAGCGGAGGGTGGGCGAGAAAGCCACTACGGAGGATTCGGGTAGACGACGTAGGAGGAAAAGACACGAAGCGGTCATGTGACTCGTCTTACCCGAATCATCGCCTCTTTTGCTTATCATCCTGATAATCCTCTGATAGCGGTAAGCCGTTCGTGCCTCACGTCACCTTTATCTCGGAGCAATTTAAGTGGTTGCATCGGTTGAGGTCGGAGCAAAGAGGGTTCCGGCACTGCCACCTCTGATCATTTCAGTCGGGCGTTCCGGTTGCGCGGCCTTCACCTCACCAAAGAAAGCAGCTAGTCGCAATGGTACCGCAAGTGGCTAGTGCATCTGCTAAAGTTGTGCTCACTTGAGATTTCTAAGCAGGAGATCCTTAGGGCCAGACCACTCAGCTAGAACACGAGACATGATCTGTTCTTATTCTTCACCTCTTTTTCTCATTTGTGTTCAAATGCCCTCAGATCTTCGTACAAGCTACCGTTCAGATCTCCTGGCCGATTCTATCGCTAGAAGGCGTCCCGTCGGCCCGGGTCTACTGTACTATTACGACCGAATATTCAGGTGACGGGTGACGGAGGGTCATGAACTGAACCAATTTGCTCCTGGTGACGGTGACATTGAGATTTTGCGGTCCAATAGGCTCAAAAACACCAATTTTTTCCTCGCCGGCATTCGCCGGACTTCCAATTGCCGAGAAATGAACACCCAAGCTAGTGAACACCTTAGGTGACTGGTGACATGGTGTGAACATTCGGTCGTAATAGTACAGTATCAGTGGCATTGCAAATATTTAAGTTACATAAATACTCTGTATATTTTTAAATGCCTCAGAATCCCTACAGGCTTGACATTTCTAAGTGGAGATCTTCTTGTGGGGAAATGAGCAAATAAGCTCACTACATTTGCACAGGGGCCTCCAATATCCGCGGGCTTAACGTCAGGAACAACCATAGCAATACTTACACATCTTCTCGTGTGTTCTTAAATGCTGAACTGCGTGGGTTAACCAGAAATGGTTCAGCCGGATTACATGGTATTTTAGCTCAGTGCTCACCATCTCGGCCATGAATAATCAAGAGCTGGTTCAGCAGCAATCTGACCTATCGTAGGACGCGGAAATCGTAAAAAAGGCCGATTCCTTGTGATTGGAACGTAAAATTTTAAGGATCTCTGTGGAAGGAAGGAAGGAAGGAATTACCGGCAAGGTCCCTCGAAGGAACACCGGGGCCCGTACTACATGCATGGCATCTAATGTGGTGTACATTGAAATGACCGATGGAACAGAATGGATATTAACGATCAGATGGAATGAAGGAAAAGAATATCATTCCATCCAGAAATACAGTATCCGTAGCATACATCAGACACCATGTATGTAGTACGGGCCCCGGTGTTCCTTCGAGGGACCTTGCCGGTAATTCCTTCCTTCCTTCCATCGGGCATAATGGATATCCTATCGGATGTAAGAATGTGGACTTTCAGAATCACTAATGGATAGGAATGAAATTGACCGATCGGAAAGAGTGTAGAACTTACGATGGGTCGAACGACCCATCACAAAGTATCTGATCGTACAGATTGGGACACTTCATGGGATAGAATGGTCGGTTTTGTTTGGTCGCAATTTTCAGCTCTCTGAAACCTATCTTCCCTTGACTTAAAACACAGAAAGACTTGATACACTACATTACAGAGATGAGAAGAACACAAAACATGTTACATATTGGCGGAATTTGACCATACAAAGAGTTTGGTCAACATTACATGCTCTCCAAATTATCTGACAAGTATTCAAACTTGTCGGTTTCCTCAGTAATTAAAGCAGCCTTAGCCTCCGCCCCGGAAACAGCGTCTTTGCCCATCGCCCATCGTACAGGAGGAGAGTCCAGCATGGAGAACTTGAAAATGGCTTTGGCTGCCAACAAAGGATCCCCGCGGACGCTGGATCCGTCTTTGAACCAGTGACGAAACACTTGAGAGGGCATATCTTCTCCACTATAGGCCTCATGCGCAGGAAGCACGAGAGTAGGCTCTCTTGACAGACCCCATCGCTCGAGCACGAGGGCACCTTTGGTTCTAAATGACCCTGAACCAATTATTGAAATCTATGCTTGGTGAGCGATGCGAGGCAACCAAGGAGGAATCACAAGCCTTGATATTCCATGCCGGGTTCATTTCCAGGTGTAATGACTCAGTAAGCCCCTCCAAGGCTTCCCCATGTATGTCAGTGAAATGCCTCACATAAGGCATAGTTACTCACCGTGTTTACTGTAAGTATTTCCATATCAGAATAGTGGTGCATAACTTCGTCTGTTTAACTACGCACCTGGCACCATACATCCCAGCTATCGCTAGCCTGCTCAACCCAGCAGTAGAGCTGACATTCAATAGGCGGCCACCAGTATTTCCTGGATTAACGTCTCGAAACACCCGGACGGCCTCCTTGCTGACCGCCGCCGCGCCCCAAAAGTTTACATCGAACATTGCACGCGCGGCATCCTCCAGTGTGGCCTCGACTTTGGCTATGATCCCGTATCCCGCATTGTTGAACACAACATCCACTCGCCCGAATTTCTCTATGACCGCAGCAAATGCAGAGATGATATCGTCTGGCTTCGTAACATCACATTTGACGACGAGGAGGCGATCGGGGTTGGCAGCAGCGAGATCGTCGAGCACGGCGGGTGTTCGCAAGGTTGCAATTGCAATTTCACCGTTGGCGAGAACCTCTTCCGTCACGACGCGACTGAAGCCGGATGAGGCCCCAGTGACTACATCCACCCTGTTAGGACTGAAGACACTGAGTGGAAATGAACTTACTGAGCCATACTCTAAGATCAGTTGACATCGTGGTGGTACCAGTGGACAAATGTGAGGCCACCTGCTTATATGCCTCTTCCCAATACAAGAACGGAGGTGCGGAGGCCCGAGATTGCGTAGATAGAAAGGCAGCTTGAGGAAGCTAGATGGACATCGGAAATCAGGCCACCGCATATAGTAACCGTGTGAGAAATCTATCGGTGAGAATTCCGTGACTATGGATTTCCATAAAGTGGAATCGTGCTCACCAGAGCCGATACCAGAAGGAGAAAAGAAAGACCAGAAAAGGAATCACACAGAGAGATTTTAGACCCTTTGCAGGGAGTCGGTGTTGAAGGTCGTAGCTAGTGTAACGAGGGGAAGATGGTGGTACAAAAGAAGGAGCGTGTCTAGTTGTACGTGTTTGGCAAGGTCCATAAGTAAGTGATGTAAGCAGCATGATTACACCCTCCCCCTCCGTAAAAAACTCGAGCATACCTCGTGGAACGTCCAGGGGGGGGGGCTGTTAGGTGGTTATTTATTTGCAGCATTGTCGGGGGTGTCGATTTGTGCGAGCCAGCAGTCGAGGGCTTCACACTCAGCCAGTTCATGGCCTGGGAGCCATCGCAAGTCTTTGTCGCTGTGTCCAGCCCAGCGTACGAGGTATTGGCGGCCTCAGCCGCGCTTGCGTTCATCAATAATTTCGTCAATTACCCATTCCTCTTCACCGCGGGGCGTGATGATAGGGCCGGGGCGGGGAAGTTCGCGCTCGGGGAAAAGGTTGGGGTCGTTCTCTATGTATGGCTCGATCTCCGACGTGTGGAAAACTGGGAATATGTCCGGCTGGGTGGTCATGTCAAGGGTCACCGTGGAGCATTCCTTGTGCACTCCAGTGATTGTGTATGGTCCATCGAACCTTGGCATAAATTTCGCGCAGCGGCCCTCCTTGGAGCGGAGGTATAGGGAGCGGCGGTGTTCAGTTGTCAGCTTTACGCGTTGGCCAATTTCATAAGCAGGGTCGGCTTTATGGTCCTTGTTGGCGTTGGCTGCCTGTGTAAGTTTGGCAGCAAGTAGGTTATCGCGCGCGTCGAGGACATCCCGTTGAAGTCGAGATATGATGTCGGCTGCAGCCACATCTTCAGCTTCAACCCCACTGTCAGGAGTTACCAGCAGAGGGATGACCCGTGGAGCACGGCCTGTTTTGAGTTGAAAGGGTGAATAGCCCGTGGATTTATTAATAGTGTTCATAATGTGGAAACGGACGCGCGGTAGAGCGCGTACCCAGCCCTTCTGGTTTCGGGCCACATGGAATCGGATACATTGGTTCAAAGTCTTATTAGTTTGTTCGCTGGCACCATCCGTCTCGGGGTGGAAGGAGGTCGAAAGTTTCAGCTTTACACCGGTAAGTTTGTGCAGAGCTTTCCAAAACTTGGAGACGAATAATTTGTCACGGTCGGAGATTATTTCTAGAGGGAGGCCGTTCTCGCAGTACCATTTGTCGAAAAAGACGAGTGCGAAATTCTCGGCGGTGATATTTGTGCGTGTAGGCGCGAGCTGGACGTCCGCACCAAGGCGGTCAGTGAAGGTTGCAATGCAGTTGAAGCCCTCTTCTTCTGGGAGCGGGCCCACGAAATCAATTGCAATGGAGTCAAGCCGTGCGTCAGGGATTGGCAGCGGGTGTAGTGGGCCTGTAGGCTTTGAGGTAGTCAATTTATTGTGTTGACAATCAGGGCAGGAGGGAATATAAGCGTTCTCAAGATCACGGCGCATGTTAGGCCAGTAATAGGCGTCCCGGAGGGAGCCGTATGATTTCTCGAAGCCAAAATGACCAAGCGAGTCGTGCGCGAGGCGAAATAAATGTTCGCGAATGTGACCGATCTGCGGAATCATAAGGCAGTCGCCGATGTACCACAGCCCGCCTTTATTGACTAGGCCAGGTATGCTCTCCGTGACGGAGTGAAATTTTGCACACCAGGGGTCCGTTTCGTACCCAGCGCGAATTGAGTCCAGTAGGTCTGAGTCCACTGCCACAGACATGATGGTGCAGAGCGCGCCTTTTGGATCTTTTATGCGCGTCACCGCTAAGCAGTGTGCTGCCATAAGCGGTGTATTTGCTACAGGGCAAGTTAGAGAGGTGATTGCGTCGCAGTCGTCGTCGCAAGGGGGAGACACGTGTAAGTCTGCCTGCGCGCTGTCTGAGAATTCTGTTCGCGATAGGGCATCGGCCACGGTATTGGCCTCGCCCTGGACGTAGATAATCTTAGTGTCGAACTGTGACATAAACTCCATCCACCGCACTTGGCGGCGCGATAGCTCGCGCTGCGAGTGGAAGTTCTCTAAGGTTCGGTGGTCTGTATACACGTGAATTTCATGGCCGATGAGGTCAGAACGCCATTGACGCAGTGCGCGTATTATTGCCAGAAGCTCTTTTTCATGGATCGGGTAGTTGAGTTCTGCACCTTTAAAGGTTCTGGAGTCGAAGGCGACAGGGCGGGCAGTCTCCCACGTTTCGCCGAAGGAGAGGACAGCTCCAGAGCGTTTGTCACTGGCGTCCGCGGTCACAAAAATTTTGTTCGACCCCATGTTCTCGTGGTCGATGGTGGTTAGGCAGTCTGCGCTAGTGACAATAGCTTTGATTTGTTCAAAGGCGTACTGGTGTTCTGCACCCCATTCGGGGAAACTTTTATCAGCAGCCTTGGTTGTTAGTCGGTGCAGGACCTCGGTGTGGTCCGCCAGGTTCGGGAGAAATTGGCTAGCATAGCGTACAAGCCCGAGGAAGGCCCGTACGTTCGTAGAGGACTTTGGTGTGGGCCAGTTTATTATGCGTTCGATCTTGCTCTTGTCCGGTTCAATTCCGCGCTCCGAGATGTGGTGTCCAAGGAAGTTAATCTCGTGGCAGAAAAGGTTTGTCTTTTTAGCGTTGCAATATAGCGAGTTTTTCTTAAGTGCGTCGAATATTATACGGACGTGTCGTCTATGTTCCTCGACTGAATGTGACCAGATGACTATATCGTCGAGGTAGACGTGGCAGATTTTGCCTATGTGTTCTCACAAGGCAGCCGTGACACGGCGTTGCTGGACAGCCGGGGCATTTCGCAGCCCTTGTGGCATTACAAGCCACTCGTATAGCCCCAGTGGTGTGCTCACCGCGGTGTAAGGCACTGAGTCAGGGTGAAGACGTGTTTGGAAGAAGCTATCAGTGAAGTCGATGGTCGACCAAATTTTGCCTCTTGCACAATCTGCGAGGATATCGTCGACGCGGGGTAGTGGGTAAACATCGTGCACGGTGTTTGAATTAATTATTCGAAAATCATTTACCCAGCGGGGAAGAGCGGTTTTATCTGATTTTGGGATGAGGAAGGCAGGCGAGGAGAAGGGGGAGTTAGACGGCCGAATCCGACCGGCGTCAAGATGTTTATGGATCAAAGTCTGCCAAGCATCCTTGTATTTTCTAGGGCTCTGGTACGAGCACCTGGATAATGTTTTAAACGCATCCTTTACTTTTATTTCGCACAGTACTTCAGAAGGTAGGTCATCGACATGCGGAATGGGTTCGAAGATTGGTCTGTATTCTGCTTTCAGGCTTTCGCCAATTTGTTGTCGACGTTCAACTTCCACGAGAATATCGATACGTTCGCGTATGGCTGCGATCACGTCGACCTCACGCACTGTCTCAAACAGGTTCGCGTCTGTCAGGCTTTGTAAGCGGGTAGCGCACACTGTGCATAGCTCCTCAGTCAGTAGCTTGTGGTCCGCCTTTGTCTTTTGCAGGTGTTCGCGCAGTCGGGGCTTGGGAGGCGGAGGGGGAGATGCAATAACAGGGTCAAGAAGATTATAATTGGTACGTTTATCTATTACAGTGCGTTCGGCGTGATCGACAACAATTGAATTTCATTTAAGGAAGGGCAGGCCCAAAATAACCGGGGCACAGAGGTCGGGCGCTATCAAGGCACATACAGAGTTTGTTTCGTATGAGAGATCGTCGGACAGTGCTTTGAAACATACAAATTCAGTCAAGGGCGGCGGGGCGTTGTCGTTTGTAAAGGCAGCGGAGACAGCAATGGGTTCGTGCAAGCGGTGGCGGCGTAGCTGGAGGCGGTCGACAAGGTCTTCATGTATCAAGACTAAATGTGCACCGTTATCAATGAGGCCGCATACGGAGATAGGGAGGTTGGACATAGGGCCTTCCATACGGAAGTCCCAGTACAAGTGGGGTTCACTCACATCATTAACCGAGCTGACGCTGTTGTCGGGGTCCTTGACGTTGGCGAAACCGACTGCAGCGACGGTGTTCGGGTTGATGACGGCGGCGGCGGCGGCGGGCTTGGCCTTGATGCCGTACTTGGCGCGCTGCTCAGCAGTGAGGCCGGCGGCGGCGGTATCGATGGTGGCCTGAGTAATGCGCTTGTAGTTTGTCGGGTTTGGCCACGGGCACGTCTTGTCGTGCTCGTCGGCATGGTCAACGAACGCGACGCGGCAGCGCGTGCAGCCGTGGTTGGACATCAGGAGGTCGCGCTCGTCCTCGGTCAGCTTTGGGCATCGTTTCCCACCGCCGGCGTTGGAGACAGCGGACGACGATGAAGGTCCAGAAGGAGGCGGTGCGCTGTTCTCGTCGCGCTTGTTGCGCTTCTGGGGACGGTCGTCGGTGGTGTTCGTGTTCCGGCGCTTGCGCTTCGCGCGGTCGTCGGCGATCTCATTCAAGCGTGTGATGTGGCGGACGCGTACGTTGTCCTTGTGTTTAACGATGTCGCACCACTTCTTGTAGTCTTTCTCCTCGGCCACCTTGCCGTTGTCGGCGAGGTCGTCGGAGAGATCGACGAGCATATTGGATTCCAGAAGGGTGCGGAGGTGGGCGTCGTCGAGGAAGGAGGGGGTGTTAATGAGGAGGGAGTTCGAGCGACCGATGACAGTGAGAAACGCGAGGAAGGTTTCGCTCTTCCCTTGTTTGCAGCTGTGCATCTCTTGCTTGATCGAGCGCTCCCAATCCGTGGGCAAGAGGCGCTTGCGGATCTTGGCCATGAAAGACTTGAACTCCAGCGAAATTGCAGCAGCACGCTCAGCGTCGTCCTCAAGCCAGGTGGTGATGCGGTAGTCGCGGAAGCATCCAATGACGTTCGCGACCTGTTTGTCGCTCGGGATGGTTTTCAGCGAGAAGTAATTTGTGCAGTGAACTTCGAGCTGGCGCAGCTGGCCTTGAGTTGTCTCCCCTTCGTGGAGGAGCGGGAGTTTCGTGGGGGGAAGGTCAAGGACGGCAGCGCCTGAGGTCGACATGACACGGCGGGTAGGGAGCTTGGGGGACAAATCTGAGTCTGACTCAGGGGCGGGCGCGGGGGCGCGGGGAGGGGTTGTTGGCTGCGACGTCGTTGCTCTTGAGTTGGGGGACTGGGGCGTCAACGGCGAGTCCGGGGGGGGGCACGGACGATGAGGACGAGGTGCTGTCGGCGATGGGTTGGCTAGTGCTGGCGGCCTTCTGTCCGCGGGTGAGGGAGTGGGGGACGGATGGTTGTCTGGCCGCCAGTGTGGTGGTGACGTGGCACACGCTTGTGACGTGGTGAGTCTGTAGCGGGACCCTGTTTTCGGGCCCGTTGAGTATTGTCTCAGAAGACATGGTGAAGGTGGGGAAGGTGGGGAGAGGTGGAGGTGTGGGGGTGTGGCGCGAGCATTGCGCTCGTTGGTGCCAAAAATAGGACAGCGTCGTACGCTCGTCCGTGAGGTGTGTGGTGTGTGGGTAGCACGAGGCTGGCGGCACTGAGCGAGCTCAGGCTGCCTCGGAGGGAAGGGGGTCGGGGTGTTCCCAAGCGTTCAGCGACGAGCGGGTGCTCAGCTGTCGCGGGAGGGGAGGGGTGGTGGAAAGGGCGGAAAAATCAAAAAAAAAAAAATGGAATCGTGCTCACCAGAGCCGATACCAGAAGGAGAAAAGAAAGACCAGAAAAGGAATCACACAGAGAGATTTTAGACCCTTCGCAGGGAGTCGGCGTTGAAGGTCGTAGCTAGCGTAACGAGGGGAAGATGGTGGTACAAAAGAAGGAGTGTGTCTAGTTGTACGTGTTTGGCAAGGTCCATAAGTAAGTGATGTAAGCAGCATGATTACATAAAGTCGACTTGGAGATTCAACATGTTTGCTCATTTGCGCCATCCGCGGCTTTAGTCTTCAAGTCCAGTGGACGTAACCAAGACGTACTGGCCGGAGTCAAGGCAAGAAAGAAGATTTCCAAGCCAGTTCCGACAGATAGACGAATATGCTAAAGGGCAATGTTGCGCTCCCAGCATCCCCTCAGGAGCTCCTTGTCATTGCAATTTGTCTTGAGCTTCGTCAGTGTCAACAGCAAGAGCAAAAATTGTCCAGTAGTGTGGCCCAAGGGGTATGTTAGCATCAGGTAAAACAAAAGTCACGGGAACGAGGGACGGAGCAGAAGGCGTAATCGTGAGTCAAGCACGACGGACTCCGCTTAAATGATGGTTGCATGCGTCAGAAGGTCGTAGGAGTAGGGATCCCCACTGTACCGTATACGGTTACGCTTACGACCGTATATACGGTTACAACCGTATAAAATACAGTCGTAAGCGTATCATTTTTTAGCTATACAGTACAGGTTGAAGCCGTATATACAGTCATAGATCGAGGCTTAGCGAGGGAGGGTGAGTTCAAATATGGTGTATTCAGTCTCTTTGGACTTCCCTGTGTCCTTCTCAAGCCTCAAATTCCACCTAGAATCTCCCTCCTCGAGTTTCCACCGAACCGTATCGTAACCGTAACTGTAAGAGGTCCATTGGAGGCTTTACGGTACGGTTACAGGTACCCGTAAACCCGTGGGCCGTAACCGTAAACCGCAAATATGGTTACGGTGGGGATCCGTAGGAGCAAACATAAGAGAATCAAGTCACAGAATTTAGACAGCGACACAAAAAAAATTGAAAATTTAGAGGGCCAAGTCGACGACGAGAGCGGAGAGGATCAAGGTAAAAGGAGCACTGTCACATGCTGGGATTAATATTAATATTAGTCATCGAACTCATCGCTTCGCGGTCACGTGTACTCACCAACACGACGCGGACTGAGCCAGCTCGCGCTCAAGTCTCACGGCTAAGTAGGTAGTTCTCTATTACATTGAACGTGTTCCATGGACATTTTTTGGACCACTTTGTGTGCGACGAGCAGAATCTCAATGCGCACAAGGACCGTTATACTCGCCTCAGGTGTCTGTACTAAGGTTTGCAGTTTGTTGGGGAGTTCGAACATGCGCGACGAATGTAAATGACTTGACTGCACTATTTGGGAAGGGAATTTATTATCCTCAGCCTCAGAACATATTCTTGGTCGCTGCCACTCGAGGCCGTACATGGAGAGGAGGTCTAGCGGCCAGGCCATTCCAAAGGAGCGGAAATTGGATCATGTAATTTTTGGTTGTTGAGTACATGTAAAAGTTCGGCTCAACCAAAGATTCAAAACAAGGAGCAATGGCCTGGTAGCACAACTAGTTAGTGCATCTCCTAAGTTAAATTTAGGTTGACACGATCTTTGGTAGCAGAAGATCCTCAGTCCGGGGTCAGGCCAGAAGTCACCGAGGCGCGCAAGACAAATGAAATTTTATTTTTCCTCCCCTCTTTTTCTTACGTTCAAGTGCTCGTGACTGCTACGGTTCAGCTCTACCGCATGCCTGTGTTCTCCCCGATAATTAGAGAGGTGTGGTAAACAGGCGAAGAGATCGAGCTTCAAGTTGGCACGGCTCGTCGGATTCTGTTGATAAATGGAAGTACTGTCCGTTCGGCCTTAATCTTTTTCATTTTAACTGCTGGAGAGCGGCCACGTCCCTCGCTGGCCGGTCAATCAAGGCGCATTGCAAATATTCAAGTTAAACAGTCAGCTCCAGATTTTCTGACAAGTATTCAAACTTGTCGGTTTCCTCAGTAATTAAAGCAGCCTTAGCCTTCGCCCCGGAAACAGCGTCTTTGCCCATCGCCCATCGCACAGGAGGAGAGTCCAACATAGAGAACTTGAAAATGGCTTTGGCTGCCAACAAAGGATCCCCGCGGATGCTGGATCCGTCTTTGAACCAGTGACGAAACACTTGCGAGGGCATATCTTCTGCACTATAAGCCTCATGCGCAGGGAGCACGAGGGCACCTTTGGTGTGTGCCGGAGTTCTAAATGACCCTGAACCAATTATTGAAATCTGCGCACTGTGAGCGATGCGAGGTAACCAAGGAGGAATCACAAGCCTTGATATTCCATGCCGGGTTCATTTCCAGGCGTAATGACTCGGTAAGCCCCTCCAAGGCTTCCCCATGTATGTCAGTGAAATGCCTCACATAAGGCATAGTTGCTCACCGTGTTTACTGTAAGTATTTCCATATCAGAATAGCGGCATATTATAACTTCTGTTTAACCACGTACCTGGCACCATACATCCCAACTATCGCTACCCCGCTCAACCCAGCACTAGAGGTGACATTCAATAGGCGGCCACCAGTATTTCCCGGATTAACATCCCGAAAGACCCGGACGGCCTCCTTGCTGACCGCCGCCGCGCCCCAAAAGTTTACATCGAACATTTTACGCGCGACATCCTCCGGTGTGGCCTCGACTTCGGCTAGTATCCCATATCCCGCGTTGTTGAACACAACATCCACTCGCCCGAATTTCTCTATGGCGGCAGCAAATGCAGAGATGATATCATTTGGCTTCGTAACATCGCATTTAACGACGAGGAGACGCTCGAGGTTGGCAGCGGCGATATCATCGAGCACGGTGGGTGTCCGCAAGGTTGCGACAGCGATTTCACCGTTGGCGAGAACCTCTTCCGTCACGGCGCGACCGAAGCCGGATGAGGCCCCGGTGACTGCATACACCTAGTTAGGTCCCTAAATCCTGAGCGGAAACGAACTTACTGAGCCATACTCTAGGACCAGTTGACATGGTGGTGGGAGTGAAACCTTGTGAGCGAGCGACGAACGTCAAATCGACAGCGGCCGCCTGCTTAGTACGCCCCTGCGCCTCATGACTGACACTGGCCTCTAAATAGAAAAACAGAACGTCCATTGCATGACGAGCTTCAGAAAGTCTGGGACATCAGAAGCTTTCGGACCGGTATCCGACCGCCTCGAATCACAAACCTGCCGGAGTCAAGCCGAAACGTGCCGTATGCCTGCCGCGGATTATAGGTTAGCGGTCAGAGTTAGAGGTTAACGGTTAAGGTTTGGTTAGAGTTAGGGTTCAGGGATATTATATTGTGCTGTTGAGAAAAGACTTGTGTTGGACTTGTGTAAAATCGGCGGGCAGCAAGCGGAATTGATCGTCAATCAATTCTTCAGTGAGATTCCGTGAGAATAGGCACTCACGGCAAAGATAGGCATTCGGGGCGCCGGCCGAATGCCTATGCTACTATAAGTTGTATGTACTCAAGAGAGTCATGCTCTCAATGCGCATCTGATCGTATTTTTACAGTCTTTTTCGAAGAGATCGAGCTTGGCACGGCTCGTCGGATTCTGTTGGTAAATGGAGGTACTGCCTTAAGCTTTCTCATTTTTACTGCTGGAGGGCGGCCCCGTCCCACGCTGACTGGTCAATCAAGTCACATTGCAAATATTCAGTTAAACAGTCAGCTCCAGACTTTCTGACAAGTATTCAAACTTGTCGGTTTCCTCAGTAATTAAAGCAGCCTTGGCCTTCGCCCCAGAAACAGCGTCTTTGCCCATTGCCCATCGCACAGGAGGAGATTCCAACACGGAAAACTTGAAAATAGCTTTGGCTGCCAACAAAGGGTCCCCGCGGATACCGGATCCGTCTTTGAACCAGTGACGAAACACTTGCGAGGGCATATCTTCTGCACTATAAGCCTCATGCGCAGGGAGCACGAGGGCACCTTTGGTGTGTGCCGGAGTTCTAAATGACCCTGAACCAATTATTGAAATCTGCGCACTGTGAGCGATGCGAGGTAACCAAGGAGGAATCACAAGCCTTGATATTCCATGCCGGGTTCATTTCCAGATGTAATGACTCGGTAAGCCCCTCCAAAGCTTCCCCATATATGTCAGTGAAATGCCTCACATAGCGTATAGTTACTCACCGTGTTTACTGTAAGTATTTCCGTGTCAGAATAGTGGCCCACAACTTGGTCTGCTTAACCACGCACCTGGCACTATACATCCCAACAATCGCTGTCCCGCTCAACCCAGCACTAGAGGTGACATTTAATAAGCGGCCACCACTATTTCCTGGATTAACGTCTCGAAACACCCGAACGGCCTCCTTGCTAACCGCCGCCGCGCCCCAAAAGTTTACATCGAACATTGTACGCGCGGCGTCCTCCGGTGTGGCCTCGACTTCGGCTATGATCCCGTATCCTGCGTTGTTGAACACAACATCCACTCGCCCGAATTTATCTATGGCAGCAGCAAATGCAGAGATAATATCGTCTGGCTTCGTAACATCACATTTGACGACGAGGCGATCGGGGTTGGCGGCAGCGAGATCATCGAGCATGGCGGGTGTTCGCAAGGTTGCGACAGCGATTTCGCCGTTGGCGAGAACCTCTTCCGTCACGACGCGACCGAAGCCGGATGAGGCCCCAGTGACTACATCCACCCTGTTAGGACTGAAGACGCTGAGTGGAAACGAACTTACTGAGCCATACTCTAAGACCAGTTGACATCGTGGTGGTACCAGTGGACGAACGTGGGGTCACCTGTTTATACGCTTCTTCCCAATACAAGAACGGAGGTGCGGCCGCACCAGGCCCGAGATTGTGAATAGAAAGGCACTTCCATCACGAATGAAGAGCTTGAGGAAGCTAGATGGACATCGGAAATCAAGCCGACGAATATAGTAACCGGATGAAAAAACTATTCCGCCAATATGTATTTCCATAAAGTTGACTCGGCAACACCTTAGCAATGCTCATTTACACTATCTGTGGCTTTAATCCTCAAGTTCAGTAGACGTAACCAAAACGTACCGGCCGAAGTCAGGAAAAGAAGAGAAGATTTCCAAGCCAGTTCCGACGAATAGTGGCAAAGGGCAATGTTGCGCTCCCCTCCAGGAGCTCCTTATCATTGTAAATTGTCTTGAACTTCGTCAACATCAACAGCAACCGCAAAACCCGTCCGATGGCATTTGGCCAGAGCGGTATGTTATCAGAAAAAAAAAACAAGAGTCAGGGCAAGTTTCCCCGAGGGACGGAGTCTGATGAGTAGAAGGCATAAACAAGAGTCGCGCAACTCGGCTCAAGCGATGATTGCACACGTCAGGAGGTCGTAGGAGGGAGCGTAAGGGAATTAGTCATAGATGATAGAATTCAGACAGCGACGCGTGAAATTTAGAGGGCCAAGCCGACGACGAGAGCGGAGAGGATCAGGAAGAGGAAAAGTGGGATGCCACATGCAAGGATTAGTCATCGAATACATCATGCCTCGCGATCACGTGTCATACTCACCAGCGCGACGCGGACTGAGCCAGCTCGCGCCCAAGTGTCAAGGCTAAGTAAGTAGTTCTCTGAAGGACCGTTACTATGCGCCCCAGGCGTCTGCAAGGTTTGCAGTTTGTTGGGGAGTTCGAACGTGCGCGACGAATGCAAATGACTTGATTGCACTACTGAGGGTTTAATTTATTATACTCAGCCTCAGAACATAGTCTTGGTCGCTGCCACTCGAGGCCGCACATGAGAGGAGGCCCTCATGAGGTCTAGCGGCCAGGCCATTCCAACGGAAACTGGATCGTGTGATTTTTGGTTGTCGAGTACGTTTAAAGTACGTCTTGCGAGGTCATCAAAAGCTACCAGGGCGTGATACACGCGGCTTACATAGGTTCGGGTAGCGGTGTACGTCGCATGTACGTAGTACGGCTTCCTGCTGCTTCAATTTGGGACCGCGCAGGCAATCCTCCTCCTCCTCCCATCAAAGACCTGCAACCTTTTGCCTTTCTGGGAACAAGCAGGGAACTTTATTCTTCTTCACGCGTCGATCTCTTGTAATCGCGAGTTTAAACCTATCTCCCAGCTCCACGGCGGTGGTCGCAATCACTGGACTCGGCGCTTTACATGGAACTTCCTTCCGTCCCAGATCAACTTGAATCTGGATCGCAGTCGGAAGTAGTAGTAGGTTCTCACCAGCTCCTCAAGTCAAAATTTACTAGCCCGATGTTTCCAGACTACCTCGATTCCTTCTCCAGCTCGTTCCCCTTCGCCCTCTCCTCCGCCCCCGCCCGAGCCGGACAGAAAAGCGTGCAAAGAAAGATCTCAGCGCACTCCGAACGGCCGCGTCTGGGCTCACTGCATCACCGCCCTCGTTGCATACCGCGACGACTACTGGTCGCCGAGCATGGTGAAGGTAGCCGACGAGAAGTATGTGTACGACCCTCCCTTCCACGAGCGGGTGTTCGGCGTCCGACTCAAGTCTGGCGTCGACCTTTCGGACGAGCCCAAGCCCAGAAAGCCGCGGATGTGGCCTATACTGACGGTCGCAGACGGCATGCAGTGCAATGAAGAGTTGCTAGAAATCACAAATGAGACCGCGAGGGAGTCGGGCCTCGGTGCAGAGGATATACCCAGGAGAAAAGCGAGTCGTTTATTTCTCCAGATTTTTATTTATTAAAGGCTTTCGTGAAGGCGGAAAGTGCAGATCGAGAGGTCATCGTCCCTAAACTTGAACAACGGATTTCAAAGGACCTTCTCCCTGAAATTCTGATTGTGGAAGACCCTGAAAACCGAACCCACGCTCGTGCTGACGGTGAAAACGCTGATTATAAGCTCAAATATCGTCGCGTCTATCCAAAGCCCGCCGACCCTCCCGATGCCGATGCACCACGTTCAGCACAGTTAAAACTCCCGTCGTCCGTTCCGCCAATTGGGAAGGGCAGCCACGCAGACGTCTATCATGCACATCTCACGCTGGGCGAGCCGTTCTGCCTCGCGCAACACAAAGACCAACCCGCCTCCGTCCCAACCGTCCGCGTTGCGGCCAAAATCACATTTTCCGGTGCAGACGATCGGGCCATGCTTGAGAACGAGGGCCGGATATACGACGCGTTTCCCGAGCATTTAAGCGAGGACTGGTCCGGCTACAACGCCATCGGCGAGTCCGTTACTCGTTACACGGACGGGAGGGTCCCAGCAACCGCGATGGTGCCCAAGTTCTATGGCTTTTTCGTCCCCGTTGAGGAATCGAGTCGCGGCAGGCCGATTTTGTTGATGGAAGACTGTGGGCGTCCAATAAATCCGGCGACCCTCACCACAGCTCAAAGGTGTGTTGACTGTAGAGTCAAGTCAAAGTTGAACTAATTGTGTGCTTACAAGGGCTGTCTGCTTCGCATTCGCGCATCGCTTGTATCGCGAGAATTTCATCCAGCACTCCTTCTACAGCCGCAATATCCTCCTTCAGCCGGGGCCGTTGACGCTGCCGCCCGACAAACGTTCCCTAAAGGACCCTTCCTTCAGATTGATTGACTTTGGGAGAGCGCGATGTCTCGATGATCTCCTTTCGAGTGCGTCCACGGCAGTGAATGGTTCCGAGCCAGCCAGCGCGTCTCACGGGGGCCAAGTCAGCTGCCCGCCGAAGACACGAACTAAGATACACGATGAGTGGACCGAGACGTTCCGCAGCGAGCTTGAAATGGCGAAGGACGCGGTCTTTGGGAAGGTGCGCAGATACAGAGTCGGCTTTGATAGGTTGTACTTTGATGGAAGAGTGGAGAGCGCAGATAGGGCTTGGGCGAGAGAGTGGGTTGTCGAGGCTCATGCGTACGATCGACAGCCATGGATTCGGGATGACCATTCTCTTCGACACTAGAAGAACTGCTGAAAAAAGAAACCAAGCCCGGGCCTGTGATTATTATAATGTCCGCTTATCGGTCGCTTACCAGGATCCGAGGCTCCAGCGACTCCAAGCATTTAATCAAGGGACAGATGGAAGGCCCGAGATCTCCGTCAGCGACGCCGACTCGGAGTCCCGCCTAGTCCCGCCCTCGCCTTCGTATTTGAATGAGAGAGAGGATGGTGCCTATTTAATGTACATTTAAAACAAGTCTCTGGCCGGGACCCAGAGAATAAGCCTCAAAGGATCGCGAGTTGCAGATAGAACTTCCACTGGCAGGAAGCACGAAAGAAGCTTATTTAAGGTTCTGCCGTAAACAGTTTGGCATGCTCAATGTACTACGCGTACACAGCGCGTCTGGTCCTTCAGCCCCGGTGCAGTATAGAGCTACGCGTACGGTTGGTTCGAAAACGGCCAGTCTTGGGTAGATCCCGGGGTGCGCGGTCACTGGTGATGCATAGAGGTGGGAGCCTATCTTGAAGTCTTCGGATATGGCCCTATAGATGGTCTTTTGGCCGCTGATAATATGTTGCTAGATGTTGCCACGTAAAGATGCAAACCGGAAGACGGGATCGTTAGGGATTGTTGCGATTGTGGCTCGGCTACTAAATCTAAATCGGCGGCGACCTTGGCGAGTCGTTTCAAAAAAGCGATCACTTTTCTTTTTCTTCCCACTTTGTGTCTTTTTGCCATTTTGCAATGGTGACGTCCAGAGAGACCGAAAAGATGGCCAGGGTCGAGCAGGTAGCTGTCCCTATCCCCAATCTCTCAATGAAGGATCTGCTGTCCTCCATTCCGTGAGGTTCTCCTCACAAAGCCATTCTACGTTGTCTAACGCCATGCATTCAGTCCGCACTGCTTCGAGAGGTCGGCCCTGAGGTCGGCGATGTACCCGTGCGCTTTCTTTGTCTTTTTTGCCGTTTATAGGAGTTCATCTGCTCGATAGGATATGGGACTTGTTCGTTATTGGGTCGCTGTGGAAATTGACCGCCATCGCCGACTCTTATACTGTGGCTCTTTCCCCCACTACCCGTACCTTGGCGAGCTTTTCTCTCTGGTCTCTCTACGGCTTTTTTGCCGGCCTGTTTGCTATGGGACTGTGGATTGTGGCGCACGAAGCTGGTGGGTTCCTTTTTTGGTTACTAGTCAATGGACGCTGATTGATTTCTTCCCAGGACATGGTGTACGTCGCTGGGTGCTGCGCGTTTCCCTTCCTAATCTACGTATACTCCTAGGCGTTCAGTACTTCAAAGAACATCAATAACTTTGTCGGATGGGTTCTTCACTCTGCGTATGTCATTGGTGTTTCCCGTCTTTCTTCTCACTCAGAATTCTTTTTAGCCTCGGTGTTCCGTACCACTCATGGCGCATCAGCCACGCTAAGGTATGTATGGACTTTTAAATCGCGTGCGCTGGAATTCATGTTTCTTTATTGTCAAGCATCACGCAGCGACGGGCCATATGACACAGGACCAGGTCTTCGTACCCTGGACGCGTTCGCAGATGGGATTGCCGCCCCTCGATTCCGCGCGCGATGATGTTCTCGGCTCGAACGTCTCCGAGGCTGTTCAGAGCGAGATATGGGAAGCTATCGGAGACTCTCCAATCTACGCCTTTCTGCAGTGTGTGGTTTACCTTGTGTGTATCCTTGTCCTCTCCGTTCGACGCGCACTGAAATAACACGTCGCAGCTCGCTGGGCTTCCCATGTACCTGATGTTCAACACTGCTGGACAAGCACGGTACCCTAAAGGCACCAACCGTGCGTCACTTTCGACCAATACCTCTTGTGTTGCTAATCCATCCCCAGACTTCTCCCCGTCGTCCGTAATCTTTGCGAAGCACCAGTACAACCAGATCGTGCTCTCCGACCTGGGCATCTTTATCTGGCTCGGCTTGATCGTCCTCTCCTGCTACCATTACTCCTTCGCGACCGTCTTCCGCGTTTACCTTGTGCCGTACATCTGGGTAAACCACTGGCTCGTTCTCATCACTTTCCTGCAGCACTCCGACCCGCTGGTCCCACACTACCGCGCGGAGATGTTCAACTTCCAGCGCGGCGCGCTGTGCACAATGGACCGCAGCCTCCTTGGCGACCTGGGCCCTGTAATGGGCTGGCTCGGCGCCCATGCTACGTACGTCCGCAGTCCCTCCCCGCCCTCGTCGCACTTACTCATGTACAACGTAGCCACGGGATTTCCGAGACGCATGTGCTCCACCACGTCACCAGCAAGATCCCGCACTACCACGCGTGGGAGGCGACGTACGCGCTGCGCGAGCGGCTCGCCGCCGCGGGGATTAAGCTCGTTGGGCGGCCAGGCGGGTGGGCGGAGGTGTACAGAGTGATGCGCGAGTGTCGGGTGCGTTGCACATCTATCTTTCCTTTCGTCGACTTACTTACCCCTGCTCTGCTAGTTCGTGGAGGACGAAGGCTCTGTTGTGTTCTACAAGAACGGTAATGGTCTCGCTGCTGCCAAGCCCGTCTTCCAATCCAACAGCGACGTCGAGGACTCGGGTATCGAGGTCGACAAGTAGACCTCTTCCTTCTCGGTTCCGCTGCATTTCCCTCCGTGGCTCTCCTTGGTGTATTGCGCTTAATGGCTCAGGTCGATCTTTTTTAAATAACGCGGGTTTACTTACCGCAAATCCCTCTTTCCGAATCTCGCTCCTTACTAGCAGAAAATATTAGACGACCAGTAGATTCATAGACGACTAGATTCATAGACGACTATAACTAGTTAGATTATCCTACATTAGTAGTTCTTTCTTAAGAGTTAGACTGGGATTTCTGAATGAACGAGCAAGCATGACTGTTATGATTTTAGACTAGTAATATACATTTTCCGTAAAGGCAGAGCGACAAGATGGGTTAGAATCGATTCAGATTCCGCTGCGCCCAGCAGCCTTGATGACGCCTGCACTCAGGACTGGTAGCGCCTTTTCGGGAGATGCCTCTTTCGGCGGCGGGAGGAAGTCTGCGCGCACAAGCCACGCGAGATACTTCCCGACGAGCTCCTCCGTCACCGTGCTGTCCTGCCCCTTCAGGAGCGCCGCGGTGTTGGTGTCGTCGAGCTCGGGTGACTTGGTGCTCGTAGGGAGATCGTCGAGCACAAAGTGGAGTAGCGGAAAGAGCGCGTTGTCCTGGGTCTCCACGACGTGCTGCTCGAGACGCCGCCGCCACACGACGTACTCGCACTGCGCTGTAGCGAAGCCGTACTGCGCAAGCGGCCCGAGTAGGTCGTTATACGTCGGCAGCGGGCGCGCGGTGACGTGCAGGACGGACAGCGCCGCGTCGGGGAGGGGCCCGACGGCCGCCAGTGAGGTGCATAGCGCGACGTGGTCAACAGGCACCATGTTCACGGTGTTGTTGATATCGGGCACGAGGCCGAGCTGGATGCAGCCCTTGACGAGTCGCCAGAGGAAATCGTCCGTGTTCGTTACTGGTGCCTGACATTCAGTATGGTTAAAGTTAATAGGCGGAAGGAACTAACCCGCTGTTTTGGAGTCCCCAACAACATATCCGGGTCGCACAATGTGCCCTCGCAGTCCTCTGCGCCCGGCTTCAAAGAGCAGCTTTTCGGATACCCACTTGGTCTGGCCGTAGCCGGTTTTCAGAGAGGACCGAGCCCCCTCGAGGTCGTCATTCTCCGGAACCCCACGGTAGTTTGAACGGCCTCCAATAAGCGAATCGGAGAGTTGCACATAATGCTCCGAATCGATTGCGGAAGTAGAAGACACGAACACGACGAGCTTCTGTTTCCCCGTCGACGCGAGATCAATCGCGGTCAACGTCGCCAAGACGTTGGCCGAGCGGAGTTTCTCGTACGGATAGACCCAGTGAACCTGTAGCAATAAAACTCAGTCGTCGAGACGACGGATCAAGGAAAGTGGGACAAACCAGTGCGCCGTTATGGAGGACGACGTCAGCTTCGTCTGCCACCCGTGCCCAGCCGTCCTTCCCGAGGCCAAAGAACTCCACACCCAAGTCGCCCGTAACGACTTCGAGTCTCCCACTCTTAACCCACGCGTCATCCCACACTCCACGATTGGTCGAGCCCACCTTGAGCCGCTCCAGGCCCTTCGCGGCATCCGGCGCGCGCACGAGGCAGATCACCTTCTTCACCGTCGCGTCGCGCGCCAGAAGGTCCTTGAGCACGAACGCGCCGAGAAACCCGGTCGCACCCGTCAAGAACACAGTCAGTGCCTTGGTGCCAAAGTCCGCCGGGAGCGCGGGGTACGTGTCCTGGAGGTGTGGTACCAGCTTCTCGAGGTCGTCGCCGTACTCGAGCGGCGCAGCGGCGCTAATCGGGGCGGGGGCGCCGGGGACGGAGAGCAGGTTCGTGGATGTCGGCGCCTCAGACTGCTTGTACGAGAAGCCCAAGTCGGCGTTCCGGAGCGCGTCGACAGCGTCGGCGAGCCCCGCGATGGTGGGGCGGTCGAAGACGAGCCCGAGCGGCGCGTCCACCACGAAGACCTTGCGGAGCTCGAAGATGAGGCGTGTGGCGAGGATGGAGTGGCCGCCGAGGTCGAAGAAGCTCTCGTCCGCCGGGATGGGCTGCGGCGCACTCGGGAGCATCGATGCCCATATCTGACGGATCGTTTCCTCGGTGGTGTGGGCCTTGCGCGCACTGGGTGTGCTCGTGGCAGTTTGCGCGGTGTCGGGGAACGGAAGCGCAGGCTTGTCGACCTTGCCGTTGGGGTTGAGCGGCATGCGGCGCAGGGGTACAAAGACTGCGCGAAATCAGCGTCAAATACTACAGAGACTAGAAAAACGCACGCGAAGGGACGCTGTAGCTCGGCAGCTTCTTCTTGAGATGCTCGCGGATGTCTTTAATGAGCCGCCTGTACTTCTTGATGCCCTGTACGACGCCCTTCTCCTCCTCGCCGTCCGTGACCTCGCTCGCGTAGTCGTTCAATGCCGGCCCGTCCAGCGGCACGAAGTAGCTCACGAGGATCTTCTCCTCATCCTTGTCGCGGCGCACAAGCGTGACGTTCTCGCGTACGAGCGGGTGCTGGCTGAGGTGCGTGTCGATTTCGCCCAGCTCGATGCGGAACCCGCGGATCTTCACCTGGTCGTCCGCGCGCCCGGTGCACTCGACGATCCCGTCGGGCAGATAGCGCCCCAGGTCGCCCGAGCGGTACATCCGGTCGCGGATGCCCTTCCAGTGCCGCGCCTCGGGGCCAGGGAGCCCGTTCGACGGCGGGTGGCGCAGGGTGTCCTTGCGCGGCGGCGCGTCCGCGGCGAACCAGTTCGCGACGAACTTCTCGGCGGTCGCGGCGGCGTCAAGGTACCCCTCCGCGAGGCCGCCGGAGCGAACGTAGATCTCGCCGACCTCGCCGACGGCGCAGGGCACGGTGCGATCGTTGCGGTTGACGACGAGCAGCTGGACATCAATCATCCCCGCGCCCGCGGGCATGATGTCCTTCTGCGTGGCGAGGAAGGTGGGGTCCTCCGAGACGGGCGGGATGGCAAAGTACGAGACGGCGCGCTGCGTCTCGGTCGTGCCGTACATGTTGATGATACGCACGTTCGTGGCGAGTGCCTGGAGGCGCAGGCAGTCACGCTTCGTGAGGACGTCGCCGACGAAGAACGCATTCCGAAGTGAAGGGATCTGGCGTGTGGCCTGCGCGGAGAGGAGCTGCCCCATCGCGGGCGTCAGATGCGTGACGGTGACCGCGCTGTCTGCCATCCACTCCGCAAGGCGCCCCGGGATCCCGATGTCGTCCACCGTCGGGACGTACAGCTGCGCTCCGAAGAAGAGCGGCGTAAACACTGCGCGAACGGACGCTTAGTCGAGGCTCGCGTACAGAGAAGAAGAACTAACTGTCGCGCTGGATCGGATCGTGCGCAATCCCACTGAGCATGGTGAACTTGGAGTCCTCGTTGAGCCCGAAGCGCTCGCCCATCCACGGGAAGAAGTGTGTGAGACTGAAGTGGCGGCCCTTGACGCCCTTCGGGATGCCCGTGCTCCCGGTGGTGAAGGACAGCGTGCCAATGCTGTCTGGGCCCAGCGTGACGTTGGGGTCCGTGGCGCCGAGGTGGGCATGCGACTTGAGCACGTCCTCGCTGCCGGCCTCGCACCCGCCAAATATTTCGCCGCTGGGAAGTACTTCCACGGCAGGGACCTCCACGCGGATCTTGAGATCGGTCGCGAGAAATTCTCGGACGGCGGGGCTGATCGCCCCGGCACCCTTGAGCACGACAAGCCCGCGGGGCTGCGCCACTTGAAGGTAGAGAATTTGTCTCGACGCCGGATACGCGGGATCTGTGGTCTGCATTAAGAAAAAGGGACCGATTTACAGCCAGAAAACGAACCGATGACGGAGAACGTCGCGCCAGCTTTGAGGACGGCCATGACCGCGACCACGAGATCGACGCTTCGATGGGCATAGACCATGACGACCTCTTCTCGCTGCACGCCGCCCTTGATGAGGTGGTGCGCGAGGATGTTCGAGGCGTGTCGGATGGCGCCATATGAGAATGTGACCTTCTCCTGGACGTCTGAGAGAGACGCTGCGGGTATGCTCTGAACAACACACGGACGCTCAGGCGACTGAAGTGCGTTGCGAGAGAAGACGTCGGTGATCGCGCCCTTCCAGTCGCACCAGTTGAGGTCCCCGACCGGATCCGGAAGCTTCGCCCTTTGAGACGGGGTCAATAACGGGATGGAGCCCACGGGCGAAAGCGGGGCAGCTGCCACCTTGCGCAGCAGCACCGAGAGCTGGTCGATGATGCATACGATCCGGTCAGGCGCGAACAGGAGGGAGTTGTACAGGACGCGCAGGGATATTCGGGGCGCCAAAGAGGCTCGGGTAGAAGCCAGCGGCCTCGTGACAAAGACGGTGAGGTCGGAAGTCAAGCTGGTGGAGCGGATGAAGTTTTCGGTGGGCTCGTCTGTTTCATCGAAGAAACGAACGCGGAATAGAGGCACCGTCGCGGCTTCGTCCTTGTTTTTGTTGAGCTCCTTCGTTATGACTTCAAACGGAAGCGCATCTGCCTCAGCCTCCTGTTCGATCTGCTGGACGCGTCGAGCGATGGACCAAAAAGGATCTGCTGGATCGACAGACATGCGCAGAACTAGTGGATCGCGCACAGTGGCAGATGATGATCCAATTACGAGGTCGGTGTCGCCCGTGTATCTGTGTAGCAAAACTGTGAACGCAGCCAGGAGCAGGTGGAAGGCAGAGGGCGGTTTCGTCTTCGTGTATTCATCTTCCTCAACACTCTCGTCGCCGTTTTCGTCGTAGAGTGCGAGCTTGAGGAGGGCAAGAGATGTCTGATCAGAGAGCTCGGCTAAGTGTGCAGCCTCGACCAGCTTGTTCGAGCCAGATGGTCTGGGATAATCCGTCGGCAGAGCGATTGAAGGTAGATTCTGGAGTCTGCCTACCACTCTTGCAAGACGTGAGTCCCCCATCGATGCGGAGGTGGAGGACGAGTCAGGTTTCTTTTTTACGTTCTCGCGTCGCCGTTGTTCGGCCGATGACAGTTCGCGGTCACGTGTCCAAATTAACCGCGCGTCTGCAGGAGTTGTAACGCCTGGCGACTACTTCGACCTCTTCTTTTTCATGGATTTTCTAGGGCTCTCATATTAAATCCGAGGAGCACTGTCTTCATGTGCTCAAGGCACCTCTTCTAGCAAGTAAATCTCGGTGATGAAAGCAAAGTTAGTCCTTTAAATCTTCATCTCGTTCCCGCAAGATGACTATTCTAGGGGTGGCTTTTCGCTCCACTGAAAAATATATGTACTTTTCGAGGGCTAAAGCCACCAATGGCGCAAATCAGCAAGCACGGCTAAGGACTCGGAGTTGAATCTCCAAGTCGACTTGTATGTATGGAAATCTACATTGACCAAATTCTCACCTGCCGATAGATTTTTAACACGCTCATTGGCTTGATTTCCGATGTCATCCGTCATCCATTTGACTTGTGGAAGAAACTTTCCATTCGCAGGGCATCCCGATCGTTATGCGGAGGCGTGTAAGCAGGCGGCCGCAGTCGATCTGACGTTCGTCGCTCGCTCACAAGGTTTTACATAGTACCACCACCATGTCGACTGGCCCTAGAGTATGGCTGAGTAAGTTCGTTTCCTCTCAACGTCTTGGGTCCTAACAGTGTATGTAGTAACCGGGGCCTCATCCGGCTTCGGTCGCGCCGTGACGGAAGAAGTTCTCGCCAACGGCGAAATCGCTGTCGCAACCTTGCGAACACCCGCCATGCTCGATGATCTCGCTGCCGCCAACCCCGATCGCCTCCTCGCCGTAAAATGCGATGTTACCAAGCGAGACGATATCACCTCTGCGTTCGCCGCCGCCATAGAGAGATTCGGGCGAGTGGATGTCGTGTTCAACAACGCGGGATACGCAATAATAGCCGAAGTTGAGGCCACACCGGAGGATGCCGCGCGTGCATTGTTCGACGTGAATTTTTGGGGTGCGGTGGCGGTTAGCACGGAGGCCGTCCGGGTCTTTCGGGATGTTAATCCAGGAAATGCTGGTGGCCGCCTGTTGAACGTCACTTCCAGCACTGGGTTGAGCGGGCTAGCGATTGTTGGGATGTATGGTGCCAGGTGCGTGGTGCAACAGACCCAGTTGTGCGCCGCTATTCTGATATGCAAATATTTGCAGTAAACACGGTGAGCAACTATTTCCGATGTGAAGCATTCCACTAACGTATATGGGGAAGCCTTGGAGGGGCTCACAGATTCATTACGCCAGGAACTGAACCCAGCATGGAATATCAAGGTTTGTAATTCCTACTTAGTTCAAGGCTCGCATTACTCACAGCGCACAGATTTCAATAATCGGTTCGGGGTCTTTTAGAACCCCGAGTCACAAGAGCGCCATCGTGCTTCCTTCGCCTGAAGTCTATAGTGGAGAAGGAATGCCCTCGCAGGTGTTTCGTCACTGGTTCAAAGACGGATCTGGCGTCCGCGGGGATCCTTTGTTGGCAGCCAAAGCCATTTTCAAGTTCTCTTTGTTGGACTCTCCTCCTGTGCGGTGGTCGATGGGCAAAGATGCTATTGGTGGAGCCAGGGCTAAGGCTGCTTTGATTGCTGAGGAAACCGACAAGTTTGAATACTTGTCGGATAATCTGGAGCTGCCTGCTAGCGTGCAGTAATGTGTAACTTGTAACGTCAGTTGATTGACCGGTCGGCAAAGCAACTGGCGGACGCCTCCAGGCTATACAAATGAGAAACTTTGAACGGCGAAAAGCACCAGGCTTGCCACCTCCGGGGTTGAATTAGGGCTTCCAGCCGTCCGGCTTTGTGACGGGTCGACGGGCCGTCACGACGGGACGGGACCCGTCCGTTCAGTACTTCAGTGTCAGGTTTAGACGGCCGGGCACGGGACGGGTGGACCCGTCAACGGGGCACCCGTTACCCGTCCGTCGACGGGTTGACGGGTCAAGCAAAGACAAGGTCAACCAACGACGGTAAAGTATAATATAACCAAGAATATAACTAAAAGTAAAATGATAAATTCTAAACAGGACATTTTCTGTGTCTATCTGGGCAACTAGGGACGACGGAGTTCTGTGGCGCATAGGGAAGGCGGCGATTACGGCAGGCTTTCCATTGATGAATTTCAACTCTGAGTAATTTTAAGCTTCCCCAACTAGAATATAACTAGAAGGAAGATGACAAATTATAAACAGGACATTTCTGTGTCTTTTGTGTCAAAATCCCACAACAGTTTGCTTTACTCTCAATGTACCCGTCAAAAACGGCCGTCACCCGTCGACGGACGGGACCCGTCCGTCGCTCTACCTTGGAGATGAGCTTGACGGCCGGGTGGGCCCGTCCCGTTCTCAGCGACGGCCGTTTTTTGCGACGGCCGTCCCGTCCGACGGACGGGTGCAAGCCCTAGACCGTTGAATTTCGCCCAGAGTTAATCCAATCTCCTGCGTCAGATGGAAACATCCGGGGCCCATAATACTTGCATTACATTGCTTCAGGTGTGATATGCTGCTGACGAAAACGTCAAGTTTGGAACTGCTCGTCACAATCCATGTTGGAACCGACAGTACTGCCTGCACCACTCACGTGGGACTGGGGAAGATTGAGAGGGCACAGCGGACTCGGGCAAGAGAGTGGGCTGTCGAGACTCACGCGGGCGACTCTCAGGAGGCGTAGACTCGGGAGTCCCGACGTCGCCGACGACACTAGGTGCACTGCTGCGGGCGCCCGAGTAAAGGTAAGTTAAGCCGGCCTTGAGTCGGCCACCACAAATGGATCCCAGATATCCAGGAAGCTCCCACTGTGAACTATTAGGGCCTGATCGGGTGCACCAGAATCTTTTCCCAGAATCTGCTAGAATCTTTTACGCATATAACTTTCGTCCCTAAACCATCGTAGAATCACTAATACAGCTATTCCATAAACACTTGAGCACCGGGAGTGGCAGAAAAAATGTGCTCTTAAATTATCCTCAGGATTCTGGGATTGTGCAATAGATTCTGAGTTCAACACAGAATGTGTTGAATATTTTGAAGCCATGTCTTCCCGTCCACTCCGTCTCTATGGCGGTCAAAATGCACTTTTAATATTCCGACACTTTTTTTGACATTTTTCGACTTTCCGACACTTTTATTGTCAAATATCCCTATTTCCGACACTTTTATCAGATTTGAGATGGTCAATAAAAGTGTCGGAAAAAGGTCAGTTTTCGCGACACTTTTATTGACTGAATCTGACCTCCGACACTTTTATTGAAAAGTCGAGACTTCCGACACTTTTATTGGGGTCAAATTTTTTTATCCTGGGATATAAGTCCTAGGTAGTGTGTGAGATGGTTCTGACTTGAGAAAGCTATGTAGAGTCCATGGAAGAGCAAGTACAACCTTGTAAAGAGGAATCAGTACCAGACTCGGTTGGCCTGCCAATCAAGCACCGGATCAAGACCATGACAGCCTTCCCACACTCCTCACGCGTGATGTTTCCATACTTACCCGAACTTGGCGCCAGTACGGGTGGGGAGGTTGGAAAAAAAGTCAAATGACACTATCAATTCCTATGCTACTGTCTCATAACTCAAACAATAGGCCCCAAAAATTTGAACCAACGTGATTCAATTGAGCTAAGGAGCGTGGGAAGACTGTCATGGTCTTGATCTGGTGCTTGATTGGCAGGCCAACCGAGTCTGGTACTGATTCCTCTTTACAAGGCCATACCTGCTCTTCCATGGACTCTACATAACTTTCTCAAGTCGGAACCATCTCACACACTACCTAGGACTTATATCCCAGGATAAAAAATTTTGACCCCAATAAAAGTGTCGGAAGTCTCGACTGTTCAATAAAAGTGTCGGAGGTCAGATTCAGTCAATGAAAGTGTCGCAAAAACTGAACTTTTTCCGACACTTTTATTGACCATCTCAAATCTGATAAAAGTGTCGGAAATAGGGATATTTGACAATAAAAGTGTCGGAAAGTCGAAAAATGTCAAAAAAAAGTGTCGGAATATTAAAAGTGCATTTTGACCGCCATACGTCTCAGCCATATTTTAGGAAAGACATATATTTCCCATTCTGGCTTGGTTTAGGGACGAATTGTGTGAGAAAAGTACGTATAGCCGAGATTCTGTAAAAAGTTTCTGGTGCACCCGATCAGGCCCTTAGAAGCCCGGGAACACGTTAGAGTTTCGAACCAGGTTTGAACAGGAACATAGTGGTTCTCTGTGGGCTGTGCTAAGTTCGGCAATCCGGTCCGAGCTGAAGAAGCCGTTCAGCACAGCACCAGCCCTGCCAAAGCCCTGCCACCAGCGGCGTCCGAGCGATGCACCTGCCAATCACCGGTTTCCCGACTTTTCTACCCGCCGAACGCTATTTAGTCGTTGGACGACGAGCGCATCAATGCCGGTCACAGACACATCCACGAGGTGCATGCAATTCAAACAGATCTGGGATATGTGGATTCCACACTTGCCTGTCACTGCCTCCGAGTGGGCTTTAAAGGAAGACGGCCACCGTCCCTGAGCGGCGCCCCCCCAATTCTGACCGGATGGGGTCGAAGCCGTCGCGATCCGCGCCCGTTACCGAGTCGGCCCTGGAGCTTCTGCGCAACTTCCAGACGGTCTTGATCGTCGATGACTCGCGCTCGATGAAGGGCGAGCTCTGGAAGCAGGTACGTCGTATCCTTGTTGTGTACACACCAAGAGCCTACACAATATATTCCAGGCTGGCAAGGCGCTCCAGGACCTGGCTGCCGTGGCATCGGAATACGATACCGATGGGCTGGAAATCCACTTTTTGAATTCTCATGTATGCGCTAAGCGAGTCAAGGTCAGAACTGCCTGGAAAGCAACTTAGTTTGAGCTCATTCCTCGAATTTCAGAGTGCGGAGGAGGTCGAGGACGTGTTTAACAAGGTCACGCCCACGAACTCCACCCCCATCGGACGGAAGCTGCAAGCGCTCCTCGATGAGTACCTCGCCGGCCTGGCAAGCAACCCCGAGTTAAAACGCGTTAGTTATATCATTATTACGGACGGTGCCCCCAGTACGTTCACTCTTTCACCTGCTACCTGTTACCCGAGAAAGGCTAACACGTTCGAAGCTGACCGCGCTGAAACAGAACCGGAGCTGGTCATTGTAAATGCGGCAAGGGAGCTGGACTCGAGGCGCGCGCTTCTTACTCAAGTCGGCATCCAATTTGTGCAAGTCGGGAGCAACACCGCCGCCACGCGTTACCTGGAGTCGCTGGACAACAATTTAAGGACGAAATACAACATTCGGGTGCGTCTGCTTGACTCGCGATCCTTGAATTTTGTCGAATTTATGCCAGGACATCGTTGACACGACATTTCAACCGGCGAACAAGCCTTTGGACATGGTCAAAATCCTCACCGGCGGAATAAATCGCAGAGTCGATGAAAGTGGATCGAAGGGACTCCGATAATGTTGTACTTTTTTTTCTCCCGCCTTGTACGATCTGAGTGTGCATGGTTGAAGTTCAATTTAACTTTTGGCATCCGGAACCGCACGAACAGTCTTCTCGTCGACGAATCGCCATTGCAAACCGTCAAGGTAGCGTCATATTATCTTGCTGTCCCAAGAAATCGATATTCGATCAGCGGCATTCTCTAGTCGCTTCTCATCTGATGTACGTGCGCCCCGAACCTGGTGGACGTATTGGTATGCCGCTCATAGTCCTCGACGCGCCGGAAGAACCGTCCGCAGCAGGAATACAAGGGATGGTGCCGCACGCGCCGCAGGTGGAAGCGCAGGTCCGCGAGCGAGTTGAGCCGCGCATTGCAGTACCCGCAGACAAGGTTGCGGATCATGTCCGTGGTGAAGCCATGGCGGCTGCAGATCACGGCTGGAGCACCGACGGTTCCGGTCAGGTTGGTTGCCTTTCTGGTCGCGGAGGGCTGTACGCACCGGGATCGTCCATCCAGTCGAGCGCGCCGCGCATAGGCTGCGCGCGGGGTACTGTTGGCATACGCTGGGTCGAGGTTAGCCGCTCGTGCTCTGTCCCGCTCTCGTTCCTCCAATAGCATCTCTTCGTCCCAAAGCTCGCACGACGGTTCCCGGAGACATTTCCCCTTCGTCGTCGTCAGCGCTAGATAATATCATGAGAAACCAACAGATGCAAAATGAAGGAAAACGGACATCCACACTTGAAGCAGAAGTGTGTCCCACATCGGCATGAAATGTGATTACAGCCAGAAATGAGTTCAACGAGAGACTGCCGCCCATCTAAATCAACTGCGCTATTTTGAAGGGAGGAAATACTGACGCTACAGTTGGGACAGCGCCTCCATTTCTTGGCCTGAGGAGAGGTTGAACAGTTGAAATATATCAGCATTATATGAATGCACCTTGGCGAGTTCGAGCAACAACCTATCCTCGGGAGACCTCTCCTCAGGTGGAAGAGCCTGTAAAATCTATAAATCACTCGACAAATGAACACATAAACGATGTCCCGACCTGGTATTCTTCGCAAGAAATAGCTGAGGAGCACAAGTTTAAGTTGGAGATGAATGAATGCTGGAGGCCGGTTCTTGCTTACCGTCATGCCAGGCAACACGACAAGCCACACACATAAGCAGCTGACAGGACGGACAGACAGCTTGAGGGTCATTGCTGTCCTCCGGCGTCTGGACTATCGCAGAGCATTTTGGATTAGGACAGTATATATGCGGACCGAATTGAGTAGTTTCTGGTGATCCTAGCTGCCGTGATAAATGACAGTAAAGACAAAGAAAGAATGGGCGCATACCCATAAAACCATTTTCTCTTTTCCGAGAATGCGTTCAGCGATGTCGTCGGGGATCCCGTCGATGAAATCGGTTATTGGACATTCGGGGCACCGGATAGGGAATACGACGATACCCGAGTCTCCGCCGAGCTTGCTTTCGATGTAGCTGGACAGGCAACCCACGCAGTATGCGTGTTGCTGGGGGCAGGGGAGTCGGAGACCGAATTGGAGACGGCTCGACGAGTTGGCGGACAGGGAAGCAGCGTGGGGCGAGTATGTCGGTTGAAAAGTATCCATGCAGATTCCGCAGGTCTCATATGCGGGTACGATCCCATCCATGTCCTCTTGCTTAATATCAAATCCTCTGGGCAGCGAGATCAAGATGAGTTGGACACTTTATATAATGAAACCTACCTGACATCAGGCGCGGGCGTTTAGTCTGGCGGTAGTCGGCCTCGTCGAATTCACGACCCTTTCCCTTGCCCTTCCCTAGGTTCTGGGTGAACTGTTCCAGTTTCACGGATTTTTCACTCGTCCCTTTCCCCTTTTCATTCAGATCAGCGGCCTAGGGGCGAGTTGTTCAAGTTGAACGCAATATTCAAGTATTCAAGACAAGTATTTCACCCACCATAATCTTGTCAACAACATCTCGTCCAAGCAAACTACATACACACGACACAATGAGCTAGAATCCATGCCGAAACGGAAAAAAAAATGGCATACCTTTCCGCGTCTTTAGCTTGGTCGATGTCCCGACCTTCCTCGTCGACCGCCTGAAGACGCCGGGCAAACTCTGCATCAAGCATCAATTTCCTTGGGGAAGAATGTCAACTCATTGAATTTACTGCTGATTGAAGCGTATCTACCTTTCTGCAGCAGCGACTTTCTGCGCATACTGCCTGTCCGCAATGTTGGAGGATTGAATGCGTTGGGCGTAGGCTGAATCGCTGCTGAGCCTTGCGTCCTCTGCATAAATTTCAAGGGCAATGTCTGCGTCGTCTTTAACTTCGGACACCCCTGTTGAGGCGGAGAACTTGGGGATTCGACCAGTCGCACGCGTGGATATTGCGATGACCTGGTCGAGCTGCAGGCGCTCTGCCTCTTTCGCGGAACCCAGAAGACATAAATCTTCCTCGAGTAGCTGGGCTATGAGAAGCTCGCTGAGCACGTCTTCTTCACAGGAGGCCATTGCTGGTGGTTAGAAACCAATCGGAAGCCGATGGAAATTCCGAATCCAAAAATGGACGGCTTGCAGTGATTGCCGCGTAGCGGCCTGGAAGCGGCCCGAATTGACCCCGGACTATTTTGACGCGTCTTCCCTTTGGCTTCCCACCAACTTTTCTGCGCTCCTTACTTATCGTCGCAAACCGTCGCAATTGCGTATAACAAGCTCTGAAATGAACGCAGTTTACTATCGCGGTGTACTGCCAATTGCCGAGTGTATTGCGGGACTCGCTCATTTCTCTGACAGGTTGAGAATTTTGAGGTCCTCACTTCAGCCCCAATCGCGGATATAGCGGAGGATCAAGTGCAGATCAAGGGTGTGTATCTATATAAATGCGTTGTCTGGCTATAAAAATACTTTGCTGTTTAGTTTCTTGCTGTGGTATATGTGGAACAGACAGGTCCGTTCACGACTTTCATTCGGTATCGGTCCGTTGATAGTACTCTTCTAGCCATATTGCCAAGGGTGAATCAATATAACCTTACCCGAAACCATATTTTTAAACGCGCTATACAGGAGAGTTTATCGCAAAGTTCCCCGTATGTTCGATTTGTTTCTGGCATTTATCTTTTCATCGACGCGAGCTTCTGCCCCAGCTTATCCCTGGACATGAACTCGTGGGAACCATCTCGAAGATAGGTAAATCTGTAAAGGGCTTTTCCATCGGCGACAGATGTGTCGCGGATCCCGGCGTAACGGTGAAAGACCTTTTCATTGTGTACTTTGCCATGTCCTGAACACTCATCAGTGCGATAACTGCTTCTACTGTCGCCGAGGACAGTCTCTCCTCTGCGAAAACTTCGAGAGCTTGGGTGTAACCATGTCAGGTGGCTTTGCGGATTATGTTACCGTGTAATCGCCTTCCTTGTTTTTATCCTGGGTAGCTGAAGGCGAAATAGCGCGAGTAAGAAGGTATACAAGATATTCAACCTCACGGACGAAGAAGCCACCCTGGTTGAGCCCGCCGCATGTGCTGTCCATGGCGCAGACAAGCTCAACCTTCCCGTTGGCGCGGAAGTCCTTATTCTTGGTGCCGGACCGACAGGTACATCCCAGTCACCCGCCTAAAGCGTTTCATAACGCTCACCGACTACAGGGCTAATCCTCTCCCAAATCCTGAAGCTCAACGGCGCATCCAAGGTCGTCATCGCGGCGAACAAAGGCATCAAGACCGAGATTGCACGCAAGCTCGACGCGGCAGATGTGTATGTCGAGCTAGACCGCGACGCGCCCGACACGCAGTGGGCGCAGCTCAAGAAAGACCACCCCTACGGATTCGACGCTGTCGTAAGCCCTTTTCGCGCCACTAGATGATCTCGAACCAATATTTGCTCAAGGTGGAGGCTACTGGCTCCGAGAAAGTCGCAAACGAGGCCATCAACTATGTGCGGAGAGGCGGGACCCTGATGATCTACGGCGTGTAAGCACCGTGCATTCCACTCCTGCGTTCCGGCAGCATGCATATCTGCCTATAGATACGCAAACGACGCACTCGTCCATTATTCCCCGTCCAAAATTTTCGGGGACGAGATAAAAGTATTTTCCCCTTGATTTTTTGCATCGTGAAATCGACTGAAGGGTGGGCAGATCATTGGATCCTTCGCGCAGGTTTTCAGCTTCCCGCGGGCAGTGGCGTATCTGGACAGCGGGAAGGTCCGTGTAAAGGGCATGGTATGTGGCCATGTGCCGTTCAACATTCAAAAACTCATCAGATTCCGCAATAAGGTGACCAATGTTTTCTCCGTCAAAGACTACCAGAAAGCACTTGATAAGATGGAGAGCAAGACCGCGCTCAAGGTCGTTGTAAAGCCATCCATCTAGATCTAGTGTCCCACTCGAGTAGACCTTGTGTACAGCAACCAGATTTCCCTCTGAAAGACTTGTGTAAGCTAAGGAGTGGGATACACATGCAGCAAAAATGTGAACGGAATAACACCACGTTACATTCGAGATTCTGCCGGCATGTAAGTCGACGTATGCAAGCTACGCGGACACAGGTATGTGAAGAAAGCGGCGAAAGCTACAGTAATACATAGATAGATAGCAATGTTACACATTATAGATACAATTTGAAAGCACCCAACAGGAAGCAGCCACAGTGCGGGAAACAGCTTCAATTAGAGACGCCCATCGATCATGCCGTTGACTAGACCAGAAGCCAAAGGGGCCGCGTGGAAAAGACGCTGATGTGACGCGCCGCTCGCCCGCAGGCGAGTCCCTCGCGAGCCTCATGCTGGCGCCCATTTGACGTTCCCGTTTCCCCGGACCGCAGCGGTGGGCCATTGGATGGGTACCCCGGACGTGTTGGTGTACGCTCCAGCGGCAGGGGGTCGCATCCGGCCGGGCTCAAAGGGCACTGCACGGCTGGACAGCGTCGACGTATTGGTGCCGGTTGCCACAGCAGGGGCGGGTGTCGGGGAGGAATTCAGCGAGGACGACGAGTCGGACGTGGAGGTGGATTTCAGCGACGAGTGACGCTGCGGAAGGGCCGAGGTGGGAGGCACGGGACTGCGGGGAGCTCGGGAAGACGAAGAGCGCTGGTGTTGGGACGGATTTGGGGGAGGCTGGTGCCGCGGGGGGGCGGTCCATTGAGGAAAGCTCGAGGCGGATGCGGAGGGCTGCCCCGGGCGCTGGATAGGGACGGGGGACGGGCGGCTCGCCGCACTGGGAGTTTGTTGACGTGCCCACTGCATATGATTGTGCCCACCCAGCTGGTCCTGCTCATCGACGCCCTCGAGTTCATCCTCGGCATACGCATAGCCCAAGGGATCGGCCTCGACTCGCTCGATCTCCAGCTCAATCTCGCGGAGCTGTTCCTCCAAATCGGGGATGACGCCCGTCTCCAGCTTCTCCCGCTTTCCATTAAGCCGCTCCATCTTGTTGTTCAGCCCCGTTAGTTCGCTCTTCATGAGGTCGAGTTTCCGCCGCTCCCGATCCGCCTCGCGTTCCCGCTCTTTTCGCACCCGGTCCGCGTCCTCCTTGATCTTCAGGTACGACTCCTCCTTCTCAGCCCGCTGGCTTCTGAGCGCGGGAAGCTCGGCTTCGACTTCCAAAACGAGCTCCTCCATCTCCCGGGTGGATATCTGAGCGCGCTTCCCGGCCTCCTGCAAGGCAAGGACTTTCTGGCGCGCCCGGTGTTCCGCAACGGTGTGCTTTTCCGATGCACGCTTCAGGATCTCAATCTCCGACCGCAGGGCTGCATCTGCCTTCTGGGCATCTCGACGCGCGGTTTTGAGAGATACAGAAAGCGAGTCACGTTCCGAAGTGATCACCGAAAGGGTATGCTGCAATTGATTGAGGCGGTCCTCCAAAGTGAACTGAGGGTGGGGGTTGACGGTGGGAGGCGTCGCGCTCATCGCTCGACTCGGTGACGTCGATGGAGTTGGCAAGGGAGACTCGGGAGTCTCAAAATGGGTCGTGTCGGCTTCCGGCAGGCTCGTCGCCTGCGGCATCTCGAGATCTGCGGATGTGTAGCGTTAAGAATAGCGCCCCGAGAAGATAAGACCAGAAATGTACCATCAGTGATGACCTGTCTCCGAATATTGTTACTTTGCCCTCCCTGGACTAAGCCAAGATCGATGTCGTATTTCTTTCCAGGCATGAGACCGTATATGATTATAACGGCCTCGTCAGTCTTGTCGTCGATGCGGATGTAGACTCCTTTCCACGTAGCGGAATTTACATTAACAGACAAGCCCTTTGCGAGCACTTCCGAAATGACGGAGAGCTTCTTTTGCTCTGCAGAGACAGAATCATCTGTCTCGTCATCCCCGTCGTCCTCTTCATTGTCGTCCTCGGCAGCGATCCCAAGAGAAGCCAAAAACGGCTCTGCTTCGGCACCAAAGTCGGAAAAGGTCGACGATAAAATAAATGTGACCGAGACCGAGGTAATTTCGCGAACAGAGAGAGACAAGGGAGGTTTTCCTGGTCGTATTGTGTGCCATTCGGAAAGCCCTAGAGCGTCCATGAACGTCCCATCCGGAGACATGGTCGAGGTCCACCTAAAAGAGAGTATGCTGTATGTCAGTGTTTGGCTAACGGCTGCGGCAGGCGACGGGGAGTCAAACTTACCGCTCTTCACAGCCTCGCTACCAAAAATATAATGGGTGTGGTGCACCGTGCACACCTGGATGTTCCGCAGGTGGGGCAGTGTCAGCGCTCGAATGACCTCAAGTCTGAAAGTCTTCGTCTTCACTGACTTCTTCTAGTTGAAATATATTCCGCAAGTATTCCTCTGTACTAGTATTCCTAGATCTAGTTGCCAGACCCAGCTTCAGGTTTTTTTTCATCCGCTCGATCTAGGAGACTCAGGAGACTGGGATTCGTCGGGAAGTCACATGTGCTGTAGGCGCTCTGACTCCGATATATAACTGCGAAGCCAGAATAGACGCTCAACACGTCTTTCTTTCCCAACCGCCACGAGGACCTTCATGCCTACCCTCATCGGAAAACACATCACCATCTCTGACGGATTACAGGGGCAGGACGATCATTTCGAGACACTCATGTCTCTGTGGGAAGAACTGCAGCTCTGCTCACTCGACAGTGCCGTCCATCCCGAATGCGACCTACTTTCTTTCTCCCAGTCCGCCTTTTTGTTGGGGGTTATTACCCTCAATAAAGATCCGGATCCGTTCAAAGTCGCGCCCCTCAACCTTGATTCCTCAGTTTGGACTCCCGTGACTCCGTATGACTATAAACTCGACTCTGTTGACGATGCGATACTCGAGGAACTCGTAGGGGTCAAGGTATGGTTGAATATCTTCTTGTTGATATCTCCCGCTAACGTATGTCCAGAACCCGCCCGCCAACCCCGCGTGGAATCTGGTCCCAAGTCCTCGCGGTGGTAATCTCAACACGAGTCAAAGCGCGCAGCCAGCCGAGTCCATTTGGACCCCGTATCAATATCAGCGCGATTCTGATGAAGATGCTATGCTCGAGGATCTCGTGAGGGGCAATGTATGGTTGAATATTTTTTTGGTTGGGTATATCTCGCTAATGTTGGTTTAGAGTTCTTCGAGCTTTCGCCCACTCACAAACGCCAATCCCGTGTGGGATCCAGTCCCAAGCGAACCTCGAGGTGGTAGTTTTATGAAGAATCTCATGGTGCAGAAGGCCAACGCCGAAAAGACGCGCAGCGCAGGTTTCTTTGTGCCCGGGCCTTCTAACCCAAAGCTGGATGTAGCTGTAAGTCACATTTGTTGTATCTACGTTCCTTACGAGTAGTTCTATAGGATAAATTGAACTTCCATTCCAGTACGCCGACCCTGGATACACGCAAGCCAAGCTCGCTCTACACATCCTCACCTCTAGCCCCAACTTGGTCTACTAACAGCGCAGTTGAACCGAAGCGAGTACTTCCATCCCGCTCTCGGATGGCCTCTTCCAGTATTGCCCCGCCGCCGCCCTCTCGAAGCGAACTCTTCAAGGCCGCCGAGGCCGGCGCCACCAAAAAAGCCATCGGGCTCATCTACCTCGCCTCCTCGCCGCTCGCCCCCTCTCCCATTGACCAGGTCGGCGAGCTGAACCTCGGGATCATCTTGGACGCGGCGCACCGCGGGCAGGGCTATGCGCGCGAGGCCATCCGGCTCGTCGTCAAGCACGCGTTCGACGTGCGCCACTGCCACCGCATCCAGGCGTCGCTCCTGCGCTCGTCCACCAAGGACCGCATGGTGTCTCTGCTCACCCATCTGTGCGTCCAACACACACGCCCTGCGGCGCTGCGCTGATATATTTTTTTGGTAGGCGATTCGGGCACGAGGGCACGAAGCGGCGCGCGTTTTTCAACCCCATGATGGCAGAGTGGCAGGACGTGACGACGCTCGCGATCCTCGACACCGACTGGGCCATGCGCTCGCTGTACAAGTCCGCGCCGAAGTCGCTCTGGGACGAGCTCTTCCTGCGCCACGAGCGCGAGCGCGACGAGCTCCTACGCTGGGAGGAGACCCAGCAGCGCCTGAAGCGCACGAACAGCATGGAGACCCTCCGCGCGGTCCCGCTCGAGCCCGAGTCGAACAGCACCTCCGAGTCCGACGCCGAGCTGTCGTCCGCGAGCTCGGCACCCGCGAGCAGCAAAGGTAAAAGGCGCGCGCTGCCCTCGAGCCGTCAGGACCCGTACGACGGCTTGAGCTCCGAGGCAGACAGCGACTTCAACGACGACGACATGTTCCCGCTTAGTAGATACACACCCGACCCGGTGAGTCGGTTTTTGGGCGCATCGAGCCCCGCGCTCAGCGAGGCCTCGCTCGAGAGTGTTCCGCGCTCCGTAATCACGAGCGGTTCGGACTGGGACATGCTGGAATCCTCTTCTTCTGGGAGTTCGAGTTATAGTGACGTTGAGTAAGTGGATGTAGCCGCGCATTCGTCGCGTTTCTGGAGTCTTTCCGTGAAGCCTGGCTGTATTAAAATATATATGAATAGCCGGCCTGTACTATACTAGTGTTTCGTGCATGTACTCACAAAAAGATTCAACCATTAGCATCTCATCCGTGGTTCAATTAACATTGATTAAAGTTGAACCCACAATCGGCTTTCCCCGTTCAAAATTTAGGACATGTATAATTTACCTTGGCGTTATTCAATGTATGTGCTATTACTAAGTATTAGTAGTAATGCTATTAGTGCTCGTGGCCGTAAACTACGAGAATTAGTGCCAACGGAATTCTAACAAGTTGGCAGCTTTAGACCCACTTAGCACGTTGTATACCCACTTTTCCACCTCCTCCCGGTCCGCCTTTGCGTACATCTTCCCATACATGTCGAGTTGCAAACAGCCCAGCGACGAGAACGCCGAGCGCGTGAAGACCTGTTTCAAGGAGCCCCAATCGAGCAGGTCGATGTCCGTCACCGCGCTGACCCAGATGCTGAGGCGCAGCTTCTCGACGCACGGAGACGCCACGGACGCGAGAACTTCCGGCACCCATCCGACATACACTCTGCTTGTCAGCGGGTCTGCGCCGCTCACGCCAAGCTCGTTGAGTTGGAGGTGGCTGATGTGGATGCTCCGGAGTGCTCGGTTTTGTGACAGGTCGATGTCGAAATGGCGGAGATTTTCTGTAGCTTCGTGAGATTAAATACACTGAATGAGAGCAACGAAACACACCGAGGTACAGCCGATAGAAGGCGATTTCTATGTGTTCGAGAGATGGTGCGAAGGCGGGCGAAAAGCTCTCAGAGGACGGGACTACGTCGGACAGTTTCATATGGAATGTTGAAAGGCGGGGGAAATTTTCGCCGCACAAACGGATCCAGTCAATGACATCCTGGCATCCGTAGTCGATCTCCAGCGTGTTGAGTTTTGGAAAAGTCAGCTGCAATGCTGGAGAGCCTGTATGCGGCGGACCGCCATGCCATTGCACCCTGACAAAATACAGGCGCTGCAAGTTGGGGAACGCCGCCAAAACGCCCGCCATGTCGTCGAATGTGCCGAATTTCATGTTCGAGAAGACCAATTCCGTGAGGCTGCTAAACTTGGACACGAACAAAGTCCGAGAAGACTCGTCTATGCCCTTCCAGATGATGGCACGCAGGTACAGGGATCGCGAGGCCTGAAGGACCGAGGAGCAGGGCGATATTTTATCCATGAGCAACATCAGGTCGCGCTGTTGCGATATGGAGCCAAGAGAGACGCGTCGGACGGCCGCCGCAAGTGTGGAAAATGGATTGGATAAAAGTCGGACCAGGCGGTCGGTGTTCGCGTCCACCTCTCCAGTAAAATGAACGATTCTCATGGCCCAGAGATGAAAGCGCGAGGTTGGGACCCATGCCTTGCAGACCTGGCTGCACCTGATTAAAGCCAGCACATCGTCATAAAGAAAATCGAGGGTAATCTGAACACAGTAAAAGGTTTCAGAGGTGAGTTTAGTCCTTGGAGCAAGTGTTCGGTACTTACATCCACAAGCTCGGGTGGAAAAGTCTTCATAATATGCTCCTGTGACAATTAGGAGTCGCGGCGTTTTGTGGGGGGAGGCAAAAATGCAGGACGGCGTGTACAAGGCGCCTAGTACATATATACTGATATCCAGGTCTGACATGTGCGACATTGCCGCCGACACACATTGCAACGGGGATGGAATGTGTTTGATAGGTGATCAAAAGCGGATATATGGCCGCCCTGTATCATCGTTTTGAGCGTTCTCCGCACACAGCCGACGGACTTGAAGGCTTCCCAAGGTACTCCGAGGTATCCCGCAGACGAAAGCGGTAAACCAAAGTGGTGTCCATATGGTAGGGAGGAAGTTGCAGTCCGAGTGATGAGATCGATATCACGACCGATCATTTTGGACGCCGGCGCCGGTCAACATCAACAAAGCGACCTCTGCCTCTGTCTCATCAACTAGTTATCTATAGACCCTATTATACCCATACTATGGTCTGAGGTTCCTCAGCTCGGGCAAAAATTTACTGATTGCAGAATGCGCCGCGTTTTGCTTGTGTCCTAGCCATCCTAGAGTGCCACGAGCCGGTTTGCGCATGCAAAAGAAAGCTCCGATGAGCCTACGTTTGGCCTACGTAGCACCGTCAAGCGGTATGCACACTCTGAACCACGATGAGGTCGCAGTTTTCCGGGGAAATCATTCGGTTCCCCTGTGTCCTGCCAGTGTCGATGTCGGCTTCAGAAGAGTCTCAAAGTCACTACTCATCAATCAAGTACACTGCAAGGTTCAAATCTTTTCTGAAGAAATGATCGTCGTGTCTCGACGGGATGCTATTTTTCTGTTTGGTCACTGCAAAACTCTCGGAGGAAGTGCATTGTAACCGTGTGGAGTGCACACGGAGCGACGCAGCGATGAAGGGAATAACCCACACCACACTGGTCTCACTGCTCAGAATGCGACTCCCTCCGACAAACGATGAAGAACCGCATCCGCCACAAAGCGGCTGAGGATGATCTGGTGCCGAGGAACAGCTCTTTGCAGTCGAGAGGGTTGTCGACGTCGGTGCGCAATAACGCCTTCAATAACATGACACCCGCAACAGCGACGCTGACGTAGAACGGGATGCCTTGGTTATTCAGCATCCCACCATAGGCCAAGAGTCCGAGGAACCCCAGAGCGGTTGCAGTACAGATCGGAATCGTGTACTCACGGCAGAGCAGCGCGGCCGAGTTGATTCCAATTTTCATGTCGTCCAGTTTATCTTGGTGTTGGTATACAGTCTCATAAGTTATGTTCCACAGACAGGCGCCGAGGTAGATCGGGACCAGGATGTGCCATGGGACAGTCGCATCGACGCTTAGGTCGCTCCAGCCCATGAAAATGCCGACTTTGAACATCAGGCCCTGGTGCGAGGTGAGTTTTCCACCAGAAAATGCGTCGTTGGATACTGACCAGAGGGATCGGCGCAAGATTTGTCCAGCGCTATCGAACAGGGAGTTGGCAGGTGGAAAATATGCAAACTGAACCAGAATACCTTGCAGGTCGGGTAGATGATGTATAGTGGCCAAACGGCCATAGACGTGTACAGACTGCGATGAAGGTGAGTAAATTGGACGGCTATTAGATATGGATACTTACGCGGTCCTGCTCAAGATCGTTTGGGCGAGATATATACCTAGCACGACTTGCATCCCGAAGAATAGCTAGCACGTTCGAGTGATATTGCGCCACGAGGCAAGGCCCGGTCCTTGGTTCGCTCAACAAGGGTGTCAATATCGTAATCAAGGAGATCGTCAATCGTCATAATCTGAATAAAGGTGAGTCCTCGCTCTCTAAACTTGCGCGCGACTTACAAGGCTCTTCACTCCGAAACATAGAGGGACATACCCGGCTGCACGTAGAAGCGCATCGTACGCGGACATTTCTGGCTGGGCGCGGTAGACCATGGCAATCGACCATGCTGATCGTGTTGAGTGAAAATTACGCCGCAGACGTACGTCTCAAACTTGTACTGACCAGTCGGGAGCCAGACGACCCAGAAGCCGATGTTGTTGTGCAGCCTGCAGAGCTCCCAGCATGCCTGGATTTCGGTCGCCGTCGGCAATGCAAACAGACTCGCAGAGGCAAAGAAATTTAGGGACTTCATGGTGAGTGAGACCGAACAAATTCCCCATCTTTTATCGGGTTCGAATTTCTATTGCCACCCATAATCGGGGACAGCGCGCGGCACGAAACGAAACCGCGTGCAATACACGCCGAAAATTCCCTCCATACATTTAACACAGCCCGGATCCCTGTCGCTAATTACGACCTCGCAAGTTGAATGCTTCCATCTGGCCACAAGGTGCCGCGCGCTGCAGTTTCTTGCGCCGGCAGGGCTTTCCGACATTCCGCCAAAGACGGAGCGGGACGGGGGTGCAGTCAGTCCGAGTCGCACATCTGATTTCATCCTGATAGTTGAAACCCGAGGGCCGAAATGGCCTTGCGTTGTTTAGATCATACATATAAGTTCTCCGCTCCCAATCGGGTAATATCTTGATTCAGCATGCCGTTTATCAGGAACAGCTTCGCAATCTACTTGCCTCTAAACTTTTGAAACTACCATGAATGGGTTGGTTACAGGTAGGGTCAGGCAGTTTGGTGCATCCAAGAGCCCGGAAAAAAAATAGATAAGGGATCCTGAAAAAAACAATCCAGGCTGGCAAGGTACTGGGCGGCCGTATATCCATATGGGAGGTAGGAAATTGCCAGTGATAACTCCGAGTTGGAAGATCACGGAGGTAGGTAGGTAGGTAGGTAGTATTACACGGCCGGTCCCGCTTAGGAACGCCGGTTTCCAGGGAGTAACGAAGTGTACACGCGCAACGTACACTATTGCCCCTGGACCTCCCTACACCCCCATAGCCGAGCTCACGGACGCAGTCTTGCGATCACATCGCAAAATCTCGCCGCGGTAGAACTACAGGAATATAAGAAGGTAAAATTAGTACAGAAAACTGAAGGGACCGGTTGAATCAGAGCATATTATGAGCGGAAGACAGGTATGGCATAAAAGATTTCAAGGACTTCATGCGTGAATTTCGCCACAAGTGCAACATTAGGTCGGGAGTGTATCATGGACTTTAAGAACTCCACATCAGTGTGTTCAACCATGTAGCGCTGTGTTCAGAGGAAGTCGGACACTGGTCAACAGCGCTCAACTTCCCGGCGCACACGGGTGACCTTCGTCTCATCAACCTCGACCACTTCCGAGTCCTCTCATCCAAAATTTTACTCCGATCAAAGTAGACCCGAAGTACACCGGGAGGCGCTCCGGGTTTGCCAAGGCCCTGGTAGGTCGCATCTTTTCTGAAGAAATGGCCATCGTGTCCGTGACTTGACGGGATACCATTGTTTTCCCGTTGGCTGAATGTTCCGCGAAAAAATCTTAGCAACCGTGTACGAGCCTGAAGAGCGATACATGTAATTGGCGCAATAAAATCCATAGGCACCAAGTTTGGAAATGGTATTTCGTGTTTATACACTGTTATTGCACTGCTATTTGACTGTTATACATATATCCATTCTTTCAGGCGTCCTCTCTCGCACATAGTTCCACCCCGCTCATTTCGCCGAAATCATAGACCTCCATGAATCGTAGCCCAGCTTCCTCCCCAAGCTCCACGTACTCGTCCAAAGTGCGCTCTTTGCTATTGATGAGGACCATCATACTAATGTCGAGGTAGTATTGCCGGATTCGCCCCTCCCCGTAATTGAACATCAGCGGCGCAGGAGCTTGCTTAAGCCGTCTGTCGGAGGGTCGATCGTTGCTGCTGGTGGTCTGTAAAATGTACTCGTCTACGATTACGGACTTCCCTCAGCCAGAAGAGAAGCGGGAAGCAAGGGAACCCACGGATAAGCACACGGCTACCAGGTTTCATGGACTTGCGAATTCCTTTCAGAATTGTGAGGCATTGTGGGGACTCGAAGTCGTGCAAGATATTTTTCAACTAGAAAAAGCTAAGCCAGCAACCCATTCAACCCAATCAACTCACATAGTAGATGTCGCAACCAGCGATTGGCGCCTCGACGAAGAAGTCGATGGCCTTGAATTCGATCCGATTTTCCTTCAACGCCTCCGGGCATTCGTTGGGCCAAATGACGTTTTCGGCCTGCTCCATACGATCCGGCAGATCCTGCAGCTTCAATTGGAGCCCTGGATGCGCGCAGGCGAGCTGGATGGCCATGGCACCTACCCCTCCGCCCAAATCACAGACGGTTGCCCCGGGACCCAGATTTTGCCAGGGATAAGCTGTTCCAAAAATTACAGTGGTACGAGACAGAGAGCGAATCCACTGACCACTTACGACCGCCTCCGCCTCGACAACAGTGCCCCATCCAATCATGCCTATCCCAAATCGCTCTCCGTGGCCATGCATATCAGGGTTCTGCACATGCAATCATGAATCGCGACGATGTCAGGAATGGATGCGCACTTTGGTCCAAAAATCAAACATCGGCAGAGGCTGGTTCGTGCTCTTATTATACGCAGAGTGCACTGGCAGAATCGAGGAGCCCCATTCCGGATCCGCTAATGTTTCAGCCAGCTTGCTGGCGGCTTGCGTCGTATCTTCCGTCCTGTTATGTAAATTTAGATATGCAAGACTGGAATCCGAGCACGGCTGACATGTGCAGCCCGAGACTGTGGAGAGGGTTCGCGGCGAGCAACTGCATGCTGAGACGGTTGTTGGCGAATACATCTCTGTCGACTAAAATAAATAAGAATGATTGGTTTTTATTCAGATTATGGAGTCGGGCACCTTCATGGAAACAGTGTTTTGCGGACAGTAGGCGCAATATCCTGGCAAGCTTCGACGACTCTACGCCGCAGATGTTGCTGATATCTACAACGTGCATTCCGGACGGCTTCTGCTGCAGAATATCTGGGATCTTGAATTTCAGGACAGTACGTAGACAACTTGGTTCAAGGGCCTGAATTCAATAGCATCAGGATTAGATGACGAGCCAGATAACGATCAAACAGTTACCGTCAAGAAGAATTTCTGTTCGTCTAGAATCAGTTCTAAAACACTCGAAATACAAGAGTCTGCCTTACATTGACCATCGTACTGTTTGGGCGCGCAAGAGTTGCGCAAAGCTGAGCGCAGGCACCTTCAAGAATTTGAACAGCTTCCTTCATTTCCGGAGAGGATATATGACCGTCAAGATGATGTTGTTCCGTTTCATCGAGGCAAGGGACATAACCGTCCCTCTTCGTATAATCCACTTCGAGAGCTCTGGCGGCCTCATTGACGAGGGCTAAAAGAGAAGAAATTTTGTCGACCATGAGTTCCAGAGGGAAGTTCCTTCTTGGGTCAATACGAGCTCTTATATGTTTCAAAATCTCAAGACACACTAGTCTGAAAGGGTCTTTATCTAGTTTCCGCGCCGTAAATGACCGAGTGGTTGGCACGTTGCCTTAGCTGAAGCTCGGGATCCTATTGGTGAGCCATGATTTCGCAGACGCTTCGAAGATGAGGTTAAGCAGTAGTTGACATGGATTTGGGCCGTAGATTCTGAATGCTATGGCATTAATCGTCCTTCTTCACCAACGAATTCTTCAGCGCAGCTATTACTGCCGTAGGTTATACCAGTAGTTGATGTGGGGCAAACTGAAAGTAGCATGGTCGTATGCTCCATTCCACCGCCGACAGCCACCAATTTTCATTTTGGTCTGTCAGGGCCAGCATAAATTCTCCGTATGTTCAGGCGACTGGTAGTGGAATGAAATCGGGCTCAACACGGATTGGACCGAGCGACGAGATCGGAGTTTCAGCAATGATTCGAATTTCGGGCCTGAGTTAACTCGAAGGGATTTCAGCAATTGGAAATCGTTCAAGACGGAGAATGGACGCAGAAGAGCTAGCCGCGCTAGGACAGAAGGAGTAAGCGGCGTGGACGACCACCAATCTTGCACTGCCTCCAGTTTCGGCCCGGACGCCAACGACAGGACGTGACAGATACGCATGACGTGACTCTTCGTGCTTTCTCCCAAACCTCACTTGCCCTTACCTATGTTTTACGAAGATTCTCCTCCACTGATGGAGCACAGTCTGAGTTGACTTGGAGCTTCTAGTTTCACGAACTTCTCCGGGCCTCTTGAAGGTATGTATCCCTGCCTTAGATTTCTTGCAGTCTCAGTCGTATTGCGCGAGTCCCGAGCTTCGAGCACCGTGTGCTTGACTGAGTCTGTCAAATGATTTTCATCTGTCAAACAGACAAATAGTTCTCAGCATCATATCTTCTTTCTTTAGCCTCGAAGTCGCTTGTAAGGCCTTTCAGTCTCGCGCTGTTAGTGCGGCTTTTGTTCTAGCCTCTTCACCTTTCTGCCTCAATGTCGGATCCCACTCAAGCGTAAGTGTCGCAACTAGATTAATTACTTCATTAACCGTGTTCGCCTAGTGTAGGGAACCCCTTTATATCCCCAGTGTAAGCTTATATGTTGCATACATTTTTTAAAACTTTATCCATGCCTCTTTGTCATTAGAGGCGGAGCGGCGACACACGCAACAGGCGTAGCTCCAGCAACAGGTCTACATGGCACAGGTGCCCATGCGACAGGCCTCACCTCCCAAACCACCGTATCGGGAAATAGTGACAGCGCACCCACTGCACTATCTAAGGGCGAAATTTCCGGGATTGTGGTGCGCATTTCTTTTGAGTCTTTCACAATCAATTGCATCGACTTTTCTCTCAGGTTGGAGTGCTCGTGCTTATCAGTATGCTGGGTATAACGATGACGTGTCTCTGGCGGCGACGCAGGAAGCCTCCCGCGCTTGGAATCATAGAAAAAAGCCCGATTGTACTGCCTTTACCGAAGAGCATGAGTAGTGCGTATTATGATACATAATATGCTGCTCCCATTTCTGACCCGTTCGTGAAAACACAGCTCAAACAACCAGTATCACTGCACCAATCCAAGGCCAATCCAGTCGAACTCCAATTCCACGGTCCACACTCACGGTCCCTCAACGACATATTATTCCCCAGCGACCTTGGTACACCCCGGCCCAAATAGCCATTATAATGCGACATCGAACCAGAGCACTGAGCCCAATTCTCCATACAGTCCCGATGCTCCTTGGGCGACGCCACCCCAACCCTTGCCACCAAATCAAAATATTAATCCCAGTGCAAATCCCTCGGCTGGTGCTGCTGGTTCTTTCGCAGCCACCTGCCCACCCTGCCCCCAGTTCCACAAAAGATTCGGAACCAGATTATTATGGCGGCGGCAAATATGCATTGAGCTGGGAAGTGCCGGCTCCTCCTCCTCGGGAATCCTTCAGGCCGTCTCCGAGTTTGCCCCAACCGCACGCGGAATTGCGTGAGGTGGACGCGGGACCCGTCGGACCCATCCTATATCCGAACACGCTTCCGCCAAGTTACGATGCGCAGTGGAGGCAGTAATCCTATTTCATCTCTTCCGTGAACCATGTTGCATGACCAATCGCGACGACTAAGCCACGATTCCTCTCTTTTTTTGCGGACTTGTTGATTAACGAGTTAACTACTATCTAACTTGCCTTCTGGTATGAACACTCCGATTCATTATCTCCACAATCAACTAGTCACGACTCTTGCTTTAAAGCCGTCCCGCGGGTTCACGTCCTGCGAAATTCCGCTTTATCTCCGCGAATCTGAGTTGTGTTGGGGACCTAGAAGCCCAGCTGCTGATCATGTGTCAGGTGGCTACTGTATGTCTTAATTTGCCAGACGGAATCGGCTAAATGCTGCTAGTGAATCCAAAGTTTGTTCAAATTATTGCGCACTACCTAAAAAACGTGACGCCAACCAATATTAATGCCCTCTGGGCAGACCTGGATCCTCCGGGCCCGGGTTTGCTTGTACAATTGTGCAGTGCTTTTTTTTATGGAGGGATCTCAAGGCACTGGCAGTCGTCTTTGGCCTTCGACTCCGTCCGGACTGTGGCTCCGCAACTGATCCGAGTCCAAAAAACCGTATTGATGGAAAATGGTAGTTTCCCACTGGCAGGATCTCAAGCATATATGCTGCTAGTTGCACCCAACCCTCTATCTTTTGGGTTCAAGATATCATTCAAAACCTGGTGCAAGCAGCCACTCTGAGTGGCCCGTGTTTCAGCAATCTCTGCATGTCATTCGCTCACTCCTCCTCCGGTGCATATATTGATCCTGAGGGCTGTCGGCACATTTTGCCGCCCGGGTGGGCTTGAGCCGAGAGGTACGCCGAAGTTTCGATTTCGGCAGACCCTATTCGGGCGCGGCCGCCGGCGGGCAGACGTTAAGAGATGTTCGGCGACCCGTGCCGAGCTGTCCCGCGAACTTATTGAACACAGTACATCATTGCAACTCGTGTTAATATTAATATTGAGCTCCCACCAAAAAAACTGGCATGTCCAGCGTTTTAAAAATCATTAAGTAGAGGGTGTAGCGATTACGGTCGCTGTTCGCTGTGGTTCATGTGGCGATACAAAGGCGATAGCAAGTGCAAAGCAAATCGTGGTGATGATCGGTGGTACTGGTTTTCAAATTCCAGATCAACTCCGGATCCAGGAAAAAGACGTGACGCCAACCATATGACGTGATGACGATCTCTCGTGTCAAGCACCTTGCAATTGTCTTGACTCTTCACCTTGTCGCCTAGCCTTCTGCAAGTTGTGAGGTCTCTTGGAGGTCAAGTCACCGACTTAACTCACTTCGTCCCGGCCCCCTAGGGTGGCCAATCAGGGCGTTGTCTTGGCTTGGGCGTGTCGGATGGCCACCGTCGGCATGCCGTGTCTTCATCTCTTACATCTGTGTACGTCGCCCTACCTTTCATGGACCAGGGGAAAATTCTAGCCAAATTGCGACATGTGTCCATTTGTCGCACTTTTAAGGGTGAAGTAGCCTCTGGCAGCCCCGACATCGGCCCGTGTAAGACGACATAGCGGCAGGTAGCCCATACCTGCGTCTACGCTGTATTTCCCGTAGCCCGTGGTTCTGGATCCTGCTACGGGAGGGCCGGTCTCGCCACGGGTTTGACAGATGCCATACACGCACGTTGTCAAAGTGCCAACCTCCAGGCAGCCAAATATCGTCCCTGAAGCCGGCTGCAGCCTGCAGGTCACAGAGCGTTCTCTCTCAGTCTTCATTTCTCGGCTGTTGCGACCCCAGCCATCTCACGACCTTGAGGAGATGCCCGGCTCTCGGACGAACCAGCGAAACCTTATGCCCGATACTGCCACAGGCTTTGCCATTGTGATCATGATAACTTGATTAAGTTAGTCCCACACGATGTTAACAGGCTTCACAAGATCTATTCTTAATGACCTCCAGGTGACATCTAAATCTCCCACTTTCTTCTCCCCAGCTGTCGCTGCATTTTTAAGGTGCTCAGGTGATTTTCCTCTGCCTCTCGACCTTGCAATACTTTTGCCTCGACAATGGCCACTACTCAGCCGTAAGCTTTCGTCCTAGATAATCCCTTTTCGCGTGGGTTTGAACTGCGCCAAACAGGATAGGAAACCCATTGGCCTCGTCATCCCGAGGGTATTTCATTCCGATTGCCGTATTTCTAACCATCCATGGCTTCGGACAGACTTGGAGCGTCTTCGACACATACATCCACTCACACAAATGCCACGGATTTCAGCACGGGAATACCGCAAGCTACAGCTAGCGGAGGCACTTCAAGTCTATCATCTCCGGGGGCAATTTCTGGAATAGTTGTGCGTATTCCCTCAGTTATTGATCCATCTACAAAGAATCTGAATCATCTACCCTGGTCTTAGATAGGAGCGCTGGTTCTTCTCGGTATATTGGGCGGTATAACACGGCGTTTGCAAAGACGCAACGCGGATCCCGTAATTATGCACGTGGAACCCCCGCCGCAGCCGCCTCCCATGGTGCAAAATATGAGCACTGGCAGTACATATTAAAGCCTTTCACATCACGAACGATTTTTTCTGACGCCGGCATGAAGGTGCATCTAACACAATCAACTTTTATGGCCTACATGCGGCACCCGTGCACTCCAACTCCAATTCCACAGCCTACAACTTCAGCTCTGCTCCGCCGGCGCCATATCCCCCGGTGACCTTCGCACCCCCCGCCCCAAATCTTCATCAGAATTCCTCGTACCATCCCCCCGCATCTTGGGCAGGCCCGCTCCAACCCGCGCCATTCAACCAAAACGTCAATCCACCTACTTCCTACACTCCAGCTGCTTCGCAGCCCCAACCCCCGTCTCCTGCCGCTCGCCCAGAACCGAAGTATTATGGCGGTGGTGACTACGTATTGAGCTGGGACACACCTGCTCCAGATTCAGGATCCTCCCGACCGCCTCCAACCTCTAATTCGCAGCCTCCGTCCCGCGAGGTCGACGCAGGGCCCTTTCCGCCGAGTTACACGGACCAGTGGAAGTAGCACACCCAGGCAGACTTGATACCATTTTTTCTGAGCTTGGATTCATGCGGCCCTTACTGTTACCGGTTCCTCCGGGACACTGGATGTTTGTCTCATGGGGTTCTTGAGAGGGAACATTCGTAATGAGCATATCTTCTTAGCCGTCTGTTCGAAGGTAGATTCAGGGAAGTCTAGGTATTCGACCGGTTAGTATTGGTGTGGGGTGGGTAAGTCCTTTGTTGTGTCGGTCAGCTTGCGACGGATGATAGGCGAGAAGATAGACAGGCAGATCCAGAAGGGTCGTCGCAATGTTGAGAGCACCGATATCCGTCGGACTAACAATGCGATAATGAACATGGGTGGAACCTGAAGATCCCAGACGAAGTTTGTTTCTCCGAGACAGAAGTGGAAACTGGTGCGACCTTTTAGATTCCACGGTACTCCGCTCTCGAACTATGAAAGTTCAACTTCAAAGTTGAGGTTGGGAAGTTTGATGATTGCGCGTGTTGATAGTCGGCGGACTGATGACGCATCAAACCACCTCGGAATCTCGGCAGGATAATTCCTGACTTTCCGCCTCAAAGACTGAGATCCACGGTAAGGCATCTATGTAAAAGGGCGCCGACGTCGAAAGCAGTACGATATTACGAGCGCAATTGACTTGGTGCTCCGATAACCAGTTGGAGGAGCGCATGTGCATATCATATTCGTGGGACGATAATACATAGCGTGCAGATAAAAGACGAAAGGGGAGGAGCAATCACTACAGCGGTCGGTCAGTACTGGCCCCAAGGGATATGATATAGAACACTACGCACGAAAGTAAGAGCAGCACCCTTGGTCTTCTTCTCTCCTCCCAGCTCGAAGCTAAGAGAGAATAGTTAACGTGTGAAGCGGCGGGGGAGCGATGCAAGACGCACTGTTTGCAACGCTTGAGCGACATTTGCATTTTGTATTTGCACACAGTGCACTCTAGCCGCAGGACGACCTTCTTCGTCGTCTTTGCCTGTAGACCGGTATGTCGTCAGTAAATGGCTCGGTGAAACAGCGAGCGCCGTACCTTCTTGTGGAAGACTGGCTTCGTCTGACCACCGTAACCGGACTGCTTACGGTCGTAACGGCGCTTTCCCTGGGCGAATAAAGACGCCTTTCCGGTCTTGTATTGTGTGACCTTGTGGGGGCTGGGAAGAGTGTCAGAATCGCAATACAGGAAGGTCGGCGGGAGACAAATGAGTCGAGGTCAACTATGCCGCCAGCCTTGGACTTGCAGCGGAGCTGACGGGTCCGACCATCATAAGAAGCATGGACCACGGCGATTGGGATAAGGATGCTGGGCATCCGGTGCGGGAATACAGAGGAATCGATTGAAGAGACATACGTGTGTTTTTTGCAGGGCTTGCCCTTGCAGACTATCGACCAGTAAATTTTCGTGTGTCAATTTGTGTCCACTGGGACGACTTACATGTCCTGCGAGTCCTGGAAACGAGGGTTAGTATGAAAACAGCGTCGTCCAAAGACAATAGGCGCACTTGGGAATGTTGACCATCTTGCTGGCGACGACGACGACGGAGGTGGGTTTGCGGTGAGAGGAATGCACGTGACGGGTGCCGAAACTGTGCAGCTCGGAGTTTCGGGCCGTTGTTACGTAATCTCAACCATTCAACCAAACTCAATTTCATTCACGGATTTCAGCTCCAAAATATCATAGAAACGTTACAAAAGGCATGAAATACATCGTCTATCATCTACACTTACACTTCTCTCGTGTCAACATGAATCGCGTCCTTCTTGTCTCCCTTTTCACTCGTCCCGTCATCGCTGATGGACACATCTCTCGTCGGAGTGTCTACCCCAGAAGCTGTTACATCCCAAGGAAGGTCCTCATCGTAGAAACCTTCTTTATTTGCCAGATATTCATAAGACTCGGTTACATTAGAGCGCGACGCGGGGGTGATGGGAACAGGGAACACGAGGCTGAGGACCACATAAACCGCAGCGGACGTGCTAACAGACAAGATCCATCCGAGGCTAGAAAAGAAGTGAGGTAAGAATAATCTTAGGTTTATGGTATGGGACGTACCTGTATAGGTTCACAGCAGCGGTGCTTACTGCTCCTGCTTTGTAGCCGTTCGCAATGCCAGATATCGTCAATCCAGTGCCGGCACACCATGCCTGCAGAATAATTGGTCGCGAATCAAATTGAGGAGGTGAAGGGGCTTACGACGATTGCACGCCAGTTGAACCCACCGAAGAACCAATAGAGTGAGCCTGGCTTTGCATCGAACAGAGACGGGCTAAGGAATGTGAGTTAGTGCAACAATTTAGAAATTAATTGAAGGCGTACACATGGATACTGAGGCGAAATTAGCGTGTTGTTGGATATGAATGCTGGGATAACTCACTTTCCCCGTCTGATCAGATAATAGTCCGCCCACAATGGACCTAGGACAGCGCCCATCAAGACGGTGTACGACCCAAGGAACGTAATAAATTTCGCCGCGCTTGTAAGGAACTTCCAGGGCACAATCGCGAACCCGAGGAACCAGACAACGATTTGCCCTCGAACGATAGTCAAGTATTTCGGAATCAGACCGGTCATGTCGGCGCCAAAGGGGATCTGAACCAATACTGTCAAGCAATAGGGTTGAATGAATGGGAAACGAACAGAGTTGGCAGAAAGGTTGGTGCCGATTGTGCCGAGACACATCGACATCGCCACGGCAAAGCATCCCGTACGGGCTGTAGCATTCCAGTTGTGGTCCAGGACTGCGTTAAGCTGGTCCCTAGTTGGTTGAAATATATCATCATGACGAACGATAGAATCAGTTGCAGTGCTTACCACATGTTCCAATACGCTTCGCCGAAGAGAACACGAGTAGCACAGGCCGTGGAGATCGAGAAGAGGAAGAATAAGGACTGGATGGTTGAGGATCATTATGCGCAAAAAGATAATACGGAACCCACCTTGATAATGAGCATAGATACTCCTTGCGGCCATCCGGCGTCACTCGGCTTCCTCGCATATCGCTAGACTCCATTAAATGTCAAGCTAACTTCAACATGCTAAGCCGTACCGCGATATCGGGCTGGTTCAATATCATCGGGCTAAGCGTGCCCATGACGCTGTTGATGCCGCTGACGATCGCTAACGGCAGTGTAAGCGCCGAGCCACCGCAAGAGTAACGATGTTGCATACCCCACCCCAAAGCAGCGCCGTGAGCGGGCTCGACCGTGATGTTGGTGTTGAAAGTACCCCAATCAGCACCTGGATCTCTTGAGTTTGAACCAAGGAATATTTGTATTAAAGCTGAACACACCAGCACGCGTAACAGCCCAAATGAAAAATCCAATCACGGCTGGTGGAACAAGGACGCCCTTGAGCGGCCAAAGCCAATAAATGCGCGACGGGTGGATCAAGATGAGCGGGCCCTGAAGGAGCCAGACGAGGAAGAAGGCGACGAGGCCTTGGGTGTCGATCCCCGCGCTCACAGGAAGGTGATTCGGAATGTCGGTCCATTTGTGCCCAAACCTGGATTTAGTCAGACCAGAAATTCAACGCAAATAAATTGAACACGCACACGCAACGCAGTGCAACAGCGAAGAGCGTGCTCGCAAAGTAAGTCTGGACGCCGAACCAGATGATAGCAACTGCCCCGCGCATTGTGACAAAGATCTTGGAGCCCCACATCCCGAAGCTCGATCGCAGCAAGGTTGGGTAGCCAATGTGGAGCTTCGCACCAGGGCGCGCCGTCAAAACCATCGCCAAGGCGCACAGTACAGCGCCGATGCAGACCGAGATCATAGATTGGCGGAAAGTCAGGCCGACCGCGATGAGGGACGAGCCAATCGACCTGCACAGCTGCGATTGGTTATTGTCGACGAAAGCCAAGGAACAATCCTACCATTCCGCCTGGTTGAAAGAGGAGGCCCACCCTGTTGGAGTGTCGTGAGAAACGACGAAGCCACTAAAACGGATACTCACAGAAGAATACATACGTATGCATCCTCCACTTGCGCTACATAGAGGAGCATTCGCACACGCTGGTTACATTCTTACAATTTCCACTGACCATCTCAATAGATGCGGGAACCAGATCCTTGTTGTACCATTGAGTAGCCCCAATATCTTTATCGCTGGAAATGACAGTGCATGAGTGGGGGGACCAGAAAACGCGAGAGACGACAAACCTCTTGTGAACGTAGTCGGTAGTAGGAGCATCGGAGCCTTCCCTGCGACGTCCAGCAAATTTCCTGAGCGTCTCCATGCTGGGATCGGGAACAAGGTCAACGAACGAACAAAAGCCCTGTCGGTCGAAGTTAATACAGGACGCGCGCGACCAATCCAACGTCAGAGATAGCGGGTGGAAGATAAAGGCAGATTCGGGCGCCCAGGCGGCCGCGCAGTGGGAAGATTCTTTTATATGAAGAAGGCAAGTTTCGGCAGTCAATGCCAGTCATCATGGAGTTAATTTTTTCGGGGAAGCCTGAGAACCGAGTCGATTTGAGCGTCACGGTCGGAGTCCCGATATCACAGATGTCCGCCTCCGATGCGCCCAGCCCCAAGACCAACAAAGTAATACACCGACTCTGAGGGTATCGAGAGTTGATTGGCATCTGGTGAGAAGAAGCCCAGGCATCTCAGGGGACACTACTAGTAGTACGAGTGAAAAGATATCCCACGTGACACGCATCCCTCTTCAACCGCCGCGATGTTCAAAATCGACTTGGCGAACACGGCGGCCGTACGCTCATATCTCGTCCACCTTGACGTATCTTCGAAGACCAAGGTACCTCAAGGCACTCTTGGACGGCATCCCGAAGAGATCCGGTAATTCCGTGTCATGAGAACATTCTGAAGATAGTGGATTCTAAATCAACTTAAGAATCGCGCGTCATCGTTAGCCCTCGTCCATTATTCAGGATGCACGACTCGACCTGGAAATTAGGAATCGACGTTGGAGGTCAGTCCTACTTCTCCTTCGGAATGTCTGAATAAATCTTGAACAGGGACATTCACTGGTATCGGCTTATTGGCAGCATTCAAATTGAAAGACATCTAAAAAAATACAGATGGCATCTTATACAACTCTGCAAATGGAGAGACCTATCGCGCAAAGGTCCTTTCGACACCAGATAATCAGGCCAAGGGTGTTTTGGCCGCTATAGCTCAACTCAAGTAAGATGGAATGGTCAATCATGACTTGGGTCTAAGTTGGTGGCAAGGTCGCTTGTGCCTTCCGTGGAAACTTTAGATCTCCAGTCTCTTCATCATGGCACGACCATAGCTACCAATGGTAATTGTTTCAGCATTTATTGGTGGACCTGTTTCTCATCGTATTTGCAGCGCTCCTCGAAGGGACGGGGGCGAAGGTCGCACTCATCGTGACAGAGGGCTATCGCGACACTCTGGTCATGAGGAGATCCCAAGTTCCTGGGGGTCTAGGAGCATGGGTGGTTTATCCGAAACCTGAACCTATTGCATCCCTCGAATTAGTTTGTCATTCACCTCCCAAGTCAGCGAGAACTGACTGGTATGTTTTGCAGACAGTGGAGGCTGCCGGCAGAATCGCTGTAGACGGTTCTGAAGTCCGTCCCTTCGACGAAGAAGGATTTAGACAGCGAATACAGGCGCTCAAGAGCAAGGGTCCAGAGGCGATTACCGTGTCATTCATCAATAGCTTCGCGAATAATTCGCATGAGGTGCATTCACTTTTCTTTTCAATGCGGTGATTGACCCGGTTTGCATAGCACGCCGCTTTTCGGATTCTGCGAAGCGAGTTCCCCGATCTACCGATTAGTCTTTCAAGCTCCATCTTACCGGAGCTGATGGAGTATGAACGGACACTTGTGAGCAGTTCTTTAGGGTCCGTTTGCTAATCATAAGGTAAATCCCAATTAGACAACTGTCGTGTCGGCCATGGTCCGCCCAAAGGTCGAAAAGTACCTTGATTCTCTCCAGAGCGAGTTGAAGGACATGGACATCCGTATATTGCGGTCCGATGGAGGGCTCACAAGCCCAAATCTTGCTAAAGAATACAGCTGTAATTTACTCTTTTCTGGGCCGGCCGGCGGAATTGCCGCCGCGGGGATGATAGCCCAGAAGACGAATTACAAAAATTTGTTGACGTTCGATATGGTGAGATTCTCAGCTTTTCCCAGCAGCACAAATTAACCTCCAAGTGCACAGGGAGGAACTTCGACAGGTTGTGAAATCTCTGGAATGTAAAGCGCCTTCGCTCATACTGTCCTCAGATGTTTGTCTCATCCAGAATGGTATCCCGAGTCTCCGGCGAGAAACAACGGTGGGAGATCTAACAGTCCGAGCACCCTCCGTCGATGTTCGCACAGGTTGGGCCCATTGCCGCTTCATATGGTTCGTTCCTGACATGCATCTCCAGTGGGAGCTGGGGGCGGCAGTGTTGCGCACGTTCCACAAGTTACCAAGGCCTTGAGAGTGGGTCCCGAATCTTCGGGTGCTATCCCAGGTATGAAAGGCGGCTTGAAGGGGACAGTCACTGAGTCAGTTGCTTTCCGCCAGGTCCGGCTGCATACGGGAAAGGCGGCTTGAAAGCGACAGTCACCGAGTCAGTTGCTTTCCGTGCCGCTCCGGATGCCGCTGATATCTGAATAGCGCGAATGCCGTTCTGGGTTACCTTCCGCCTGCTCTCTTGGGAGGGACATTCAAGCTTGATTTCGAGGCCTCCCGGAGAGCAGTTCAGCTCATAGCGGATGATGCCGGGCTGACACTACACGAAGCGGCTGAAGGTATTTTGAAGCTGGCTAACGAGAAGATGTATGGCGCTTTGAAGAGTGTTTCGGTGGAGCGGGTTCGTGAGAGTCATTTCTTTGTCTACTCTTTTTACTTATTTTGGCGGCAGGGGCACGACCCGCGAGAATACAGTTTGGTCGCGTTCGGAGGAGCTGGACCTCTCCACGCATGCTCACTCGGTAAAGTCCTTGCAACATTTCACTCCGGTAGCAATATGCTAATATCCTTGCAGCGAGACTTTGCCAGTCGTACCCTGCGATTATCCCTCCCTCACCTGGAGGTACGTTGTGCGCACGATTATAAGGAAAGGAGATAACACCGTGCTAGTGCTCTGCGCATTTGGCGAGGCCATAACGTCACTCCGTCATGAAGTTGGCCGCACGTATATTTGCAATCTCGGCGAGGTCAAAGCTTCAGAGATCATTGACACCTGCAAAGGCCTTGCGAATCAAGCTTCCGAAGTCCTCGAAAAGCAGGGTCTCCCGAAAAGCCGACAAAGCCATGCATTCGAGGCGGATATGCGGTATTCCGGACAGGCCCTTAACCTGCCCGTTGGGTTTTCATTGGAAGCTTTGGAGAAGGACGGTCTTGATGTCCTAGAAAGCAGGTATGTATAGTGGACCCGTCTTGTGCGTAGCTTGATGACTTGCGCAGCTTCACTTCCCTCCACCACTCGCTCTTCACGTATTCCCTTGATTTACACGTGGAGGTCATAAATCTGCGTAGCCGAGCCGAAGAAATCTCTGCAGAGGTTATTCTGAAGGACCTCTCAAAGTCGGAGGAGGGACTCCCGTGCCCGGAAGCGCTGACCGGTAGAACCGACATGTACTGGAACGGTGTAACATACAAAGAAGTCCCCATCTGGAGCGCACTCGCCTCAGAGACGGAGACAAGATCGCTGGCCCTGCGATCATCACAGAGGTTTCCCCGTCTTCGTCTCATTCCTCTCTTGTATTGACATACTGTAGATGGACTCCAACACCATTGTAATGCCAGATCATCGCGCAGAGGTTGATCGTTTTGGAAACATCCTTCTCTGGCCAATAGAAATTGAGCAAGGGATTCGGACGGAGGCGGAAGACAATCAGAAGATAATCACACAGCTGGTGGAAGCCGCCCTTGCCAATGCAAGACTGGAGATGGACGGTCTGATTGTGAGGTCCGCGTTATCCCCTGCCATGTAAGTGTACCATCTCCGAGCCATCTCATAGTTAATGTGGCTAAATATTCTTCAAGGCGCGAGCAACTAGATTATGTGTGTCATTTCGTCATGCAAATTCGCCGGACTGAGCCATTTGCAGTTCCCCATGATATCTGCCGGAGCCGGACCAAGTATGTATCTTGCTACCAGCTCGTGTACATGCATTGACCCTCACCAGATGACGGGAAAATGGTAGTAGGACAGTTCGGCTCATACATCCAGGTAAGATCTCGTCGACGATCATGCCCATGGATACTTATTCTCCAACAGCATTTCCTCAGAATATGGAAAGGAACGATCGAGGAAGGCGATTGCTTCATAACTAATGATCCATACGAAGTCCAAGTAAGTTGTGTCTGCGTTTTCACAAAGTTCAGCGGATTGAGCGGACGCAGGGCGGAATCTCCCACCTAAACGACATGCTCGTCATGCTGCCTGTGTATCACAACGGGAAACGAGTCGCCTGGACTGCCAACCAAGGTTAATTAGGTCTAGAGATGTTCCGATGAAAGACTCACAGAATCACGTACAGGTCATTTCACCGAGTACGTGGACTCATTGGACCGCTGAACCGTCTAACATCCTCTATCCGTTAGTGTCGGCGGCCAAAGTCCTGGTTCGCTCCCCATAAACGGGCGGTCGATCTTTGAGGTAATCCAGATTTTTGCGCTTGATTTTTTTTTTGGCATTAACCTTCCTCAAAGGACGGCATACAGATACCTATCTCGAAACTGTACGACAAAGGCACCCTAAACGAAGCCTTGCAGAACGTGAGCTCGCTCTACGAGCTGTGTGGCCAGAACTGACTGAATGATAGATCATCTGCCGGAATTCCCGCACGCCCGACTTCTCGCGCGCGGACCTGCACGCGCTGGTTGCAGCTTGCAGGATCGCGGGCCAGAGGTACGTCCACCGTCCGTCCCCCGAGGCGCCCACCGATCAGCCGCCTATGCCAACAGGGTCTCCGAGATGTGCACTCGCTTTGGAACAGAGGCGTTCGAGACCGCGCTGGATGATCTGCTCGACCGAAACAAGATCGCGTTCGCGCAGCTGCTTAAGACGAGCATCCCTGCTGGGCGAATGACCTTTACGTGCGTCGTTTCATTCCGGATACGTCTATGACTGACAGGGACCCAAAGCGATTGGATGGACGACGATGGGACTGGGATGGTAACTCGACGGTGTATTGCTATAAAGCCTCCTTAACTTATGTGTCTAGGGTCCCTGGAAAGTTTCTTGCACGATGTTCAAGGAGCCACTAGAGGACGGATCGGGCGAGAGGCTGGTCTACGACTTCGATGGGACTGGTGATTCCTGCTGTGCTATCTTCGTGCACAGGCGTCTCAAATGAGTCCCCAGATCCACAGGCCGAGTCGAGCGTCAACTGGCTCCTCAGCCCTGTGAGTCGCACCGGAACTGTTCTAAACCTGACGCTGATCGTGTACACAGACGACCTGGAAGATGTGCGCCATGAGTTTCGTTGCTATCAGTCTTGAATAACGAGACGTACATACACAGGCGTTCGAGCGCATACCTCATCAAGGCTCTGGACCCGAGCATCACGCTCAACGACGGTAAGTCTCGTGGGTTTCCGCTATCGTGCCTAACAAAACGCCCGTAGGCGCATACGATCTGATGGATGTACGGATCCCGCTGGGGACGCTTCTCAACCCAATGCGCCCCGCGGCGCTTTCGTGCCGCACGCACCTCCTCGGGCGGACGCTCGACTTGATGATCGGGACGCTGGGGCAGCGCCAGCCCCGCTTCATGACTGCGGCGGGATTTAGCGACAGTGCGTTCCCCGCCCGTAGGTTTCGCGTATGCTGATTGACCACGGAAGGCCCACACTTCTTCTACAGCGGGTGGCGCGCGGACGGGACGTGGTTCCAGCTGTACCAAATCGGATTCGGCGGGGTCCCAGGTCGGCCCGTTGGCGACGGACTTGTAAGTGGCCACCCTGTACTAATGAACCGCCGGCTCATTCCTCGCTCGCCTTCAGGACGGGCATTCGCTGTTCCCATCTATGAAGACGGTGCCAAACGAGGTGCGCATCATCTGCATGGTCTCAATGAGGCTGACAGGGCCGTGCTGCAGTTCCTCGAGTTGTACTTCCCGCTGCGCATTGACCACTACACGACGATTACGGACTCGGGCGGCGCAGGACTGCACCGGGGCGGTAACGGTGTGCGCATTGGTTTGTGTGCATCACTCTTTCCTTCGGGCCGTCGTTGATCCCTTCTTCAGACTATTGCTTTTTGCGCGCTGGGGAAATCTCGCTACACGACGATCGGTGGCTCACGAAGCCGTGGGGCGTGAACGGCGCGTTCACCATCCTGGATGCCTTTCTGTTCGCTGACGGGAAGCAGGTGGGGAACCCGGGGCACGGTCCTCCAAGACGCTCGTGCGCGCATCCGACGGCGCGCGTATCGCACTCCCGTCGAAAGGAGACTTCATCGTAGTCCGCGAGGGTGACGTTCTCGAATGGTGCGTCTGGATCTCCGCCTGCTCTACCGATCCTCACTCGTGCCGGGTCCAGGCGCACATGGGGGTGTGTATCTGTCATATTTTCTTCATAAACAGCTGGTGACTTGTAATGCAGGGGTGGAGGCTACGGCGCGCCATACGCACGGCCTGCGGAGCTCGTCGCGCGCGAGGTGCGGGAGGGGCTTGTGTCCCGCGGAGGCGCGCAGCGATACGGCGTCCTGTTGACGGACGCGCTGGAGGTAGATGAAACTGCGACGGCGACGCTGCGCGCAGAGATGCTGGCGCGCAAACTCGCGGAAGGACGGGAGGAGGGCGCGTTTGAGATCAACCGCGGCGGAACTTTGGCGGAGGCGTTTGAAAGGTGCCAAGCGGAGGTGCGTATGCTGCTTGGTAGTTTCTGCCGGATGTTAACCCGTTTTTCTCCGAGTAGACGGGCCTCGCGCCGCCACGACTACCGAGCGGGCGGACACTTCGTGGGCCGGCGGCGGGGTTGAAGCATATCATCGCGCTGCATGCGAGGCGACAACAGGAAGACCGGGAGGAATTTGGGGCCGATTATGAGCGCTATGCAGGGTTCGGGATCAAGCCGGACGTAGGAATAAGAGGTGGAATGCGGGGGTGTTGTTAGGTATAGTCTTCGCTGTTTGGGCCAAGGAATGGAGAGATAGAACCTATATGAATATGAGGTGTCGCACGCACTTGTGTAACCGATGCTGCATCCCTGGCACTCCTTAGGTCGTAATTTTCCCTCCTGTCCTCCTTACCCGCGTTCACCGTGAAAATGACACCCATGAACTGAAGGATGCAATCAGTTGTTCTTTCTCTCATTGTCGCGGTGCGGCATTCGGCGGCTTCCGAGAGATGTCACATTGTGACTCGTGTGACATCGCGTGTTGTCGATCGCGGTCTGCCCAGTCTCTGCCCTCCGTTTAGTCTCGTTACCAGCCGTTCTGGAGGGATAATATGTAGGGCGGCGGTTTTTCTAATAATAGAACATTCGGATCATTTCCGGGCGGAGTTTGAAAAATGTAGCGCGAGGATCCCTCCAGAACGTCTGGGGCAATTCGTGTAGTGACACCCCCCATCGAGTCACTCTCGCTTGTCACACTTCGCGCGATTCAGTGTCCTTGTGCTCTGCCAATACCTTTTCTCCCTCAATTTGTTAGCAGAAATGCCCTAGCAGATAATCCAAAACATGTCTCAATTTTTTCTGGGTGCTCTTGGGCGTACTTTCGTGGAACGAGCCCGAAATAGGCTCGTGGTGGGTGCAGCCTACAAACCCCCAGAAATGCCTCAGAAAAATGGGGGAAATTTGGAGAAGACATTAGAATACAGTAGAATTACACGTGGATAAGCTTTGGGTGCAGAGAATGCGGTGGGAGTGAAGACTGAAGTAGGTGTGACCCGATGGGGGGGATCACCAAGCGAAGTGCACCAGACGTTTGGGTGCTGTCTCTGCGCTTCATTTTTAAAACTCCGACGGGCCGGTGATCCGGAAGCACCCAAACGTCTGGATTCGAGACTACCCTCCGTTCAAGCTACATTGCATCGGTCCCGAATCTAACCATCTGGGAGATTTCGCGGAGACTCTCGTTTCCAGCTCACGTCGTCCTTCCTCGGTGTGAGATGCACCTCTCGTGCCGAAGGTGCTGCCAGGTGTTTGGGGTGATCCGGAGGAACTAAACCGTTCCGACGGAGCGAATGCGCGTGCCGCTGGGACAACCCAGCCGACACGGCTCTGGCAGACCCTTCAGAGCTCACGAAGGGAGATCAAGAAGGGGAAAAGGGAGAGGAAAAATGGACAAAGGGGACAGTGGGTGGGGTCGAGAAAAAGAGGTGGACGTGAGGAGAGGGCCGGCGAGACGCGGTGGTGGAAGCGTAGAGCAAGCAAAACCAACCTTTGGTTGTGTTTGCCTGCGTCTTGAGACGCGTCTCGTGCCGGTCTCCTACTGGAAACTGTGCGTCCGCGGCTCGTGCCTCGCGTGCGGACCCGTGCCTTTCCAGCTCACGTCGTCCTTCCTCGGTGTGAGATGCACCTCTCGTGCCGAAGGTGCTGCCAGGTGTTTGGGGTGATCCGGAGGAACTAAACCGTTCCGACGGAGCGAATGCGCGTGCCGCTGGGACAACCCAACAACGAGCTGAAGGCGCGTCCCAGCTAAGCGCGGGGACACCCCAAACACCAAGCCTGCAGACGAACTAGAAATGTATTGGATTATTCGTGTACAAAACGAAGTGGTGAACGAAAGTATTTATAAGTCGAGGAATTCGGCGTGAAGTGGGGCGAGCAGATCCAGTCTGCGCCAGTATACCAGGAACACGTCTGACGTCCAGCGACCCATGGCCTGCACTACGCTTGTGCTCACGCCCGCCAGGAGGAGCTCCGTCGTGCCACCGATACGGAAGCTGTGGCCCGTGCAGCCCGGGAAGCCGAGTCTTGACCAGATTGCGTCGCACCGCCGCATGAGCTTCTTGCGTGTGAGGCAGATGAGCCCTCCGAGCGCGTTGCGGTGGGAGAAGAGTGGGAGGTCATGGGGGATGGTGTTCACGTCCAGGTGTGCCTCGATAGCGTGGATAGGGTCGGAGCGTCCCTTCTGGCGGCAGAGCATCGCATCGTCGCCGGCATCGCCTTTGGTCTTCGTGTGGGGTAGCCTGAGGATGCGCGAGCCCGCGCGCGTGGACGGGGGTGCAAGGTCGGAGACTAGCGGGATGCGGTGAGGTATGAACGAGCCTTGCGTCTCCGAGAGGATCTCCCCGAGACGAATCTGGCCCCAAAAAGCGCAACACGCCGTGGCGAAAACGGCCGCGTCCTTCGGGTCGTGATGGTCGAGGTTCTTGTCGAGCGCGAGAAGCATCTGCTCGGTGACGGGGGGTCGTTCGTCGCGTTTAGATGACGCCGGCGCCAGGTTCTCGACACCGCGTAGTGTGTATCGAAGCCGAATGCCGCCTCTCCACTGCGCGTTGTTGATTATGTGCCATGCCTTGACGGCGGCTATCGCTCCCCTCGCGGTTACTCCTGCTACTTCGCCCGCTCTCGACGCTGCGAACGCACAGAGGAGAAATTCTTCGGCTGGGAGTCTGTGTTCTGCCGCGATGCCCTCGTTGTCGCAGAAGTGCTGGAACGCCTGAAGTCCCTGGCCGTACTTCTTGAGGGTAGAGTCGGCCCACGCGCTGAGTATTGCGAGCTGGACCTTGGCTTCTGCGTCCGCTGAGAGGCCACCCGATCGTCTGTTGTGCGTGCGCGGTCTGTGTGTGGGAGTGAAACTGCCGTAGCGTTTACGGATGGAGTCGTTGACCGTCGCGTCCACGGCGTTCCGGACGGCGTCACGAAGTGCGTCAGTCGTCGTATTGGCGCGCGGCATCGGCGTGAGGAGGAAGGTGTCGCGTTTGTGACCGTCACCTCATGTGCCCTGATGGCACCTTTTCGCGGAGTCGACGATAAGATTCCAAGAAAGATTAGCTACGACAGCGGGCGCGTTACAGGTCGTGATACGCTACAGAATGTTTAACGAAGTCTACTAAGTGGTGTGGAATTTTTGGCGGGTTGGGATACAGGCTGCTCCGAGGTCCGAGACGCCCGCGTGAAGGCGCGTCTGCCGTATTGTCCTCCGAGGCGACCCACTCGATGGTGAACCATATGGAGTGCTCGTGGTACAGCTGTAGAATGTGTTGAAGTATCGCATTCTCCTGCGCGTTGTAAGATTTTCCCGCTGCGAGCGTGCCGATGACGCCTTGGTTGTCGGAGCGAAGATGGAAATGGGCGCTGCGGTAGCCTGAGGCGATGATGGTGCGGAGGGCGAGCTCGACTGCCACCATCTCGCCCCAGCCGATACACCTGCCCTCCGAAAACCACCCGGGTTTGTACTCCCACGCTAGCCAGCGTCCTCGGAAAACGAAGCCGATGCCCCAGCTTGTTGACGCATCGACGTAGATCTCGTCGGGGCTCGGAGGCGGTGGTTCGATGATTTTGAGGGAGACCGTGGGCTGGGAGAGCTCTGACCGCCACCATTCAATGTCGTTCGCGACCTTGTTCGAAACCTTGAACTTGACGAAGTTATTCAATGACTTGGTGAACGACGCGGAGAGGCGGTACAGATTGACAAGCCGTGAGCGGCCCGCCGGAACGACTAGCGTGCAGTGGTTGAGGGTGCCGATGATGTTCTCGACCACCTTGCATGAGACGTGCGCGCCCGTTATCCAGCCGGCCAGCTTCTCGAGGTATTTTGTCTTTTTGGCTTCGGGAAGGGTGACGGTGCGTTCTTCGATGTCCCAGTCGAAGCCGAGGTACACGAAGAAGTAGGCGAACGGCGTGTGCTTCGACGGCTCCCACGGCCATCCCAGCTCCTCGCCGATGTCGAAGAACAGGCGTTCGTCGTACTTGTAGACGAAACGACCGCGCACGCCGCCGGATGGGTACCTGAAGAAAACAAAGTCATCGACCCACTTGATGATCTCGTCAACGGACATGAATCTCAGGAGGTGCACGAGAAGGTCAGCGAGGCGCCCGAAGACGCCCGGCGCGCTCGTGGCCCCAAATGAAAAACAGTGGTCGATGAAGACTTTGCCGTCCCACGAGATCATTAGTTGGGTGCGGTCTGACGGAAGGGAGGGGACATTGCGGAAGGCGCTCTTAACGTCGAAGACCGAGGCCTATTTTTATTAGGCCGGTATGCGCGCCGGAAGTAAACGACTTACTTGGGTGCCCTCCGGAGCGCGGGCGAGGATGAGGTAACATTGGGCGAAAGAGCCCCAGTCGCAAGAAAATTTCGTCTTATCTATCTGCGAGTTGACCGAAGGAATGAGCGGGTCGTTGTATGGGAAGGAGTGATGGTTGAACATCCTCCATTTGCCGTTTGGCGGGTTTTTCTGAACGCAGCCCACCGGCGAGCAACGAAAAGGCCCAATTAGCCGTTCAAGAAGTTTGGCGTCGTAGCCCTGCGAAATGCGGCCTAGCGCTTGTTCGGATGCAATGTAATCGGAAATGATGTCGGGATGTTCGAGAGCGGAAATGACGTTGGGCGGAATGAATGTTGATTGAGCTCGATCAAGAAAATTTAAGCCGTGCGGAAAGCCTTTGCGAATGCCAGTCGGAACGTCCCCGTACTCAGACGCCAACCCCGTCCTCGCGATCCAGATCTCCCACTGGTCCGCTCGAAGGGGCATCACGATCGGGAACAGCTCACGCCGCTGTGCAGGACTGCGCATCATGGGCTTCGGACGCGTAGCCTGGCGCGCCTGCTCCGCAAAGTGTGCAGAAGTGTTGGAAGCGGCAGGTGTCACCGTGCGGGCATCCTGCACTGTTGTTGTACCGGAAGCAGGGGCGGATGCCCTTGACGGGCGGGCAGAAGCCGCCGCGCGTGGAGCGGATGCCCCATTTAGCGCTGGCTGCGTTGCACTTCCCGCCGCCGTGACGCTCGGCGCACCAGATGCACTTGGCCGTTTGCCCGTTGCTCTGCTGCTGGTCATCGGCCCGAGGCTGGCGCTGCTGCTGGCGTGCGGCTGGGGCTTGCTTGCGCGAGGGCGAATTGTTCCGAAAGGAATGGCGGCTGCTCGCCGCCGCATTCGCCTGAAGTCCCGCTGTAATCGTCTCGTCGTGGTGGCGCTCGAGGGCCTTCGCCCATAGCCTCGGGTTAATGACAGACATGTCCTCCGTTTTGCCCTGGATGAAGGAGCGGAAGACGTAGTTGTGGTAGTAACGGTAGCGGGGGAAGTGGGTTGTGAAGTCAGGCTCGGCGCGCATCGAGCGGAGGTGGGTGTCGAGCTGGGCGGCAATGCGTCTGCCCTGCTGCTTGTTAGGGAAGTAGGTCTTGATGGCTCGGCCCAGCGTGTCGCCCGCGATGATGAAGTCCGCGGGTGAGATGGACGACTCGCCCGCCGCATTCTCGGTATGCGCCTGCCGTGTCGCGACGTGGCCCTTTTCATTGATGACAAACTCGCGCACGGTCGTGTCGACGTCCCGCTCCCTTTCCGCCGCAGCGCACTTCGCTGGGGTGAGTTCCGAGAGGAAGATCATGCGGGGAATGCCGTCCGCGATGTTCTTGCGGATGGACGTGGGGATGACGACATCGAGGTCCGCAAAGTCTTCGCCGTCGGTCATGTCGTCGGCGTAGCGTGATGTGGCGCCGAAGCTTGCGGGAGCAGCCATTCGCGACGCGGCGGTGAAGCTGGACGGGGCGGCGGCGCGCAAATAGGTGGCGGGGCGCGTGGGGCCTACTGGCTCGTCTACGAAGGACGGCATGCGGATGCGGCTTCGCTGAGTGTCTGAAGTAACAGCTGTCAGCACGGGAAGGACCGCACGGATGAAGTAAGCGGCCGCAACGCGGGATGCGGGATGTGGGATGCGTGATGCGGGAAGCGGGATGCGGGATGCGTGGTGCGGGATGTAAGACGCGGGATGCGAGAAGTGAGGGGCGAGCGACGCGATCGTAAAACGTTCGTGTGGCGTTCCGGTACGAGGTCGCCGGAGGAGGTGGGAGGGGACGCGTGAAGTGGGATGGGACGTTAGGCTCACCTGCGCTATCCTGCACGCTATATTTGGCCATTGCGGCTACCGTGGCTTTCTGGACGAGCTCGTCGAGCTCTGCGCGTGTCACCGAGATGCGCTCCTCCTCAACATGCGCCGGTTGTGCAGGGATGTGAGTCTGCCCGCGCGTCGCGGTCGAGGTGGTGGGCCGTGACGGGGAGTCGTCGTCGTAGTCGGCGGTCGGGATGGCGACTGGCCGACTGGAGAAAGAAACGCGCCGAGCGCCGCGAGCGGGGGCGTGGGCCACCGGGGTCACCGCGGCTTCGGCCTGGACAATGGAGATGCTGGGCGCGGTCGTCGCTGCTTTGCGTAAACGCTTGCTGGCGGGTTTTTCCGCGGCCGCGTTCGGTGTAGTGGCTTGACGCGCGCGCCGTCCCGTGGGCGCCGCTGGTGTGGACGGGCGAACGGGTACGGTTGGCGGGTGAACGGGCATCTTCGCTTTCTTTGCGGCCGCAATGCGCGCTGAGTGGGCTCTTTTCGACGGCGAAGAGCCTGTGGATGCGGCCGGCGAGGACGCGCGCCCCGGCGAGGTCGCCCTCTCCAAGTCGTTCGGGTCGAAGTCGTCCCAAGCGTCGTGTGCGCCGCCGAGTCCCAGCTGGCCAAAAATAGTTGACCGCTGCCACGCTTCCTCTGCTGTCGGCATGACCCAGTTCAGCGAGTGCGGCGAGCTGGTCTCGGCGTTCATTGGTTCGCCCGCGTGGTCGTTCTGGGGGATGTCGTCCTCGGGGGGTTCGCTGGCGGCCATCGAGCGCGTCGTGCCTGCGTACGTCCTGGGCCCGCCGGTCTTCTTGCCACCCTTGCCGCCGCGTTTCGGAGGGGCCATATGAGTCGTCCCTGAGTCGAGAAAAAGAGGTGGACGTGAGGAGAGGGCCGGCGAGACGCGGTGGTGGAAGCGTAGAGCAAGCAAAACCAACCTTTGGTTGTGTTTGCCTGCGTCTTGAGACGCGTCTCGTGCCGGTCTCCTACTGGAAACTGTGCGTCCGCGGCTCGTGCCTCGCGTGCGGACCCGTGCCGTTTTGGACTTCATCGAGCCGCGAAGCGGCGCGCAACGCGGATCTTCGGTTCTTCTCCGAAACACAAATCCAAAGTTACAACACGGTTACAGTTGAATGTTGAACTTCGGTTCAACCCGTTCAAACTGGATTAGTGTTCCGGAATCGAGCTTTCGCTTATCCTGCTGCCATGTTGACTATACTTAGTCATTGCGTTGTGAATTTTATTTGAGCGGATTATTCTGATAGGAATTGGGTTCGATTTCTTGGCAGGAAGAGGGTGTTCAAGCTTCGACTGTCAAACCCCCGAGCCGCAGTGACTGAGTGAGCAAGGAAAGCAAGTTAGCGCTGCGTAAGCAATTTGATCGGCGTTCTCGAAAAGGACTTGCTCACAAACCACTTTCTCAGCTTTTCTGAGTTTAGACTCTGAGATGATTCACCTTCAATCGAATCTTGGAAAGCCATTGCTCGACATGTCCTATAAGAGAGGAAACTTGGAAGTGGAGATCCTCACTCTCCTACACCCTGTACATCCAGCAAAACTTAGAGATGGTTCAAGATCTCATTCGCGACTCGACCATCGGGCAGATCATCAACTATCTCTCCAGTGGACGACTTCTACCGTACCCTGAACAGCGGCCAGGGTATGTTGTACCCAAGCATTACCTTCTTCCGTCTTCCGAACGGAAAAACTCCGACGAAATGGCATCCGACGCTGCGACGCTGTGCGGAGACCGTGAATGCGATAAAACTAAGGAGGGGTCGAAGATTTCATCTCCACCCGACACGGAAATAAAGCACGAGGCGACTCTCGTTGCAGACCTCGAATCACAGCAGAAGCAGGTCGACGACGCTACCGCTATTCCAGATCCGTACTTGGTCGGGTGGGATGGCGATTCAGACCCGGAGAATCCTAGGTGAGCTTCATTTTAATCAATGCTAACTCAATACTGACCTCGGTGCAGAAATTGGTCGTTTCCCAAACGTGCTTTTGTCGCATTCAACATTAGTTTCCTCACCTTCAGCATCTACATCGGCTCGGCGATTTACACATCATCCATCCCAGGATTGATGTCTGAATTCAATGTCTCGTTGACGACAGGGACTCTCGGCTTGACGCTTTATGTTCTTGGTGAGTTCTTTTTTGTTCGCTTGCCAAACTGCATTCCTTACCATCGCCACAGCCTACGGAATCGGACCCATGTTCCTGTCACCCCTTCAAGAGCTCCCAATCCTGGGCCGAAATCCAGTCTATATGGCGACGCTTTTCCTCTTCGTCATCTGCCAGATCCCCATCGTCACCGCCACCAACATGAGCACGGTCCTCGCAATGCGCTTCATGACGGGGTTCTTCGGTAGCCCCGCACTGGCCACTGGGGTGCGTATCCCCGTTAGTTTCCGCTCTCATGCATCTGACAATTGCACAGGGTGCTTCCATGGCCGATATCTTCCCGCAGAGCCAATTCGCATACGTCCTAGGAATCTGGGCCCTGGGCGCTGTCGCCGGCCCCATTACCGGTCCAGTCATCGGTGGCTTTGCTGCGCAGGCCGAGTCTTGGCGGTGGCCTATGATGGAGCTCCTCTGGATCACTTCATTCGCTGTCGTGTTCCTCTCGCTCTTCTTGCCCGAGACCTACGAACCCACCATCCTACTTCGTCACGCCCAGCGCCTCAGGAAGCTCACCGGCAACCCTGAACTGCGGACGGCGACAGAGCGCAATGAAGAGTCGCAAGGCGTGCGAGAGGTCATATACGAGTCGCTCGTTCGGCCGTTCGTTCTTGCCAAGGAGCCCGCCCTTGCTTTCGCGAACATCTATCTGGGCTTTGTTTGTACGTTAACTTCTCACCCTTTCCGCGCCCACTCTAATGCCGTATTCCAGACGCGATCTTCTACCTCTGGTTTGAGGCCTTCCCGCTTGTCTTCAACGACATCTACCACTTCAATCAAGGCGTCAGCGGTCTGCCTTTCCTCGCGTTCATCGTCACCGGCTCTCTTACCGTGAGTCCCTCCGCATCCCCGCTTGCTATTCTTCTAACGATAGCCCATAGTACACCGTCTACTGCTTGTACCAGAAATATCACATCGCCCCGCGCTACGCACGCGCCGCCGCCAACAACACCGAGGTCGCGCCGGAGATCCGCCTCGAGATCGGGCTGATGGCGAGCATCTTCATACCCACCAGTGTCCTCATCTTCGGGTTCTCCTCGAAGGCGAGCGTGCACTGGATCGTCCCCATCATCGGCGCGGCGCTCTACCTCCCCGGCATCTTCCTCAACTTCCAGAGCATCCTGACGTACGTGACGTCCGCGTACCCCGCGTACGCCGCGTCGGTGCTCGCGGGGAACGACTTTTTCCGCTCCGCCATCGCGAGCGTGTTCCCGTACGTGCCCGCCTCCTCTTCACACCACTGCCCGCGCTAACTCAGAGCTGCAGACTCTTCGGCCGCGCCTTCTTCACGAACCTTGGGCTCGGCCCGGGCTCGGCGCTCCTCGCTGGGATCTCTTTCCTGCTGATGCCGGTCTTCTGGGTATGTCCACCCCTCGTTTGTGACTGCGCCCTTACTGACTGGCTCGATAGCTGCTGCTCAAATACGGACACGTCCTGCGCCAGCGGTCCAAGTACGCGCACAGCCCATAGAAGGATGGATCCTAGTTTTATGTCGGGAGGCTATCGCATTGGATCGTCGCCACAAGTCACCGGGACCGCAAGTGTTGCCGATCCCTTAGAGTTGGCTGTACGGCGCCATAATTATTGTATTTTTTATTCGGGAGTTGTAAGAATGTACTGGTTTAATGATCTTTTGCATGCGCTTTAGTCCTCATTTGCTGAGGGGAATTAGACTGAGTCCGAGCGAGGACCCTAGCGTTACGACCGTCACATCGTGACGAATCTTCTCTTTCAAGACCAAGTCGATTCAGCACCGTTCTGTGGCAGTGGGAGTGTAGCAAGACTGCCCGCGTCCTTTCCAATATTCACGGGCCGTTTGAATCTATTTCGACGGGTTTCCCAGTTCATCGAGTCAGACCTCCAGACCTCTGAACCCTTCGGCTTGGCTTCGGCCGAGTTTGATCCGTTCCAGGCGCTAAATTGAGAGTCACCTTTTTACTCAAGACGCCGCTCCTCACTCCGCGCGATGGCCCCCAAACACCCACAAGGCTGTGGAATTCCCACGCGGAAAAAGAAAACTTGAGAAGCCTAGGGATTTTTTGACTCTAACATGTCACCACTCGCGCTGTGCATTCAAGTTGGAGCTGTCTTGGTTGCATATCGCGTTCTTCGCTTCTTCAAGGTGCTAAACGTGAGCGATTTTCTCTTCACTGGCTCAACTTTAGAGGGTCTAACCGAAACTCCAGGCGTACGGTTATAACAAGGGGTACCGTCCTCTCCTCGATCCGCATTCACTGCCCGGAAACGTTATTCCCGCCAACTGGTGGCACCCAGGATTCATGTGGTCGTGGATTCAACGTAAACATGGTGTGAAATATATTTCCCTTCACCTCGTTTGCGGCCACTAACTTACAAATTCCCTTTGTCGTCGTCAGCACATTTCAACCACACACATGATTTGACGACGTTGGTTCCATTGCTCCTGGGCAATGGTGCCTATTTTGCTGCCTCAGTCGATGTCGCCAAACAGGTTTGGGTCAATGAGGCAAAGACACATCTTGTGAAACCTGCGGATTTCACGACCGAGAAGTGAGCTTGACTCTTCGTTCAATTTCTGTTTCACATGTTCTCTTCAGCGTGTGGGGAAGTAGTATCGCGTCCGCAAATGGCGAAGATTGGAAGAGGCATCGCCGAGTAGTGGCCCCAGCTTTTACTTCAAAAATGCATGTCTTAATAAATTTCCCAATTCCATGTCCTTATATTCAACCATCGACAGGTTTTCTAGGGTTGTTGAAGAATCGGCTTTGGTTTATACTAGCATGAAAGGAGAACTCCTTTCGGGCGGGCCCGTCTTAACTAACCTCCATTCTCTCTTGCTCAGGGTAGGTTTTCCTCGCGTTGCAAATTCATTTTACTCATAAAACCCAGTTTACTTTAGTTATGATCTGTAGATGCGGATTCGGGATGCCCGTCAACTGGGAACAAAGCACAGATCAAGATGAAGTCGCTATCTTCGATCGTGCGCTGTTCGTCGCCTCCACAACGCTCGTCCATCGTCTCATCTTCCCCAAATGGGTCTGGAAGCTCCCTCTCAAGCGGTTTGTTCTGGATTATATATGTTGGGACATACGCCGACCATTTCTCCCAGTTTGCGTGACATCGATGAGTCTTGGAAGACCCTCATAGCGCTCTTGAATGCACTTGCCGCTATTAGACAGGCACAGTATTCAGCAGAGGAAGAGCTGGGTGAAGAACACGCCGCCGATCTCTTCACAAAACTTATTTCTGCGACTAATGGTGCCACAAAATATGAGCTTGAGCCGCCCCAAGTAGTGAGTATCATATGGCTTTCTACCGTGGCACTGAGGTTTATGTTTATACGAAACAAGACGGCCAATATGCTTTCCCTTCTATTCGCTGGCAACGGTTAGTCAAAATTCGCCCACACTTGCATCACTTCTGATCGCCGCGCAACATAAGAAACAACGAGCAGCGCTCTGATGTCGACGGTGGTTTTTCTGGGGTTGCATCCGGACGAACAGCAAAAGGCGTACAAGGAAATTATTCGAGAAGTACAGTTTGAACAAAACATGGTACAGGTTCACCGACACTCTTCCCTTTTTTTGACTGACTTTCTTCGAAGAGTCTCCGCGATATAGGAAACCTGAAACATGTGCTTGCATGCATGCACGAAGCGCACAGACTCGTCCGTAAGCCACTCTGAAGCTCTATAACCTTTCTGGTTCAATATTAATGGATTGCAGCGGCGACGATTAACCTCGCGCGAGATGTCCCGGAGGACATCATCATACACAGCGTAAGGCCTGTTGAAAAGGACGTGGTAGTGGCGAAAGGGTCCCGAATCGTGGTGGACGTCATGGCTGTCTGTGAGCACCTACAAGACAAATTTCAACCAGTCACCGAGATGGAGCAACTTTTGCAGGCCACAACCCCCACGACTTTCCTGACCCCGAGGAATTTAAGCCGGAGAGGTGGCAGGACGTCCCCGATCACGACGTTATCATGTTCGGCGCGGGTCCCCGTAGCTGTGTGGGCCGCCGCTTTGCGCAGACCGAAGCGGTGTGCTTCCTCGCCCATTTTTTGAGGGATTGGGAAGTGGAGACGGTGATGCAAGATGGAGAGACGAAGGAGGGATGCCTTGAAAGGATCATGGCGGGTGCCAGCATGTTTGGAACGGCCTTCAGGTTGGGGGAAGTCCCCGTGAAGCTGATCGCAAGGGTAAATTAGTTTAGAATGCCGGCGGCCAGCAAATCCTAAGAATATACGCGGGACTAAGCGCTTTGAAAAGAATATCATCCAACGATTTTTGATAAATTCCCGATACCCGCGCCGCACTAACTCAGCGAACAATATGTAAATCGGAGCAAGCATCGAACGAATTAAGCGAGCTGCTGCAGCCTCTGGATCCTAGCGGCGTCCCCTGCCTCCAGAGTCTTGTTGATCGCCCGTTGCAAGAACATCTCCCAAGCACCGTCCGGAGGTCCGAAGCGAAGGACGTGCTCAGAGGGGTTGCACCACTCCACAGTGATTGGTGCGAGATATACTGCAACGCCGGATTGAACGTACATCGTAAGGCTATATCGACGATCTTTGGCAGCCTTGTCCGCACGATCAGCGAGTGCAGCGCAGGTCGCACTGTCGAGACCTTGATCCGTCATGCGACGGACGGCAACGGATTTGAACACGAACTCGGCGTGTTTGCCGGATGGCGCAGGTTCCAACTGAAGTACAAGTATATGGGTTTTGGTTTGAGGGACTTTGGTGGGATCATGGAGCTGCATAGCGTGCATCCCGACATACACCAGTAGTTGGGTGTGTTTCTGCAAGAATCGATGGACCTCGTAAGGTATGGCAATCGAGATTTCAACTCAGACTCACGGAGAACCACTTTTTGATATCTGACAGCATATCCCGCTGTGGGGTACCCCGCGCGGGAATGGATTCTCGATTTTGAGCCTGCAACTGGCAAGTCTTCTTGTGGCTCTGCCAGTCTTTTTTCTGGCACTCTACAGACTAATTGTGTTTCGTCAATGGGTACACAGAGGAGAGCTCAAGCACTCAAGCGCACACAGTATGCAGCTTTCTGACACGCGCCGCATCGACCAAACTTGTGCTTCTTAGACTCTGGCTTGTAGCACGCGGCACAGGTACGGTAGGCAAGGATTTCGGCGTTGAGAGGTGTTTGCGACATCGCTGGGAGCGAGCAGGATCGATGGATGATGGTGGTGGTGTTAACTTTGACCTTTATGCCCAGGGAGGCTCTCCATTCCCCCAGGTAGATACAACGGCGATTGTCAAGCGATTACTAGTATATCAAAGGCAAATTGAAGGCAGCGGGCGCGGCAAGGCGCGGGACAGTTGAGATAAGGAGTAGATTGGCTGCAGACAGGTTGTGCGGTGCGGTGGGTTTTCCCCCCACTTTACTGGGTATCCCAGAAAGGAAAAATCGCAAAAATCGCCCCAACAAAGAGGATTCAGAGGGATTTCAATGGCATTCAGTCTTGCCTATTCTGTAGGGGTCTAAATGTGCTAGAATCATTTTTTCTCTGCGCGCTTCGCGCGCCCACGGTAACTCAGAAGCGGATGTAAGGTATTTATAGCTCAAAGAACACTTATATCTGATTATTCTATGGCAGAAATAATCCGAGCATGGTAAGAGAAATAAGGTCTGACATTGCATGTAACCGCTCGGAAGTAACAGGAACCAGTGTCCCAGATTCAGTTGAGATCTGGGGCAATTATTGTGCCAACGGGATTGAAGCCTACGAGGGCCTGCAGAGCGGCAAAAAAAATAGGGAGTTCCTTGGGGATGCCAAATTACCCATCTCTAACTCTGGGAGCGGTCAATACTCTAGGGCGGGGCAAAACGAGGCAGAACGGAGGAGGGTTCGGGATGTTTCCGGTCGTGACTGATGTGACATGGTAGATAACATGTCACAATGTTACCTGCCGACTCGCAATTTCGACAGTTTTGAGCATCGGAAATATCATCTGTGCACACAGGATACATCATATGTACTTCAGACTGTCCCCCGAATATTTTGGAGATTTTATGAGAGGTAAATCTACCACAATTGGCCCGGTGGCAGATAACGTGGCAGATAACAACCCAGCACAGCCGGCGGTAAACCGTGCGGTGGTCAGATCGACATGGCGCCAAGCGGAGGCAAACAACACTCACTTCAGTGGACGAAAAAGGAAATTTTATTTAAACAGAAAGAAATGATATTCACATGCGAAGCAGTTTGGCTAAAGCCACCCACTATACATAAAAATCACATTTACGTGGTACAGGTAGTCCGGACGAGAAATTTCTTTACTTAGGACAGGCTTATTCACGCCGCGCCGACGAGAATGGACTGGGTTCCAGGAGTGTAGCAGAAGCCGTCCAGGCGTACACCGCACTCATCGAGCCGTTTGCACGTCCAACCGCATCCGCCGTGGCTGCCGAACGCGACGTTGTTCGTCGCGAAGAGACACTGGGTGCCCGGCGCGTTGAGGCATGCCGCGCCGTCGTTGTACACGGTGCACCTGCCGCCGCACACCCCGCCGCTGCGCGTGTTGCAGTACGTGACCATGGTGCTCGCGCGGCGGCTGGGGCTGCCGTCGGTGGGGATGGGATCGCCGATGAAGGTGAGCGTCGCGTTGGTCGTCGCGAGCCAGTGTGAATTTGTCTTCGCTGACGACGGTGTGCGCGATCTGGTGGAAGTTGTGTTCAGAGCGGTTCCCGGTTCGTAAATACTACTCACAGCACTACCGGCCGCCGCCTCTCCAGCTGGGCTACCGAGAACTGCAGCAGGGATCTAGGGGTTAAAGTCAGATGGGGCCGTCATGGTTCTCTGGGGAAGACATACCAGCGCGAGGGAGGCGACAACAAACATGGAGAAGGACTTGAAGGACATGTTGGAGACTACTCGTTGGTTGACTTGATTCTTGCTGCAATTGCGGTCTTTTATACACCCGCCTACTTCATAATAATAACGATCTAGCCGCAGGCGGTGAGACAGAATACCTTGCGCAAATGACAAGGGTTTCGCACCTCTGTAAACATCACTGCTTAACTCCTCTCCGCCAAATAACCAACAAGAGTTCGTCACTTGCGGCTCTGTCGTCGTGGGTGAGCCAGACTCTCTTGCTGTCGTCGAAACGTCAAGCGCAGCGAGTGAAAGAGTCGAAATTTTTAGAATTGAAATAATTTGTCCAGATATTGCATGATTGCTAGGACGTGTTGAACATCTGAACACCGGGGGCGGGTGTAACTGCGTCGTGTCGTGTACAGTGGCGCAAGTATAAGTATTCGTGAAGCAAGCCATAAACCGACCCCTCGGCAGGTTTCTGAGAACCCGGGCATGCAATTAGGGTCCATGCAGAATGCCCGAGACCAGCCAAGAATATCGCAAAAAAAGCTCGATACAGCAATAAAACTTGGAGACAGCAACAAGCGTTTCAGTGCACAGAAGCGTAGTGACTTAATGGTGCAAAGAGATCTGAGTTGGCAGGATGGTGCCAGGGACACTGAGAAGGGAAACATCCCTCGCTCCGACCCATTCAAGTTCTTAAGCCATTCCTCCGAGTCGAATTTGACTTAAAGACAAGGAGTTGAGGAGGTGAACAATTCCAGGCAACCAAGCCATGTGCTTAAGGACGCGTAGCATCCTAAGACCCAGCGTCGTACTGACATTTAGTAATGTCCGAGACGACGGTCGTCTACTGGCAGGCGCCAGAGGTGCGTTCGTGCGTACCCTCATACATCTGCGTGTTTTCTCTGCTGATGCAGCGGTGCTCCCAGGGGCCCTTACGATCCACTCAAAGTCGACGTATGGTCCGTCGGCGCAACAGTGTGGGAGCTCGCCAAAGGAACACCGCTGTTCGCCCGCCGTTGGTCGTTAGGTTGAAGTCGAGTCGACGGTTCGGGACAAGCGCTGAAAAGCGTCGGAAATCAGAAATTCCGCCAAACAATCCCCACGGCAGGCTTGATCCGAACCTCCATGGGCAAGGCTTCCTAAAGAAGGCTAGAGGATTTTCGCTCCGTTTTGCCTCCGCTGCTAGCCGCTGCTCCGGTCGATCCCACCAAGATCCCACTCCCTGCTCAGATTTTTCTAAAAAGGCTTGCTACGAGCCGCAAAGTTCCCAGGCAGAATCAGCTACCACTCACTTTATATAACTCTCAAAAAATCACAAAAAGAAAACTCCGTCGTCACAAGTCGTTCGGATGACAATTGCCTCTCAACACTGAGACTCTACCCCTCTCGGGCTTACACCTATACAAGTACGTAGCGAGGTCCCATGCTAGCATACAAGCACGCGGATCGGTTTGCTGGGTCTCTGTTGCTTACTACTTATCGAAGGGGGTCGAACAAATTACAGAAGCATCTGACTGAGCTTGTAAAGAAAACGAGGCGCCGACAAGATACCCACACCGTCCGGACTCCAGCCACCGCGGCTTTCAGCGCTAATTAGTCCTTGCCGGCGGATGACGCGCGCCTCGTGTGACCAGATTCTGGCGATACGACCATCAGACTCCGTCCGGGGGAATTCAAACCTATTCAAACTTCAAGGAGCACCGAACCCCCGGGTAGACGATAAGTATCAAAGAGCAGCGGCCGCAAAACCTCTGTCATAAAGAGATCCGTATGGCAATGCGTGCAGTTTGTGCGATGACCGAAATATTTGATGGATGGATGTGCAATTCTTCTTCAGATCGGCGGAACCAATTTTGCGGTTAAATGAATGTCTTGTAGCCTCAGTCTAGGACGTGTAGGAATGCGGTCTGAGCGACTCGGGCAATTCCATGGTCGCCAGACGACTTCTTCCAGCCCGCAGCATGATTCCGGTGATTTATTTGAATATCCCTGCGAGCTAGCAGCGTCGCAATAGCCATGATTGGCAATGGCGACCTCTGAGAATTCACGCGCGACGTTGGATTCATTAATATTCATATGTACTACAAACACCTCACCCACTCTCTAAATGAGCGAACGAGAATTATGGCTAGTGCTACAACCCGCAATTAACCAATAACAATCGGTGTCCGAACCGTTTATATCTGCGAATACGGCGGGAGCGACGTGGCTGACCACGACGGCGTCAGAGGAGGCTTGCCAGGTACCTCAGCCAGCTGCCCTGCGACAGGACGCTCGCGGCCCGGCGTCGGGGGAACCGAGACGGCGGGCGTTGGTGGCGCGGAGCGATTGTGCACCATGTGCGCGCGGATGAGGTGGCCCGCGGCGAGGGCGCTGAGGAGGGACAGCTCGCCGGCCATGACAGCGGCGGCGATGATGCGAGCAAGGCCCTGCGAATTCTGCCCGGGACGCGTGGGGTGTGCGCCGCGGAGGCCGAGCATCTCGAGGACGGCGCCCTGAGGCCGAAGTACAGTCCCACCGCCGACGGTGCCGACCTCAATCGACGGCATCGAAACGGTCATAAGCAAGTCTTGCCCGTCGTTTGTCCTGGAATTTTGCGTCAATGGCCTGCTTGCTACCAAAAGTAAAACGGGCACTTACGGCTCCATAAGTGTCATGCAGTTGGAGCTGACAACGTTCTGGGCGGGATCCTGGCCAGTGGCCAAAAAGATGGCGGTTAGAATATTCGCTGAAATAGGGTTTAATCTCGTTAGTTATGGTTTATTACTTAGAACTTTTAATAAATTTACCTGCGTGTGCGTTAAATCCGCCAATCGAGCCGGCCATGGCGCTGCCGACGAGGTTCTTCTTCGTGTTCAGATTGCACAGAGCGTCCACCGTCGTCTTGAGCACGCTTTTCACGACACTCCCGGGGATGACCGCCTCTGCAACGACGCTCTTTCCACGGCCCTCGATCCAGTTCATCGCCGCGGGCTTCTTGTCCGTGCAGTAGTTCCCGCTCAGCGCGAGGACGACCATCTCGGGGAACTCGTTCTGCATGACCTCGAGCGCCTTCTCCGTGCCCTTAGAGATCATGTTCATGCCCATCGCGTCGCCGGTCGCAGTCGCGAAGCGCACGAAGAGCGTGCGCCCGGCCATGGCCGTCTTGAGGTTCGTGAGGCGGGCGAAACGCGACGTGCTCTCGAACGCGGCCTTGAGCGCACCATGCCCCTCGGGGCTGGCAATCCACGCCTTGGCGCGCGCCGCCTCGACGATGGAGGGGAAGTCGATCGCGGGCCCACGCGTCATCGCGTCCTGAGTGAGGACGGTGGTGACACCGCCGCCCGCGTTGAGGGCCTTGCACCCGCGGGACGCAGACGCGACGAGGGTCCCTTCGGCGGTCGCCATCGGGATGTGAAAAGACACGCCGTCGATGTTGAGGGGGCCTGCGATACCGAGGGGGATAGGAACGTAGCTGAGGTGGTGTCAGTCCATTTGGTCAACTTGTAGTGAGCCTCACGTACCCAACAACGTTCTCGCAGCACGCGCCGAGGACCTTGGCGTAGTCATACCGTTCAAAGGGGATGTCCGAAGCTTCGAGTGTCTGGGTGAGAGAGGCGCGGGCTGCACGAGTAAGTTAGCGAGTATACAACTTTGGAACTGACCCGAACACTCACAGACCAAGGCCCGTCTTATCCTCACCGCCCTCTCCAGCCCCGCGGGTTCCTGAGCCGGTGCAAGTACCTAGAAGTACACGGCGTCAGCAAACGGAGAATATTCCAAGGAAACCAACACGCCTTCTCAAGCGCATACGCCGCAATCTTCCCCGCCTGTGAGAGAGTGACCACCTCCTCGTCATTAAATTCCCGCAGCCCGGCCGCTTTCGGCGAATTCGCCAGCAGGGCAGAAGTTCCGGCAGCGGCCGCGGCTCTTGCTCGTCCAGATCCTCCTTCTCTGACGCCTCGTCGGTTTCTTTCTCCGACGACTCGTCGCTGTCGCTCGGTGTAAGAGGGAACTTCCGCGCAGGCGTCGGCTCCGTGTCCCCTTACCTCGCGCCCGCAGGCGGCGGTCCACGTCCTCGAGCGAGAAGGTGGGAACCGCCTCTGACACAGGTGCCCGGGGCGGGGGCACGGCCACATGCACGGGCTTGGCGATGACCTTGGCCGCGGACGCAATGTCCCGCGCCCAGCTCTCCGTCTCCATCTTCGCCTTCTCCGTCTTCGTCTCGGCCGGCGGCAACTTTGGCGCCTTCATCTCAACCTCATGTGCTCCCTCTGCCTCGAACCTCACGCCTCCACGTGCGCGCCCAACGCCGCGAAGCAGATACGCGTTGAGCAGTACGCTGAGCGCGAGCACGGCGACGATGCCCTTGCTCAGCACGGGATCACCGACGAGGCGGGTCCACGTGGAGAGCGCCGCGTCGATGTGGCGCGAGAGCGTGCGGCGCGCGGGGTGCACTGTCAGCGGTGGGCTCAGACGCACCAGCAAGCGCGGTTCCGAGTCGTCAGCCTGCGAGGGGGCGGGCGTGAGAACAGCGAGCAGCGCGCGGTCCAGAGGCGTCGTGTGCGCGGTGGGTGTGCGCACCGCGAACGAGGACGAGGACGCGAGCGGCGCGGAGAGGTTGAAAATGTGTAGGACAAGGAAGGACGCGATCAGGAGGAGCTTCAGGCGAGCGACGGGGTTCTCCTGACCGACGACCTTCTCGTCGCTTGCAGAGAGTGTGACCCGGCGGGGAAGGAGCGTGCCCTTGGGCCCTACGACGCGCGACCACAGGGACAGGGACGGTGTGGGGGACGTGGGGGACGTGGGTGGCGGAGAGGCAGCCTTGATGCGGCGGACCTCGATCATGACGGAGAGGACGGCGGCGAGGAAGGTGCACATCATCAGGCAGTCCAGCGCGAGGAGAAGGGAGGCAAGGGCGCAGACCTCAGTGAGGCCGGTGACGTTCGAACCAGCGCCAAGCAGGAGCACGGCTATCTCGAGGACGTAGTCCCGAAGGATGGGGTAGTATGTCGTGCTGAAAGCGTCCAGTATCACCTCACCAGTGGGAGTGGAGGCGGTGCGGAGGGCGCGCGGGGTGGGTGAGTACGGCGCGGGCGAGGCGGAGGGGCTTGTCAAAGCCGACCGTGCAGACGAGGAAGGGAAGGGCCTCAGTGAGGGCGACCGGATTCATGGGGATGCGGAGGAACATCGCAACAGGGAGGGCGAGGAGGAGCGCCAGTAATGACGTGGTGGTGATAGCGAAGGGAAGCAGGAAGGACGACCCGAGGGCGCGGGAGCGCGAAAAAGGAGGAAGAACGTATAGTGCATCAGGACGTAGCCACTGAGGACGAGTAGGATATCCGGGGTAGGTGTTTTCTGGAAAAAATTAGATTTTGTTTTTGCAATGGATGAAAGCGTGCGTACCTTTGCCAGCTCATAAACCGGACGACCAGCGCCCTAAGCGCGTACGCAAACCATTTTCCCGACCGCATCTGGCCTATCGCCTCGCCCGGGGCATCGACCTCATACGTGAGGCCCCAGCTGTCCGACGGTAGCGAGCGCAGCGGAAAGCCATCGCGGACCTGCACCGTCTGTACCCACGCGTCGGGGCCTTTCTGGATGTGATTGAAACCCGGATGCAGCGCTGCGATGTGTTTGGTGACATTCTCGAGCGACGCGGGCTCCAGCTGTGGGCCACTGAATATTATCTGCTGTAGATCCAAGCGCGGGACCTGATCGTCGCGGAACCACACGGCTTCGCGTACCGGCAGCCAGTCTTGCGTGTAGAGTGCATACGCGGGGCGTGCGGGCGGAGAGGGTGCAAGGAATGCGGAGTGCTTGACGGCGTTCAGGACCTGAAGGTAAGCGAGAGTCCCCACGAAAGTAAGAAAAACGATAGTCTCAATAGGAGAGTAGGCGGCGTGGATGGCCAACGGTTTGAGAATTGTACGCATTGTGGACACCTTGGTGGGCACTCATCTTGGAAGATTGTGAAGGTTAAATCTGCGCGGTTTGCCGACTGGGAGACCCCGGTCACCACTGTCCAAGTGCGGCCGCACATCATGTCATACCGCTCCCCGCAAGTCTACATTCGGAACTCGCTGTGGCTTTGTGTGTGTCGCCGTCCTCCGGTCTGAAAGGCGTGAACTGCTTATCAAAGGTGTAAAAGTATCTCGTGAAAGAGATCCACAGTGCGGACGTAGACTGCCTGTAATCCTACAAAAATTAAATATAATGATGTTCCGTCTCGGAGTACAGAGTGGGCAGGGCTTAGTTGTCCCCTTCCGACCCGTTGGAGTGCAATCCCGGGCGGAAACAACGGGACAGATAAGCAACTACAAGGAATCAAAGTAATACCGACAAGGTCGGTACCGGCGCCGGTTGGATCATCTCAGAATCCAGACTTCAATGTCGCCTTCAATCAACTACAGGCTGTCGACATACGGCCGTCGAATGTTGCCACAGCGAGGCAGCACAAGAAAGAGAGCAGAAGAGAATTGCGGTGACTGAGTTGGGTCTGAGTGCGTCGGCGTTCGGAAGTTGATGCCGCCGACAAACCCTAACCCTAATCTGTGGTCAAAGCGTCATTTTTCTATCCTGTTTCGTCAATGTTCCGTCAACATCGTGCTATTTTCCCCTCGCTCCTCAAATAAACAGTCGAGTACGGATCCGCAGATCACTTGGCAGCGTGGCTGGATTTTATGCAGTCCAAGGTGCATGACGACATCCGTCTACCCCACATCTACCCCGGGATCAAGTCCGATTGAATAGTATGTCTCAATTGTACAAGTTACAATTGGGGCATAATGACTGGATACACATCTACCTTAAGTGCGGATTAAGGCCGATTCAAATTAGCAAGCTGAAACAAAAATCAAAAAGAGTGCCTCGCTCGCGCACAAGGGGATGAGACGAGGGACTGCAGACGATTTTAGTATGTTTTGGCGAAGCAATCCACAAGGCCGCAGTAAAATTGTTGTAAGCAGTTGCGTCCAGCGACTGGCGACGACATTCACAGCTCCGAGACTTGAAGCGGCCTCCCCGACCGTCAATCGATAAACCTATACTTCCCTATGACCCACCACATGCACCATCCAGTATAATTTGTGCACTCTTCAAGCGCTGCCATTACTCCCCTAGAAAGATACGCTACCCCACCGCACCAGCTCGCTCGCTACAGATCTCTCTTTCCACACCAGCGCATCACGGGATGTCCTCTACTTTATCAGACCCCTCCTGTGGAGCCGCGAGTGCCAGCTCGCGCAGCGCCGCCAGCTCCGCCGCGGGCTTGAACACCGTAGCCAGTGGGAACTTTGCACTGCACCACGCGCGGAACTCCGCCTCCCGCGGCGACTTGATCGTGTCCAGGAACGCCAGGATCGCGAGTGCAGTCTAGGAACACAGGTCAGCCGTGTCCAAAAGAAAAAGAAAGAAAAAAGAGAGGAAGAGAACGCACCTTGATGTCAAGAGGGACCTCCGCGCCCATGACCGTAAACACCGTTCCTCGACTTGCTCCCGCGGCGCCTGGAGCTTAACCTGCACTCTAGCGGCGGCTAAAATCGCCGGTGCGGAGGTGGAGTGGCGTTGAAGGTATTGCGAGTTGAATGTCTCGGAAGCGACTTCGTCCGGAAGGAGCTTCGACATCAACTCGGCCAGTACCGGCACCACAGCCTGCGGGGGCTCAGAAAGCGCGGAAACTTTAGGATAGCTGTCAGGAGCTGCTGAATGCCGGAGTAGTGGTGCATGTACCTGTCTGGCGGAATTCGATACGCCGCACATGTAGCTCCGGGTGGTCGGAGTTGATGGCAGCCGCCTGAGCTAGAGCTTTGGACGCCTGAAGATATTTTTCTACAGCATCGTGATGTCAACGCACGAAAAAAAAAAAGGCGATATTGAAACCGACTCCGCCGGACAGCCACATCGTACGTCGCTATCCACACCTCGATATTTGTGTCTGCCAACGTCACTAACGGCTTGAGTAACTTGGCGGCCCGCTCCAACGGATCGGTGCACTGCAGGAGCTTCGAGCCGTCCGGATCGTCGTCCTTAGGGGTGGGCTCCAAACCCTTGTCGTCGTTGTTAGACTGAGGCGAAGCTGCGTAGTCAAAACAGATCAGCAGTGGCGTGAGGAAGCCCGTGAGATAACAAGCCTTTTTTGGCGTCCTCTTGGATCTTCTGGGCTGCCTTCTTCGCCTTTTTCTTAGCCTTCTTCTGGGCATCCGTGAGTTGGGCTGCAAAGCACATTAGAATCGCAATTCGTAAATGGAAATGCACAAACCGCTGGTCGCCGTCGCGGCAGTGGCTATTGAAGGGTCGTCGTGCACAGCGACGAAGATCTACTCGAGCATCATCAGGAATTGATCGAGAAACAAAATGGAATCACGAACTCGCGAAGCAGACAGGGCAGCCTTGACGTACGCGGGATGAGATCGTAGGCGGTCTTCCCAGGTTAGAAGGCTATGCCCAGGTGAACATCCAGCGCAGCAGGGGTATGATGGAAACAAACTTGAGATATATATTAATCGTGAACTTGCGTAGTGAATACCCGTGGAAATCATATTGGTCGTCCTCCACTTCGTCGAAGACCTGGGCCTCCATCAGGGCAGTGCCGCAAAAGAAACGCGATGGGGGCTGACCTTATTAACGGCCATGTACTTTTTCAGTGCTGGCCCGAAGTTGCCATTCTTGTTATGGGCGTCGGCTTCTTCGACAAGGTAGAACAGCGATTGCATGTCCTCGAGATCCGCGCCGGGGCTGGCAGCGTCTTTCTGTGCACAATGTGCTATTAGCGGGACGGTCATCAGGTGAGGGTAGGACACACTTTGGTGAAAAGCCCCAATAGAGCGCTAGCTTCCTCAACCATCCCCGCGCGAAGTCGGTATTTTGCGCTCTTCGTGTTCAGGAATCGATCCTGCCCATCGAGGAAACGGGCATCCTCTAGACACCGAGCACCACCGAACAGGTCCCCAGCGCGCTTCAGCACGCGTCCTTTGAACATGTGGAGCTCGGAAGGGTGGGCGTGTGTGCCAGCGCTAGATGGAGCATCTCGAGCGCCTGTGAATGTCGGCCTAAGTAGGAGTGGTGTTGTGCCAAGAAGTACAGCGTCCACAGATACGTCGTCGGCTCAACGTCCGTCGTCGACGAAGACGGTTCGGGGGAGGCAGAGCTGAACTTGTCCCGTGCATCCACAGCGACCTCCTCTATTATCTGTTGTTTTGGCTGGTCTTGGTAGAGACCTTTGATGTCCGAAAATAGGGAGGGGACGCCTTTTTTGAGACCAGAAAGCAAGTACGGGGTAACCAGCTCTCTGAAATGGTCGCCAGACGCTATTGTCAGGGCTAATCGTCGCGGGGCTGTTGCTCGGGGGAGCTGAGTGGAAAATTCTTCGAGAATAGAGAGCGCCTTTGGGGCCCTGGCGTCCGTTGCATCTTGGAATCCGTGAGTAACATTCACGGGGCGATCAACAGAAGCAGACCTAATGTTAATCCCAGATTAGAGAGATATCCCCGATAGTATTCATAGCAGTCCGGATTGTGTTCGACAAGGACACGCCACGCGTGTTCCGCCTCGTCCGATTGCAGTTTAGAGAGCAAACGTGCTAGGCAGATACGTTAGGGGCGTGAAACGAAAAGGCTGAGTCGCCTACCGCGAATCTCCATGATGGAAGTCCGATCCACGATAGCTCTCGACTTCGCGTTCACGTCGAGCATGGCAAGTGCTTCCGTGAATTCGCCGAGATCCTCTAGGAGGCGGACATGGTACAGCATGGTCTCGGAGTGTTCTACGTCGTAATCGGGGACGTTCTGGTCTTGTCAGCGACGAACAGGGAGGAGGGGTGTCCTTCACTCACTTTCAACGTCGCCTCATAATGCTCAAGCACCTTCTTCGCCTCTGCCAGATTTCCATTTAAATGATACGCGACGGCAAGTGCCATCCAATGCTGGCGCATCGCGGGGCGGATTTTAAGGAGGGTATGTCGAGTCTCGACCAATCCATCGTAGATGCGTAGCTGCGTCTGCAGCTGGGCCGCGTCACGTAGAATGTTCAAGTTTTCCTAGGATCGATTAGTCAGGGGCTGTATTTTTTAATCAACGGGCTACGCACTTTATCGAATCGTAGTGCCTGGGTATAGCACTTGAGGGCCTCCTCATAGTTCTTTTCTCCCTTGTGTATCAACCCGTACACATGCCAGCAGATATGTGATGTCAAATCGAGTCGAACGCCCTTCCGCACGAGCTCGATTCCCTCTTCGCGACGCCCCATATGCGTCAAGACGAGGCCTTTCATACAGGTCGTCTCTACGAAAAATTAGCTTGGGTGCCTTAGCAGCACAGCTAGTAAAACGCACCTCCATGTTCGGGGAACTTTTTGAGGATTTGGTCCGCGGTTTTTAGGCCCTTTTTAAGCTGCCTAGTTTCGTACAAGGTGAGCAGTTCCTTGAACAGAGTCGACTCTTTCGGGGGCAAGACTCGTTTGGCGGGAATGTCCGACATCTCTATGGGCTTTCGCGGTAGTCGACTCCAAAAAAACGGCGAGACGGACTGGAGACCGCTAGGAAGATGCCTGAGGCGCGTTTACCAGAGTCCGAGCGAGAGAAAGCCAAGACGAGGGATAGAAAAGTTGGGATGACGGCGTGTGGTAAGCGGATTGCCTTTTGGGCGCTCTTTACTCTTGCCTCCGCTCTTCCTACTTGTCTCGACTGTTTCTGCCTGGAAGTTGCTGAGAAAGCTTGTCCAACGAAATCGTAACATGGGCTACTGTACTACGAATCGATATTGAGCTTGAAATGGTGTGCAATAGGCGCTTCTAGATCTCTTCTACTGCGTGTTCACTCTGACTTGGCTCTGGCGGAGTTGGAGTCTGACCAACTGAGGCGGCCGGCCTCAACTCTGGCAGACTCTGGCCTCTTCTGGCAATGTTCACTTCTCTCCTTCTCGACTCGACGTTGGCCAGCGGGGATTTTCTCCCGCGACACATGGCGTTCACGCGGAACGTCTTCGAAAGAGGCATCTAACCACCCAGCTTCGGAACTCATAGACTACGACGGTGTCGCTTACTTATAGAAGGGTCGGAAGGCGTTAAAGAGACCACTGGATGCGCGATCCACTTGAAAAGTCGGTCTGAATCCAACAGTGGTCGAGTTACTCAACTTAAACAGATCTCAATGTCATTAACCATCCTTGAGCCGCTCAAGGGGGGATGTTTGCGAAAGGAAATCGGAAGGAAGAGGCCAGAGCGTATGGCAACAGTCCCTACGCACAACAAGGCTCGACGATCTAGTCTGAAGTCATCATACAATCTGACGATACAGGATGTATTCGAAAGCAAAAAAAAAAGCAGAGTAGCAAACGAAAACAGTACGATGGAATAAAATAAATGAGGCAGACTGATAACAGTTACATACACTAAATTAGAGCAATACATCCAGGGCAAGGGAGTACCAGAAATGAGAGTAGTAGTGTCGTGTCATATATACGGCGATCATGCCTCCGGAGTGGGTGAGCTATGCTTGGTTTTCCTCGACGCAGCCTTCGCTTGCTTTTTCTGAAGAGAAAAATTAGTAATCACCGGCGACGTGGCTATCCGAAAACTAACCTTTGCGCGTGTCCGCTGTCCCCTGCCCAGTCTCTCCTCTCCCGAAGGCTCGGGGTCCTCCTCTTCCTCATCGTCGTCGGGGACAGCCGGCTCGGACTTGTCCTCGTCCCCGTCGCTCCCTTCGGACCCAAAATCGTCCTCCGAGTGACCCGAGTGCCGCTTTCTTCGCCTTCTACGAAAGGGTCGGATTAATTACTACATCGAGGAAGAGACAGCGACTCACTTGGCCGGGTTGCCATTCGTTCTTGGGGGCGCCTTGCGCTTGGCTGTGGCCTTCTCAGCTTTCTCCTTCTCCTTCTTCTCCTTTTTCTCCTGTACGACCAAATGATCAACACGGCGACCACCTCACTACAACGAGACGCCAACCTTGGTAGAGCTATACTGCTCCTTCAGCCACGCCAACATCTCTTCACTCAGGTATATAGTCTTTAAGGTCTACCATCCCGCATTGATACACAACATAAATAAATGGCTGATTTCACTGACCTTGTTGGCTGCATCTGCGCTTGCCAGCGGACGCAAAATGTCCTGCGGAAGCTTGACCTTGCCCGGATACGTCGTGATGTTGAGCGAATGCGAATGCGCCCAAATCTTAATGAGCTCCTGCGCCAGCTCGCAAATAACATACAAATTCTGCAAACAAGGTCAGTATGGCGCAAAACGCAGGCGAGGCCGGCTTACCTCAGTGTACTGCTCATCCGCGTCACGGACCGTTTTGCCCTTCTGCGCGAGATGGTACAGAAGCGAGATCGTGTCCGCGTTGGCGACTTGTTGGAGGTAGAACTGAATATATCTTGCAAAACACAAGACGTCAAGATCGGGTCTTATGGCCGAGGACGCAGACGTACTTGGCAATATCAAGTAGCTCCTCCTGAGAGGTCGCGAAATCCGGATGGTGTGCCAGCAGATGCAGCAGCCGGATGAACATCATCTCCATATTCTGCACCCGTTTCGCTAAGAGGTACATGAACCTCAGTCACCTTCACGTGCAGACACAGTAGAAGGAACGGTACCTGCAGGCGACTTCCGCACGACGCCATTAACGTACGACACTGCCTACCGATTCCAACTTCGTTAAACAGCTACCGGGATATTTAAAAAATGGATGGAACGAACCAGGGCCTTGACGTCCGCCTCGGGATCGTGCACAGTGAGGAACGGAATGACATTGTAATGTGCCGGGACTTTCGGCGGTTGCGAAAGGGCGACCAACTTCTTCAGAAAGGTCATCCGCACGTCGAAACACGTGTCCTGGACCACAAAATCAGCGCGCGAATCCAGGACAGTGGCCACGCACCTGCACGACGATCGCCAGCTTCAAAAACCGGGGCGCGATTGCGGTAGCGTACGCAGGGACGGTCGACAAGTGTAGCAGCGACACCGCTGCCTGAAGCCGCATGCGCGACATCACCTTAGGACTGCGAAGCGCAAACCGTCAGCGACGATACTCCAAAAGGCAGCGAGCAACTCACTCTTCACCGGAATCCGCAATGAACGACCCGCCGTGTTCCAGCAGGGTAGCCAGCATTTTGAACACGGGGGTCGCGATCTCAATCGCGTTCTCCGACGACGCATGCGCAAGGCTCCGGTTTCTGCAGACTTTGAGCGCGAGGATCTTGGCCCGCAGATTATCCGAGACTTCCGACTCGTCCGCCCATTCCTCTTCCGTGTCCATCGCATCCTAAAGATAAGTATAAGCCACAATGTTTGCAGGAGGAAATGAACGACGCGCATCTAAGGGGTGCGTGGGAATCATGAGAAGCTCCTTAAGCAGGAACGTCGTGAGGACGTCACTCTTGTGCTCGAACGCATCCGGCGCAAAGCGGGCGAATTGGGCAAGTACAGCGACGTGTGCAACGAGGACCTCGGGGGCGCTGGTACCCAGCGCATCACAAATGACCTAGAACAAATGAGACGCAGCGCGGAAAGACAGAAAGTCAAGTACCTCAACGACTTCCGTGCACACGGTCGCCTTGTGCTTCGAGAACGCCAGGAAGCGGGCAGCGAACTTCGCCTGCCGGAACGTGCCCTCGCACGCAAGGCGCTTGATGCGCTCCAGTGCCCGCCTGTCATAGCTTCAACGACTATACCACACAACAGCGCAAACACGCACTTCTCAATAGTCACCACCTTCTCGTCCCAACGCGCAACCGCAGCGAGCGCCTGCAACGACAGCTCGACGACGAGTGGGTGCTTCTCGTCCGCGACACCCTTCACCAGTTCGCCCACGTGGCTCTTGTACAGCGCCGGAATATGCTTAGACACGAATTTCAGCAACTTCGACGCGTTCTCGGACGCCAGGTGGTTCGTCTTCTGGAGGCGCTTGAGCAGGGTCGGGATCGACGACTGGTTCACGATCCGCAGCGACGCCTGCCGTAGGATGAAGTTCATCGTAGGCGCTAGACCAGCGGAGACCGTGTCCATGCGCTTGACGAACTCGTTCTGGAACACATTCAGAATTCGGGATGTGCTCAGACGGCTCAAGACGAACTGTGGCTTTTACAAGACCCTTGAGGTCGGTCTGCACGTCCATGCATGTCTTGAGCAGCTTATATAGCCGTTGTTCGTTGAGCTTGGCAAAGGCGTGGAGGTCCTCCGAAGCCTTGTGAGGCTCAGGGTTTGCGGCTGGATTGACAAGGCATCAGTCTCGTCCAGAGATTAAGGCGACGATGTACCGCTAATATATTTGATAACATTGGATAGCTTTGTGGTGATCGCCTCCTCGTTCTCGTCAATAACACCGCCCTAATCAAAAGTGAATAAATGCCAAACAGACAGCGGCAGGCATACGTTATTCAATATACAGCTTTCAACGAAATGCTCGAAAATGGTAGGTCGTCTGAGGCATACATGTGAGTAGGCGGGAAAAGGCGCAGGACGATAAACACACGAGCGTTGCAAGGCGCTGATAGTGATTAGCGTGTTCACGGCATGGTCGTCGTCCAAGCACGCCATGACGGTCAGCAATCGGTCCGTCCACGCGACCTCGTCGACGTCGGTGTTCTTAGACGTCGACGGCGAAGAGGATGACGGCAAAGGGAGGATGTACTCCGCCACCACCTCCTCCACTAACGGCCTGGGCACCGCGGTCAGCGCACGGTTCGTGTAGGATGCCCGCCCAAATATACGCACCGAATCTCAGTGGTGACCTTGATCATCTGAAACATCTCGTTCGGAATCCACGCAAATTGCCCAATGGCGGCGTTGTCTTTGTTTTCGCTGAGCGCACCTCGTCAGCCACTCCACACGTCGAAGCAAAAGGACACGCACATTTCGGGGTACGCCAAGGAGTAGAGCTTGCCCAGAGCGCGCAGGGCTTCGGTGCGGACGGAGTGCTTGGCAGATGTGAGTGAGCAGGGGCAGAGCGCGGAGGGCCGACACACCTTTTTGTCGACGATGCGGCCCGCGACGGCGCGCAGCTGGTCGGTCTTGACGTGGTGGAGCGCCGTCTCGTAGTCGAGCTGCGCATACACGCGGCACACCGCCGCACGGACCTTGTCGTCCGGGTCGAGGAGCTTGGCCGCGAGCGCCTCCTCGACCGCGTCGCGCTGCTCGGGCACACTCCCGAGCAACGCCAACGCACTCTCGACGAACTTGAGGCGCACGGCGGGGGCCTTGTCGTTCTTGCGCTTCAGCCACATGTTCCACGTCGACGGGTGGTTTCTGGTCAGCTCCACACCGCCGACGCTGTCCGCGAACATCTCGCCCAGCGCCTGGGTGACAATGAGCCGGAGCTGGAGCTCTTCCGCCTGGAGCTCTTCTTCGAGCTGGGGGATCACGGTGGGGAGGACTGCAGGGCACGAGTGGTAGAGGCGCTTGATGAGCTCGTGGGCGGTGCTGATCTCGGAAAAATCCTCCGAGGGCTCGGAGACGATGATCTCGGTGAAGTATTGCGAGACGTGTCGCTGAAGCTTATCCGCTGTGGCATTGCACACCTGCACCGCGAGGCGGTATGCGGGCTGCTCTAAACGCTGAAACAAAAAGTCAGGGCGTAGGTTGGGACGACGGTCGCGTCACACACCGCGTGCTTGTCCATGAACTGTGCTATTATGGTCTCGAGCACCTCGGCCGGCAGCGCCTGGCACTCGTCGATGAGGGCGACGAGGATATCAGACAAAAACATCTCAATCTTTTTGGGAAGGTCGCGTCGCATGAGCTGGAAAAAGTCACGAAAGATCTCGACCATGAGCTCGTCCGCGTTTTGGAGATCGCACACAAGAACGACGCTCTTGACGGTGGAGAGAGACTCGAGGAGATGGAAGTATTCCGTGTAATATGGCGCATCAGAGCCCTTGAGCCCGGTTGTGAGTTGGCGGAAGAAAAACTGGAAGATATCACGGAGTTCGCCCTGGGTGTATGGCGCATCCGGGGCGGTGAGGCGGAGAATATCCGCGAGACAGCAGGCGGCGTAGGCTTTTACGCCACGATCCTTGTGGTGCATGATGGTTGTGCTGATGAGCTCCTTGCGAACGCTGCTGAGAGAATTGACGTCGACCAATTCCTGGTCGAGTTCTGCGAGTTCTAGGTGTAAAACCTGCAATTTTTTGATGAGAGCATCGGTTGACAGAGCCTTTCCGACGAGTTTGTCGCGGAAGGCGAGTTTCTTGGGCGATGGAGCGACAGCATGGCGGGTTTGGGCCACCATGGTGTGAGGGGAAGAGGCACGCGTTGTGTATCTTTGTTTTCCAAAGCCTTCCCGTAGGATTTTTGCCGAAGCCAAGTACATTCACGGCTGGGAAGGAGGAGGAGAGTTGGGAGACTCGGGGGCATTCATTTTAATTCAAAGGTAACATTTTTGTGATACGAAAACCATCTCGATATTTTATAGCAATAATTCTCAGGAACACTTTCCTTCATTTGCGTGTCGTTGACGCTCCGTTATGAAATACCTCTTCTTCTGCCTACTACGGTCTCAGGAATCACTTGAGGGATTTCTGTCGAAACCACTTCGATGTTATTGGTGGCTTTTAGCAAGGCATGAGTCGTGTGTATCCGAGAATGCGGCGAGACAAGCCAAAGACAAGCGGCAAAAGCTGGCAGGAGTGACACTTCGACACGATGACGGGGACACCACTGCTGGAAGTGAGGTTAAAGATGTCGCGGCGACGACACCTCGATTCTCCTTCTCTCCAAGATAATAGCTGGTTAAGTGTCCAGGGCTCTGAATCAGAGATGAGTCCTTATTTGGCTTTCGCGTATTTGCGTTTTGGGTTCCCCGTTCTCTGCAGTGGACAAGTCGTAGAGCACCTGCGATTCGGCGAAATTCATACAAGAAATTCCAGGAAATATGCACCATCGTGCCGTCCATTATGACCAGATCGATCACCTTTCAAGAGCATAATGAACCGCAAGCTGTCGAAAGCTCCCTCCGTTGGCACTAGGGCGGGGCGGATTTTCTCCTTTTGCAGGGTGATGGACGTGAAGCTCAAAGAGGTTGTTTGGCATTATCCTGGATGCCAAACAAAGAAAATCTCTGAGCCGGCGATTTGCCGCGACAGTCCCTTCAAAAGTTCAACGGCTCGTTCATTGTCGCCTATCCCGTCGCTCATATCTACGCCTTCTTTCGCTCTTTTGCTACCGTTTCCCTGATAAATTCTGGTGTGTTAATTTCTGCAATTCGCTCGAAGCTACATGCTCAACAGTCGTCCTTCAGAACTCCTTATTCATTCGGGGGTCTTATCAGCTGCATATATAGACTCATCAAAATGGCCGTTGAAAGCAACAACGTGAAAGTCTACACCGTCAATGGAGCAACGGCGTCCTCCTCTTCATCCTTGCCGGATTGGCTTACCCGCAAGCGTGCGGCCAAAGGAAAGGGGAAGCGGGCGGTGCGAGAGCACGTCGAGGGCACAATCGAGCTCATACAAGGATTCGAATTCCCCGAGGCGAGCAATCGTATAAAAACGACAAGGGACGGGCAATTTGCGATCGCGACGGGAACTTACAAGCCGCAGATGCGCGTGTGGGACCTCGCGCAGCTGACACTCAAGTTTGAACGGCATTCAGACGCAGAGAATGTCGATTTTGTGGTGCGTGAGTTGGTCCCAAATCTATATGATTCTCCAGCTCATCAGGATATAGATGCTTTCGGACGATTGGACAAAATCAATACACTTACAAAATGACCGGACGATCGAGGTGCACACCCAGGGCGGATTCCACTACCGCACGCGCATACCGCGCTTCGGCCGAGCACTCGCGTACCACTTTCCCTCCTGCGATGCCCTCTTCTCCGCCGCCGGCAACGAAATCTACCGCCTAAATCTCGACCAGGGTCGTTTCATGACTCCGCTTGTACTTACGGATGAAGAAGAAATCCTGGGCGTGAACACCATCGACGTCAACCCCGCGCATCAGTTGCTGGCCTTTGGCCTCGAGGGCACTGGGTCCGCGCAGTTTTGGGATCCCCGGTCCCGGTCGTGTGTGGGCGTCCTGCGCTTACCGCGTAGTCGGCTGATGCCACCTGGCGCTGGTGGCGATGCGGCCCTGAGCGTAACAGCCATATCCTCGCGCGTCGATGGCCTCTCGTACGCTCTGGGGACATCGACGGGACACACCCTTCTCTACGACATCCGTGCAGGGCAGCCGTTTGCCTTGAAGGACCAGGGATACGGGCTACCTGTGAAAAATGTCTCCTGGATTGAAGGGGGGAGTCGGATGGCGGGCGACGGCATGGTGTTGAGCGCAGACCGAAAGGTCATCAAGATATGGGATCGGAATTCCGTGCGTCCTTCTCCTTAGCTATTTATTTAGAAGTTAACTAATTTTTAGCCCTCGACCAACTTCGCGGCGATAACACCTGCCGCGGACTTGAATCACGTCCACCATGTCCCGGCCAGCGGTCTCATCATGACCGCCAACGAGGGGATCCAGATGGCGACCTACTATATCCCACAACTGGGACCCGCTCCGCGCTGGGCGAGCTTTCTCGAGAACATCACAGAGGAGATGGAGGACCAGACGACGCGCTCTGTTTACGAGGACTACAAGTTCGTCGAGCGCAGCGAGCTCACAACGTCAGTATCCTTGCCCTTTGTTTCGCTGCAACTTCGTCTGATTTTTTGTGTTTAGACTCGGGCTGGACCACCTCGTCGGCACGCCGACGCTCAAACCGTACATGCACGGGTACTTCTTGTCCCTCAAGCTCTACGATGCCGCCCGCATCATCGCGAACCCCTTCGCATACACAGAGTACCGCGAGAAGGTGGTCCGCGAGCGGATGGAGAAGCTGGCGGAGACGCGTATCCGTACAAAGAAGGATGGATCTGCGGGCGTCAAGATCAACAAGGCGCTCGCGGAGAAGATACTCCGGGATCAGGAGCGGGAGGCGAAGCGGCTCGAGAAACGGAAGAAGCGGGCGGCGGCCAAGGAGGGCGAGCCTATCGATGGCGACGCGGATGCGGAGCCCGAGCCCGTGCCGCGGCCGAGTCTGCTCACGGATCCCCGTTTCGCGAAGGTATTCCAGGATCCGGCGTTCACGGTCGACGAGACCTCACGCGAATATGCACTGCTCAACCCCTCCGCTGCCGCGCAGCGCAGAAATGGCTCCGACGTCAGACGAAAAACCGCTGTCGAGGAGGAGGGAGGAGGAAAGCGACAAGGTCTCGTCGGACGGCCTCGGGGATGGAAGTAACGACGACAGTGACAGAGAAAGCGGGAGTGGGAGCGATAGTAGCGACGCCGGAGGTTAGTACCGTTACATTGCGCCCGCTGTCTGACTAACTGGTGTAATCCAGCCCTCAGCAAATTCGATCCCCGCGTTCGGCCGGGCCAGAAGAATGCGCGCGCCCAGGAAGCGTATTCCCGCACGCGAGAACAGAATCGGCTCGCAAACAAGGCGAAATTCGTGCCTATGCGGCCAGCCTCTACGGGCGCCAATGGAACTCATTTGGCCGATCGCAATGCTACGTTCGGCCAGAGAAGAGGGACCACCGCTGTCCCTGCGTCCGCGAGCGGTTCCCGCCCCTCGAAGGCTCATGAGACCCCCATGGAAGTTAGTTGGGTACCCTCGGCTTCCTCCGGCGGAGATGTGGACGTGGATGCTGGCTCAAGGAGTAAAAGTAAGGCACGGAAGGGCGTGGAATCCTTCGGCGCGGGGCTGGAGAAGGGGTACGGCGGGGAGGATGTGGAGATATCCGAGCAGGATAGGAAGGGAAGGACACAACGGAGGAAAGGCGTTAGGAGTGGGAGTAAAAATGTGTTCAGGAAGATGGATGCATGAGCCGTTGATGCTACATGGTTGTACAATTGTTCTAATGAGTGTCTATGTAGCGGGCAGACGGGAGATACGTGAGGATTCCCGAGGAGTGTGGTGGTATTTGTCCAACTGGCATTAGGATTATGACCGTAGACGCTGATAAAAAAAGTGAAGGAGCGATATTATGGATCGGAAATAGGAGAGCGACGTGGGAGACTACATCAGCAAAGCCATGAAAGTCGGTGGACCGGGGTCATCCTGGGCAGATAATCAGTCCCGGGCTAAGGGGGATGTACACAAAAGTGCACCTTCTTGATGAGAAGACCGTCCTCGGTTGGGATGATACGATTCACGCCATTGATCCGGGTGGTACATGAGTAGCTCACAGTTTTAGGATCCTTGCAGTAAAAACTGGTATAGGATTGCCACAACTTGCCTCTTGCTTGCACATCCGGGCAGATGTGGATGCCAGCTCCAGGATTATAATCCAGGGAATTTAGGCCCCATCCGGATGGCGAGATGTGGCTCCAGAACAACCGGCGTCCAATGATGGCGGTACCTTCACGGTTCGTGGGGTCGTATTTTCGAGGGTGGAGTTGAAGTTCGATGGGTGTGTCCTTGTCCGAAGGCAAGAGTGCCATGACGGCCCAGTGCACGTGTGTGCGCTCGGGAGTCGCTACTTCACAAATACCCAGCCATGATTCTACTGTGGTCCGTCCGAAGAGGCAGGCACTTGAGCGGATGTCGTTTTTGAAACCAAAATAGTCATATCTGAGGCCGAAGAGCCGCTTATCAGGATCGGAGGAGAAGATCCCATTTGTCGGTTGATACGGCGAGATATTGCGTATCAAGGAAATGTTGTTTGGGGTCCAGCCCTCGCTGGCCGGATCTGTGAACTTGATGGGACATTCGAGGTTCCTTCGGATGTGTTTCACCCAGACGAGGTTGCTTGGGATCTGGTCGCGGGAATCCTCCTTCGCCTTCATGCTCACGATGAACAAGTCTTCTGTAATAAACTGGAAGCCAGTGATATATCGGGGCGCATTGCCAGGGATCTAATAAAGACATTCAGAACTGAAAATGAGGAAGGAAGGGAGAGAACACTTGCAGAAACGAGACGTAGCGCACCGCTCCAATTCTGTACGTGGATGTCGGAGGACGTCTGGTTGTAGTTTGGGTAGTGGGCCACAATGGCCACCATCTCTCCGTACAGTTCCATGTGGTAAACTTCCGCGCCGAGCTGGAAGCCAACCCATAGCTTAGTAGTTGTAACGTGTCGGCCATCGTGCAAATGGTAAACATGAAGGTGTGCGAGTTGGGAACGCGGGTTGTCCGTGTTGTGATTATTACTGGGAACAGGTGAGAATCCACACCCGAGAACAGAGAACAGAGCCCACTATTCCAGGATTGCCACCAGCTGCGCAAAAGGGTCAACACAAACAGCCTTGACGTAGTGCGACATCAAGGCGACGTTGAATTGTCTTCTTATGAGTTCCGTTTGCCCAGTTCGAAGCGAGGGCACCTGATACAAGCAAACTCTTGCCCACATCTGTAGACCAGTACTAGGCCCTGGAGCCATCCAGCTGCCAACGTCATACAGGTGCCCGTTCGACTCCCCCATGAAGCGATTCCCCGACTTCCATCCGAAACTACCTGCCCACGGCGTCTCCTCCGTAGTTTCCGGGATGCTGAAGAACTTGCCGGAGGTATATTGCAGAGTCGACCACGCAAAATTGTATTGCGCGATTCGCTCTCGGACGGAGCGCATAACCTCGGGTGGCCACGCCAGCATGTTGTTGGTCATCAGGCTAAATCTCCCGCATTCCGACATGATGAACTGGGGCGAAGCATACGTTGCCTCTGTGGCGGGACGCCAGACCTGCAGGTGTCCTTCGTCAGCCAAGTGAAACAGCGAGGAAACAAATGGCAACTTACGAGAGCTGCCCTTGCGAGATCCCTGATGTCGAGATGCTTTGAGATTTTCAAAGCGATCTCTGGAGGAACCCGATTCGCAGCTCCCGGTCTCCGTGGCCGCTGGCTGTTGGTGGTGTTTTTTGTTTGATAATCGAAGCTGTTGGGCGGAACGGGGCCTCCCACCCAACGGCTAGCGCCTTGGGATTGCGCCATCATGGCAACAGCGCTCACGGGCGGAGGCGGCCGTAGACTTCGACGTTCCTCCTTGCTATAATCCTTTGGCATTGAGAGCTTGGTATATCGCGTGTGAATATACACTGACAGAAGAACGAGGGACTTTATACCTGTTCAGGTAGCCTGAAGAACAACCAAAGCGCGGCTTCTGTAAGAGAAAAGCTCACTTGTTTCGGGAGACGACGTGCTGTGGAGGCGACTCAAGGGCAGGTAGTTACAAAAAACAAGCAACATTTTGTATTCGCGCGTAGCACTGACAGTGTTGCCAAGTATCGACCAGTAAGTTGTATTCACACAAGACCAAGGGGGATCCAGAGCTGTTCTTTCGCGACGGGAGACCTTGTTTACATGTTCGGAACACAAATCAGGACAATAGGCAGAGCGGCCTGTAGGTTCCATGGTGATTTGGCAGAACAAGGAACTGCGTTGTTGTTGTTCTGTGTGGTTCAGAATCACAACGATCAAGAGTTTCGCTGGGCGCGAATTTCCTTTCTCGCATTGTGCCAGTTGTGTTCAGTAAAGTATCAGACAAACAAGGTACGAGTGAGGAAAGAAAAGAAAAGAACTTGAATGTGAACCGATTCGTGCCGACCGAGCCGAAGACAAACAACGCCTAACAACGCCTGTTCATGTCCAAATTTGTAGGTTCGGAACAAGCCCCGTTCTGACGATGCCGTGCGTGCCGGACGAGACAAACAGACCAAACATCAAAACAAATAGACCAAACACGCCTTCGTCAGCGAAGGTCCGGCTCGCCGGGCCGGAGCTGCGCAGGCTTGCTCCGAACCTACCAAATTTGGTCCAATTTTTTTTTTGTCTCAGACTCTCACCGTTTCTCGTCGAGCTTAGCGCAGACAACCTGATTCCGAGCTTATCGTCATCCACGCGCGATGACCAACAGCGACGGACCCGTAGGGCTGTTCGCCGTAACCGTCTTACGGCCGTAAGCCAAGCCGTAAATACGGCCACCGTACCCGTACCGTATGGGTGGGCTCGAGGCGATTTTACGGTACGGGTGCGAGACGGGTTGCAACCGTACAGAACCGTACCGGCGGACCCGTATACGGTTTGTATACGGCCGTACGGCTTGATGTCGGCTGTAGGCAGCAATCGTCCGGCAAGGGATCGAAACCGACGCTCTTCTATCAGCCGAAGTGTCCATCCTATGCCGAGACCTCGCCTAAACGGCTCCCGGCACCTTCAGGAACCCACCGGCACTTCTGCCGCGTCACTTGGCACCGGCTTGTGGTTGCCGCCCGGCCATCGGCTTGGTCCTTGGACCTTTTTCGAGCCTTTGCACACCATTGGGGCGTGTACAAGAGCATCGGTTGATGCATTGGTAAATTTTGGATGAATTACAACTTCAATGCTCCCCTTGTACCAAGGTATTTGAACACATTCCTTGAGGGTACAACCGTAAAGCCGTATACGGCCGTAATACGGCACCGTACCGTACCGTACAGCTTCCAAGCCTCGGGCTGTACGGTACGGGTTCGGCCGGGATACCACCCGTATCCCAGCCGTCACTATACGGCCGTATGCCGTATACGGTACGGTGAACAGCCCTACGTCCGGGACCCGCCGAGCCTGGGGATCTCCCACAAAATTTCTCTTGAATCGGCGCATCATTGTGCCCAGTGGGATTACAATCTACAGTCATTCTATTCGCCAACTCGTTTGACCGGAGGACAACCGCAATTGGGATATGCACTGATATATCTAGCCGACATCATGGATGGCAGGATGGCTTTCGTTTTTGAAATACGTCCGGTAGATCATTGATGTGTTGTAGGATATGCAATTTCACAGGTATCGTTGGCCTCGACTCTTCAGTCCATCTCTCTTACTTACTTTCCTCCTTGATAGCACCGTGCTTTCTCCAAAATGTCGGATGTTGCCAAAGTTGTCGTGCTCGTTGGTGTCGCCGGCGTCGTACTCAAGACTATCCTCGACCGCCGAAGCGCAACGCGCGGTTTGCCTTATCCTCCGGGGCCCAAGGCGAAGCCAATAATAGGGAACATGTTGGATATTCCTCAAGCCTTGCCATGGCTCACATACTCTGACTGGGCCAAGCGCTATGGTTCGTTCGCCTCATCTTCGGTGTTGCAAACTCTGACCACCCGCTCAAATCTCTAGGTGATATCATGCATGTTACAATCCTCGGTGCCCACATTATCGTCATCAACTCGGCGGAAATTGCGACCGAGTTGCTTGAAAAGAGGTCGGCCAACTACTCGTCCAGGCCAGACATCCCTGTTATGCACATGTAAGCCCATTGGCAAGGATGAAAATACCGTGTACTGACCTTTGATTCGTAGGAATGGTTGGATGATGAATATGGGATTGAAGGGCTACAACGACGAATGGCGCCAGGACCGACGAATTCTTCATCAGCGATTCCGTCGCGACGCTGCACCTACCCTCCATCCTATAGAGTTAGCGAAGACCCAAGAGCTATTGATCAATCTCTTGGAGACTCCTAATGACTTCACAACCCATTTTAAAACGTATGGAGGTCCCTCTCGCAGATTGACAGATAACCTGAAGGCTTTTTTGCAGTTTCCCGACGTCCATTATGATGTACCTCCTCTATGGCCACCAGATCTCTGCTCATGATCCTCTTGTCGAGATTACGTATGAAGCGCTAGGGATGTTCTCTGGATCGGTCGTGCCCGGAACTCTGATCGTCAACGTCTTTCCGTTCTGTAAGCTCCCGGCCTATTACTTGATTATAATATAGAAACTCACTTTCTACAGTACGGCACTTTCCTCCTTGGTTCCCGGGTTTGGTAGCCCTAAACGAGCTATGCGCTCGGTCTCGCCTTTTACTGGGAAAAATGCAAGACATCCCGTTTTATTCGGTCAAGAAACACATGGTACGAAGGTCCATGTAATATAAGCAGTCCTCTCTAATGTCTTATGAAGGCTGACGATAACGCTGTGCCTTCCTGGGTTTCCGAGCTCCTGGAACGGACTGGGGACGCAGCTATTCCGGAGAACAATATCAAGGCGTTGGGGGCAATTACATTGGCTGGTACGACGATCATCCTTTCAGTTATGTATTGGTTTACTTATTTGCCCGCCACAGCCGCGATGGAGACTGCAAGTCATTGATCTTACCTCTCGCCATCTCTCCTTATGTATTTGACCACAGACTCTCTCTGCCCTCCGTGCGTTCATCCACATGATGGTCCTGCACCCCGAGATCCAGGATAAGGCCCAAGCCGAACTCGATGCCGTCGTTGGGGACAAGAGGCTGCCCAACTTCGACGACCGCGAGTCTTTACCGTACATCGATGCATTGTATCGAGAACTCATGCGGTTCCATGGGCCCGCACCCCTTGGTAAGTTGTTTTCCTTTAGCTCCTTCTGCCTTCGTTGACCGTTCCTCCGCCGCAGGCGTACCTCATTCTTCGTCGCACGACGACGTATATAACGGTTTCTTTATTCCCGCAGGTCAGTTCGCTATTGCGCAGAGCTTCCGTTGGTACTGATCTGATTGACAGGCTCGACTATCATGTACAATCAATGGTACCTGCGGTTCTACTGATCCTCGAGACAGACACTGACATTCTACTCCAGGGCCATGTGCCGCGATGAGCGCGTGTATCCGAACCCCGAGGCGTTCAAGCCCGAACGGTTCATTGCTGCCGATGGAAGCCTCATCACCGAGAACTTCCCCCCTACATATGGATTTGGGAGACGGTCGGTTTCGTCTCCACCCCTCGTTCTCGCGCTAATATGTTTATCAGTGCATGTGCGGGAAAATCCATGGCCGACGCGTCCGTCTGGATCGCAATAGCCTCCATCCTCGCGGTGTTCCGGATGGGCAAAGCAAAAGACAGCGCCGGGAACACCATCGAGGTCCCCGACGAGTACATCGACGGCCTTGTCACGTCAGTGTTCCCCTATCTGACTGGCTGTCCTCCGTCTGACTTGCAGCGTGCAGCGCCCCGGTGCCTTTCGAATGTGCCATTGTTCCGCGATCAGAGGCCGCGAGGAAGTTGGTGACTGAAACACCCCCGCTGAAACTCCACAGCAACCCCATGCACTACGACGAGAAGGTGCATGGTCCTATCAACTAGACTGTAATTTAACTCCCAAGTCAATGTCATGAATCATTCGCGCTGCCAGGAGATGTCGGGTGGCGGTTGTGTGCGTGTTTTACAGATAATGATCAAGATAAGCAAAACAAAGCCGCAGTCACTGCACAGCGCTCGGGAGAAATAAGCTAGCTTGCGCGCTCGATGTCGAGCAATGACACTTAAACATCGGCTCGCAAGTCGCGACCCCCGCAAATGCACAGCCACATTGCTATTCTTATCTCTGACGTAATCCCTGTTGACGTTTATTGATCACCAGACTCGCTTTGACCAACGACCAGGATCGGCCTGTACCTGGCTCAGATTCAAAGGATAAGCTTGGATACGCTATAGCTATAGCCTTCCTAATACGACTGAGTACACCGCAAAGTCGGATCAAGCATTCAGAGGTGGTTGCTACAACGAATTGTGAGCCCGAGGAAATTCCAAGTATCATGAGCATGAAGCAAACCCACACCTTCTGCGACTTCTAGCCGCCCACAGTCACTGAGATCTACAGACGCCCAGATAATCATATTCGAACCGCAGAATCCGCTGTTCTAACCCCTCATTTGGGTCCGGGGCTTCTCCAGGTTCTTGCCAAGGTCTGGGCCTGTTTGCGCATCATCCCCATCGGTTAATTAAAAGCGTTTGATTCTGCTCGATATGCTGGGAATCTCTGGGGATTCTAGATCGTCTCTAGCTTCGTCTAACTTCGTCTCTACGCAACAATACGCTATGGGTCTTCAAGTCCTCTCTGCCGATCTCGATGCACTGATCTGCGTTCTCGGGGGTGTTGGAGGCCGCCGCTCGCTACCCGTCTAAAGCTTGAACCTCACAACCTAGCCCAGGCTACGAACCCAGAATTGGCAAGGGGAATAACCACGCGAAGGAAAGGCTGTTCAAATCCCCAGAAACGACGGTCGGGTGGGAAACACCTTAACTGAGCCATGACCTCTCTCAATCCTCATACATTGGCCACAGGTTGAAATATCGATCAACTTACTCTTGACTAACTCCTCCTTTTCCAACGTCTGAAAATAACTGAAATCCAAGCACGCGACTGACATGCGACAGCGGATGCAAAAGAAAAAAACCCGCCTCATTTGATTGCAGCCACTCTAATATTCGTTTTTCGTCGTCAAGGTTTCAAGAAAGAACGAAAGCCACAGCGAAGTAAATGTTTCAAATTCACGGTCCATTTCACATCAGTCATTCAACAGTCACAAGATATCCTTTTCCATCCAAGTTCAACACAAACGCGCTTTCGAAGTGCGGCAGGCTTCATTCTCTCTGTCTGCTGAAAGTCTGCTGGAAAGATTTGGATGGTCATTTCCCTCCGATAGCGCCGAGCTTATTTTTACAACAGGCACAGAGCAAGCAGTACACATGGAGAAACACATGGAGCTCCTCGAGCTTCGAATTCTCTCCAGTGATCGTCCGCGGAAATGTTTTCGGCTACAATGGGGTAAATCACGCCACCATACGATGCTCGCTTACACAACCTAAATGGCAATTGACGGCCAGCCATGTGAATCTGCTTAGGATTAGGCGCAAGGCTTTCAAGCGTCAAGATAGACGTTCAAACGTTCAGAGTAGAACATGATCGACAGCCAATGGTGCCCGCGTAGGGCATCGGTAGAGTATCCCAATAAGGAAGGTGCGACATTCTTGATGTACTTCCTCGACGCTGCAATGCTGGTTCGACACCATGATCAACAGCATATTCTCAGCAACTGTCAGCGTGCTACCATGTCTCTTCCTGCACCTCCTTAGCTTCAAAGACTCGAATTACTTTCAGAACACACATCCTAGGACCCACGTTTTCTGATTTCCAATTGGGCGGTGCTACTATTTGAATTTATGGATCCAAACTTTGTACTGATGCGCGGAGAGCACCGGATGCGTTCTGTAGCTGGTTATGATCTTAGAAATCCCGCTGAGCTGGTCTCATCACTTCCAAATCTCTCCTTTTGAAGCACTAGGCACTTTCAGTACCTGTTCTATCAGTCTTCTTATGATGATGATTCCCAGTATCGCCCAGACCGGATCACCATTCATCGTCTTTGGTCCTTGGCTTCGGCGGCGCACAAGAACTGTCCTTTCGGACGACAGGTAAATTCATTGAACGTCTTCTAATCCTTCAACAGTCCAAGAATACCTTGTGCATCAGTTAAAACGCCTCACGTCTGCTAGTTCGACCTGAGCCCAGCGGCGTGCCTGTCAGGCGATCATGGGTCAACTGTTCTGAACAGATGCGCCATGAACCAACACATGTGCATTCTTTCAGCAGCTTTTACAAATGACGTTGCAAGCCGTCGTATCCACGTCTGACCGACTTTTGGAAGATACCGCATCAGGGATCATGTGTCACCGCCGTAAACCTATGAAGATCCCCCGTTTCACCGGCGCGAGTGAGTGGTGTATAATCTGATCTCGGCCATCTCCAGAGACCCATTTGTGATTTCGATCTCTTGCATTTGATTTCTGTGGCTGTATCATTATGATGCGATAACTGTTCTGGGCACACGGTTCTTGCACGGTTATGGCACTTGGCTGTGTCTTATAAAGTCGCCCCAAAAGGCCGAATGATCTTAGGCTTCTTTCTCTTTTTTTGAATCCCTCTTCTCGGTTTGACATCGGGCTCCCACCGCGACACCTTGTAACGAATGGCCACTCCCACCGCTCCCGTCGTCATCCCCATCCCCCCCAACATCGGGTCCATGTTAGTGCCGTTCACCGCATTTGTTGTCTTGTTTTAATTTCTTTTACAGCGCTGCATCGCAGCTCATTGGGTCGCTGTTAAATTATTGCTTGTACGGTGTGCTGGCTGTACAAGTTTGTGAGTCTCATTCTGTCTCAAACTCGTTAAGATAAGACGCTAAGCCTCGCGTAGATGTATACAGGCTGTCTTTCCCCAACGACAAGGCATCGATCAAATGGATGGGTAAGAGCCCTGCCTAGACCTCCTAGCTACCCTTGCTAACCTTCTCTAGTTTATATCATCTTCTTGGTCGAGACAGTCCTGACGGCACTCAATGGCTACGACGTATTCAACTGGTTCGCGGCGGGCTTCGGTGACATCATTAACTTCGGAAAGCCTGGTGTCTCGCCGTATTACACGCCTATAATGGGTTCGGTCATGGCGATGGTCGTCCAATGGTTCTTCTGCTACCGGATCTACATCATCAAACGGGAGGCCCTGCCCTTGAGCATCTTCATTGCCCTCGTTAGTCGTGTGGTCCTCACCTTTCTTCCCGATTAATTCCTTATTTTTGCTCTTTCGCGCAGGTCTCAATGCTGCAAGCCGCTGGGGGCATTGGAGGAGGCGCGGCCGCTTTCCTGTCCGCAAACGAAGCGCACGACCACATCCGAATTATCTTCGTCTATATTTGGCTCATCGGCGACGCCGTCGCAGATGTTTTCATTGCCGGCACGATGTCATTCCTAGTATGTTTCGCTTGTTTTAAATTCCGCGCCCACTAATTTCGCGTACAGTTGCTGAGGGCGAGCCGTCAACAACATAAGCAGACGAACGACATCGTTAAGCGCATTGTGCGGTTAACGATAGAGACCAACGCCCTCTCCACGTTTGTTGCAATCCTGTCCTTGATCTTGTTCTATGGCACGCCGAACACGACATATTTTATCTGCCCAACGATGGTCCTCGCTAAGCTGTGCGCTCTTTTATTTTATTTTTCGTGTGCGATCTCAACTAACGGTTTGCTAGGTATGCGAACACGCTCCTTGTGACCTTTAACAATCGGGCGTTCGTTCACCAGAACGGCGGAACCACCGCTCACTCTGCTTCTGTCAACGACTCCTACGCTCCGCGGGGCAGCAGGATGACCGGCAGCCGCAAGAGCCTGCCTTTCTCCGCCGGCCTGGGCCTGGACAGCGAGTCCGACACCTTCACCGGCACATACACGGGCAAGGTCACCGTCACCTCGCACTCCATGACCGACTCGTACAACTTAGGTCGTATGCAGGTGTGTGCTTCTTTTCATACGCGTACGAACGAAGCTGACGGTTCTGCAGGACTCGCAAAAGCCAGTACATATTTGAGCGTCAGGCTCGACCGCTCATTTGTTTTATATATTTATCAATTGCTATTTATCTTCGTCTTCGCCGTCACTTCATCCTGTACAGTATGCCTCTGTATATACAAGTATTACTATCACGCACTTGTATGTACATCATGCTCCTCGCTTTGGGCTTTTGAAAATGGAAACTGGACAAAAACATGAAACTCGTAGGGCCGCCGGCGCAAACGCACATGGACATCATGGGCGCGACCCCCGAACGTCATGTGGAATAACTCAGCGCGTGATTTCAACCGCGCTGTCTTCAAGTCCAAGTCCTGAAGCGAGATATTAACCGGCGCTTCAAAAAAATTGAAAGTGTTCCACACAACGACACGAACTCTCCCAAAAAAATTAAAATTATGTACACTTTGCACATGACTGCGTACTATCGGAGGCGTACCACACGGAGCGGAAGTTTGGGCCCATCAGCCGCCATGGGGACGAGCGTGATGGCGAACGTCGGCTCGATGGCGACCTCCTCCGGAAGTGCAAATGAGAATTTGCGCACAAGCTCGGCGACGATAATCTGCATCTCAGCCAGGCTGCAATTGCTGGTAAGCGCCCATTGCTAGGGAGATGGACAAGAACTTACGAAAAACGCCATCTGAGAAAGTAACCAGTTAGTCGGTGTCCCAAGGTAATTTAATGTCAGACGCACCCGATACACGTCCGACTGCCGCCCAGGAAGGATAGACTGGCGGGGAAATATGAGGTGGGGCCAGCGCACGCATATTGTAGACATACAGATTTGAGTATGGACCTATAGATGCACCTGACGCAGCAATGTTCCCGTCGAGCCACCGCGACGGCTTGAATTCCTCAGCATCTTCTCCCCAGACCGAGGTTAGCCTATGTGCAGTGAGAACAATCGACGTGCGAAGCAGATGCAACCGCACCTGTGGTAGGACGAAATGGCGATGACCAGATGCTGGCCCTTCTTCACCGGAATCTCAGTGATGACTTGGCCGGAAGCGGTGGTAATGGGCTCGGAGAGCGGCAACACGCTGTCTTTAGCCGTGACGCGCTCCGTCTGCGGTACGGTACTATACAGCCGTAAAATTTCCTGAAGAAGAACGTTAACATCGGGCCCTGGATTGATTCCTACAGCATACCTTGAGTAGCGCGTTCAATATGGGCAAACGGTCATAGTCCACTGAGTCCTCGGGTCCCGCCTCATTTAGCTCGGCACGCAGTTTAACCTGCAGCTCAGGATTCTTGGCCAGCTCGTACAAGGACCAGGCTACAGTGTTCGCCTAAGAATGTTAGCACAGGAACGACCGGCAAGAAAGGTGCACTGACAGTGGTATCTTCACCGGCGACCGTGATGGTCCCGAACTGATCTTGAATTTCCTCGAAGGTCATTTTGCTCATTGATTGGGAATTGGCGCCAACTGTGTAGCCGCGTCAAATGGTTCTACGTCGGCAAAAAAGAACTAACCTAAAACGCTAATCAAGTCCTTTTCTGGCTCGACGCCGAGGTCCAACGCATCGGTTTTGTCCTTGATGAGCGTCTTTGCCAGAGCGCCTATCGCGCCTTTGAATTCGAGAAGTTTGACCAGTGCCGGCGGAGGGAAGTGTAGGATCATATTAATCGCTGGCTTGGGGATGTACGGAAGGATGCCGTCGGTGAGAATGGAGAACTTTGAGCGGTCTGCCGCGATCACGCTGCGTAGGATGATCAACAAAGTAGTCGAGCCATTCTGAGGAGTACAAACACGAGGTTATGATACCGCGCCGCGAAATCTTTGTCCGCCTGAAAATTGTAGCCGACAACGCCTTTGTGAGGGTGAGGACGCGCTCAAAAAATCAGGAGCATATCTACCTTCGCCGACAGCTTGCAAGGTGGTATCGTGTAAAGTCGGGTATATATCGAGGACCTCGTTCGGCGCCTGCGCGTCACAGAGAGCCTCCCACAGTTCAGAAACCTATACTGGACTTCAGGAACAAGGTTTCGTGGGGAGATGCAAGAAAAACCTCATGAGCAGCCTTCCTGAGAGTAGGACTCAGAGCACGAATGCTCGTTGCAGAGAAAGCTGGATTCATGACGGCGCGAATACGGCGGTGAACGTCACCTGAATACTAGCATTATAAACCGAAAGGCTCGGACGTGATTTACTCACCCTCAACGTACAACAAGCTTCCCTGCCCCAATCCCGTCAAATTTATAAGCTGCTGCTGGGGCGACTTCATATAAGTTCCTGGGTGTGATAGTATGTGCTTTAAAGTCGCGGGGTCCGAGATCATCAAGCGATTTTCCTAAAAAATCTCAGAACATGAAATGCAGAATAAGGCTCAAAGACTGACGCCAAAACAGCCCTTCGTACGATAAAGGGGGCCGTACTTCTTCTGCCATTGGAATTCATACACGCCGTACGGAACCTCAAGGATGAGCTCCAGCAAATTACCTACAAATCGCTGTGAGTATCGAACCACCAGAGAAGCGAACATTCTTGCCGAACAACCATGACGGAGATGGCGGCCCCGGAATGTCCTTGATCGCGTCCCCTGAGCGTCGGAATCGCGCAAAGACCACAGCGAGAAAGACCGCCCCAAAAGCAAACGCGAGGTTGTCCATATTGGTGAGGACGAAGATTGGCTGGCTTTCGGACCAACGATTTGAAATGCCAGTGCCTCGACATCAGGACATACATCAATCCCCTCAATCATCTGGCATGCTTTCACGTCTACGACGGTCTTGATATTATAAAGATCGGGATTTTTTGGCAGACGCTACAGATGCTTCGTATGTTCAGGTTCTGACCTAGGTAGATCTTTCGAAGTTGGTTGGATCCCCATCGGCCAGTGGCAAGTGGAGAAAGATTTGAGCAAGAGATGATCAACCGGCAGTGGATCAGCGGCATCAAGCCGCACATCAACCATCATTGATGGCATCATTAATCGATCCGCCACACCGACGGCGCCCCGACGGTGCCCGATCAGATCCACAAGTCCTGGATCATTTCTTGTTCATCCGATTACAAGTACACATGTTTGAGGTTCTGAAACTATTCTCTCAAGCCCGGTTGAACGTGATTTTCTTCGTCGACCCTGTCGTCGCCGCGGTCGCCTTCCCCGCTTTAGCCGTATTGCCCTTGGCCGCTTTGCCCGCTGCCGCATTACCCGCGAATAGGTTCTCATTACCCACCACCGACTAGCCGACGGTTAGATTTACGCGTGAACGGGGAGATAAGAAAGAACGCACATTGGCGACAGGGACGCCGTTCAATGAGCCGGTTCCGAGCAAAATGCTGGCGTAATTGTCAGTCAAAAGCTGGACGCCCGACACGAAATCTTTCTCGTCGAATTCACTGATAGGGCTGGCATCAGGCGGCGCTCGTAAGAAAAATAATTAAGCGCGTACCAATGGCCGCCATTGGGCGATGCATTAGCGGTGAGGAGCGTCGTGTTCGTGATGAGCTTCTCGTATGCTACCAGGGCCTCCGGACTAGCAACGTGCAGAGGAAATTTTAGCACACTGGAGGCAGGACAAGGGAGGCCTGCGCACATGGATTTCTGGAGTGCCGCGAGATCATCTGTGGTGCTCTGGAATGCAGACGGAGATCGGAGATGTCGCCCTGTACAGGCACTTGCCTGGGAAGAAGACCTGTTAGGGACGAATCGCAGTGGGGGCGAGTGGTGCGTACGGTGCGAGACCCCCACAACCCAGAACAGCCCCAGGGACAGCCAGACTTGCCCCGAAAGTGGGGATCATGAAGCCTGGCGTTTGGGTGAGTCTCCTTCGTACTAAAACTTTTATACGCCATCGCTCACCACTTAACAGAAGGCTTCCACCGCTGACCTGGAATAGCTTGTCAAAATCAGACTGCGGTGTAAACGTGCAAAGACTCACTCCCTCGAGGAAGATGTTGGCGGGGTCAAAGTTTACCACAGTTGGCAGAACTTTGGTGAGAAGCTCGTTCACAGCCGCACTATGGGCAGGCCCATCAGGTCTGTGGAGCAGGGTGAGTTAATTCCGACGTCCTCTACTTTCCACCCACTCCTTACCTGACCAATCCAGTCTGGTCTTTAGGGTCGGACCCTCCCCATCGGAAGTCGGCGTCCGGTGCCAGCAAGGCAACACCCATCAAGTTCGAGTTCACTCCTTGGTTCTACAGGGGGCGATTAGCGACCAATGACTGTGCGCAACGCGACGAGCAACGAACAGGAAAGTCAACGAACGATTGGCCACCGTCGCCGTGGAATAGGACCTATAAAACGCGTCAGGGCGCGCGTGGCCTATGACGCGACGGACTCACGTTGATGCCCAACGTCCCTGCAGCCTGGCCGCTCTTCGCCACAAGCTCAGACGCCGGTGCGGAGACCTTGTAGCGCATGTTTAGGCCGCTGACCGAGCCGCGTCAGCGAGCACCAGAAATGTCGAGTGGGCCACGCACTTGATAACGACGGAGTCGTCGATGATGACGCTTCCGTCCTTGGCCGTCGACACCTTAGCGCCCGTAGCCGTCTGCTTGTTCTGTTTCCGCGCCTGGACGCTGGTCGCACGTCCATTCAAAGGAAGGGCGGGGACGAGGTCGACGCATTGGATCGCCAGGGAGAAGAAAAAGAGGAGGGATTTCGTAGAAGGCATTGCGAGGAATGGATGGAACCTGTCCGGGGAAGTTGGCCAGAGCAACCGAGGGGGTCGAGGAAGGAAAAAGTGGAGGTGAAAAAAAGTTCCAGGGCAGACCCAGCCGCCAGTAAAAGAGTGAAGAAGAAAGACAAGCAAGGAAGAGCAAAGCTCGTATATTTATTAACTGACAACCGAAGGCGATCCTTGCAACCGCCAAGGGATGATCGCGGATCGACATACTCTAGCGGTTAAAATGCGGGGTTGCGAATACATCTAAAGAGTAGTGGCTGCCAGTGAGCGAGTCCGAACGTTTCGCGTACCTCTTGAAGGAGGTCTCGATGTATTCCATGCTGTTCACATAGAACAGAAGAACTGTACCGAGAATGGCTCCCAACATATACATGAGGAGGGACCTGAGGAGACCAGATTATGAAGGCCTTGGCAAGTTCTTGGCGGTCGAGACGGGTCTCGACAACGGGAGTTGCCCCGCCAACTAGACAGGGCTGTGCACGGATACAAAACAACGGACGTTGCGGGGAATATTAATGGACCTGTAAAGCCCTGAAGCGCAGGAATGCCAGTACGGATGGCGTTGGCTTTCTGGCGAAACCCAACTACCGCCCGAGAGTAGCGCAAGAGTGGTCTCGGATCTGTTTCAGGATTTCAAGAGGGCGCTGCACGGCGCGCGCCGAGGGCTTGCCAGTGGATCGGTGTTCACAAGGATATTGAGGAGCAGGAGAAGAAGGATTAGCGTACTATATAGTGAGAGACTAATGAAGAGTTGACTCAAAGTTGAAGGATTAACTGACTCGGCCAAACCCGAGTGGCACGTGAAGGCGGCGGTTCCGATCTCCTCCGACCAACTCCCGACTCTTTCTCATCGCCAGCCTGGTCCTGGGCGATATTCTGCTGCATGATTTCGCTAAAATTTTTGAAAAAACTACAGACCTAGGGGTTAATCTATTTTACGCTTGCGCCCGGCTATTGAACAATTGGAACAACTACTTTCGGCGGAGACAGTCCTCTTCTGTGCTATCGGGCCTTTGCGTTGAAGCCTGCGATAATCCCACCTGCGAGATTTGACAACGGCCCATCATGGTTAGAGCCATGTTGCGTAAGTACTGTGCTTATACGACGCTTGCTTGAAAATTTTCCATCCGATGTTTGCGGGTGGCGCGGGGCCAGACCTTAAACATGGGTTTTGCCAGACGGGGAACCTCCACATTCGCCACAAAAAAGCTTAACTTTGCCTCAAGGGCTTCAATACATGATCGCCGCTGCTTCTTTCAATGGAATCCGAAATAGGCATGCACCATTCCATCACCCGTGGTTTGAATTTTACGTCTTTAGTCGGAACGTCCCTGTCCGATACCGCCGTCATATAAAAGGCCTTCTTTGTCACGAGCACCCAGCCTCTTCTCTTTCCCTACCACAACCCACATCGTCTTTTTCAGAGTTTTCGTTCGTGGTCTTGTGGTATGTCGAAGTTGTACATTGGGTCGGTGCCTTTCCATCCTGGTCTCTCTCTTTCTCATCTCTTCTGGCCAGGAATTTGAGTTTCCAGGTGACGGACGAGTCGCTTCACAATGTAAGCGGCATTATCTCTCGCGTTCACTGCCCACTGAACGGCAATCCCAAGGCATTCAGCCAGTTCGGACAGATCACCGATGTGCTTTCCGGTTCATGTTCGCCGTGAGTTGTGCGACGCTGACCTGTCTTGACAGTCTATCGTCATGAAGGACCGCGAGACCGGCCGCTCTCGCGGCTTCGGATTCGTTACATACAGCAGCGAGCAGGAAGCCAACGCCGCCATCGAGAACATGAACGAGCAGGAGCTTGAAGGTCGTCGCGTGCGCGTGAACATGGCTAACGCGAAGCCTTCCGGCGGAGGAGGTCTGTCCGCTTTCTTCTTCGAGTGCGCATCGTTCTCACCTTTATCCAGGCGGCTATGGCGGCGGCGGAGGTCTGTCCAGTTTCGTTGTCGAGCGCTTATGATCCTCATTTCTGTCTAGGCGGCTACGGCGGCGGTGGCGGAGGCGGGTATGGCGGTGGAGGAGGCGGATATGGCGGCGGAGGAGGCGGGTACGGAGGCTACGACAACAACCAAGGTCGGTTACTCTTACAATACTCGTCTTATCGCATCGGCCTCACATTCCTTGCGTTTCCAGGCGGTGGTGGCAGTGGTCCAATGTGGTGAAGAATTCCAGAGCCTGTAACTAACCTCGTCATCGTCGTTTCGCTCTTTGTATCACCATCGAAAGTCTAAAACGCGCTGTTTTTTGTCTCGAATATCTGCCAAAAGAAGAGAAAAAATCTGGGGCGGCTCTTCGGCTCCCACACGTTCGTAACCGCAGCAATGAGATATTTTGGGCGCAATTAATCGATTAGAATCGATGGCAGAACCCTACGCAGCGCGACGACTCTATCAGGGTTCTCTTCACGTGTGCAGATTCTGAAGGAATCCAGATTTCCTCTTTGGGAAGCAACACCTCCATCGACGCGAAAAAGGTAGAAATTGAACAGCTCCTTGGAGCCCTTTCTCAGTACCCACGCCAATTCATTGTATTCAGGCTGTTAACAGCTCGTTCATCTGTGAGCTCCTCTGCAACAACAAACGCGGGGTACGTTCTATTACGTCTTTATCTCATGGCCCTGGCTGCGCGAAGTCAATCACAACTCAATCAGTGATTAGAAGTTCCCCAGCGGAGTTCCAAATTCCAGTACAAAGCTTTGGCCTTGTTCCCAGGGGCGCCTCTTTCTCCTTTCCCCGCCGCACCCACCCGTGTCTGTTCGGTCAGGTTTTTTTGTTACTCGATCCCCGTCTCGTGTATCGCAGTTACTATGTCCAAGTTGTACGTCGGGTAAGTCTCCATTTCGTCCTTCTCTTTCGTCGTCGTCCTCACTCCGCCGCTCCAGGAATTTGAGTTGGAACACGACCGATGAGAAGCTCCGTGATGTACTTTCGACCCGCCCTTCATTTTTTTCCCTCGCATCTCTGACACTTTTTAGGCCTTTGCCGTCTATGGTCAAGTCACCGATGTAGGGCTGTGCATTTTTCTTCCCCCGCCGTCCGCTGACCGTTTTTTTTTTTTGCAGAGCATCTGCATGAAGGACCGCGACAGTGGTCGCTCCCGCGGCTTCGGCTTCGTCACCTTCAGCACCGATGGCGAGGCTCAGACCGCGATCGAGAAGATGAACGAGACTGAGCTCGATGGACGCCGAATTCGGTAAGTATGGAATCCCAAACGAGGTTCTTGCGTTAATATCTCTTGCAGGGTCAATGTCGCTGGCGCGTTTTTTGATATGCATCCACGGACAAGAACTAACCTTATCTTTTTCGCGTATAGGCGAACGCGGTGGAGGAGGTGCGTACCGTCGTTCCCCCCCCCCCTCTTTTGTTGACGTCCTTCTCTACAGGCGGAGGCTACGGTGGAGGTCCACTTTTCATTCTATTTCTTCCATTCTTTCGCTGACGTCCTTCCGTAGGCGGCGGCTACGGCGGCGGAGGAGGAGGTTCGTACCCTTCTCTTTTCCTTCACTCTGTCGTTGACCTCTTTCTCCACAGGCTACGGCGGCGGTGGCGGAGGATACAACAACAGCAGCAGCGGCTACGACAACAGCGGCAAGTCTCTCCTCTATCCCTCCTCGCACGCTGTGCAGCGACTAATCGCCTGTCGGCTTAGGCTCCGGCCCCAGCTCCATGTGGTAAATTGCTGGTATGTCCTTTCCTCTTCTGCACCTTGTACCCTTTCTGAATTTTGCTCAGTGCTGTCCAGACCGTCGTGTCCTCAAAGAAGTTCTTGACCCTGGTTGCTGTAAATGTCCTGTGTCTGTCTCGTCGCAATCCAGATGTAATACGTTGTGCTTTCGTGAAAAAAATTGTACTGTTTCTGTGTCTCTGGTCTGCGTGAACTCCTGTGAATCCGTTTCTTGCAAACCGAAGTTGGGGCAACGATTGCGAGATTCATGCTCAAGGCAGGTTACCGTCGATGCCGGCTGCACACATTCTGGTGTACTGCAAGCACGTCGTGTGCACAACACTCTGAAGATTCCACCTTCAGCGCTTCAGCGCCCCGCACTACGAATCTCATCCGTCACGAAACACGCACTACTGCTCATATTCCCCACCCGGTTGTCCTCTTTTTAATAAATAAATGGACACGATGCATAAGCGGGCGCGCGCGATCCACCGTAAAACCAACGCCATCCGTCGTGTCTTTGATTTTGCATGTTTCACAAACGCCCCAGAGACGCATACGTAGCCATATTTACAACATACGAGCGCTCCCCCGCTCAGTAGGTCTTCTTCTTCTCGTCTACCGACAAACCACCTGGTGGAGCGTGAGCTGGTTAAGGACGGCGGTGATGACGAAAACGTACCAGGGCCCATGTTGACGAGGAGGATAAGACCGCCGACAATCGCTGTGGAGAATATAAGCCAAGAAGGCGGTATGACGAGAACGAGAAAGCATACAGAGTGTTTGGAAGAAGTCGTATCTGGGAATGACGTCAGTCTGGTGATCCGAAAAGAGAAAAATCTAGGCGTACTTCAGGAAATCGCGTTGGGGGTGGCCGGAGCTGACACTCCACCAGTTGTTGGCGAAGACGTTGAATATGCTCAATACGATGACCAGGAAGGATGCGGACCACTTGGCTTTGAAGCCCACCGCCACCATGATACACGCAGCAAGCCCGAAGATCGAGACGAACACGCGGGCAATACTCCATTTACCTTGGATAATGAATCCGAGGAACAGGAATATGAGCAGGACACGGCCGGCAAGAAGGAAGCTGCAGGATGTCAGTCAGATCCGTCGTTGGGCGAAGGTAAAGCGACTGACTATTTCCTGCGGTCCGTCTCGCTGATGGAGGGCAGCCCGGCAAAGAGCTTTTTCCTGGTGACCATGGAGTCGCTGAAGACCATGAAGAGGCCACCAATGACACTGAGGTTGCGCAGGAAAAAGTTGAGGTCGAAAATGAGTCCGTAGCCGAAGCCCTGGATGACAACGACGCTAAGGAGACCAGCGACAGCGTATTCGGTGTATCGCTTGAGAATGATCATGGAAGAACCGCCAAGCATGGTCTGTGTCCAGAGTCAGCGCATACTAATCCTGGAAGTGCGATAGAAACTCACAACAACGTTGATAAGAAGGAATAGATGTGAGAGTCCCCAGGGGAACTTTCTGTGTCTGCAAGACCCGTCAGACAGCTGCGAGAAGGCGCGCTTCATAACAAGACGCACTGCTGCAAATACCAAAGCTGGTCGCCCCATTGCGTCAAGATCCGCAGCGCGTCCTCGAGAAAGGTGACAACGATGAGAAAGCGGCCAATTGCAGGCAAGTGCGGCTTCAGAGGCTGCGAGTAATTTCGACGTAATCTTCGACCTGCTTGCTGAATGCTTGCAGCTTTTCCATGGGGTCGTCGGGGTTGGCTGATCGGTAGCCGGTCGAGGCAGAAGAGCGGGAATTTGAAAGCCCATGAGGGTCAGAATTGTAGTTGTTCGACTGAGGGCGGGCAATGCTAATGCGGGAGGACATGGTTGTTGTGCGAGCAAGCTCTGCTGGGCGTACGTGGCGATATTTTAGTGTGACAAAGGCTCGTGACCATGTGAGCGTCGATCACCCACTGATTTCTCCACCAAATAGGCACTGCTACCAAGACTCCTACGAATCCTATACCGTTTCAAAAAATGGGGGCGTTCATCTATAGGAATTCTCACCAACACAACTTTTTTCCTTGAAAAAAAAAATCGAAAATTTACAGCACTCCGAGATTCGCGCATTTGCCAGGTCCACCAGGGAACTCCGAGTCTGCTTGGACTCATTAAAGCTTGAAGAAAAGCTTATTCTGCAATCACCATTCCTCCTATCTGTTGGGGTACTGAGACATTGCTAATAGGGTGTTTCAGAATTATAATTTGGGCTCCAACTCGGACCCCAACTCGGACCCCCAACTTGAGCGAAGTTGAGGCACAAGTTGAGGCACGAAATCGGAGTTGGATGTCAAGTCGTGCATCAGACCACGACTCAACATCCAACTTGTACCCCAACTTGTGCCCCAACTTGATGCCCCAACTTCCGGTTCTCGGGCATCAATTCGATTGTGCCTCAACTTGAGGTCGAGTTGGGGCACAAGTTGAGGCACAAGTTGAACTCAAAAATTTTAATTCTGAAACACCCTAATCGCAAGTTGCCACAAAACACATTGCCCCTGAGCGCTCGGCGTGACAGTCGACAACTGACTGGTTGAAAATCTTACTTGCTCAAGTTCGCGGACTGGGCGTATGTCGCAAGAGTGATATAGTGGATCATTGAACGTTGAAGCAGTCGTGATGGTAATACAGGTACGTAGGCCTATTGATACATGAGATGGTAGACACGATACAGACGTGGTTGTTTGATACAGGTGGTGAAAGTCGAGGCACGTATATGGTCCCTCGAATAAAGAATGGTGAGGGTCCGTAAGAATCGAAAGCCGAAAATCGAAAGCGAACGAGGATATAGGTGGCGACGCCTGTCTGACGGCCAATAACGGTGAAACAAAGAAGAGAAACTACTCGAAGCTCACTTGCAAACATTCCTGTGCGCCATCCCAATCCCTCAGCCGGTGGGATATCCAGCCTCTAACTTCATCGTCCATTTCCGCTTGGATTCCCCGTACGTGGAAATGCACGAGCTCTAACTTGGAAAAGAGCGGGTTGACGATGACCTTTACGAGATCATTCCAATCTATCAAGTCGAGCTGCTTTTTCGCCCCCGAGCCATATGTTAAATGTGATCTCCGATAGCTCGGGCGAGCCGACTCGGGAAAGGAACGGCACGAGCCAAAGGTAAGGGGAGATTTCGGCGAGGGGGGATTGGGAACCGGGCGTCGGTGGAGTGCTGGGGAATTGATAGAGGGACAGCTGGTGGAGGCGAATAGTGCGGAGCCTGGTGTGGAGGGACAGATCTATTTCTCCGACAGCGTCTGAAATTAAAGTAATTAGCATTTGGTTCTCGAAAAAGTTGTATTTGCCGAGACATCACACCTTGAATGGCAGGGGCATCTTCATAGTTGTGTGCCAAAAACCCAAGCTCTAGGTTCTCTAATGAAGAAGCGACGGAAGACAAGGAACCTGCCAACCAGGGACGCTTCATGCGGGAGAATTTCGGGGAGATTAAGAGAGCGAATGGGCGCCACAATCGGAGTCCCTTCCTCTGCAGCCGCGTTTGAAAGCCAGGATATGATGGGCTTGTTCGAGCAAGCGCAGACCATGAGCTTCTGGAATCTAGAGAGGAAGGGGGGGGAACGTTCTGGCTGGCTGGTATCGTCCTCGGGACCGTCGTCGTCCGGCGAGTCCCAGGTAACATTGTCGAAAGAAAGTTCCTGCAGTCGAATGAACTGGGAAGCGAGCGTCCGAAGGACCGAGAATGAGGGGAAGTGAATAAATCTGAGATCCAAGACCGTCAAGGTTTGGAAGACGTTTCCTTGTCCGCCCAAAAGAGACGTGGTGGCCGGAGGCGCTAAATAGCTCCAGCTCCATGTCTCCATATGGATCTTGCGGACGTGTTCTAGGGTAATCATGAATAGTATGATGTCGTTAAATTCGTCCTGCTGTTCACGCATCCATCCCCCACCAAGGCCGACGTTCCGAATATAGGGGGCGATAGGTCGCGAAAGCGTGGGGCGAGGCGCGTAAAAACTTGACAAAGTCGGGGCGAAGGTTTACAGAGAAAAACAGGTGATGGCGACAGATTTGTAGCCACTGCTTGCAGACTGAACTGCAAGTAGAAAGAGTCGATCGTGAAGAGTGGAATTCGTCCAGGAAATGATCATAGAATTCGGGGGCTAGTCGAGAGGTGATTGAGAGAGGCAGCGGCGTCGTCGGTGCTCCCAAGCCCATATTGTCAGTGGGGGAGTCCGAGCGAGAGGGAGGATCGAAACGGCCCTTTTTAGAGCGCGTCACAGCGCTCCTGTGTTGTACTGCCTCACGTAAAGGGCGAGCCATTGTTCCCTAGTTGGCCCGTAGGGGCTGTAAAACAAAACAAGGCATCCCTAGTACTCAACTTAAATACAAGGGCAAGGCGATGAGTTCAGGCTGCCAAGTAGGACGCGATGACACAGGTGCCAGCACAGTGCAATGTATCGTGTTGGGTTGATGGCGGTTCCTAATTAAGGAACGAGGCGTTATGTGACGAAAAAAGGGAGGGAAAAGTCTGGGACAAGTCAAATTAATCTCTCGACGCAGTAAGCCGAAGGTCCACGCAATAGGTCCAGCGACGAGCGCCAGGGGGTCCGCGGGGGTCTACGTGTACGAGTAGTAGGAGAAAGGTCCGGGCAGTGCCGTAGCCAAATAAGGCCAAATGATGGAGTCCTCTCTTCACGGTTGTCCTTCTGCTGTCCTCTGAAGAAAACTGCCACTCGAGCTGGTAATTGGTCTCGACTCGATTATTCCTGCCTTGATTTTCTCAGACACCCATCATTTAGCCTTTCCCGCAGATGGGGAAACGGAAACTTTCAAGTTCAACGGCAGACGAGTCGGAAACGAACCTCTCCGACTCGGATGACCAGTCTTACGTGTCATCAGGGCCGAAAACACGGAGGAAGAATACCTCCATCCGCCAGCCCGTTAAAAAGAGAACAAAACGCGCATCGGACGTTGTGAATGATGAATCAGGCAGTACACAGCCGATACCATCCTCACACGCTAAATCCATCCACGCAATACACGCCCTGAACGTAGCACCTATTCGGTCCTCCCTGCTGCAATGGTACTCGACCGTACATTCCTCACGGAATATGCCTTGGAGAAAACAGTATGATCCGACGCTGGATCGCGAAGCGCGTGCACAAAGAGCATACGAGGTGATATCTGTAATCGCAGCCCTTCAACTCCTCTCATCGCGTGTATTTCAGGTGTGGATATCTGAAATCATGCTTCAACAGACGCAGGTTGCCACCGTTATACCGTACTACAATCGGTGGCTCGAAAAGTGACTTGCTCCGCTCGTGCCTCAATTCGTATTGATCACTGAACTGCCCAGATATCCCACTATCCGTGATCTTGTCGGTCTCCCTATCAATTCTTTAACACAAACTGATAATCTTTCAATTAGGCGGGTGCATCTATCGACCAAGTCAACGCTCTGTGGAAGGGATTAGGTGAGACATCTCATTCGCCTTGTTGGACATTTATCAATTACTTCAGGTTACTACAGCCGTGCCAGCCGCCTCCTCGCTGGGGCCCAGAAAGCTGTTGCCGAATACGACGGGAGACTGCCTGACAACGCGAAGGATATGCAAGCGAATATCCCTGGGATTGGACGGTACTCGGCGGGCGCCATCTGCTCGATTGCATATGGAGAGAACGTCCCGGTTGTACGATTTTCCCCTCTATTTCCTTAAGTTCCATAACCATTTGCACAGCTGGACGGGAACGTAAACAGGCTGCTCAGCCGGTTCTTGGCCCTCCACGCGCCTCCAAAAGCCAAAACGACCTGGACATCTTGTGGAATGCCGCGAGCGCACTGGTCCAGGATCTTGGTTCATCCTCTGGTCAGATTCCACATTAATCGTTCGTCGACAAGGCAACTTATTCAACACAGCGAACTCGACCTCGACGGAATATCCTGGCGATGTTAATCAGGCGTTGATAGAACTGGGAAGTACCGTCTGCAAAGTTCGCGATCCTGACTGCGCAAGCTGTCCGGTTCAGCCTTGGTGCGCGGCATATGAACACGCAAATAATGCAGTGAGTCCCGTTATTTTCATCTGGCTTCCGCCCAACGACCTGGACGCCGTAGATGCCTGTCAGTGACATCGAAGATCTTTGCAACATCTGCGAACCGTTGACCGTTGACCCCGCGGTGACGGCCTACCCCATGAGAGCCGACAAGAAAAAGGCGCGGGAGGAACTGGACATCGTCAACGTCATCGAATGGCGGTCCGGTTCTGATCGACAGTTTCTTCTTGTGCGAAGACCCGAAGGCGGTTGGTTATTTTTTTCTGACAAAAAATTGAACCTCATCGTTTTCCAGGCCTTTTGGCGGGCCTCGACGAGTTCCCGACGTCGCCGAACGTAGTAGCTTCCACGTCAAAAGCCCGACAACTCAAGATCCCGCACGAAATTCTGCCCACTCTTCTGCACGAAAGCGTACGCCTCCATGATGCGGCGGGGAAATCGTCGGAAGCGGACGGTTCCACTTCGTTGCGGATCACCAAAGTCCAGCCCGCAGGGGATGTTGTGCACATTTTCTCCCATATCAGGAAAACGTATCGCGTACAGTGGGTGCTACTGGAGGGCACCCCGGCTCCTCCGCAGTTGGCGTCAGCGGCTCTCACAGAAGATGCCAACATGACTACGAAAGCAGCGGGCAAAGGCAGAGGGAAAGCTAGAAAGCCTGACAAGCCTGGGATTATCCAGGGCTCAACATGGGTACCTCTGGATGCGGTGGCGAACAAGAAGTAAGTCTGGCTCGGGGCGCATTCGAATTGTAGGGTGATTTTATGGTTACAGTGTTGGAACAGGCGTTCTGAAAGTGTGGAACTTGTGTAAAATATTGTGGGAAGAGGAGTAAATTAGAAGAGCAGGAAATATGGAATATAGAGCCGACTCACACCTGCCGGCCAGGGACCCAGGCGACTCGGAGTTCTTTAACTTCCACGTGACGTCGGTGGAACATCGCCCGACGTTGCCCGAACCGATGCTTACCCGAAATGAACGACTTCAACCAAACTTCCACAAAGCGGTGCAAAAGCGGTGTACAGAAACCTGTGCGGCACGATCATGTCCAGTCTCAGTGAGGACAGATTTCGGTTCTAGTCAGTGCTAATACCAAGTTTCTCCTCTAGTCCACGAGAGTTAACGTTTTACAGCGCCGTGCTAAACCTTTCCAAATCGGCCCTCGATTCGGAGATTCATGAGCGCCATAGGACCCTGTCTTTAATCTTCCATCCTGACAAACATCGCAGTGAAGATGCCAAGTCTCTCGCAACTGAAAAATTCCTGGAGATTCAAAAAGCATACGAAGGTAACAACGTGCCGCGGGAGTTTCAGGCTTGAGAAGCAGTCTCATCATTCTTACCAGTTCTGTCTGATCCTTTTCTTCGGTATGCGTGTCCCTGTGAGCGTACCGGACAGAAAAGCTGATCGGCGAACCCGTTCAGCGCGGTGTATGATGCGCTGGGTAAGCTAGGGCGCGCGAGTAATGCTTTCCCGTTAACTTCGCATTTCTTTTTCGTAGGCGAGCCAGGGCTCGCGGTGAACTGGCTAGAAGAAACCCGGACCAAATCCTCTGGAGAGGTCGGTTGTCCCGCCAATAATCACTCATTTCCTTCTGCTATAGCCCAACTTGCAGCTTCAACAGATATTCAAACAGATACGGCATGACTGGGCGCAAGAAAAAGCAGAGATTGCCATCTCACCGAGGGGCCGAGTCGTTTGCAAATTTGACGCGTCGGCCTTTTTTTCCCCCTACCAAGGATTGCAGGAAGACCCCTGGCCACGGCGACTTCTGAACCGTCTAGAAGACGTCCGACTCTTGAGCTTCAGTCTACATCATGATATGCAGGTAATGCGGTGCGACCACACATTGATTTCACTTCATCTTACCTTGCACTAGAAAAGGATAACTGAAAGGTCCATTGGATCGCTCGCTGCCCGCATATCTCGGCGTGGTGCATCTGGTCGAGGTAACTTTGTAGGCACTCTTCGACATCAGTACTCGCCACGACTGGCGTTCGAAGTAAGTGCATGGTTCTTTCCGGGAAGTCCCGATTATTCAGGGGCCTTGCTCTACAGGCCACGTCCATGCTGCTTTATCCTTACGACATCTCCTTGAGGTCTGAATATCAAGGCGGCCATGCCGCGCTCACTCTCCAAACCACGCTCACTCCAGGAGAGCATGGCTTTCCGCCGATGTTTATATCTGTGTCCAGGAAACTCTTTCGGCGACCAGACTCTGCACAAGGGTGTTTGAAAATTGATCTGGGACGTCATCCGCAAGTTGCTGTTAGCGTCGTTTCTCAGAATCCCTTAGATCTGTTGTTGAAAACACCTCGCGACTTATCTGCGCCGGTGCTATCTCTCGGTGGGACTGAGTGGTCGTGGTCTCACGGGGTTGTGCTCAATTCTTTCGCCCCAAAACTATTTGGCGAGTGGAGTCTCACCTTTATTAACTTGGCTTTGCAATGTAGGCTGGGTCTTGAGTACGGGCTCGGCGGACTTGCTTGGTTATTCTCTGGCTCCTGGGCATCCAGCGACGCTAGTGTATCGCTAACGACACGTCTGAGCTATAGCGGTGTTGTTCTTACAGTAGAGTCCGTTGATCGACCACCACAAAGCATCTTCTCTGACCCCCCCTAGTGCTGCATACTTCCAACAAAGAATATCCGTCCCGATTTTACTTTCTGAACAGAACGACAGCTTGATCGCTCTCTGGGCAACTGCACTTCCTTCTGTGCTTTTCCTTTCCGTATATCGTCCTCAAAGCTATAAAGCGACATCATGCACGTCTCCGGTACGTACGTGTTCTGCTAGTCCGTCGCTGACCTTTCTGACTTGACAAAGAGCCATTCACTCCGCTCTCCGAGCCCTTGAGCCGAACTCTCCTTCTCGGAATGATACGGAGGCAGTCATTTCGTTTCTGAAAGATAAAGCTAGGGATTCCCTCAGGGCCGAAGTGGCGAAAGGCGGTAAACCCGACTCCAATTTGTTTCTAGCACCAGGTCTAATTATAGATTCCGGAAAGGTCTTGTCATTGTGGAGGCGACTTACGGCGCAATGGAGAATGTCGAGAGGGAACTAGGTCTCTCATGGGATGTTACGATACCCCTCCAGGCCTTAGTGCGTGGCTCCCAGTTATATGTCTCTGGTCGTCATCCGAAAGTCAGTCCGCATCACATTGTCTTAATTCATCGAATTTGTAACAGTCGTCGGCTTATACAGGCGTCCATTCTGGGCTTTTTGGATCCCGCCCCCTTCACGCACAAGTCCTTGCGGGTGCGCTACCTATTTAGAGGAAGAATGCACTTTTCGGAGGTCCCCGATTATCTATCTTTGGTTTTACCTTTGCCAGGTGAGAACCTGAGCCTTCATTTCCTGTGAATAATTACTAAAGCCTTCCTCCGAGTCAGATCATGCTGTTAACTAGCTCAAGTGATTTGTTGAAGTACCCTCAAACCCATTCGCGATCTTACGAGACTTTGATGGACTCGCACACGCTGCAGAAAATTTGGACCGGCTTCTTCTCCGTGGTTATCCTCGCGCCCCCCTCGTTCCATCGCGAAGAATCGCCGAACGCTCTTTGAGTGGACTGCAGGCCCCCTCCCCCGGATGATGCGTGGCATTGTATATTTTGCCTACTCGACCGATGCTGTTACATCATGCATGTCGATATTACTTGATTCTGAAGGATGGAAATGAATTCCCCGTGCAGTTAATTTTCTTCCGGACAACCGGAATTTGTTCCCTGGCGAGCCGAAGAAACAGAGATGTTCTGGGATCCGAGCGCTCTGTCGTCTAACTCTTTCGTCATCTGCCAAGCAAGGATATAACCTTGTCCACTCCGCCACTGGCTCCCTGTATATCCGATGTCGTGCTTCTCGGATCACAGGACAGTTCATAGCATCGCTTCACATGTCTCGCCTGAGACCTCTGGCCCAGGGACACGGGTTCGATGCGGTGGCCGAGGAAAGCTGGGCTTCTCGTGCGGCATATGTATCCTTCGTCATTGGTTACCTTTTAACCGATCGGGTTCTGGTTCGGTGCTGGTGATCGCTGCGTATTGAAGTGGTCTTATTACCGTCTCAACTTGGTTCATTTAATCTAAGATCACACCATCCCCCCGATAAAGGCTTTGAAGTCCGTGATCCTGGGACGCTAGGCCGCAAATTTACGACCTGCACCCTGATTCACAGCTGGCATGCAACTCCCATGCCCGGCGATGTTGTGAAGTTCGTTATCCTTCTTACGGACGACTTCGATTTGTATGCGGATAACTCAATTCAAACTTAAAATAATCGTTCAGTCACCTCAAGATTCCGCCGGTTTCACCTATTTAGTCCGGAAGGCTGGGGACCACGATCAACTCTTGCTCTGGCGCATCTGCTTTCTATCCAGGCTCAGGAGAAATTCTGTCCGCCATGCAGCAGCCAACTCTACGGAACGTCCGTATTCGCTCAACGCGCGACGCCACTGCCGTCTTCCACGGTGTGGCACGAAATATTCTTCCTTTAATCACCCGTCGGCTCGATGCGGAGGAACGTCTTTGCATCACAGCAGGCACGGTTTTCGTCTGGGAGGAGAATGCAAATTCTGAAGCGACAGGCCTTGGGATGGAACGATGGCAGGTAGAAATCGATATCGCGATGATGGAAATTAATTTTTCTTTGAAACAAGGACCGACGGTTTTGCTTGGGGAGCTAGTCGTTCGTGGATATCTTTTTCCGTGTGCCTTTTATAAATACTCATTCAGGATGCCATCTAGGTGTTCGCGATGTGATGCATACCAGGTGTTTTTTGGGACTTTTTCTTACCTTTGTGCAGGAGTTTCTCTTTTATCATCAGAAAGAATGCGACATTGGCGAGGAAACAATAAATCCCATCACACCGTGGGCGCAGATGATGAGGTCTGGGATTAAGCTCCGTCCCTTAGCTGAATTTCACGCTAAGCGCCTGGCATCGCAGGAAACGTTCAAGCCGACTTACAGGCACCTATCCTCCGTCGACATCGCGGAAGCCTTCAGAATCTCATCGATTGATTAAACAGACGTATAGCGTTCTTGTCTCTCTTCCTAAAGATCGGCCTTCTGGGACGGTTCGAAAGTGGCACCTAAGTGAGACTTTCGTTGCTTTCGAGGATCAATAATTGACCACATCTTCAGCTGCGTACTTTAACCAGGAAACGTTAAATGAACTTGACACCATCGACGATTTACGGTATCTGGACATCCCGGTTCCTGATGGCTGGTTTAGAAGTGCGCGAGCGACTAAAGCGCGCCGCGAGAATCGGACGATAGCTGAACACACCCAGTCCTCCGAGGGAACGATAAACTCTCCGACTTCACCGACGGCTGATCACCCCCAGGCACCACCCGCTCCGGCAGCGCAGACGCGGTACCGCGGACAGATATCGGCCCTCAAAACTACGTTTTCGAGCCCGGTTCCAGTCTCGTCTCCGCGACATCCGGGACTCATTCACACTCCTTTAACGCCTACTGGACACCTCGTTCCACTGGAGTACCTTCAGAACACGTCGCAAAAAAATCGGCGAGACCCAACCGACGAGCAATTTTTACGCCGTTTCGGGTCTTGAACGAGGTCGGGGATCCTATCCGCGAAATGAACTATAACTGATGAATGTACCTTCCTTCTTACCTTAGATCCACGGATCCTGCGAGGAGCATGGCTGTGGAACTATCTAATGGATTCAGCTACGTTATATGATTCACGATACGCCGTTTCTAGAAAATACTTCCTTTTCAACTTACTTGGACCTTCCCTTCTGTAATCTTCGCAAGTTTGAATGAAATCAGCATTTGACATTGTAAGCGAGAACTACAGACGCATTGCGCGACGCGACCGCAGTCACATGATCGTGTTCAATCAAGCTAGAGTGAACGCGTTGAACACAAGGTCACGTAGAAACATACCTCATGGTGGTCCGAGTCGTGTGCGGACTCCGAGTCAGATTCAACCGACACTGTGGATACCATCCCACACCCTCAGCAGCTCTCAGGGTGCTCACCACTATAGGCATGGAAATCCCTTCGCTGTCCGCCACTCTCCTCTCAAAGCGCGCTGATTTGCTTCAAGGTGGGTAGTCTCCGCCGACGTCACTTGATACCATATTTGCAGATCCTGTCGTCCGTCCACAAAGCCTCGCGAGTTGCCGACTCGGACTTGGAGTATTTCAGTCCATTTGAAGAGTCCGGTCAATGTCCCCAAAAACCCAATCATTCTCCGGCGGACAAAGTTTCCGGGGACTTGGCCCAAGACTCCATAAGAGAAGGCAAGATAGGTCCGATAAAAACCGGGGTTTGGTACGTACACCCTTGTTGAACCATATAACTGACAAATTGAAGGCTGACTATGAGAGAGCCAGCATTTGCTTCGGTTTCGATCGAGGGCTTGGGTAGCGCAATAAAGTATATTTCCGAGAAGTTAGCGTGGGGACGAGAGAGTGTTCCACGTCTATTACGGTTGATCTTGACATCGACCTTGACAGGTTTCGGTCCGAAGAGCCTACACACGTTCCCACCACAGACGCGCAGTGAGAGAGCGACGGTGCGAATCGTTGTAAAGAGAAAGTGGGCTGTATAAGAATTCCGCTCGGTCTCGAGGTGGTAAGGATCAAGTTGGGTGTGGCTATGTACCTTATTAACGTGATCCCATATATGGAAATGGCCTAAGACGGACCAAGTCGTTTGTGCATTTGGAAGCTTGCGAAATCGGTGTATCACTATTTGCAAGCGTTTAAAATACGCCGAGGAGGCATCTCCCTAGATATCCCACTGCGCCACCAGCCGCCACGGTATGGCCAGAATCCTCCAGAATCCCGATCCTTCCCAACGACCCCACCTCGCCAGGCTATAATAGTCTCCAGGCGAAATCGCATGTGCAGTCGGAGCATCGTACGACCAGGAGACCGCCTCACGCCATGAGGTCGACTAGAATTGTCACAATCCCGAGGACTAGCCTCAGCGCTGTGAGAACGTATACGCGGCAGTGAGAAACTGGGCACACACCGATCTCGATGCCGATGAGCGCGATGACGATCTGCTCGAGCCGTTCCGCATGCTTGCTCGACACGGACTCTTTCAGCAGCTGCAGCAGGTCTTGCAGAACCTTGCACGAACGCCAGTCAGCCAATGCGCATCTCAGGTAAGCCCGAAAGAAAACCCACCTCGACGCGCGTATTCAGTAGATTTATGCGCTGCGGAATCTCGAGGTAGCTGCGGGCGGCGTCATAGAGCGGCTGCAGGTCCGGGAAGCTCTGTTTCCAACGTGAGAACGCGCGTGGGAAGATGGGGACGAAATGACGGGCTTCGCACCCAGAAGACTTCCTGCACGGGGAAATAAGCTTCACGCGCCGCGGGAACACACGCGCTTCACGTACCGGGGAATCCAGGACGGAGCCCACTGAATTTATGTTGGTGCGCAAAAGGAACAGTTGGCCTATTTTCTGCATGATTTCTTGCAGGGGATTGATTGGATACCGTACGTAGGCAGCGATGGAAGGAGTGTGTATGCACCTTTGTGAGGCATCCCCACCTTCCCTGTCGTCGCGATAATCTCGGGGATGTCCTTGGTCTCCTCGATCGTGGACGAAATTAGCTCCTCGAACTGGTGATGGCCGTCCTGTCCCTTAGCAGAAGTCAAAAGGCAAACTGACGACGCACGAGCGAGATCTTGACAGATTGTGATATTGCGTGCGAGAGAGACAGCTTGGTCCTGAGAGAAAGAGTGTGGGGATCGGGGCGGCACGTACATTCCGGGGGAGGGCACCTACATATAGCTCGAGCCTTTCCGGAGGGTTATGACATCATTATAAATTCTAAACGCTTAAATTAATCACGGACTGGGAACGAGAGAGGGCGCCACCTGCTATAGTTGGCGTAGTAAAAGTTCAGGTCCTCCATCTCGACCTCGTCGGGTGCTGGACACAGTGTGAGATGACACACAGAGAGCGAAGAGGACGCTCACCTAGTTTTTCTATTTCAAAACGTTTTCTGGGGTACTGGTGAGCGCAGTCCGAAGCCCCGAGGATGGAAGAACATACATGGAAGACAGGAACCGCCGTTCCTGAGGCTCGGTCATGCCCCAAATGACGACCGTACCGTACTCGAACAGGAAAATCTCCGCTTCGGCGGTGGTTGTGTCGAATTTACTCCTCTTCTTCACCGGCTCTTCATCCTCCCCGGTTTCCTCTTCGTGCCGCAGCTCGGGAATGCCCAGAAGATCCCCCGTGGGGCCTCTCCTCGACTTCGGCACAGAACTCCGCTCCCCAGAACTCAAGGGTCGAAACGCATACGGCGTGTACAAAACCTCGTCGATCGCTTTGGGGTTGGTGTGATAAGCCGCCCTCCGCGCATTGAGGAACTGAACAGACATTATCAGCCAGCGTGCGAAACAGTGGCAGAAATGAGCACCTCCATAAGCGGTCCCATGCGATACGCGCTGCAGCTCGTCAGTTTACTGCCATAAAATTATAGCGGTAAGGTACTTCGCCGTCGCGTATGCGGTGACCCGCGGCAGCATCTTCGCTCTTTTCTTACTCAGCTTCTTTGCGTCGCGCTTCGCCGTACCGTCTGGCATGAGCGATAGCTGGTTGTACACCTGTGCATTCCATGCATGAGCCGAGCAGCGCAAATGCACGTAAGACCCGCACCTCTGGCTCGTCGTCGTCGAGGTCCGCATCGTCAGATTCCCCCGTCGTGCCCACACTAGTGGTCTCTTCTGTTTCGTTTGAGGGCCCCGGCACATTCTGGTCGAGGTCAGGCTGCTCGGGGAGGACTTTGAGCTTTCCCGCTGCCTTCGTCGACCGGTTCGCACCGCGCGACTTTGGCTCGGACGAGGGCTGGGATTGCGCTTTCAGAATAGACTGAGTGGCCATTGAGACGGCGGACGGCGGTGGCCTGTACGCAAAGACAACGCGAAGATCACGGAGGAAGCCAAGAAGGAAAGTGGGCGCTTAGGCCCATTCGTGACCGCGGTAAACAAATTTAGCACTTGGTGCTTCAGTTGGATTCAAACCACCACCTCGACATCAACTTGCAAGGTGTTGGTACATTCAAGACCAGCGGGATTCGTATACAGCCCACTTTCTTTACAAGGATTCGCAGCGTCGTCTTACAACGCGTTTTGTCTGGGAACGTGGGTGGGCTCTTCGGACCGAACTCATCAAGGTTGCGTTAAGGACAATGTCAAGGCCGAAGCATGAATAGCTGTGGAACCTGGAATATATATCACTCATGCTTAAGGTCCCACTGGAAAGCTGTCGAAAATGTATTTTTTTGCGCTGCCTAGGCTGAAAATCGCCCCTGAATGAAACGAGAGCTGTCCTTACCTCGTTCCATAAATATTCAAACGCGGGCAGAAGTTATCCTTATCAGTTGGCCGAGGGATGTTTCAACAGGGTGCACGTACCACGTACCAGTTCCTGTTTTTTTATCGGCCTACTCGCCTCCAAGTCGGAATTTAAAACTTTGGCCGACGCGGAGGATGATTGGGTTTTGGGGCGTCCCTGATTGAGGTCGGTACAGATCGGATACTTGAAATGGACTGAAATACTTCAAAGATAGTAGAAGTATGGCAGGGAGACATGTACCGAGATCACATTAAACTTCGACGCAATCGTGTCGTCAAGAACTTGATGTCGAAGTCGACAACTCGTGAGGCTTTGCGGGCGGACGACAGGATCTGCAAATACGGTAGCAAGTGACGTTTCCCAGGTAAATGAGCGCGCTTTGAGAAGAGAGACAGCATTGCCGATAGTGGAGGGCATCCTGAGAGCTCCTGCTAGCTCCTGAGAGTGTGCAATCCAGTGTCGGTTAGTGCCTCGAGCTCCGCACGCATGTCTCTCCTGTGATTCTGCGGACCGAAGAACGCGTTCGTCCCAGCTTGAACAATCCACCTCGATTTCGCAAGCGTTCAAACGCTCCGCTCGTCATTGCAACCCACAGCGGTCGGCGGACCTAGCCGTTTCAGCTTTACAAGTATTTTGAGGGAATAAATGCACAACTGCGCAGGCAGCAGCTAGTCTAGATATTTATGCAAGGTGCTCCAACTGTGGAGGTTGTAAAATACAATAATTTTGTGATATGTGCGTGGATCCCGCATTCCGGGGATACCTCAAATTCGATTCCCCGGTAAGGAATGCGTGTCCTCCAGCTCTCAGTCTGTTCAAACCAAAATAAGAGATGCGCGCGCCCAGCGAAATGCGTATGCCAATAAGAACCCAACGCGTTTATAGCTAAAAATGTCGGTCAGCGTTCAGTGCCAGAAGTAACCGAACGCGAAAAAAACAAACGCACCGTGGCCCATACGTGTTCCCTACAGCTACTGCGTAGCCATGAAATTCGCATCGCGTATGCGCATCTTGTTCGCTGCGCGCCTTGCCGCGCGCTCCCCGCGGCCACCAGGCCCGTCGTCCGGCCACTCCCGCTTCTCCAGCACGCGCCACAGCCACTCCGGGTACTCCTCGTCAGGTAATGCCAGGACGGGCGGCTGCCCCTTGAGGTAGTTAGCCCCTACGATCACGGTATCCGGCGCGCACGACGACGCTGTCGAGAAAGGCATCCTCAGTTTAGTACTCGAAGTTCGGCCAAGACAGCAGTAGGCGGTGCACCTTTTTTGACACCTGGGGGACCCTTCGATACGGGCTTGACTGTCTTCGTCGCGTATGTGCGCGGCCTAAAAGCCAAGCGCGCTGCAACTGTAGCGCATGATGGACGGCGGAAAATGTAGGAAAGAGACATGTGTGACGGGCGTGACAAGGTATCACTGCAGCTCTTTCTTCCCTCCCATTGCCAACCGGCGAACCGCAGGCCTGTTCTATGCTCTTGGAGTCCATGCTGTATACTCCGAATGCGCTTGGTCACCCAATGCCATACCCAATTTTTCGGTCCTTCGTGGACAAGAAATAGCATTTTCTACTCGTACATTCTGTGTCGTCAAATCAGCAAATGAAGGTGCTCTGAAGGCACAAAACCAGAACACCTCAGGAGCTTGGTATCTATATCTGTCGCAGTCTTCTTTCTGCGTGATTTTTAGGGCTCATTCTCTCTAATCCCCACTGGCATCAATTCTACGCGGCTCTCCAGTCCGCGATATCTCTGCGAGAACTGGAATCCCACTGGGATTCCAGTTCTCGCATTTCTACTGACCGCCTCCAAGTCTCTGCATCGTACAACACCCAGTTGAACGTTGCGACGGGCAATAAGGCAGGTAATTTGCCTAATGCGATAGTACGCAAGTTTAAGCACTTCGGCCTACGCTTGAGCCTCTACATTCCATGGACACTCCACATCGTGCACGCGTACTTCGTCTCCGCGAAACTCACAAGCTCCCGTTACTTCGGTCCAATGGCAATTGAACTTTTATCTGCACTTACTATTTTTGCCCCTCCTGTGTCAACGGGAATGATCGCGCGGCATAAAAAGTTGCTCGCCGCTTGGAATTCTCCCGGCACTTTAGTTTAGACTCTCTGACATCTTTTCTATGGTCTGTGAAAGTTTTAGAATTTTTAGGGATTCCTGTGGAAAGATATAAGTGTTCCGAAGTTGAACCCCCATGTGTCATCACGTTTTGGCGGGCGTTTGGCAACGTCACAAAAGTGTCACAAAATCGGCCATTGAATTTATCGTGGACGATGTACATCTCGGAATCACTAAAGATTAGCTACAGTGATGCAAGAGCACTAAATGAATGTCCGTGTTTTTTTACAGGAGCACTGGGAAAGAAATATGCTGAGGATCAGTCCAATTGACACATCAGGGTGCAGTGTGGGCAAAAATAGTAATGGTCTCGTGACGCCTCCTATCTCTTCGCTCTCCACCATGGCAAACCTCATTCGATCTGCCAAGTCCGCGAGCGAATGGTCCCTCTCAACGAGCTGCTCGCCTACAATATCCGTGTCGACTTGATCTCGCTCGAACAGCTCTTTCCCTCCGAGCCAAATCCATCCGAGTCGCTGGATTCCCTGGACCCCGCGCTCCTCACGGCCCGTGCTGGCGCCCACGACTCAGAACTGAGCCATCCCACCGTGAAATACCTCGCATGCCTGGATCTCGCCACCAAGCACATGCAGGAGAGCTTCAGCGTCGCCTTCGCGAGAGAAACGCTCGATGTGCTCGGGTTCTCCGAGCGCAATAAACTACTCTGTACGTGGTATACCATCCCGCTCGCCATCTCCGGCGCCACTCGCCCAGCGGAGACGGCCGTATGCCTCCTCCACCGCCCGACGCTCGTACTCCTGATCGTCGTCGAGGGCTCGAGCACCACAGACCCGTGCGCACGCGCCATCGCGTCCGCCATCGCTGCGTTCCAGTTCAACAACGACAAGCGCTTCGAAGGAGGCCTCCAGCCGCTCGAGTCAGCAACGGTCCTGTGTATCACCATGTCCGACACGCGCCCGACATTCTATCTGGTGCCTGTTACGTACGCGCTGGGGAACGGCGGTGGCGACGGGGCAGTACCCCCCGATGGAGACCGTTGTGTCGATGTGCGTTACCCCGCCGCTTGCACAGTCGCGGAGGGCGGGGGAGGGAATGGAGGGCACGGGGTACCGAAGGCTCGCGCTGCAGCGCTTCCTCGCGTTTAAGGAGTTGGCGAGGGGCTGTTGGGAGGATGTATTGGATGGGTTCTAGGTGATTCAGGGTGATTCCAGTATATACTGCCGAAAACATTCGCAATCCCGCTAATCGAATTTTTCAAGTAAATCCGAAACCAGGAAGTTTGCGGAGGAAAGGCAGTGAGGATGTATATGTCGCAAAGTTGACAACCTCAGCAGCTGTACCTACATAAATATCTAGACCAGCCACATACTCAGCCTGCAGCTATGGATATCTGAATTCATTCTTTCAAGAAACACTCGAGTCTGGTTAGCCGGCCCGTGTTACCTTCCTTTCTCGTACTACCATCATCTGCTACAAGTTACTGCAACTTCACGTTTCTAGTGGCCCAATTCCCTCTCAGTTGGGCCACATTTGACGAGGACTGCTTTGGATGCCGAAATTCAACTTCGATACCGATGAAGCCTCGCTTCTAAAGGCCTACAAAATATCATCACTGTACCCGACGTGCGTTGCCAACCAAACCAGCGCGCATCTCTTCTGATTGGCCGCAGGAAATGGGAAGAAATCGACCATGAACTCGAGAACTCGTTCGCGGGTGCCCTGACTAGCACCGGGGCCAGCGGGGACGGCGAGGGCGACCCCCTGGGGCTCGGCATGTCTATCAAGTAATTATTGGGGACTGTGTCTCTGAATGTTGACTGACGAGTCCCCAGCGCAAAGGAGATGGACATAGAATCCAGTGTGTCGCATAGAGTGCTTCATCCTTGTTGGTTGTTAACCGAGTCGCAGAGGCCGCGGTGCTGATCACGTCCAAGTCGTTCGACCCCAAGGCGTTCCTCTCCACCGTGCATCCCAACGCAAATTACCAGGACCTCGCTGCGGGCATCTCCCACCTCAAATCGTCCATCGATGCGCGCTCGGAAGCCATCCGCATTCTGGTCGAGGACAACTTTGACCGATTTGTGGCGGTGAAGGCGTCGACGGATGGTGCGTCTTTGCGCCTTGGATATTAACCAATCTAATACGCGCGCAGCATTATACTTGGAGATGAAGGAAGGGCTTCTGGGGCCTTCCACACAGTACGCGTCCAAGCCTCTCCGCGACCAGCTCAAATGTAGCCATCTATGTCTGCTTATTCTGCTGTCGTGTGACTGACGACAATTGCAGTGGCCGCCGTGAAAGCCAACCAGGTGTTCCTGCCCGTGCTGGAGAACGCATCGAAAGCGCACAAATTGCGCTCGACGCTCGGCATATTCGAGCGCTCTAAATTCTTCTTCAACCTCCCGGGCTTCATCATCGAATCCATCGAGGCGGGCCGCTACGAGGTGGCCATGCGGGACTACAAGAAGGGCAAATTCCTCCTTGAGTCGCGGCCGGGCCAGCTGCTGCCGATTGGCACCGCGAAGGACGGCGAGGCGTCGTTGGCGGCGGAGCAGCAGCAGAAGCGCATTCTCGACAAGGTCTGGGGGAGCGTCGAGAAGGCCATGAGTGAGATGCGCAACGTGCTCGTCGCGCAGCTGCAAAATCCTAGACGCAGCGTCGAGGAGCAGGAGAAGACGCTTGAGTATGTCCCTGTGGTCCTTTTCTACACTAACTAACCGCATTGCAGGATTCTGTTAGAGATCCAGACAAACGACGACCCTATCTGGACGTACTTCGATAGCCAGCACGCATATATAATCAAGCAGATGAACGCGTCGTACAAAACAAGTGCTACTGCAATCCGGGGTGCGTCGGGTTGTTTCTAGCATCACAGACGCTCATTATTCTCCTCAGAAATTCTAGAGAAGACGGAGCCGGACGCCAACGGCCAGGACGAGCTGACGTCCATACTCGCCGCGCAGCTCCAGGTTGCTATTGGCGCGCTGGACGCGAAGCAATCCGACGCCGCCGTCGGTGAGTATCCTTCCCACAAATCCATCCTCCTCCCTCATCATCCCGACCAGCGAAATGCGCTGCCGAGCCCGTGTGGCAGGCAATATTGGACATGGTGAAGACGCTCTCTGAGCTCGTGCTCTCCTCGCTCCCGAACTTCTGGCGTATCTCGAAGAGCTTCATGGACGGAAAGTTCAAGCGGGTGAGCTTGCCTCCCTCCCGCACTGTGCGTGTCTGACGCCCCGCAGCCCCAGTCGTCCTCGCGGCGGAGCCCGACACAGTGCAAGACGATGGCGCTCGACATCATCAAGCTTTACATCTCGCTTGTCTCGCAGTTCTTCACACTGTCGGACATGGCGGTTATGTCCTCCCCGCGCGGGACCACAGCACCGCCGCCGTCGCTCCCGACCAATTCGAACTCACTTTGCACCGCGCACTACCTGATGCGCATCCTCGGCGAGGTGCAGGAGACGGTGAACGAGATCAACGCGATGGAGATCTCGAATGACGTCGCGTCGGGCCTCAAGAGCCTCCTCGAGAGCGCTAAATGGCGCTTCGAGGACCTGCTCATCACGTCGTGGCTGCGTGGTGCGTTTGCCTTCCTCTTCCCATTTCTGCGCACTGATTACGCCTCGAAGACGCCAACATCTTCTACTACCTCGAAGAGTGGATCGCGAGCCCCGCGGACGCGTCCGCGACGCACTACCTCACGCAGATGGAGCTCTTCCAACGGCACGTCACAACCGCGGCGTTCAAGCTCGCGGGCGGTGTGGACCTCGCGACCGCCTCCATCGCCAAGCCCGTACGGCAGAACCCCATCCCCGCGGCGTTCGTGAGCAAGATCACCAAGGCCTTCCTGGACGCGCTGTATGCCTTCCTGGACGGGCTCGTGCACCTCGCGTCGGACGAGTCACCCGTAGTGACGGGGAAGATGCCGCGCACGGACGCGGCGGGCGGGCCCGGGGGTGCGAATCCGCTCGAGCTGCTGGATTTGCTGGATGGGGTGCGTACTTGGATGAATGAGACTTACCTCGTGCTCATCTTTGGCTATGCAGGACACGCGGCTGCTGCTGGTGATCTCGAACTTTGGGCACCTGGCCAATGCGATCGTGCCAAGCATGATTACGCAGCTCGAGACCGCGTTTGGGATATCCATTGCGGAGGATCGGCAGGTTTGGCGTCTGGGTTGTTCGTTATGACCGTGTCGCTGATGCAGTGCGTTGCAGACGCTGATGACGGTAGTGCAGGAGCTGGACAAGACGCTCTTCGAGGGGTACACGAAGCCCAAGGCGGACAGCGTCATCGGCATCATCCGTGGCGGCATCCTCGACAGCGGAATGGACTGGTACGACACGCCGCAGCCCACCGGTCCGTGCATTCCCCACAATAACTTTTTCCGTGACTCATCCATGCACAGAAATCCGGCCGTATATGTTCGAGGCGCTGATCTACCTGGTGACCGTGCACGCGCAGGTGTCGTCCATCTCGGAGGCGCTCCTCGCGCGCACACTCACCGCGCTCGTCGAGGCGCTCGCGGCGGAGGCGTTCCGCTGCTTCAAGCAGATCCCGCGCTTCGGGATGGGCGGCATGCTGCGTGCGACGCTCGAGATCGAGTTCATGCACCAGACGCTCGGGCGGTACGTCTCCCCCGAGGCGGCGAAGCAGCTGGGCGAGCTGTACACGAACATCTCGAAGGCGTATGCGAAGCGGCCGGGCGACGAGGGGCTGCAGGGGAGCCTCGACGGCGTGAAAAGGACGCTATCGGATACGCGGAGGGCGACGGGGATCGAGTTCTTGTGCTTCCGCGCGACGAAGCCGCCGAGCAGCGAGAAGAGTGCGAGGAGAGAGCGGGAGAAGAAGTAGACGTCGACGCGCCGTTGTATTTGTTATTTTATTGCTTGCTGGATGTATTATTACTGTACGAACATGGGTAAATCAATGCTCTGCTTAAGCCTCCTGCGTTTCGCAGGTCGAACATACATGCAATGTGTAACCATGGAGTGATAAAATACATCGCATAAGTGGTACTGCACTACGACTTCTGCTCCGCCTACGGGATTGCTCCCTCAAGCCCTCTCAAAACATGAAGTTCTTATCCCACCCGGGAATTCCCTTGAATTGGTATTCAGTATTCTCGATGTCAGGCTCCACCACCGATGATCTCTTCGGCGTCTTGGGCATTGGGAACCTTTTGAACTTCGACCCTCTGGTCATGAACTCCCTCAGCGGTGATCCCCGGTGGGAGCCGTGGCCTCAGATCCGCTTTCCCGTTCGCAATCGCGTTCACATCAGGAAACACCATTTTGCTTGGTAGATGGGGCCAAATTCTGTAGCACTGATAGCTCGGGTAGCATCTCACTGAGAGCTGGGTAGTGCTCGGTAGCTCTGGTAGCACCCCTGTCAATGATCGGTAGCGCGTAGTAGCCATCACCTTACGGATCAGTAGCAGTTGATAGCAGCGGTTGAAAAATACATGAGATTTCAAGCATTAGAAGGATGCCGTTATGTTTAATGGCCTATCTTCATCAGTCGGGGACATTTTCGAGGACATAGAATATGGCAATGAATTAAAAGTCTTTAATGCGGATCGCACAAAATCTGTGAAGTCATTTGAAACTCCGCCGGCACGTGCAGATTGCGTGATTGTTTGGGTACCAAACACGCCGTTGGTTCGTCGCCTTTCTTCCTTTCCCCCCATCCCCTTGTGCCGACTCCGCCGTTGTGGCCTCCCAACTCCTTCGCATCGCTCGCAATGGCCCTCGCTCCCTAATCTATGTTCTTATTTCAAGATACCCAGAGCACCTAGTGTTCTCTGCTGGCGGGTCGACAAACTTGCGGGGCCTCGTTACGCAGGCGTGTACACTTGCGGACGCTGTAGTGGCACATGGCGCATGGATGGCGGACTTTGTGAGTGTATTCTAGGCTCTCCGCCACTTCTTCGGCTCCCCAAGTCTGTTTGGTCGCCTCATCCAAGTCCGTCGCAAGCCTCCTAGTAGTCCAAGTCCAAATTTAGGGTCGTCCTCAAGTATCGTCTTTCTTGTTCACCGAGGACGCAAAATGCAAACGACTTCAAGACCTGCCAATGCCTCCCATTGCGTGCCCCAACTCGAAGACGTTGTGAATCCTTCAAGGCCCCGTAATCCTTCAAGACCTCGCAGTCACATTCAAGCGCTCAATCCCTTTCCCTATCTGGATCTTTGCCCCTGCTAGCTCATCAATCCCTCATGCTCCTCCTTTGCTTGTCCGTCCTCAAGCTACCCTTCCTCGAGCTTCCTGTCTAGGTTCATACCAAGCGCCGATGCACAATGTTTGGTACGTATTCCCCTTCTCTATTTATTTCCCTTGCTGATTTTGCATGTTCCTCTAGATTTCATTGCTTCCGTCTCCAGTGTACTACGCTGTTTTATCGTCCGTTTTTTTTTTGTAAATACATGTTTGCGTGAATGCATTGGATTTTGATTTTCTCTCACATGTGTGTACGATTCGCGATACGATGAGCTATTGTTATCAACTATCAACAGCTACAACAGCTACTGCAAGTCTACTCGTTGCTACCAGACTGCTACTGAGCTTCCCCGTCATTGCTACCCGGCGCTACCAGGCTTTGGCGGGGCAGCTACCAGCCGCTACCTACGGGGGGACTTGTCTACCGTGCTACCTCAGTTACTGGTGCTACCGAGTGCTACCTAGCAATGTGGTTTTTCCCTGATGCATATAGGAGCGCAATTGTTTTTCGGCATCGTCTAAGGTTGCACCGACTGTAACTTTGTTGGCGACCCAGATTACTTTGCCTTGGCTGTCCTTTTTGTTGGTTGACGAATAGTAGATATACTCCTGCGCCCGGAGTTCGTCCAGGGACTTGTGAGCCAATTCTTGGATTAGTTTCCGGCATGCTTTCAACCGTTCATCCTCGATAAGCTTCGTCCACTTCGGGTCCCGGCGAAGTGCACGAAAAATCCTCTCGACCGGGATACACTTCAACTCGATGGCTACGACGTGCCGCCGATGTAGGCGGACAATTTTGCAGATGAAGATGTCGAGGAAGCCATTCCGCCCTCGCCCAGCGCCGACCAATATCGAATTGCCGGGCTGCTTTCCATCCTTAACTGATGTAGCTTCTTTGGGTTGTGTCGAGTCCGTGAGGAGGAAGAGTTGCGGAAAGTAATTCTCCATTTCCTATACGTACAAAATGCCTTCCAAAAACCACCAAGATACCATTACATACCACATACCCAACACTAGTTTAGCTAGTAGTACCGCTGCATAGCCGCTTGGCCAGGTACAGCGTAATAGAACTCAAGTTCAAGTTCAAGTTCAATGGTTGATGTGAGTCTTTTCCTCGTCGTCCATATATCCATTAAACATTTCTTGGAATACGGCCTCGGTTATCTCGCACAAGTTCAAAAGTGGTGTGGTCTCGAGGCGTCGAGATATAGCCTGTGCCATGGGACCAGGATTGCGCTCCATAAGCGCTCGCAGCTGTGTCTGCCTTCTACTCTCGTGCAATATAGCCAATCGGAACACACCTGATTATATGCGAATGTGCTCGCAATTTCCAAGGTCCACATTGGATTTTGATCGTTTGGTTTCGTCTCGGCAGTCACTTTGAGCGCACCCAAATACAACAGCAACCTCCATGATGCTTCTTCATCATTCACAAATTTCACCAGTGAAACGGTGCCGGGGGCGACCTTGGTGATGTGTAATGGATGTAAAACCATTTTACGCCATCGGCGTAGACTCGAGTCTTCTAGTAAGTTCCTGCAAAGCTGTAAGATATGCTGGAGTAAAGGAGCATTCGGCAGGCGCCTGTGTCCGTTGTTGAGTTTTAGTGCGCTCGCAGCATGATGCAGGACAAGGTCGAAGTTGTATATGATATCCGGACGTTTTACGAGAGAAGGTATCCACGGTGGGCTGTAAACGCGAATTCCCGCGCCAAACTAGGTGCGTCTTCAAGATGCACACGCTGATTATGAGAGAGAACGGAGGAAAGACCGGCCAGGTCATTCCGAAGGCGCCGTCCATATTTGGGTGTGAAGACATGTCCTCGATAGCTCGGATGTCTCCATGTTTTTGAGGGCCGTCGAACGAGAGTGGAAGGTTGCCTAAAATAAGCAATTTCGCCACGCTTTGATTTGTATTCAAGGCCGCTAATGCGCACAGGAAGTCAGTCAACTGCCGTGCGATACCTTCCGTAGCGGCAGAGTCATTGCTGGAAGCTGCTGATTTCAGGATGGGGCTATCCCAATGGTCTACCGCAATGAAAAGTACACATCCCGCCCATCTTTCGGAGGTTCGTTGCTGAAGAGAAGAAGCGGACAGCTCGTTAGGTAGAATTCACGACGAGATAGATAGATAATTACTTACCACAATTTCTTGAATCATTGCAACGGGGTCGCCGCCTTCCTCAAACACGATTATACCCAGCTCCTGTTCATATTTAACCATGAAATGTCGCATGGTTTCGCAGAGATTGATAGAACTTGAAATTCCATCGGCACTGGTCTCGGGCCCGATGTCTGCGAGGTCAAACAGCAAGCAGTGACATTCTGCTGCAGACAAGGTGTTGCGCTTTGCCTGCCGCTCCCGTCTTATGGGATCAATTCGAAGGCGGCGGAACACTTTCTTGAAGGCAGATACATTGGTTCGTGAAGCAGTATCATACCAGGTGGCGATCATGGTCTTGAGAGTGGTTTGACCTGTCCCAGGAGGGAGTGCAATTAGGCAACCAGCATACTGATTGAGGAGATCATCGAGCACAGCAATGAAGTGAGTTTTGTCCACCAAAGCCGTCCCAGTGTTTTCGATGTAAGAAGGAAAAGCGAAAGATGGTGGCTGAAGATTTATTGGGCGGTTGGGCTGTCGGGCGGAATGACTCGCAGCCCTTCAGGTTGGGGAATTGAAAGGTCTGATTTCGGTCTCTTCTCTGACATCTTGGAGTCGGTGCTTTCCAAAATATCGCGCGGACGCTTCGAAACATAGAATTCGTCCGTCACTAAAATGCCTATTAATCAAGTGAAAACACCTGAAATGGCCAGGAACGTACAGTCGAACGTCACTTCGAAGATTAGATTAGATATACCATGGCATTGTCATTAGCCTCGGCGTCGTCCAGATATGCTCTGAATTGGTCGTTTGGAGCCATGAATACCGCCGTAGAAGGGTCATGTTCTAACTGCAGGTTTTTCGTTTCTTCCTCCGCGGTATGGCGGTCAGAACCCGACTTTATTATTTCTATATAAAAAGTGGTGTTTTGGCCATAAAAACAGCCGTTTTGGGTGTATAAATATAAATTTGACCAACCTGCACATTAGCGGTGGGAGCTGGTTGAAAACTTTTCAACTTCTGCGAGTTGAAAAAAAAAAAGTTGGCCGAGCTCCATAAAATTTTTACAAAACCATGTCCCGAAAATTATTTCTCGAGGTTCTTGAAACATTTTGTTCAATCCATGAATAAAAAAGTTGGTGTCGAGCCCACATATAATTCATGGGAAGCTGTGCTAACCCTAATGATTGCTGTGTGCGGGCCGATCTCCTGCGGGCCGATCTCCCGTACCCGCCAATCTCTTTGTATATAGGGATTATTTTCGGCAGCGCGGCATCCCATCAAAGTGATCAAATTGCTAAGCAGACCCCTCTCCGTTGCCTCTCCCCCTGTCCCCGACAAACCACAGCTACCCATGCATATGTCATTTCTCCGTGTATCAAGCACTTTGGCCAGGGCTTTCGTTTGCTTTCGTCGTGTGGGGCACGCACTTGATCGCGCGGAACTTGCCTTGAACTTGCCACATGTCAAATTGGATCAGTGGCAGTGCCATCAGTATATTCGCCTTGGCCGAGTTTGCCTCAAGTTGCCTGCACTTGAGTCTTGTAGGTTTCCTGTGGACTAAGATGTGCAGAACAGGCACATATTCCCGCCAGATGGCATGTTTGTGGGACAAGAGACAGCAGTGCGGGCATTAGTAATGCCCGTAATGCCGCATTACGGCAACTTCCCGCTTGCTTTGATGTGCGGAGGTCGGCCCGCACGTGGCAATCATTAGGGTTAGCACAGCCTTCCCCTGGATTATATGTGGGCTCGACGCCAACTTTTTTATTTGTGGGTTGAACAAAATGTTTCAAGGACCTCAAGAAATAATTTTCAAAACATGGTTTTGTAAAAATTTCTTGAACTCGGGCAACTTTTTTTTTTTCAACTCACAGAAGTGGAAACAGCTCCCGCCGATAATGTGCAGGTTAGTCAAATTTATATTTATACACCCAAAACGGCTGTTTTCATGGCCAAAACACCACTTTTTATACAGAAATAATAAAGTCGGGTTCTGACCGCCATACCGCGGTGGCCTTTGGGACTTTCATCCGCCAGGCAGACTTAACGAGAATGGCTGCTGTACATAGTAGTTTCCGCCTTCAGACACAAAAAATAAAATAAATCAAGACAACAGCTTACCTTTGCAGCGGTCACACTTCCCACTTTTGCATGCACTTTGGTGTTGGGTTTGAGCGATTTCCAATAGGGCTGCCACTCGCGAAGTCTTGAACTCCACGTTTGTCAGGCCTACCCTCCAAGATAACCCGCCGATTCTATGACGACGATCGAAGAAGAGGCAGGAGAAGGAAACGGCGTAAGGAGTTTTGTTGCCGGGGTCCATTTTAGAGCATGAGGAGTCGATGTGAGAATGGCATTGGGGCCGGTGAAAGAGAACAAGGTTGCAAAGCAGTGCCACCGTAACGCGGCACGAATGGTCACATCCGGTGACCGTGTGGCTTGTTCTCCCACCGCCATGGCCACTGAATTCGATGCGGTACTCGCCCTCGCCAGGCACGAACCTGCTAAATCGGACGCGCATATTCCAAACTCTGACTGTATTCCATGCCTACAACCCGAACTCTCCCCATTTCCGGGACGACTTATCAAAGCCAAACCCGCGCCCATTCTCCTTGACGATCCCCCCAACTTCAACAATGCTGGTACTGTATTTATCGGTTTTGAGCTCTCTGTCGTTGTCATCACCACTCAGCACCTACTTCATCATCATCACCACCATCTACAGCGTCTACAGGGTCTACTCGCTCAAAGCGGGTATGGACATGCATATGGAGTGACGATGATGAATCAAGCAGTGAAAGCGAACCTGACCAAAAACGGGCCAAGTCGCATTCACTATCCCCAGTTTCTGATGTGAGTCCTTGCATTTTCGACGCTTCCCTCAAAGTTCTCACAAACCTAGTGCCATCTCCGCTTGCCTCGCAAGCATGAAAACTTTGTAGACTTCTGTGATGACTCGGGGACTGCGTTTGTAGACAAGACACGGTGTATCATACAACTACCCGACAAGTTTCAATGCCTCCTCCTGCGGCCCCCGCGATTTGGCAAGACCACATTTCTCTCCACTTTAAATTATTATTACGACATCCACGAGGCCGAACATTTTACTCGGCGCTTTGGGTCCCTTGAGTTGGTCTCAGAGGCTCACGACTCCATTCCTCGCCACAGCCGGCATCTCTGTCTTTCCTTCAGCTTGTCGGACATTCGTTTTAGTTCGGATCCCAGCTCGATAGCCTCTCAGCTCAAAGCGAAATCTTCGCTCACATTAGGAATGTTCGTCCGAAAATACTCAACCGAGCTGCAGCTCTCCGACCCTGCGAGATTTTTTGAGGATGGACGTGTCGATATGTTTGCGAAGGTGTTTGTGAGTGTTCCATCTTTTTATCTGTTGGCCGTATTATTGATATGACTCTAGGAGCTCGTGAAGGCACGCGGGCACACCCTCTTCGTGGGTGTTGATGACTACGATGCCCCTATCCGATCGCGCTCTTTCGCTCATCTCGACTGGCCTCTCAGTCACAAAAGCTTGACCGGCCCACGGGACCTCGAACGTATCCTGAATACGTATTTTTGGGGTCCTCTGCTGTCGGAGTTCGATGTCATCGACAAGCTATTTGTGACGGGAATTCTTCTCGTGAAGTATCCAGAGCTGGAAAACGTACACATTCACTCCATACCAAGCCTCCACGCTTCATGCGGCTTTACAGAGCAGGAGACTCTCGCTCTTGCGCGATCGGTGCTCGCTGAGCCTCCTGACATCGCAGAACTGCGCCGTTCGTGCGGGGGATATGTTTTTTTAGAGGACGATGGCATTACCATGTCCGAGCCTGTCCTTCATACTCAACAGATGATCGCTCGGATTTCCCAAATACCCCTCCAGCGGCCGGACGCCCTTGACGATTCATTTGGACTCTTGTCAGACATTTTAGGGCTGCTTCCGGCGCATTCAGACGTTTCCGGGGCTGTGACCGTCAAAAGTCTTATCGATTTACTTGCCACCGGCGCAGTGGAGATCAACGGCATTGACGCCGGCCTTGGTTTCGATGCCACAACCGTGACTTGGAACACGCTGTACCATGCTGGTGCTCTCATTTACGATCGCCAGTTGGCGGGTACGCTGCGAGTTGCGAACGACGCAGCCCTGTCTGTGGTGTGTCCGCCCCCTCGATCTTCACTGTTTGCTTTGTCTAATTGTCTTTGCTACAGATACACGCCTGCGTAGACACCCTTTTCGCCGACTGGCACGACCTTCAACACACATTTCTTTTTCCGTGGTCCACCTACAGTGCCGACGACGACCCCGAGTTGTTGCTGGAGCTGCTGTCGCAGGTCCTCCGGGACCTTGCCCAGACCTCTCTTAGCCGGAAACACGAGCCAAATATGCGCGGGATCCTCGAACTGGCCATGCGCAATACCCATACATTGGCGAACCGGGGGATCAATCCCATCATCTTACTCCCCGACGACAACGACGCCGCTCGCGTCGCTGTCCCAGGTTACGGTGGCAGGGTCCACGTCTGGGACCTCGATACGTTGACTCTCATGGGGATGTGGCGGGCCACCAACCCGAATGACGACGCGCCGACCCTCGAGGCCCTCCAAAAGCTGCACGAGGAGCTCGTGCAGGAGGAAGAAGAGAAGCTGTTGGCGCGCCCGTACCAGCTGTGGTCGCCAGCACTCAATGCGATGGAGACGCGCTTGGTCGGTAGCTTCTTAAACCCCGAGCCGGAATATCCCCAGTTTCTGGCTGTCGGAGGGGCTCGGGTTTTGTTGCGCCAGCGTCCCACTCTGCCTGTTCCAAGTGACCCTTGTTTATAATTTAGCGACATCCATTAACGTTCCATCGCAATCGTTTTGCTCTCGTTACATCTACTCGCCGCACACTCCTTCCAAACATGTACAAGTGCAGACGGATACAATTACAAAGCAAAAGATAAATGACATTGTGGCGGTGCCGTGCCCCTAAGAAACAACCTGATACAAGTCCGATGACTTTCTCGAGGCGGGCGGTTCAGGCTGGTTGCCAACTCCGAATCCGCTTTTTCGCCACAGCACCTTCTCAGCCCTTGAGCCAAGCCCTAATCGACAAGCTGCGCCGCAAGAAGTTGGAAGAGATCTACGCGGTCTTCAGGACTATGGAGAAGGGCACGCCCGAGTACACCAAACTGGCGCTCTCCGGCCGTGTTTGGGAGGAGTCCGCGCGGCCTGGAAACATTGCAGAGTTTCTCAGGGTGCAGGATGACCTGAAAGACTGGCTCAAGGATCTCGACGAGCTGCGTCAAGCAGCCGTGCGCAAGATGTCCCTGTCAACCATGGCTGTCACCCTCACCTCGATCGTCGCCCACCAAAGCGTCGCCTTCGAAGGCAATCCTCTTACTATCGGAGACACCGGTGTCGTGCGAGACCGCCTCTTTGACAAAATTGACATGTCGCCCCATGGGTGAGAGGCCGAAGCAAATCCTCATTTCTTATGCTTTTCTTGTCTCAGACCGCTGTCGAAACCACTACACGCGCTTAGCTCGGTGTCGCTCCCTCCGCCAGAAGAGCTGCTCCCAAACAAAGACCCCAGCGCCGTCGCCGAGCTGCGCAACCAGCTATTCCTCTCCCACTATGTCGCCGAGAACGCCACGCGCATAGCGTCCTCGCCCGTCTTTGCCCAACCGGACTTGCACGACATCCAAACCCTGTCCGCGGTGCTGTTGCGCGGAACCATGGCCGAGAAGCTGTACGAGAACGCCTGGGGCGGGAAGCTCCCGCTGGGAGCATTCCGAGACGCGCCGATTATGGTCCGCTCCCACCCGCTCGCCATCTTTCCGTACCCAGACGAGGTGCCCGCCTTGATGGAGCGCTTCCTCTCGTGGCGCGAAGAAAGCCACGCGGAGGGTGCTCTCCACCCCCTCATCCTTGCGGCGAGATATGAGACGTACTTTACAGCCATTCACCCCTTTCTGGACGGCAACGGTCGAGTCGGACGTCTTCTCGCTGGTTTCTATCTCGTTCAGAACGGCTTCCTAGCCACCTCCTATCACAACCTCGACCGGCAAGGCTACCTGCATGCCGTGGGCGAGGTTCACGAAGGCCGCCCGGATTCTCTTTGCTGGAACATGCTGGAAGCACAACGGGACACTTTGATTACTTTCCTCAGCCATGTACATAAAGCGGGAGCTGACGGCTGCGCATGACGACCCTGAGCGACTGCGCTGTCCACCAAATTGCCCCCAGCATGGGAGCTTGTGTAACCGCAAAGGTGGCCGCTCAAAGTCCATTATTCGCCAGAAATTTTACATTTTTTCGTGTTTTTGTCTTAGCTTAGAACCTATCCTATTCTCAGCTGGCTAGTTTTCGTCTACGGCCATCACTAGATATGATTTTTCTCTTTGATGCCGAGTCAGAAAGTTATTTTCGCCGATTTGACGGCGCAGAAAAGCTTGGCTCCATTGGCACAACAAGAATCAACAGTGCCGCTCCCTCCTCCGATGTTTCCTCTGCGCACCTTCTTGCGGTCTACGCGACTCCAGACCCTACGGCCAGCGAGCAGGCCCTCGCCTTTTCGGACCTCACTGCAGCGCCCGTATTACATACAGACTCCTCGCCCCTCGACGCTGGGAGCGAGAATATGGTTCAGAGCCGACGGGACCCCTCGATCCAAGCTGCGCGGGCTCGTGCTAAGTGCGTGCCCGCCTTGAATCCACCCCAAACCCCGTGCTCACCCCGCCCCAGCCTCCCTGCTCTCCGGGCTCGCATACGCCACGTGGACCACGCTCCTTGTCGTCGAGGCGCTCGACTACGAGCACTACCTGCTCTCGACGCTCGTCTACATCCAACGCATCGACTACGACTACGCGACCGTCTCTTTCGCGGACTTTGACGCGGCGCTCGCGTACTTCGAGGAGCTGTGCGGGTACTTTGGGCAGGGGGACGTCCCGCAGGACATGATCGCGGCGTTCTTCCGCGACCTCGCGGTATTCGGCGCGCGCGAGGTGGTGCACGGCATCGTGCGCGATGCAGCGGGCGCGGTGCACGATGTCCTGGCGCAGAGCAAGGGCACGGACGCGACGGAGACGGCGGTGCTCGTGATCAACCTCGTCGACGACGCGATGCTCGCGCTCATACAGCTCGCGGAGGACGCGAGCTCGGACGAGACGGACAAGCTGCTCCGCGTGCAGCGCCTCCGCGCGCAGATGAAGGACCCCTCGAAGAGCTACGAGATCCTGGGCTAGCGCGGTGGTCCGTGCGCTGCGCCCGGAGGATCGACTCCCGCAGGAGCAGGATGCTGATCATTTCGTAAGGATGAGGCGAGGAACCCACTGGCTGGCTGGCACCCGTAGACCTTCGCACCACCCCTACCTACGTTACACCGTCGACACCGCACCCCGGCCGGGACGGGCCACGCTTGCGAGCCAAAGGGACGCTGCAGTACACCATGTACGTACGGACGCATGCATGTATCTATCGCGCTTCACCAGGCACCGCTTCGTAGAGCATATCGCAGATCGCATAGCTTCCTGCTTCCTGAGTGACAGCCCCGGATCGATGATCCCTCCTACCACCGAGGTAGATGCGGTTTTTTTAGGCTCCCCACAGTGACGTTGCGAAGGCCGCGAGGTTGACTGGGTGCTCGAGGTCCTTGCCAGTCTGAATCGTCCGCTCAACATTTTCATGATCGCACTGGCTCCCAGGCTTCCGGCCGTACCTCCTCCGCCCGCCTCCGCGAGACCTAGGTAGCCTGGGCCCCGCTTGCCGTTGTGTATCTTCTGTGAGGGCAATTCGAACGCGAGCAAATAAGGTCTGTCAGAACATTGAAGACCAACATCCTGTTCCGCCCGGGCCCGCAGGTGTGCGGTGATGCGCATGCAGAAGTTATCGGCACCGAGTTGCCAGTGCAAGGACGACGACCATTGGACGGCCGCACTCTGGTGGTACAGATCGCTGACGCCTTGGTTCACCGGCGGAGGTCTGGACCAGACAGGACGTCGTACTGGTAGATGTGGACGTGGGAGACGAGGGGAGGTGCATTTTATGCCGCCTTAACTCGAATTCGCGACATGAATCTGGACATTCGACACTCAATATCCAATGCCAAGGGTTTTCTTTCTGCCCGTTTGAAGAGAGGGGAGGCACGCTCCTCTGCGCCTCTATCCGGGAGCGCTTGGCAGCGCAGCAGGTGGAGGCGCGAGAAGCGAACTCGACCCTTTGGGCACCAGCGACTCCGATTCCGAAGCAGCCTGTGAGCTTCGTGGCCGCTTCCGCCAGCCTCTCGGTTCGATGCGACGACGCGAGGAAGAGGTGTTTCGTGGCGTTGAGCATTCAGGATTATTATGTGCTTGAATATTTGTGGTTGAGTGCTTAGGGGGCAGATATTTGGCGGATGCCCTCCTCTCCGAGTCTGTTTTTGTGGCTCGCGGATCAAAGGGAGTGTCTACGATCTAAGTGCAGTCTTTTTTTTCCACAATTTATTGTCCATGTCTTGGCTGAGTGGATGCTTGGTCGAAAGGGGACGCGCAGCTCACGCGTTGTTTTGATCAGGTGTTCTTGGTCAACAAGGTGCACCGCCACTTCCCACCGCCCGCTCAGCAACGGCGACCACCATTAATATGTCGGAACTGCACCCTATAATCCCGGCGCAGGAAGACGGCGCGGCCATTGCATCCGACCCCCCGCCAGACGCTGCACCCATCACTGAGCAGGAGGTCGGCGAGTACAGGGAGCAGGACCGCTTCCTCCCGGTCAGTTCTGCGTTCCGTCGGCCTTGGATTCATTAATATTCATCTTCGCGCAGATCGCGAACGTCTCGCGCATCATGAAGGGCGCCGTCCCGCCGACCGCGAAGATCGCCAAGGACGCCAAAGAGTGCGTGCAGGAGTGTGTCTCCGAGTTCATCTCGTTCATCACGTCCGAGGCCGCAGAGCGGTGCCTCGCCGAGAAGCGCAAGACGATCGGCGGCGAGGACATCCTCTACGCCATGGGCACGCTCGGGTTCGACAACTACGCGGAGACGCTCAAGATCCACCTCGCGAAGCTCCGGCAGGTGCGTCCCTTTGCGCCGGAATTGCTCGTGTGCCGCGCGCTGATTATTTTTGCTTGTAGAACGGCAGCTCGGGCTCTGCAGCGCCGCGGGTTGAGCACCCGATTGAGCCGCGCATAGACGAGGAGTGATGTTCCCCCAGATGATAATAAAAAAACGACGTGAGCAGGTCGTTGTATTACTAAAGAGCGCGATATATAGATACCCACCCTTGTGCTTTACATGACATCATATGCATGTTTCTTGCTGCCTCCGCGTCGCTGCTTCAGACAAGACCCCAGTCGCGTCTCAATAAGGCAGGCAATTTGCCTAATGCGATTGCGCAAGCTTCGGCCTGCGCTTGAGCATCTACATTTCATGAATGCGATCCACATCGCGCACGCGTCCTTCATCTCCGTGAAGCTCACGAACTACGCTGCTTCGATCTAATTGAACTTTCAAAGTTTCATCTGCACCTAATGGTCTCGTGGCGCGTCATATCTCTTCCTGTTCCACTTTGTTCACCACCATGGCGAACCCCATTCGACCTGCCAAGTCCGCGAGCGCTCGCCTACAATATCCGCGTCGACTTGATTTCCCCCGATCCGAACCCGATCCGAGTCGCTGGACTCACTGGTGACTGGACCCAGCAATTGTGTCCGGTACACGGCCCACATTCTATCTAATACCTGTTACGCACGCGCTGAGTACTGCCGTCGCGACGAGGACGTATCCCGCGGCCGAGACCGTCGTGTCGGTGTGCATTACGCCGCCGCCGCCGGACTCGCGAAGCGCGGGCGACGGACCGGCGGCTCGCGCTGCAGTCCTCGCGTTCAAGGCGCCGGCGAAGTGCCATTGGGAGGATATTCTGGATGACCTTTAGGTGACCCTTTCATTGAATACAAAAACGGGGAAAAGTGGGGAAGCGTGCCAACCGACTCGCGACTCTTGAACCTTCGAAAAGCCCTCCTGCCTCGCAAGCCCAACGCACAAAGAGTGGATGTCATGCATTACAATGCATAGTTCGCATGTATGTAGTATGTACGATAAGTAATCTAAGTCCAAGATTCCATACATAGAGTAGATCCCGCCATTAAACCGGCAACACGGTATTGAAGACGATGTCCCAGATCTTGCCTGCACCACAATCAATATCTTATTTCATAGGAGAAGTGTAAGGAAGCGAGAAAACGCACTGGTGACGCCGAAGCCGAGCTCAAAGTTCTTGTAGTGGTGCGCGAGGTGGTAGCGCTTCATCTCGCGGAAGTACGCGGGGAGCTGCGTGTGGTGCAGCGCGTAGTGCGTCAGGTCGTACAGGATGTCTGTGTGCGCGTCAGTGCGAACGTGGCGGGGCAGCGGGCGGGACGTACAGAAGGCAAAGGCGCCGGAGATGATCCCGTTCGCGACGGCCGTCGGGAAGAGCACATGCGCGAGGCGCGTGAAAGGCGCCTGCAGCGAGATGAAGAGCACGGGGGGCATCACCAGGCGCAGCCTGCGCGGGGCGAGGTCAGCGGCCTATAAAGAAAGAAGAGACAGACGACGCACCGGTCCATGGGGAGGTAGTGGTGCACACCGTGCATGGAAAAGTGCAGCAGGATTGCAGCGGGGTGGTCCGGGAGCCACTCGTCGATGTGGAAGAGGAAGCGGTGCAGGGTGTACTCGAGGATCGTCCAGATGACGTTCCCCGTGAAGAAGCACGCGAGGGTCTTGGGGATGCTCGCCTGGGAGATGAGCGCGAGCGGGAGGAGGGGGTGTGCGGTGAAGGCCGGGAGGACGAGGGGCCCGATGGAGAACTGGATGAGGGAGCGGAGGAAGAGGTACGTGGTGATGGGGCCCCAGAAGAGTGGGACTACCCACCACACGGTGCGCGTCGCAGCCTAATTTATTACTTTGAATCACAGAAGAGAAATTCACGTTATCCCTCACCTCGAGAATATCAGGCCCAAAGAGACGCGCGGATTCGGGGAGATGCCGGGGCTGATGGACCTGCTGCAAATAGTACGATTTGCTAGACAACGTTGAGATATACGTTGCCCCGAATAAAAGAAACACACCTGAAGTTGGCCTCCCATACTTGGCGAATCAGCGGCTTGGTCAGGTCCAAGAACTGGTTCTTTTTAAAGTCCTCATCAGAGTTGGTCGTCTCGGGATGGAAGTCGTCCTCCGCTTGGAAATCTGGCTGAAGGATCAGCACGGCTCGACTAGGAGTTTCTAAGCAACGCACCGTCGCGCAAAATGCTCTCCGCAGTCCCGAGCTTGCCGACCTGGTATTCCTCGAGCATCTCATACGCCGCGTCCGAGTGCTCGTGCTGTTCGCCATCCTTGCCCGCCATGGCGCCTTCTACGTCCTTGCCCGCATACTTAAGAATGATGTCGTCTCCGCCGGGATGGTCGTTGATGAACTTGGAAACATTGTAGACCTTGCCACGGCGCGACAGCCAGAAGCTCGCCTGGCTGTTGTGGGCGGCGACGTCCTCTGCGGTGTAGATGCGGACTCGCTTGGACATGGACGTTCGGGAAGAGAGGGTCGCTCCATTTTCGAAATTATCAGGCTCCTTCCCACCGTCACGCGGTTTAGTCATCTCGCCTGTCTCAGCTTGGCCCGGCCGGCAAGGACTTGACGAGAACCTTGACGAGAACCTCCGAGAGTGGCCAGAATAATGTGGACCCTCGAGGTCGAACGAACAAACTCTGCAATGCCTTGGACCTCAAGTTAGATGATCAATCTCCGGGAAGACCAAAGATAGGCTAAAGATGCCACAGTGGACCTACATTGTTGAATTACACTCTGATTCAACAAACGAAGTACGAGCTTCATCTGTTGAAGGCGTCTTTGAAAGACCACCTAGCTGGATTTTCTCTGACCACCCCAGATATTGTAACGACCCACGAAGCTCCTGACAAGGGTTATTCGGAAACTAGGGCTTCTGAGGGCGAAAATTCCGGACTTCCTTGTTCGCAGTGAGAATTTTCGACGCCAAATATCGCCAAGCCTTGTGTACGTTTCTGGGGCAAAGATTAGGGCCTTCTTTTATAAAAATTGGCCAATGAACTGACGACCAGCTCGGAAAGGGCTTGGCAAGAGCTTCAAGTTCAAGTTGTGCAGGAATCTTGCACGGAGACAGACAGGTTTACACGCGCCAGGCGTTCAGCTGCGGAAATTTCGATTTTCCGACGCTTCTCGGGACTACGCTGGTCTCGTGTACCATTTTTATTCAAGCCCGAAGCTCACTAGAAGATTTTTCAACATCGGGCACTTTGGATTGTTGTTCAAGTTGTTTGAAGCTCCAGAAAGGTTCTCTGTCTCGGTGTTCCAACTTAGTTCGTCTCCGTGCCTTGTGATAAAAAGAAATCTGACCTGTGGTGGGCTTTGGTTAGCCCTCTGCTTCGTCCCGCGGAATCAGCAGACAAAAGACCTCACGACGAAGCAGCGGCATTGGCCATTGGCATGTCCGACTGAGCAACTGGAATACAGGCTAATCAACCATCTGATTCCTTGCACAGAGTCCCGACGAATGCAAACAAGAGAGGTGACCAATTCAACACAACAGTGGGGACCCCGATAGGGCAGCTTCGGTTAACCACCTCTCTGCCATAAAATCGGGCCCTTCTTCTCCTCCGTGCTTCCTCCCCAGTTTACCTCCCTCTTCCAGTCTGCTGCTCATCATGATAAGCTATGTCCTCATTATCCACTGCTCCTATGCTCAAGTCATCTTATAAATATCAGGTGGAGAGGATGTGTTGCCTGTCCTCAGTTGTTGTTTTAGATGCTGATGATTTGTGTAGATTCCACCCGCGACCCGGAATTTCCGAAGGAATTGCGGGTCCTGGGACATCCTGTTTGGTCCATCTTGGCTTATGGCAAGAGCTTACCCTGTGCTATCATAACTATACATTGTCCTCTTCGATACCCGGCTGTAAGTCTCCCAGTTTCAACATAAATTATTCCAGCGCTGAAATTGATTCTTCCCGTATCATAACCAACTTCAGCGAGCGCGGACGGCCTGAGCGACCACCAAATCCTTTGTGTGGGCTCTGGAATCAGAACCATACAGAGGAAGATTAGCATGGGCCCCTGCACAAGGATGACACGCTTCTCCGGAGTGGTAGACCTACAGGTCTCAATATTTATTTTATCTTTTTGCTCAATGTTTCTGTTCTTCCAATAAGCAAGCTCCAGGCCTCACTGGAGAAGAGTGGAGTCGTGGTGGCTCCAGCAGAGTCGTGAGCAAAAAGATAAAATAATATTGAACCTGTAGGTCTACCACTCCGGAGAAGCGTGTCATCCTTGTGCAGGGGGGCCTCACTGGAGAAGAGTGGAGTCGTGGTGGCTCCAGGCAGAGTCGTGAGCAAAAGATAAAATAAATATTGAGACCTGTAGGTCTACCACTCCGGAGAAGCGTGTCATCCTTGTGCAGGGGCCATGCTAATCTTCTCTGTATTGTTCCAATTTGATGTACGACACCCCGAAGGTCAAAAATACAGTAAAACTCATGTAGTGATCATCTGAATAATGTACCTTGTTTGAGTCAAGGGTTTTTCCATGATCGTCACTCACTGCACTTTTGTTCAATATTTTTGCCCCCGGTCTCTAATCCATGTGTAGTTTCAAGAGGAATTCCGTGGATATGCTCGGTGTGGCCTGTGAAGTAAACAGCAGCTTCAGACATATGTACATGTATTGACTCG